>JAZKJV010002553.1:0-600000 GCA_037367405.1 Ottelia alismoides | reverse complement strand
TTGATATTTATTAAAAACAATTTAGCAACTAATAATTATTCTCGAATTGATGGACTGAAATGCAAGAAAAGTTATTTGAGGGACTAAATGAATAACACAATAAATAAATTCGAGGCAAAAACTTGCAAATGTTCTACAAGAGGCATGTGATGATGCACATAAATCGTACTGGCATAGACCTTGATGTAAATTATTTAATTCTAATGTTCAAATGGTAACAAACAAGTACAAGGGTCTTATTGCAAATTCATCATAAAAATCACGTGTAGAGCACATGAGTCTATTCATGCAGGATAAAATTGCAAGTATAAAAACCAATAAGGGTCCCATTGCAATTATTCACAACATGACTAGTGACATGTGTCCATACAAGAACTTATTTACAAAACTAAATAAATACCAGGTTGAGGGTATAAAATTCACCAAGTCACGTGGGTGTCATGTGCTGATCAGACGACTCATGTATCCGTGATTCAATGGATCAGATTTGGGTCTAATCGTGTGATAAGGATCTAATCTAGTGTACGTCATTCTTTATCCAACAACGAGGAGACAAGATGGAAGAACACTAATGAAGGTGCGGCCAGATGGACTTCGATCGAACGGATCTCGACTGCTCTCTATCCAACTTGCCATCTTATGGTTGCTGTTGGTTTTCAGAGGTCTCCCACTAGCTTAAATGTTAGCGACTCACGATCTGGAGCAGTTGGGGGTTGCAGCTGAAGGAAAAGCTCCATATGCATGATCAAATCTCCCGACGAGGTGCTTGGGAATTACAAAAGATTTGTTGCTCGGAGACATAACCTCGGTCGACCTTATTAGCTAGAAATAGAAGACAATGGGTGTGAATGAGGATCTCTGGTGGAGATGGTTGGATAGAGATCGAAATCCAGATCTGAAGTGGATCTAGGTGATTAGGTATGGAAGGGAGATAAAGAAGGTCTAAACGAATGCGAGAAGATGGTCGGAAGTGAAAAACGACAGCTGATGGGCTCCGATCTAGCATATTAGAGGTAGAACAAAAAAATGGATCTAAACGAAAATCGAATAAAATTATGTGAAATGAAAGCAAAAAATAAAGGGAAATTTATGTAGAACTAACCCACGATAGATTGAGATGGTCTCAGCCTCAATTTACTACGTAAGGTGAAGAAACTCGACATTATCGACAGAGCTCCGACGACATAGAAGATCTCGCTCCCCAAGGCAATTACCACACTCCTAGCTACAGAGGAAAGTAGTAGTTACCTCCTCCTCCTCTCTCTCTCTCTTAAAGTCATCTTCATGCAAAAATGGTGAAAGGAAACATATCAGGAATGGCTGAATGATCTGGAGGTCATTTTATAAAGGTGAAGCTATAGCAAAATGCAAAATACATGAGCATGCCAATCGAGGCATGAAATTATTAAAAGTTATTCTGGCATGTGATGAAACCCAATTTCATCATCTTAATTTTCTATTATTAACCCCCTTGCTTAAAATTGTGTAAATAAAATCCAGATAAAGTCCTGTAATTATCAGAGTCCTTAATAAATTAAAAATCACAAAAAATGGCAAAACAAAAGTTCGTGGTATTTTTAGCCTTAAAAATACCTTAAAAAATATTTTGTATCTACAGATGACCTCATCTCCACTTCTGGTCAGCATGAAACTTATAGATCTCATCAAGATCTACAACTTTCATGTTTTGTGTTTTCTCAAATTCGGCCATTTGACCCTTCAAAAGTCAACTTGTAGATCAGAATAATCTGATTGGGCCACGTGGCCCGTTCTGGGTGAGCCACGTGGCCCAGTTTCTTTATCTCATCCGCTGTAGCCCAGGGCCGTTGGATCTTCATCTCGATCCAACGGTTGCGCTTCCTCCACGTACGCCCTTCTTTCCAGCCATCGGATCATTCCCATCTCTAATCTGGTCCGCCCATTCGCGCCTTAACCACAAACCGCCACGTGGCGCCACTTGCGCCTTCAGATCTCGCCTTTATCTCTTCGATATCTACCGTCCACTGGCGTTATAATATCGACCGCCCGATCGAAGTCCTAATCTAATCGCATTCGCCTGCTGGCGCTTCGCCTCCGATGCGCCACGTGGTAACATCTTGGCCTTCGATCATGCTGCCCTCGATCTCATCAGAGCCGCTTCTTAGCGCCTCGCTCCTGGCCGTTGGATCGTAAGATCCAACGGCTACAAACTCATCTTCCACCTCAGATCGCCTCTCTCTCCCACGTTCTCCGTTCCGCAAACCACCTTCACCCTTCCTTTTTTCCCCGTGTCTCCAGCCATCACCTCCACTACCCAGAGGCCCCACGACCATCACCAGTCATCCCTCATCTTCGCAAGCCCTCCATTAACTCACGAGGACCTCTCCAGTCGCTCCATAATACCCTCGCAACCCACATCCTCAACAGTCGAACCACCGACTCCCATCTTCAAATACTCCGAACCCTCCTCCGTAATCCGCCGTCCACCTTTATGTGGGAGGAGGCCCAGCCCTCCTCCATCTCCCTGTGACAGGGGGAGGTGGAGGATCGAGCGATAACGACCTCTCTTCTCCGGTGAGACCCGCCGCCGTCATCGGCGACATCGCGGAGCCTTGCGCCTACTCGAGCTGCCCCGATTAGCTGCCGGGGTCTAGCGAAGACCCGGAGATCCTCTGGAACCTCAAGCCCAAGCTATTTCCTCCATCTCCGATCAGGTAAGAACATTGACTTCTCTCTGCATTTTCCTCTTCTTTTTCTTATTTAATTAGGCTTCCTCGGTCAATTTCGCCCTTCACTGAATTCCTCTTGAGCTCCGCCTCACTCCCGTCATTCACGCGCATCTCCCCGCTCACCTCTCCCCTTTCTCCACTACCTGTACACCCACGACCCACCTCCTCTCTGATCATCGGAGATGGAGCTCCGGTTCCTCGCTCTCTTCGCTCGCACGGAACCCCGTCCCACTCACGTACACATGCACTTTGCTTCGGCTATGTACCTAACTCTGCAGGTCGATGACTCTTTCAATGGCCGGAGACCCGCCGGTGTCTACTTCGTCAACCTCACCATCATCATCAACGCTCCGATGGACTGATCAGGAAGGTCCAACACCTCCCATGAGTTCCCTGCTACCTTGACGATCGACCATGATGCTCCGGGTAGGTCCAAGTCATCCCAGAACGAGAGGCAGAGGAGGAGCTCCTTCGCCGGAGCTCGAACGCCGCCGCCACCTGCAACAGAGGAAGAAGGAGCAGTCTTCGTTGGATGCTCCTCTCCGAAGCTCATCCAACGGTGAAGGCGCAACCACGCCGACTCCCAGCTCACGCTCCAGTAGCCATTGGATCCTCACAATCCATTGGCCTTCATTCGGCCACGCGTCAACATTCCAGGATCTCCGAGCCTCAGCACCAGACCAGGAGGTTCAGATGCTCCGAACCTAGCCCAAGCCAAAGCCTGGAGGGTCGTATGCTCTGGGCCTCCGCCGAGTCTGCATTGAGCCTAAGCCAACCTCCGAGCCTATCTGAAGCAGCCCGAACCTTCTCCGAGCCTCCGAGCCGTCCTGAGCCTGGAAGAGCACATGCACAACACATGCGACTCTGGGTAAATTGCAATGAGGCCCATCCATCTTCTCCAATTTGTAACCAGGTCCGGAAGCACGTGCAGCATCACAAGCGCCTGGGGATATTTGCACTTTCACCCTTGCATGTTTCAATAATTGCAAATATACGCGTGTGGGAATTTTTACAGGGAAGGCCTCACACCTTATTTTTATTGCATTTTAGTCCATCCCAGGGACCTGATTGTAGTTATCTTTTCATGTTTTATTGCACTTATGCCCTTGTCTTCTTTAATGCATATCTTGAGCCTAGTAACTCTGATTGAGACGATTTCAGTGGCATTTTGAAGCTCTCTTTATGATCTTCGTTATGGCATGCTTATATTTTAGACTTGACAATATGAAATGTATTGCATTATTTTATTACCTTGGTGTCCAGCTTTCCATATTTCTCATGCCTAATTGCTACATAAATGAAGTGTGCTTCATTCTTTGACTCTGTTTGACTCATATTTTTAATGGTTCAAGTAATTATTGCCTAGGGCTTGCTCGCATTGTATTTCATCGCATTTATTTGCATGATAAAAAAATTAACATAAAAAATGCATGTTTACTCTTTTCTTGTTGTATTGTCAAGTAATTATTGCCTAGGGCTTGCTCGCATTGTATTTCATCGCATTTATTTGCATGATAAAAAAATTAACATAAAAAATGCATGTTTAATTTTTTCTTGTTGCATTGTCTTGACTTCCTGCATGATATGACCTTCTGATTATTTAATGCAACACTTAGTTAATAGATAAAAATCTGGATAATATGAGAGAGGCTCGTGTCCTTGAGTTCGACCTTGGTTTCTTGCCAAGTAAAATAACAAAATTGACCATCTGATTCTTCTCGACATATAAATGAGATGGTCTTTGATGACCCGATTCGGCCCAACTGCAATGGCATTATTACATGTTAATTCCACGATATTAAAGGGCCGATTTCACGATTTATCAGCATGCACGATCTTTATTCGAGCGAGAGATCCGAAGAAGGAATCAGGTGCTGTGGAGATATATATCAGAAGGGATAATTCATAAAAGAATGGTAATCAAGCATGTTATTTGGGCACATCCAAGACCTCTAGAAAATAGGGGGACAAGGACAAAATAGTGAGAAAAACTAAAATAAAATAAAAATAAAACAGATAATGAATTTAAATAAAAAATTTTATAAATAAAAATATTTATAATTGAATAAACTTAATTTATGTGATTTTCAATAAATAAAATAAAAAATAATTAGGTGAAAATAAATAAGCACCTTTATTTTCATCGCACTAAGTTATTGAAATCAAGGGATTTTTTGTTGTTGCACATGACATTCTATCAACAATCACAAAGGACATGTACCACCAAAATTTTATTCCATTCATTTTCATAATATATATATATATATATAGATGTATAAGAGAAGCTGACATTACATTCATACATGTGTCCAAATACACACACACACAGAAGAGAAGGATAACACTTACATCATAACTGACCAAAAACTACAACAAAAGAAACATACCGTCTGGTATAACATGATAACCGGAAGTCATCAACAGCTACTACAGTGTCGCAGGCTCCTTGCCTGCCAAAACATGTAGGGAAGAAGTTGCGTCAGCGAGCGTTGGTACACCCATAATTCATATTATAAAATAAGCAGGCATTTAATATGGATACAAAAGAAACAAGTAGAAAGGCATAACAAAATCAAATGTCACAACTACTTATTTGAAAAAGAAGTTTTCATGCTACAGTGATGGATGCTTCAAGCTTCCCCATCGCTCTCATATGTCTCATTATCATATGCATAATTTCTGTAATTGCCTTATAGACATATATATTTATGTAATAGTTGATGACTCATATGTATATATACATACAATTATTAATCTATTGTTATTTAGGAAACTAAAATATGAGGTCTTATAATGAGGATGATTTAGATTTTGAACCTATTCTTGATTTTATTTAAATCCTTATGTCTAGTGGTAGCCTGTGGTCTTTGTCTTTATATACCTCACACTATGACTCTAAGACATGAATAATGCCTTAGGGTTGGGGTGCCTTCGTAGGCATGCGGTGTTGTATAATGCATCCTAACTAAGTTTCCAACACGTCCACTAGCTTATACGGATTTCGAATCCAATTTAATTATAGTCATTTCCCACCAACTCAACTTTGATTGTAACTCCTCCAAACCTCAACTACAACTATCTCAGATGTAACCTAGATGACCTATATGTAGGTATGGATGATTTGGATGTAGCATCGCCAAGTCTGCTGGCGAAAAAAAATAAAAAACTCAAGCGATGAGGTAGCCTCATAAGGGCTCTTGTGTCTCGCCCTCTAATGGGAAGTACAGTCCAATAGAGGGAAAGGCATACTCCAAAACTACGCCCCAAAAAAATATCATTTGTGCATGTTGCAGTGCTCTAACATACTATATTTTTAAATTGCATTTTATTATTTATAGAAATTCAAATGTATGAATTTCCTTCACTGTTTGCATTAAAAATTATAAAACATTTTTGAAAAATTCCAAAAAAATATATTTTGTGTGTTTTTGCATCTTTTATCTTCAGGAAAAAAATCATAAAAATTTTTAAAGAAAACTCATAAAAATAGAAAAACCCCAAAAACCTTAATAAAAATTTATAAAATCCATAAAAATCTAAAAATTGTGTTTTCTATTTCTGAATTTTCTTTATTATATTATCTATAGTTTAAAATTAATTTGGAATTTTTGACACTTTTTGATATTTTTCATCTCCATTTTAATTTCAACAAGCAATTTTATTCACTATTTTCAATGTTTTTGACTTTAAAAATACCAAAAAAATAGGAAAATTATAGAAAAATCACAAAAAACATTAGAAAAATATAAAATGCCCAAAAATACTTTATTTCCTGTTTTTTAGTATTTTTATCTATTTTGTCTCTCTCTTCTCTCTTCTATATATACTCCTTATAGTTTATATCTTTCTTAAAAGAAAAAGAAAATATAAAAAATATAAAACTTCAAAAAGAAAATAAAAAATCAGTAAATTAAAAATCAAAATATAAAAATATAAAATCAAAATTAAATAAAAAAATATAAAATTAAAAACCCACAAAAATGGCACTTGCATAGGCATTTGATCACATTCAGTCTTGAGCATTTATTTTGCGATCTACCTACTTGTTCCCTGTGTTCAACCTCTACATACTTGCTTCTATACACATCTCTTTTGTAGAGTCATAATAAATTTTAACTCCGCATATTTACTTTCATTGCTTGATTTATCTGTTGTGGGTTAATTGTTGATTGACCCAGGTTTCGTGAGCGGTCGCCACAACGACTTTGTCTCCGCCTTGTGTGATACATATTTAGACCCTCGTGAAATTCAGTTCATCATTATTTAAGGCCAAAATGAATAAAAAAGATGATGAAATGGAGATTCATCAAAGGCTCGATTCGGTTTGTTAAAGGTTCATTTATCATCAAATATAATCAAATTAATTCAGATGAAAGAAACGATGGTATTTGGTTCATGAGTTAAGAATGATTTAGCTTATGGAAAAATCAATGTTTTGTTGAACATAGAACAACCAATATTTTTGATATGCACATCTTGCTGTGAGGATCATCTCATCCGAAAAAACCTAGTTAAACTCATTTGGTTCATTCTTATCCAAAAAAACAAAATTAAAATAATAATCCCATCTTGTTGTAAGGATCTTTCTCATCCAAATCGTATAAAAAGAGTAATGACTCATTATCCTATCATAGTCGTTTCATCCAAAACTATGTACCAAACAAGAAGAAAAACAAAAGTCAAAAAATATTAATACCATTTATGAAGAGGATATAGAGGTGTATCACCGCTTGAAGAAACATTTTGAGGAGGAAAAGAGGCACATTACCGCTACTATAGAGGATGATTGGCTCGGATGGTTGCCGTTGATGTGGGGGGGGTGCTCGGTTTGTTGCTGAGGGGAAGAGGATGGTCGTCGTCAACGATGGGCTCTGATGGTCGTCCATCAATGATGGGCTTGATTCACCATCGTCGATGATGAGATCTGTTTACCCTCGATGATGGGCGAGGTTCACCACCGATGATGGGCTTGGTTCACTGTCGTCTATAGTTGATGTGGAGGCCAACATAAGGAGATAGAGACTGGTGAGGGTGAGGAAACAAGAGAGGGAAGGGGGTAGCAGCACTCAGCAGTGTTATGTGTAGAGATTAGGGTTTCCAATATTGGGGACTATACTATTGGAAATTGTGACGGAAAATTTCACATTTCATCTTGTCCATAAAATTGAAAATATTTTAAATAACCCCTTGATTTTTGAAGAATCTAATATAAAATATGATATAAATGTCATGGACTTTATTACCCTTGTATAATATCACAATTTTTAAATCATATTATATATTTGTATGTGTGTATCCATTTTATCCTATATATATAACTTTTAACAAGTCGAACCTGAGCTAACATAAGATTTTTATGTTCAGCTCGTTTATTTAATCGAGCCTCAACTTGTGTTCAGGTTCAGTTCGTTTCTTATAAAATCAAATTTAAAACGAATATTTAGAGAGTTGAATCTGAGCGAATGTTGAACCTGAGAATTTTCGTACAATCGTATTCCCATGCAAGTCGCTGACATCGATTGATGACAAGCATCAAGAGTCAAGCATCTCCTCCACCCCCACTAAGAAAATCTTACTTCCTCGATATTTTCAATTTATTTTGCTTTCTTTGTCAACTTTGTAAAAACCAATCAGCCCCTTCGTTCTTCTTTAAGCGAACTTCTGACTTTTCCTCATCCTCAAGATCCCTCTACTTTACATTTACCTCCCTATGACTCTCCGTTGATCGGGCTCAGAACCTCCCTCTCTGACAGAACCCCCACCATCATATCCTCTCCCTGAACTTCACAAGAAATAGAGGCTTGAAACTTCGACTATCTCCACCAACTTGCATGCCCACTACCAGAGGAGCACCAACAGAAGTGCGCAACAACATCACCAACTCCCTTCCAACAGACAAAAATGATGAATCCATGATTCATTTACTTTATGTAAAGATCTTAAAACAATCTCCTTGATAATTATCTAAATAAACCCTCTAACTTGATATAATTAACTATACAAATAAGATATGAAATTAGGGATAATTATTATGTATAAATAAGTCCTTATTTCCAATTAACTTGTGTTTATTATTTTATGTACAAAAAATAATTTTAACTAAATTCTGTTGGACATGTGAGACATGGGCGAACCATTCCTATAATAAATGTTATTTTAATGTTTGATATATCAATAAAAATTATTGATTTATTTCACTCCTTATCTGAAATTTAGTGACTGAATGCACTATAAGGTCCCTCTGTACAAATAGGGTTATGTACCATGGCTGTCTTGACATCATAAAGCTATTGATTCAATTGTTGAATCATAGAGGTTGGTGCTTGGATGAATATCCGAAGAGTTAGATCCAGGACTCATCAAGCACCGTCAATTGATCATCAAGATGTGATCTCCATCCTAAGTGGGAGATGGCAATCCTATCTCTATAGGCTGATATCTGATCGACGTCTTAATGCAGGTCCTCTGCATAGGAATAGAGATTCGGAGGTGTCAGATTAGTTAGGCCAAAGAGTTGACTTAACGAGACCGAGATAACCAAATTCCTACATCGTATGCTGTCACAATATAGGCACACATCCTCTGACCGGAGACAGATGTGTTACTATATGTCTGAGTATGTACATTTGGTAGACCAATAAGTTGATGACCTAATCAAGGTCTATATACTGGCGATCTAGTGTGCATATAAGGGCATATGGGTAATCCAATCTCTCAAAGGGATCATACATGTTCACTTCTAAACCGGAAGACATGCTCACTCATGAGATATTGGGATCAATAAATTCCATGCATGGTCGTCTAGCTTATGAAGCTTGACATAATTTAGAGGTATGATATATGCTTTTGGAAAGTATATGATCGATACCAAATCTCAATGATAAAATGAGAATCTTAATGATAAAAACCTGAAGGTGACAGTCTAAAAGAGATCTATAACTTCATGTTTATTCAAGGTCTTCCAGTATGCATGATGTAGGGGTATTGAGAATACCAAAGGGTGATGTGATCATAAACGATTGTATAACCATGATGCTTCCATTCTGAGGGAGTGATAAAATAGGTCTGGATTTTAGTGACTCCTCCTAGTAGAGAAGTAACTTGATCTTAGTCCAAGTGTTGGACATTGATATGAATAAGATTCAAATGCAAAGAGAAGATTAAGTTTACGGACTTGATTTAATCAAGCATCTATGAGAGGTCCGTAAGATCTGGATTTGAGATATGATATCAATATCCAAGTCACTATACGTGGAACAATACAATCACCCTGTCCGTATCCAAGTATCTGCGGAGAAAGCACACTATTCTTGAAAGAGTTCAAGAATAATTCCTTTGATGAATTATATATCCAAGTAACAAGATGATGATAATTAAATGAGATTTAATTATTAAGAATAATATGAATGAGATTCATATTATGAGAATGATTATCCAAGATAATTAAATGAGATTTAATTATCAAGGAAATGCAGATTGTGGATATTACTATCCATGTTATCCATAACATCAATGTATATTATAAATGTGATTTATAATATATTAGAGAGAGCACATTTGTAAATAATATTTACTAATGTGATTCACAAATTTCAATGGCATGACTGAAATATTCACAAATTAATTTGAAATTAATTTAGTGAATATATTTGCAATAAATGTTGTTGCAAATAATTAAGATATGATGAGATAATATAAAAAGGAGATAAAAATCCCTAAATAAAAGGGTGGCGTCACCCTTGAATTGGTCATGGGTGACGCCCCCTGTTTTTAGGAGAAGATTATTATCCTTTTTTATTATCTTGTGATGATTAATTTTATTGAGTTAAGTTCTATTGATGATGATGAAACATATATTTAATATAATATGAATTAATAAGTTTTTGTTTTATTAAACAACATTGATCATGACCATTGATTAAAAACACAAATCAATCTAACCTTAATTTTATGTATCCCATGAATTGTGATCCATGGACTCCCAAACTAATATATAAGAAGGAGCAGCCCTAGCCCTTGATAGACACGTCTACTCTCTCTCTCTCTCTATCCCCATTCTCACGTCATCTCTCTCTCTCTCTCTCTCTCTCTAAGGGTGGTCGTCCACCTTAAGTTTGAGAGAATTGCAGTCGTAGTTACGCCGCCGTGCTGTCACCTCGATTGCTCGTGGATCTCCGTCTTCCTTGGAGCTTCTTGCACAAGAAGTATATGTCGAATTTCGTTGGATGAAATCAAGAGATTCAAAGCTTGGATTTTCATCGTGGATTGCGGGAAGCACGCACCTCATTATCGCGCCCACAAGTGCCATCTTCGTGGTTCGGACTTGAGTCAGGAGGATCTCTTGCTTTAGAGATCAAGTGATCGCAATCACGCTTCAAGAGATATTTCTAATACTTTGTGGTTAGATAAAACGATCCAATAAATGTTCTTGGGATCATGTGGTTTCATCATATGATTTAAATTTTTTAAATTCCGCTGCACCGAGCGACTAGTGCAACTAGTCGCTCTGATCGCATTAGATGCGATCACCACGCTTTCATGATGCGCTTAAGGATTTCTCATATCCTTCAAGTGGTATCAGATCCAGGTTGGAAGTTTTGGATATGATCCATAAACCTAAGAATATTTGGGCTCGTTAGGGTTCGTGAAAATTTTATTGCATTTCTATTTTTGCAGCCCTATTTTGTGATAATTTTCGGCCCTATTTAAAATATTTAAACCTGAAAATATAACAAGGATAATGTTACCCATTAAATAAAGAAAATGTGGAATTTGAGTTTGTGCAATTTGTATTTCGTTTGCTCAAGATATGATCGTTTTATTGAACATATATCCACTGTTTCGGAGATGGTGGTTAATGACGTAATTAAAGAGTTAATTACAGGTCCTAAACACCTGAAAATGTATAATTATCACTTGGGTTATGTTTTAAATCAAATTGTCGAATCAAATAAATTTAGTTTGTATTAATTAGATTTAAATTGATCGAGTTATGTTGATTTTAGTGAGTATGGGTCACTGCTGGAAATGAACAAACTTGATCATGAATCTTGTGATAGTCATTCAAATAAATTGATGAAAATTAGTTGTTGATTTTATGAAATGATTATTGATAAATATTTGTGAAATATTTAAAGATAATAATTATTTCCTTGAATGACATTTCATTAACAAAAATGATAAGATAGTTGATCTTGATCACAATTGGTTGACATGAAATCACCAACAAACATTGTTATCATGCAAACCTCTAGTTTATCCTACAATAGTTGTAGGACAACTTTTACATGCAAAACCCTCTTGCTTGAATAGGATTGGGGTTTTTAGAACATCTCCTTATAATATTATCAAAATGGTTTTTATGAATATTATATGGTATAACTTCGGTTGAAAATCGATGACATCTCAAGTACAAAATCATTGACTCGACATTTTTTTTCCCGAGGCAGATATGATGGCCCAACCGGGGAGCGTTGGGGTAGCAGGTTGCACCGTGTGTGGTCTGTCCCACTCCTGTCGGTACTGGCCATGACAACGGGTAGGGAACGAATGATGCTTGAGAGATCATGATGTATTTTTCTAATTATTAAAATTCGAATAATACATATTTTGAGATTATACCATCCATTCAAGTAACAAAACAAGTTGTTGGTTGATTAAATTGGATTAATAATTGATTTAATATGATTAAATTAACTATGTTTTAACTAAAATCACTCTATTATGAGTAGATGTGCATTTCCATTGGAAGAATTAATTACAAGAACATGATTTATAGTATTTGAATATGAGATGGAGGATCACGTAAGTGACATACATGGTCTCCCGTCAAGGTAAAGGGTTTCGTCGCCAGGGGTTTGTATATAGGAGATGCATGTTCGAAGTTACAGTTCCTCATACAAGTTCATCTGAATCAGGCCTTTTGCTTCTCGAAAGACTAAGGCCGTATGCGTAGTGACCACAATATCGGTTCCTCATATTATTGGGACGATATTGGATTACGCATAGTGAGTATTAAGCCTGTTGATGGTTGGTTCAATTAGCAACGAGTCAACATCATCTTAGGGGTGGTGGGCTCGTGTGTTAAAGATTGAATTGAGAAATGCAAGTTGGACTTACAAGGTGGAATGAGTTCTCGCTTCTTTTTATCTAAGTTACAGTTTCTCATATTATTGGGATGTAACAAGGATAAGAAAGGAGATCCCCAGATCTTGCTAGAGATATAGCGATAAGTATATCTCTTACTTTGAAAGTGATTAAGGGAATGAACTTTCAAAGTCGACAAGACAAGATTAATTTCATTAAAAATTCCTTAATCAAAGAATTTAATTAGTATATAATTATTTATATATTCTAATATAGTGCATTCTTAATTTCAGACAGTGAAGTCCATGAACCCTCTCAGCAGACTTCTAAAGGTCAACTAGTTGACTGGACCAAATTATTCGGATTGGATCCGTAATTTGGAACTTGTTCTCTCAGTGAGCACATAAGTTATGTGCTCACTAAGGACAAGCATGAAAGCCCTAAGACAAAGGAATAAAAAGCAATACAATGACAAGTATGATGAAGATCATGTCTTGACTAGATGCTACATCCTGGGTTCACTCTCCAATGTTCTTCAAAAGCAACATGTGGAGATGAGCACATGCCAGGAGATAATGCAGAATCTGAAAGATATGTTTGATGACATAAACCGCACCCAACTTTATATATTATGAAGGGATAATTACACCCATAACCCTGAGTAATTTCGCAATATCATCATAACCCTGCATAATCGCGAATTACATGGGAAACCCCGAGTAATGTTTAACTCTTACATGGTATAACCCTGAGTTATGTTCAGTTTGGTAAATCCGTTAAATGTGACGGTTTCGGTTAAAAAGACAAATATGCCCTTTATGTTGAATTTTATTTATAAAACATGCCATTATTCCCCTCTTACTCCCCTGCATGTCGGCGACGACCACCCAACCCTCGCCCTTCCGGTCGAAGCTGCAGCCCCCCTCCCCCCTCCCGTACTGAGCTTCTCCCGAGCTCTGCGATGACCCAACCCCTAACTTCCCTGCCTTAGCCTCCCCCCGGTCGCCGTTAGGCTCCAACACGGCAACCCAACCCCCTACCTTCCTCGCCAGCTTCCACCACCACATCCTGCACGAAGCCACCCCTGCACACCCCCTCCCACCACCAGCACCCTGCCAGCTTCCACCATCACCTGCTGCACGAACAAGCCCCATGTTAGCCTCTAGCACGACAACCCAAAACCCCAGATCGTTCTGATGTTGTCATCCACGGATTGTATGCTCCAGGTGTTGAAGGTATATTTTGATGGTGTTTTTGTTGGGTTGAATTGGATGGGTGCTTGAACGAAAGAGCTTTGTATGGGAGGGTGGATCGGAATTGACGGAGTCTTAGGTTGATCGCTGCTTCGGTTTCTCTGAGTTCGGGACACCTTCCTCTATTATCTTGATCGTTGCTCTCCCAGACCCACTACGACGGTGTACTCGTTCTCTCAAGCAGATGGGGGGGGTTCGCAACCCTCTGTGGAAACCGCCCTGGACCCCGCACCGACCTTCCCCTGTCCTGAAGCCCCATCCGCACCGAGCTTCCCCCCCTCCCCCACCCCGCGCCGACCTTCCCTGGCCTCAAGCCCATCCGCGCCGAGGCTGAGCCCCCCCTCCCCCCCCCCCCCCCCGCGCCGACCTTCCCCGCCGGCCTGCCTGCACTCCGCATGAACTTCCACCCTACTCCGCGCGCCGGACCTCCGGCCTGCAACCCCCCTGCCCGGAAGCCAAAGCCACCCCCGGTGACTCTCCACTCGTTGCCCTCCGCTCGCCCCTCCTGTCGCAACCCTGCTTCCCACCTGGAAGCCAATCACCCGGTCTTCCTCCACCCATGTTTCCTGGAAGCCCTGCAGCCTGGGCGCCGCCGAAGCCCCCCTCCCGCGATCACAATCCTGCAACCCGCCCGCCGCCACCCTCCAATCGCCGCTTATTTATTTTTTTCTTTTCATTATTTATTTTATCTAATCCTAGCCGTTAGATCATAGGTTAGTTAGATTAATCCATCCATATGGTTGTGTTAACATATAAAACTAACGGAGGGTTATGAGTGTAAGACGGAGTGACTATCCGAGGTTTCGCATGTAATTCACGATTATACAGGGTTATGATTGTTATTGCAAGATTACTCAGGTTATGGGTGTAATTATCCCTATTATGAAAGAACTCGTTCACTGCAAAATGTAGGAAGGGACTTCAGTCTGAGAACATGTACTCAAAATGTTTGGGTACATGTCTGAGCTGGAGACCCTTGGGGAAAATATGGATGCAGACATGCAAGCTGACTTCATTCTGCTTTCTTTGCCGAAGTCTTTCAATAATTTTGTGGTTTCATTCCACATGAACAAGTTGGACTTGACAAACGCTGAACTTCTTGCTGCATTAAAGTCTGCAGAAGACGTAATGAAGAAAGATGGTCTTTCTAGCAGTGGAATGGTTGCACAGGTCAAAGTAAAGCACAATTGGAAGCATGGTTCTCGGAAGGGCCCGACCCGAAAGAGAAAGAAGAAGAATCAAGGAGTTGGTTTATCTTCTAGTGCTTCCACACTGATGATATCGAGAAAGACCGATGTCTGTCACCACTGCAAGATGTTGGGGCACTGGAAGCGTAACTGTCCAAATTACCTGAAGTCAATCAACAAAGGTAAATCTCCTGCAAGTATGAAATCTACTTTCATCATTGAAACTAGTTTTCTCATTGGACGAGAATGTAGTTCGGTAGTAGATTCTAGTGCTTCTGTTCATGTATGCAATTTGTTGCATCTGTTTCAGGAAACTAGGAATCTTGAAGAAGGGGAGATAGTCATCTAGATGGGATCTGATGCAACTGTTGCAGCAGTCACCGTTGGGACATGCAGACTATCATTATCTAGTGGGAGAGTCCTTTTACTTAAAGAGTGTCTTTATGTACTAGAAGTCAGAAGGGATCTTATATCTCTATCAAATCTTGTTAGAAGCAGATATTCATTCCTGTTCTGTATTAAATTAGTCATAAGTCAATATAATATACATATTGCTGATGGAATTTTGACTTCTGGTGGACTCTATGAATTGTGCATTGGTGAATCTGTCATAAATGTCACTACCACTAATAAAACCCCTAAAAGAACCAGGGAGGATGATTCTACTGTGAATTGGAATCAAAGACTTGGTCATTTATCTATTGATAGGATCAATAGGTTAATAAAGGATGGACCTTTAGATTTTCTACCGGTCTAATCTTTACCTACCTGCGAATATTGTATTCGAGGTAAAATGACCAGGATGCCCTTTTGTAACAAGGTTACAAGAGGCGAGGGTATTATTGACCTAATACATCCCGATGTATGTGGTCCCTTCACTACCATGATACGGAATGGATTTCGATACTATTTGATGTTTATCGATCACCATTCGCGATAAGGGTTTATCTTCCTATTATGTCATAAATCTTAAACCTTTAAAAAGTTCAAAGAGTTTAAGGCTATGGTTGAGAACCAAACAGATAGGAAGATTCGGATTCGATTTGACTGAGGTGGCGAGTACTTCTCAGATGAATTCAAGGAATACCTCAAAGAGAATGGAATTGTCTCCATTCTCACTCCTCCTGAAACTCACCAACTTAATGGTGTTGCTGAACGACGTAGCAAGACTATCATGGACATGATCCGTTCAATGATGAGTAAAGTACATTTACCTCTTAGTTTCTGGGGATATGCAGTAGAGACTGGAATATATATCCTGAATAAGATTCCTAGCAAGTCTATACCTAAAACTCCTCATGAGCTTTGGTATGGTACCAAGCCTAGTGTAAGACACTTGAGGATTTGGGGTTGCTTGGTCCATGGGAAGAACGTGGACGCAAGTAAGCTAGAATCTCTCACTAGAGAGTGCTACTTCATTGGGTATGTTAGAGATGGTATTGGATACCAGTTCTATGACCCCAAGACTCAAAAGGTATTTATCTCTAGAGATGTAAAATTTCTAGAGAATGACTTCCATAAGAGTCAAGATGAAAATGAAGTAAAGGATCTTATTGAATCCCTTGAGGATGCTGAGATTCCTGAACCAGAAACTGAAGAGATAAATGAAGATGAAACGCCTGTACCTCTTCAAATGAGTTCGAGGGTGGTTGCACCACCTGAAAGGTACGGATTCCATATGTCAGATGAAACTGACAATGATCCAGCCTCATTTGATGAAGCACTTGCGGATCAAGACATGGATAGATGGATGCTAGCAATGAAGTCAGAGATTTACTCCATGCATGAGAATGGTGTATGGACCCTAGAGGATCCACCTAAAGGGATAAAACCCATTGGTGTAAATGGATCTTCAAGAGAAAAAGGGGACCTGATGGGAAGGTAGAGGCCTTCAAAGAACGACTCATAGCCAAGGGTTACACACAAAGAGAAGGCATCGATTACGATGAGACAATCTCTCCTGTGGCTATGCTTAAGTCCATCAGGGCATTGCTAGTTATAGCTGCGTATCTTGACTACGACATCTGGCATATGGACGTCAAGATGGCTTTCCTCAATGGATACCTCGAGGAGGATATCTATATAGAGCATCCCTAAGGCTTCATAACAGAGGAAGGAAAATTATGCAAGCTAAAGAAATCCATCTATGGGCTTAAGCAAGCTTCTTGTAGTTGGAAACATCAGATTTGACGAAATCATAAAGAGTTATGATTTTGTTCAGAATCCTGATAAACCTTGTGTGTACAAGAAGCTTAGTGGGAGAGCCATCGTGTTCATTGTGCTTTTTGTAGATGGCATCCTTATCATTAGGAATGATACATTAATAATGACCACTGTTAACATTTGGCTATCCCATACCTTCGAGATGAAAGATCTTGGAGTAGCCTCTTATATCTTGGGTCTGAAGATGTTCAGAAACAACGAAAAGAGGATTTTGGGATTGTCACAACATGGGTACATTAAGGAGATCTTGGAACGCTTCTGTATGGAGAATTCCAAGAAAGGCTTCCTTCTTTTAAGTCATGGTATCCACCTGTCTAAAGGAATGGCTCCTCAAACTATTGAGGATAAGAAAGCCATGGCTGGATGCCCTTACGCATCAGCTGTGGGAAGTCTAATGTACGCTATGATGTGCATAAGGCCAGATATCTGCCATGCAGTGGGAGTGGTAAGCCGTTACCAATCATGCTATGGATAATAACACTAGAATGCAGTAAAAAACATATTTTAATATCTAAGACGGACGTAAAATTATGTCTTGGTCTATGGAGATGGTGATCTCCAAGTCTTGGGATATACAGATTCGGACTTCCAGTCTGATATTGATGATCGAAAGTCGACATCAGGGTTTGTGTTCTTGTTGAACGGTGGTGCTGTAAGTTGGAGAAGCAAGAAGAAGGACACTACAACAGATTCAACAATAGAAACCGAATATATAGCCGCATCGGATGCTGCAAAGGAGGCGGTGTGGTTGCGTAAGTTCATATTGGAACTTAGCGTAATTTCCTCTGATGCTCCCATCACGTTGCTCTGAGATAACAAGGAAGCCATTGCTCAGGCGAAGGAACCCAGGTAGCATCAAAAGAACAAGCACGTGGAAAGGAAATACGACATCATTAAGGAGATTCAAAAGCATGGTGTCGTCATCACCAAGGTGGCCTCTGCCAACAACGTTGCTGATCGACTTACCAAACCTCTGACATAGAAGGTTTTCGACCAACATGTAATGAGTATGGGTTTAAGGATTGTACCTGAATGGTTCTGAGAGCTAGTGGGCGATTGTTGGACATGTGAGCCTTGGGCGAACCATTCCTACAATAAATGTTATTTTAATGTTTGATATATCAATAAAAGGTATTGGTTTATTTCACTCCTTGTCTGAAATTAAGTGAACGAATGCACTATAAGGTCCCTCTGTACAAATAGGGTTATGTACTATGGCTATCTTGACATCATAAATACGTTGATTCAATTGTTGAATCATAGAGGTTGGTGCTTGGATGAATATCTAAAGAGTTAGATTGAGGACTCATCAAGAACCTTCAAATCATCCTCAAGATGTGATCTCCAGCCTGAGTGGGAGATGGCAATCCTATCTCTAAAGGTTGATATCTGACCGACCTCTTGATGCAGGTCCTCTGCATAGGAATAGAGATTCAAAGGTGTCAGATTAGTTAAGTCAAAGAGTTGACTTCACAAGATTGAGATAACCAAAGTCCTACATCATATGCTGTCACGATATAGGCACACATCCTCTGATCGGAGATAGATGTATTGCTATATGTCTGAGTATGTACATTTGGTAGACCAATAAGTTGATGCCCTAATCAATGTCTATATACTGGTGAGTTGGTGTGCATATAAGGGCATATGTGTAATACAATCTCTCAAAAGAATCATACATGTTCACTTCTAAACCAGAAGACATGAGCTCACTCATGAGATATTGGGATCGATAAATTCCATGCATGGTCGTCTAGCTTATGAAGCTTGATAGAATTTAGAGGTATGATATATGATTTTGGAAAGTATATGATCGATACCAAATCCCAACGATCAAATGAGAATCTTAATGATAAAACCTTGAACGTGATCGTCTAAAAGAGATCTATAACTTCGGGTTTATTCAAGGTCTTCCAGTATGCATGATGTACAGGTATTGCGAATACCTGAGGGTGATGTGATCATAAATGATTGTATAACCATGATGCTTCCATTCCGAGGGAGTGATGAAACAGGTCTGGATTTTAGTGACTCCTCCCAGTAGAGAAGTAACTTGATCTTAGTCCAAGTGTTGGACATTGATCTGAATAAGATTCAGATGCAATGAGAAGATTAAGTTTACGGACTTGATTTAATCAAGCATATATGAGAGGTCCGTAAGATCTGGATTTGAGATATGATCTCAATATCCAAGTCACTAACGTGGGACAATACAATCGCCTTATCCTTATCTCCAAGTATCTTCGGAGAAAGCACACTATTCTTGAAAGAGTTCAAGAATAATTCCTTTGATGAATTATGTATCCATGCAACAAGATGATGATAATTAATTGAGATATAATTATCAAGAATAATATGAATGAGATTCATATTATGAGAATGATTACCCAAGATAATTAAATGAGATTTAAT
Organism: Ottelia alismoides; assembly: GCA_037367405.1. Taxonomy (NCBI): domain Eukaryota; kingdom Viridiplantae; phylum Streptophyta; class Magnoliopsida; order Alismatales; family Hydrocharitaceae; genus Ottelia; species Ottelia alismoides. The sequence continues at coordinate 580,131 of JAZKJV010002553.1, read as the reverse complement.
TATCAAGGAAATGCAGATTGTGGATAGTAATATCCATGCTATCCATAATATCAGTGTATATTATAATATGATTAATAATACATTAGAGAGAGCACATTTGTAAATAATATTTACTAATTGATTGCTAATGTGAATTGGATTCACATTAAGCAATTAATTGGAAATGTAATTTACATTTTTGTTTGGGTTGTGAACGTGATCCATAATTTTTCAATGGCATGATCGAAATATTCGCTAATTAATTTGGAATTAATTTAGTAAATATATTTGCAATAAATGTTGTTGCAAATAATTAAGAGATAATGAGATAATATAAAAAGGAGATAAAAATCCCCAAATAAAAGGGTGGCATCACCCTTGAATTGGGCATGGGTGATGCCCCCCTTTTTAGGAGAAGATTATTATCCTTTTTTATTATCTTGTCATAATTAATTTTATTGAGTTAAATTACGTTGATGATATGCAACATATATTTAATTTAATATAATTAATGTTGTTTTATTAAACAACAATTATCATGACCATTGATTAAAAACACAAATAAGTCTAACCATTGATTTTGTGTATACCATGGATTGTGATCCAGGGACTCCCAAACTTATATCTATAAAGGGACAACCCTAGCCCTTGATAGACATGTCTACTCTCTCTATCCTCATTCTCACGTAATCTCTCTCTCTCTAAGGGCGGCTATCCACCTTAAGTTTGAGAGAATTCAATCGTAGTTACGCCGTCGTGCTATCGCCTCGATTGCTCGTGGATCTCCGTCTTCCTTGGAGCTTCTTGCAGAAGAAGGAGACATCAGATTTCGCTGGACAAAATGAGGAGATTCAAGGCTTGGATCTTCATCGTGGATTGCGAGAAGCACGCATCTCATCATCGCTCCCGCAAGTGCCATCTTTGTGGATCGGACTTGAGTCAAGAGGATCTCTTGCATTAGAGATCAAGTGATCACAATCACGCTTCAAGAGGTATTTCTAATACTTTGTGGTTAGATGAAACAACCCAAGAAATGTTCTTGGGATCATGTGGTTTCATCATATGATTTAAATTTTTTAAATTCCGCTGCACCGAGCGACTAGTGCAACTAGTCGCTCCGATCGCATTAGATGCGATAATCACGCTTCCGTGACGCGCTTAAGGATTTCCCATATCCTTCAAATTCTTCTTCATTTACATTATTTAATTCATTTACTAACTTTTCGTTAAGAAAAAAACTTGTAAAAATCACAAAATCTAAAGATCTAACCTTGTGTGTTTTGTATATGTTTTATCTTTGATGTTTTTATTTCACTTTTTCCCAACTCATTAACTCCATAAAAATTAGATTAATGTTGTATATGTTGCATATATATTAATCTCTAATTAAAATCTTAAAAAATAAAAAAATTAAAAACATAAAATATACAGTATTAATTGGTAGTTAATCCTGATACAAAAATTATATTTGTACATATTTCTTTTTCTTTTTATTCCTTCATGAAAGTTGTTGATCTCATTGATCGATAAATTTCATGTTGATCACTTTTTCATTTGACTTTTTATTTTATTTATTTTGATTTGTATTCCTTGGTCAACAATTTGGTTAACCCCTTGCCACGTGGTCGACCCATTTTTCCACTGAGTGCCTCATCAGTGTTCCACAACTTTGATCGATCCATCCTCGCACCCTCCATATGACTGTTGAATCAGATTTGATCTAGCAGTGGAAACTAATCCCGCCACAAAGCAACCCCCGTATGTGTGCTTCATGTGTGTCTCACATGCTTTACACTTGGCCCTCTGCCCGTCATTGGATCAATCTTGATCCAACGACGCATGCTCTTCATCCTCTACCTCCAACTCTTCCCACCATCTACGCCTCTACCTCTGGTCGCCGCTTGCTCCTCTCCCTCATCTACTCCAATCATCTCTCAGCACTCCACCTCCATCCCTCAAAACCCTAAATTTGATTGAAACCTTAAAGTTTGGCAGCACCTCACAGTCCGATTATTACCCTTCCTCCTCTTCGGATTCCCCTCATCAAACCTCCTTGATTTCGATCATGACTCTCTCATGTAACACCAACCTCATCCCCTCAGAGCCCTTCGCATCAGAGCCTCTTCTTTTACGATCATTACTCTTACTCCCTTCCTATAAAGCATAGCCTTATTCTCTAATAGAAGGTATATGTAGATCTTTTATCTTTAAACAAATAAGAGAGAGAGAGAGAAGAGTGTAGAGATGACTTCTGTGAGGGTCTAGAATAACATCCTCACGGAAGGTGAAGATAAAATGTCATTGAGGCAGCCGCTTACAAATGTTAATCTCTAACAACAATTAACCCACAAAAGCAAGCAAGTGTGAATAAAAATTTATTATACCCTACAAATATATGTATAGTGGACAAGTATACTAGAAATCGAACACAGGAAGCAACTGAGGATAAACAATCAAAAATTGGCAAATAAAGACAATAAATGATTTGGGGTATTTTTGTATTTTTTGTGGGTTTCAAATTTTATAATTTTTATTTTGATTTTTGTTTTTATAATTTTTTACTTTTTAATTTTGCAATATATTTTTCTGATTTATAAATAAAAAATAAAAATAAGAGTAATAAGAGTACGACCTTCATCTACATGGAAATAAATAATAACAATAAAAATAGGAGTAAATGATAATAAAATAAAAATAAAAGTAGTATGATTTATCCACGTGGTGTTCATCCAGTAGCCGGTACCACTTCATGCATCGATGGAAGAGATCGTCTCTCGGTGAGAGATCAGGCGTCTGAGATTCGAACCATCGGATGTCAGCTGTATTTTTTGGAAGAGGAGCTCGATCGGATGGCGGAGAGGTGGTCACGAAGAATGACCGAAGAATAGTAAGAAGCTGAGCCCCAATCCGTCCTCCAGGGAGCCTCTGTCCTTCTTCCTTGCACCTGAGGTGCTCAATAGGTTCTTGGAGGTGCACCGCGGCTACAAGGATCCACAAAATGGTTGGATAGCACTGAAAAAGCTCTGACAAATATTGACATATGAAGCTTATGTTTGGACTTCAAAGACCCCTAAAAAGGTGATTTTTATCTCTGTTTCCTACAGGAGTATGTTAGGGACAAAAAGGCGAAGCCAAGGAGGGCTTCTGAGGAAGAATGGATGCGAGATGCGGCATAGCGACGATCTCCGATGAAAGGCGGAGGATGGAGATCTGACTCCTAAATCTATGCAAGATCGAGGGGAATGGGGTGCTTGGGTTGATCAAAATGCGGGGGGGGGGGGGGGGGAAGAGAATGAATTTGAAAGTCAAGGCGGAGCGGGTTGGGAGTGGCCGAAACAGAGTGGCGGAGCCCGTAGCTTCGATGAGACAAAGTTTTTTATTTTATGCAATATAAAACAAATTTAAATGCAATAATGGATAACACTATGCTACTTCTACTCTGAGGAATCAAAAGACAGAAATAAAGGGGAAGAAGCTCACTAGAAGCGCACTTGGAGATGAGCTTCAAGAGGAGCTAGCGGCGGAGCTAGCAACGGAGTTGGATCTCTCAATTCTACACACCATGAGGTTCACCAAACCACGGAGAGGATAGCTGATGTCACTAGGAACCCCAATCCAATCTAGGGTTAGGGATTTTTGGAGCGGAAGAAGATAAAAAATCCAAGTGATCCCGGAGGAGATACTATATACCAGTCCACTTTATCAGGTAGTGGTGCTTGATTTAGAGCTTCATTGACCAAGAAATGAGGCACGCATGAAAGTGTGTTGACCAAGGTAGAAAAGTCAATAAGAGATCGAACAAAAATAGTGTAAGGATTGAGCAGGAGAATTCAAGGAAGATTGGTAAATTTATGACAGTTGTAGAACCAAGAAGGATGAGCAATTGACCTGGGTCAATTAGGGTTGAGCCCTGATTGCTCCACGTCAGCTGCTAAGGACAAAAAATAAATTAAATATGTTATTGATTCAATTAAAAATAACAAATGATTTTATAAATTTTTAGTTAAAACATAAAAATGGTTTATTATTTTATGTATTATTTATATAATTTTTATTTATTTTTGAAAGGTTAATTATTACAAATTACTTTTTAGGGTTTAATTTATAGGTATAATTACCTATGTTTTATATATTTTATTTTTTGTATTTTTATTTTTCTTATTTTATTTTCATATTTTTTATATATTTGTAACCTATTTTGTACACATAAATATATTTTTATTCTATTTTCTGATGCACACTTAAAGAAATAGGGGTATATATAATATAGATATAAGTATAGTATATTCATCTATGTATTTTCCTATACTATTTTATTTTGTCTATTATTTATAGCTTTATTCTATTATAAAGATATATATATATTATATATAATATTTACAAAATTATAAAAATATAAAAATAACAAAGAATAAGCAACATGAATAATTTATTATGGTATATTGTACAATAGGGGTTTAAAACCAAACTTTTGCATCTTAACTCCAAATTGGATGAAACTACCTTAATTAAATAGATTATTAAAAGTTATATACAATTAAAGTAATTTTGATACATTTTTAGTTCTTATGTAGAAGATATGGGTCGGGGAAGTTTGAGTTTTGGAATTTTATTTAGAGTGTAAAATTTACATTGCATGTTATGTTTGTGAGAAGTCAATTTTGTTGTTTTCTATGTATTATTATCTACAACTTTCATGACAAAGTTTCTTTATTTGAGGTGTAAATAATAAAGAATAAAATAGGTCCCAAAATACTTTATTGATGAATAATAAATGAGTATTTTATTGGATTTTTATCCCTTATCTTCCCATACTTTATTCCTTATTGACCCAGTCATCAAGATGCCAAGGTCTAGGGGTTTAGGGTCATAAAATACCTTTGGCATTTTATTCCTTTTCTTTTCTTTATTCTATATCTTTGGCATTAAAAACTATATTTTATATACAATAAATGGCATGAATAATGAATGTTAAATGTACAAAATAATGTTATTTACATGCATTTAGCTAGTTTTTTAAGGCTAAAATGAAATAATAAAGGTGAGAAATGGATATTCATTAGCCCACTATACTTGCCTTTACTAGTCCCTAGCAAACACTTACGCAATACATGCAGAAAATATAAATGAATAAATATAAAAAAAACTAGGATTTATTTTAATTATTAAACTTTTCTTTCTAAAATAAAATTACGATCTTAAGTCGGACCTTTGAGTCTTAGGTGTGGTTGGAACCTTATTGGGTAATAGATTTGAAACACAACAACCTTTGAGAGTTACAAGACTCTACTCAAGTCTCCTCAATATCCATGTCGGAATAAATCAACTCTTATACAAACCCTTATGGCTACGAATCTATCTTGGACAATGTGTGAGACATGTAGCTTTCCTCGGCTAAAGTGGTAGAAGTCAGTCTTCTCCAACATGTTGACCCTAATTCCCCAATCCAACAACTCCTTCATCGAGAAGTGGGGCATTCCATTCGAAGTTCATGTGAGAACCAGCTCAAGAAGAGGATGTGGAGACAAGAATGGATGGTAGCCGGTGTAGCTATCTATCCTAGGATGCTTGACTAGTGTAACCAATTCATGCTGTTATAGGCTCACAAATCTGACTTTGAAGCTCAAGCTTGCATATTGACTATACAAGTATGTATACTCCGGTAGGCATTTTATTTTCAATCAGGCATGTACATTTTTTTGGAGTTTTTAATTTTTCCATTTTTTAAATACTATATACATCAGCATTTACATAAGGACTTTTTCTTCTTGAGCCAGTAGACTATCCCTCTTTTGAAGCTTTATTATAACCCATAACTTTTGTCTTTATACCTCATTGTTTTTGGATCGGGTTGGGGTACAATTGCCACAAATGTATGACTTCTAATGTTTCCATTGGCTTGTATCTCATTCCAGCAAATCCAGCCCTCTACCACTTCAACTGAGGTGAGCAAAGTGAAAAGTGCAGGTGTGCAAGCTAAGTCATTATCAAACAAGAGTCATGTGTGTACACTAAAATACTCTACTTAGGTAGTCAAGATGACATTGAACTAGGTCTCATGATCTCAAGGATTTGAGTTAAACAGACCTGAAGTACCTCAATTCCAGTTCCTATAGGGTTCCTATGATTAAGTATATTTTATGGTCAAACCAAGCTCTAATCTTCAGATTTTATTTAGACTAGTTCAATTATCAAACTCAATCCCAAAAATGTAAATGCTATGCACAATGCAGAAAGTATTTTCGTGATCTAATTTTCTAATTTTGACTTTTTATTTATGAAAAGATTTTACAAATTTTTATGCAATTTTTGAAAAGGTTTTTGCAAATATTTTTGGCATTTTTTATTTTGTAAATTTTAGGGATTTTTCAAAACAAAAGGTTTTGGCAAAGAACTAGGAACAGATATTTACACTAGAGTGCTTCTTATTGTTTACAAGGGTTGGATTTTTAGGAATTTAGGATTTTATATTTAAGGATTGTAAAGGATGCATATAGTTCTCAAAATAATTTGAAAAGAATTTTGCAAACATTTTGAAAACTTTATTTTGCAAACTAATCTGATAAATAAGTTTTACAAACATTTTACAAAATTTGAAAACCTTTATGCAAAGATTTTATCAAACAGTATGTATAGGTTTTTCAAACTAGTTTTGCAACCATTTTTTAAACCATTTTCAAACATATTTTCAAAACATTTTGTTTTTAAACAAAGAAAAGGAATTTTTACAAATAGAATGTTTTTACAAAGGTTGAAAATATTTTAATAAATATTTTCCAAATAATTTTTAAAATATTTTTCAAAATATTTTCAAAGTACTTTTCAAACATTTTGCAAAATATTTTTACCTGATTTATTAATCGGTGTATACAAAGAATGTTTAATGAATTTTATACAAACATTTTCTTAACAGGTAGTTAATTTGTATTTTAGTTGCACTTTATTGAAATTACGAAAGTACGAGTTACGGTTAAAGTATATACCGAGTATATACGATCCACCAGACTTAGCTTGAGCTATATCCTCATAGATCAATGAGAAAAAGAGAAGACATAACTCGTACTGAGTATAGAAAAGCATAAACTATAACGACGAAACAAAGAATAAATAAATGAGAAATTGATCGCCACCCTATAATTAGGATGAAATAATCCTAAGTATAGTAGACTGTACACAAGGTAGGGAAAATCAAGGGTGAGGATACACGAAATCATCGGCTCAACTTGTACACAAAGTGGGGAAGATCAAAGGTTCAAAGAGAGGGACCCTGAGTATCATGCAAAAAATTAAGTAAATTAACTCTCTCTCATAAAATAAAATTTTGTCCTTGAAAATCCTTGATTTATGTCCAAAAATTCGCTCTAATTAATCTACAAAGAGAGAGGATGTGGTGAGTATCAGAAATGCAAAATGAAATGCAGAAAAGAAAAAAGTGACAAAGAAATAATTTTCACAAGAATTAATTATAGAAAATAATTTTAAAACCCTAAAAATTCACCGTTCCTTGGCAACAGTGCCATTTGGTGAACGTAAAATTTGCCTCTTTAAGAATAGATATTTGTCGTAGTACAGGAGACACATTCGATTTGTCAAAAACCATAATCGTTTGAATGTTGTGGAATATTTTTACTTGGCAAGTCTACCAAGGTCAAACACATGGAACAATAATTTTCAGTTGTGTGGTTTTTTAATTAAATTAATAAATAAATAATTTCTAATTAATTTCTGTGTTGAAAATAAACAAACAGAAATGCTATGATGAAGATGTAAAGAAATAAAAAGAGAGATAAAGCACTGGATCTGTGAAGAATAAGATTCAATCCTTAATGAAATTTATCAATTAATTCTCGAAAGATAATCAAAGATTGAAAGAGATTAATGCCCAAAAAGATTTATCGAATCCAAGTTACAGGTAAAGAGATTAATCAAGGAATAATCATGTCATAAATTCCATGTAAATTGCTCCTCAGAATTAATAGTCGATCGGACAAATAGGGAGTCAAATAAATTGATCCTCAATTTAACCCCTGCAAAGGTTAATTTAGTAGGAATAATCAACAATGATCTCAAGGGGTTAATCAAATTAAAATCCTCAACTGAACTCCTGCAGAAGATATCATTAATTTCTCAATGAAAATGTAGCACAAATATGTCAAAATTAGTCTGTATATATCAACAGAGATCCTCAAATAATAATTATCAATAGACAACCTCAGATCTGTCCAGAAACTATGCTAAGTGGTAGAGCATGAAAAGAGCTTCAAAATGACATATTATGCGCTAAAAACAGAGTTCATATGAGAAAGTTATGATAAAATGCAGCTGTAGGGACTAAAATGTAATTAAATAAAAGTTTTTTCTTCAAAGAGGTCCAGGAGGGACTTATATGCAATTTTAAGAAGTTCGAGGGGACTTTATGTAATTTACCCATAGTGGGAGTATATTTGTAATAGCAGCGGAGAGGCTCGGGTGGAGCGGACAGATCAGGAACTGCAATGTGGCGAAAATTGAGCTATTGGATCAAGGCCTCTCCCTTGATCCAACGGCGGCTGTTAAAGGAACGTCATTCGGTGACCCACGACCAAGCACGGAGGCAGGGGGTTGAGTGGTGTTGTCGAGGGCGTAGTGCACGATGGAGCTCGTCCGACACATGGCCGAGCGATGGCGGGGCAGGGTTTCGTGGTGTAGGGCGGAGGCAAGGCTGTCGACGTTCGGTGGAGATTAGACCACGGTCGCGGCTGCCAAGGTTGGATGTGCGGCACGGGCGAAGGCGCGGACCTGCAGATTAGCAAAATGAAAGGGGAATGGGGACAAAGCTCTGAGTGACTGTGAGGGAACGGAGCTAAGCTCTGACCTTTGCGAGGTCGGAGAGGATGGTGACCTGGGAGGTAGATGGGAAGCGGAGGGCTCAAAGGTTGAAGGCAATTGGAAGGGGTAGGATCACCTGAAACAAGGGCTACCTTATGGTGATCTCCTCAGCCGTGGGCGAGGTCACGACGAGGCTCAGATGCTCACAGGAGCAAGGAAGCAGGGGTCGAAGCTCGGCCACTGGACCACGCCTATCAAGTTCGTTGTCACCAACCTTCGGGAATAATGGCGTATCCATCAAATGGTCGACCGCGGTGGAGCTTTATAATTGCATGCATGGAGGTGCATTACGCGACAGGGGCAGAACGACTGGCGACGGGAGGCACGCAACGGTCAGCATTTACATGCAAATGAAGGATCGGTCTCGGGTGGCGTTACGCGCTAGGGGGGATGCATGCATCACTGGGAGAAGATGATAGGGGACCCAAGGAGGAGGGAGGTAGGTGGGGGTGCCATGTGGCACGCCTAGGATCTGCCATGTGGCGCCCCAAAAAAATTTTCAAAATTAAGGAGGAAAGAGAATAAAAAAGAAATAAGAGGTAATCTCGGATCAAAAAATTTCCTTAACGAAAGTTATTTGTCTCGACGAGATCTACAACTTTTATGAAGGACCTGGGAACAAAAGAGTCATCTCTGTGAAATGGTATTTTTTGGTGTTTTTCCATGTGTTTAGAAAACCGGCTTTTTGGAGTTTTGTAATTTTTCTGGTGGCTTTAAAGAGGATACAAATCTAGAAAAAAATACGATAAAATACAAGAAAATTAATGACACACTAATCTATTTTTTTGGATTTTTAATAAATAAGAAAATAGGAAAATAAAATAACAGTGCAAAATACGGGATTTTTGTACAGACTCCCATCAAATACTTGGACACGATTTGTTTCTTTGATTTCAGTCTTAATCTAGATTTGTATTTTTGTGTCACATAATAAAACTTCCATCAATGAACACAAATAAAGAAGAAATAAAATTAAAAGGATTAATTGTGTACATAAAAACTTAGGTCAAAATTAGCAAAAAGTTAAAATGTGCAAAAGAGTCACAAAACCCAACTTTTACATATGAGCTCTGAATTTTACGAAATTGGTCTTGTTTTGAAGGTATTTGAAAATGGAGTAATTTAAAAGTGAGTAGATATGCTCGTTTTAGTCCGTCAGATGTGAAATTAGACTTTGGGATTATTTGACACTTATTTGAGTTAGTATTTTTTTGTAATTTTAATTTTTTGTTGTTAATAAGACTTACACGATGGAGATGATTTGGGGTCAATCGGAGTTAGGATGAATTAATTAAAAATATGAAGAGTTAACAACTTTTTAGGCCAATTTACACTTGGGATTTTTAATGCAATTATGCATGATGAAATGCAAATATTATTTACACATGTATGTATGCTAATGATGCTTTATTAGTGATTAAATGCATGTGAATTCCGGGTAATAGAGCCTAATTGACCAATTTCAACATGATGAGTACGAGATTCATCATACCCCTATACTTAAACCATGCTCATCCCCGAGCATCAATGAATGAATGAATTAGTTGAATAAATCCTTGACCGTGCATGTGAATTTTCAAGGGTCAATTCATTGAAGACCCTTAATTTGAGTGATCCTAAAATTCTGGGCTTAACCATGCTTTAATCAAAAGGAATCCAACTTTCCTAATTTTCAGACTCTCTGTTTGTACATATAATATAAGGATATGATTTTTAGTGTACTACATTCATGATAGTCGAGTCAAGACATCACCCAAAGTTCCAATCCAAGAGACTCTTCTCTAGACCTAATCCTCAATAATAGGGAATAAGTTTATCCTTGCTTCAGTCAACTGTCTCATTAGTTTGTCAGACTTGAAATGTAGATGGACGACCATACGATGGAGGATATAGGATTGTGTCCAATTTTCTCTCCCTCGCATTGGAAGAAGGGGCCTCTCGAGTGCCTTTTTACTCAACACAAGTAGATTTTTAGCTTGTTAATCAATGTGTTCGTCAAGAGAGTTGGAGTCGTCTACACTTAATTTTCTGGGAGTACACCGGGGTGTGTCTCTTTTGAGTATCTAAGATACCTTCGACACCCAGACTTGTATCTCTTACGATGCAGAGCCTTTTTTTGGCGTCAACCCGACTCCTTGGTCCTAATTAATGCTTTGTCGAAGTGGACACTTTGAAAATGTTTGGGAGTGCTCGCCATTAGTGGAAGCTCTTTGAAAAAAAATTAGACTTTGGATGCTAGAGCTTTTCTTTGATTTTTTTGGCTAGCTCCACTGCTTTTACCAAAAGTTGGCGCACACTGATCAACAATTATCATTAAATTTCATCACACCCTAGCACATAGGTAGATATCAAAGAGATAGCATATGAACTTGTTCACATACTGGCTAGGGTTTTGCTGACACTCAGGTTTTGTGAGCCTTCATTAACTTTATCCCATCTTTGAATATCATTAAATCAGGTCTAAAATAAAATCTCTATTCCTATTCCTCAAGTGATATCTCAACTTGTCTCATCAATCATGTAGTTGTGAAAGTGATTGTGCTGATCATATGCTTTTTGAAGGTAGAGATGAAGAGTGCAATATATCGCTCAAATCTTTCAAACTAGGGAAGTGTAGATAATTAAGATCAAAACCCTAATGACTAAGTCATGTTAACTCAGACTCTCAAGATCACAAAAATCAAGTGCTCTTAAAATACTCAAGCCTTGAGTGATAGTGAATGTGTCAGGAATACTAGTCCACCTAAGGAATGCATGAGATTCAAGATGAAATGCAAGACTATGAGTGATTTTTTTCTTTGTTTTCTCTTCTCTTTTTGATATAAAAAAGTTTTTTTCTTATTTTTTGTTGTTTTTTATTGTTTTTTTATTTTTTTAAAAGGTATTATTTACAGAAAACATTTATTATTATATACATAATATACACTACTTGTACCTATCCCTGATGTTAGATGAAAATGATTAAAGTACGAGCTATGGATAAAGTAGATAGAATATATATAAACACCCACCCTATACTTAGTGTGTGCTATGTCCTCATGGCACAAAGTGAAATGCAGACATAACTAGTACTAAATATAGTTGAGTCAAAAGTAATAGAAGTCGACATGCCCCCCTATACTTAGACTTTTGAGGGACTAAGCACAGAAGAAAAGCATGAAATGAGGCAGTCTAGGGTGAACAGAAAGAATAGAAGTGAGTATACACAATGATACCGATCACCTTATACTAAGTATTGGGGAACTGAGAGTGGGTTGATGGATATACAGAAGAGTATAGAATTCGAAGAGGTGGTCTATCCGGGCAATTCGAGTCTTTCGTCAAATGCCGTGCCCTGAGTGAAGGAGGTATATTCTACTTGCACCAACTGCTCATTGGATTCGACAAAGTGTTTGTGTAGCCGACCGTTGACTATAAATGTTTGCATGCTATCTGTAGTCTATGAGATCTCAGCACTTCCGTTATTGTGTACCTCTCTTACGATGAAGGGTCCCATCCATTTTGATTTCAACTTACCTTGGAAAATTTTCAATTTTGCATTAAATAACCATACTTTTGGCCCTGGAACAAAGGTCTTTGCTCGAGTGTTCTTGTCATGCCATTTCTTTACTTTCTCCTTGTAAATGGTGATATTTTCGTAAGTATGATTTCGTATTTTAGATAGTTCACTAAATCCATCTCTCTGTTCTTCTTTCCTTGGTGACAATTCCAGTTAATCTTTTTGATTGCCCATTCTGATTTATGCATGAGTTTTGCGGGCAAATGACACAGCTTTCCATATACCATTCGAAACGAGGAGGTGCCTAATGGGGTTGTATAAGTCGTCCGCTAAGCCCGTAGAACCTGGACCAGGAGTTGGGACCAGTTCTTCCTGTCAGGGTGGACGATCTTCTGTAAAATTCCTTTGACTTCCCTATTTGACACCTCGACCATGCCATTGGATTGTGGATGGTAAGGACTAGTGGCATGGTGCTCGATGCCATATTCCTTAGTCAACTTCTTCACCTCCCGGTTGACAAAGTGGCTACCCCCATCAGATATTAATACCTTGGGGATTCTAAACCTCGAAATAATATGATCTTTCAAAAACTTGCAAACAATTTTGCTATCTGTTGCTCGAGTAGGGATAGCCTCCACCCACCTAGATAAATAATCCACCGCGAGAAGAATATATTCAAATCCTTGACTATTAGGGAATGGGCCCATAAAGTCAATGCCTCATGCGTCGAATATATCACAAATGATCACTAGTTGCATAGGCATGGCATCTTTGGGACCAATGATCCCTCCCATTCTCTAACAAATCGAGAACAACCTAACAAAATTGTAGGCATATTTAAACAAGGTTGGCCAGTAAAATCCACATTGTAGTATCTTCTTAGTGGTCCTCTTCCCAGATAGATGTCCTCCTGCCTCCAAGGTATGGAAGAGATTGAGGACGCTTTGGTATTCCTCTTGAGGAATACATCTTCTCCATATGCAATCCGGTCCTTCAAAGAAAAGGAATGGATCCTCCCAATGGTATTGTCTGTCTTTCGATATGAGTCGATCGATTTTATTCTTTGACCATCCCAGAGAAACTTTCTTTGAGACGAGATAATTCACCGTGTCGGCATACCATGGGAGCGAATCAATAGTAGAAATTGTCTCGTCTGGGAAGGTCTCACGGATGGATTCAGATTCAGGGATTTTGTTATGTTCGATCCGTAATAAATCATCAGCCATGACATTCTTAACCCCAAGTCTGGCTTTAATCTCCTAATCAAATTCCTGAAGCAATAGTATCCACCTAAGGAGTCACGCTTTTGCATCTTTTTTCTCCATTAAGTATTGAATGGCATAATGATCCCTGTAAACTGTCACCTTCGATCCTCGAAGTATAGATCAAAATTTTTCCAAGGTAAAGACCACGACAAGCATTTAATTTTTGTTCACAGTACAATTTTTCTGAGCAATGTCTAAAACTTTGCTTGCATGGTGAATAGCATACGAGATTTCATCTTTTCTTTGTCCTAACACAACCCCTACTGTGAAATCAGATGCGTCTATCATGATCTCGAAGGGAAGAGACCAGTCGGGGGCTTGTAGGATGGGACTCTCAGTGATCCTCCTTTTGAGTAGTTCAAAGGCTTCAAGACACATGATCTACTAGGAACTCGGTGTCTTTCCCTAGGAGGTCAGTTAGAGATCGGGCAATTTTTGAAAAATCCTTAATAAATCTCTTGTAAAATCCAACATGCCCCAGAAAAGACCGTACTTGTTTCACATTGTAGGTGGCTCGAGTTTCTTGATCACATCTACCTTGGCAGGGTCAACCTCCATTGCCTTCTTGGAGATGACATGCCCCAATACAATGGCCTCTTTTACCATGAAATGGATTTTCTCCCAAGAGAGCACCAGATTCACTTCCACACACTTTTGGAGGACTCGATCTAGGTGTGCTAGACAATCATCAAATGAATCACCATGGATTGAGAAGTCATCCATGAAGACCTCCAGGAAATCTCCAACCATTTCGGCAAAAACCACAATCATGCATCGTTGAAAAGTGATGGGGCATTGCAAAGCCCAAAAGGCACGTGCTTGAATGCATATGTGCTGAAAAGACATGTAAAAGTAGTCTTTTCCTGGTCTTCAGGGGCGATGGCTATCTGATTGTAGCCCGAGTACCCGTCTAAGAAGCAGAAGTATTCTCTCCCTACCAATCTCTCCAAAATTTGATCGATAAATGGCAATGGAAAGTGATCCTTCTTCGTTGCGGCATTCAGGCGCTTGTAATCCACATAGACATGCCATGATGTGGGTACTCGTGTCATGATCTCTTCTCCCTCCTCATTGGTGATAACATGAAGTCCCGACTTTTTCAGAACGACATGGAAAGGCGACATCCACTTGGAGTCTGAGATGAGATATATGAAGCCAACCTTACACCATTTTTCGATCTCAGTCTTAACCACTTCTCGTAAGTTTGGATTCAACCTACATTGGCATTCACGGGAGGGTTTAGCATTATCCTGCAAGTAAATATGGTGTGAGCAAAGGGCTGGGTTTATCCCAGGAAAATCAGATAATATCCAGCCTATAGCCTTGCATTTTTTCTCTAAAACATTAAGCAGGCGGATGTCCTATTCTTCGGTCAGATGTGAACTGATGATGACCGGAAACTGTCTCTTATTTCCTGCAAGGAAGGCATACTTAATCGTAGGGGCAATGGTTTTAGCTCAGGTAAGTCTGTATTGTTACCCGAATCTGGCCCTCTCACTCGTGCTTCTTGTTGTGATGTGGATGCTTGCAGTGTATCAATATCCGCCACCATCGTGGTTGTTTCAGGGATCAGATCGCTAATGATGGAATGTGGTCTGGCAAGTGCCGCGTCCGATCTGTGTACCTCACTCTGGGATTATCCATAAGGAGAATGGACTGACAGGTTAAGAGGGACCTCTGAGTCTCCGAGAGTATAGGTAGATGCATGAATGAGCTGGAAGACTAAATCATCAATAATTTCCTCTCCAGCTGAGGTTGATTCTATTATAGCGGTTAGGTTTTGTCTTCAGGGCCCAACTGTTGCTTATGTATATTCTTCCTCAGTTTCTGATTTTCCAGACTCGGTACTCGACTCGGTATCAGGTTTTTGAAACCTAGTTTGCTTCATTTTAAGTTCAACTTTTCCAATGTGGATTCTCCCGGGTGTGTAATCGAATATAGCTCCTGTGGTCCTAAGGAAGGGTCACCCTAGTATCATTTGGGAGTCTTTCCAAATTCTAGGGACATCCATGTCAAGTATTGTGAAATCTACTGGGTAATTTTGTCCCTCTATGTTGATGACAACATTTCGAATCTCCCCCATAGGTCTCTTAGTTGATGCATCTGCGAATTGAAGTACAACTGCAGATTGCTTGAGATGACCTAGATCTAGATGCTCAAAGAGAGTTGTGGGTATGAGAATGATAGATGAGCCATTATCTAACAATGTTCTGATAAACTTGATTTCTTTAATCTGGCTAGTGACAAAGTGAGCACCCATGTCTCTTTTCTTCATTGGCAGTTCATTTTTTATAAGACGAGATGTAGCAATAGAGTGTATGTGCTTCTTTGTTTGGCTAGGATTCTTTTTGTTGGCCCTTGTTGGTATGCATCTCACCTTAAGGTACTTTCGAAAAGTCGGGTCTCTTTCTATCATCTCGTCTAGGGACAGAGTGACCTTAATATTTTCTCTACAGATGCGGGCCATCTCGTTATCATTTTTATGGTTTTTTATGTTTTTTCTTCTTTCCAGCCATAAGAGCACGGGGGAAAGGTATGGACACATTGTGATAAAAAACATCACTTTTATTGAATGAAAAATTATTTACAGGATTCGGACCAACTGATCTAAAAGCAGGGAAATTGGTGGTTGATTATTGCGGATGTCTTGGTGGCGCT
This sequence comes from Ottelia alismoides, assembly GCA_037367405.1. NCBI lineage: Eukaryota > Viridiplantae > Streptophyta > Magnoliopsida > Alismatales > Hydrocharitaceae > Ottelia > Ottelia alismoides. The sequence continues at coordinate 563,862 of JAZKJV010002553.1, read as the reverse complement.
TCTTCATCAGACTCAAATTCTGACTCTCCATTACCTTCAGAGATTTAGTGTATCACGGGTGGTGTGAGTGGGTTTTCTTCTTTCTTCTCCTCTTGTCTCTCTTCCTCAATTCCCCTAGGATTGTGTGAATTTGTGGACACTGGGGCTATGTCACCATGTTCTTTCGCTTGATCAGACATGGTTACGGTCCTTCCGCTCCTAAGATAAATATGGTAAGTGTTATTATCCGCCAAGATCTAGTGTTCAGGTAAGGAATATTTAGAGATTAATACCTAATTATGTTCGAGGCTATTTGAGTTAGCTTGGACTTGAGCTGGAATCACGGTTTGGGGTGTGGTCACCTCATCTCTCCATCGAGAGAGTCAATTTATATCGACTCTCATGTCATGAAGTTCGTCCAGCACTCGCTGGAGTTTCGGAGAGATAGAAGAAGAGGATGACCCCTGGCCCTGCCTAACCTGGGGTTGTTGATATTGTCTGAATTGGCCCTGCTGGCCTTGGCGTTGATTCTGCTACGGCTGTGGATGCAGGTTCTGATAACCTGTACGTTACTGTTGACACTGCTGTAGTTGAGGCTGGTAGGTGGGTTGGGCTTGTGGTGGACGAGGGTTCAGAGTAGAGTTTTGGTCTGAACGGTTGACAGGTTCTAGGTTATAGCAAACTCTGTTTATCTCCATAACTTGTGGAGGTTCCTCGTAAATAGTTTGAGCAGAGGTTTCTTTAGTTTGATGGGACAAGACTTGGTCTCCACCCCAATGGCTCTGTTGCCCTACCCCTTGACCTTGAATATACTGAATTTGGTATATGGGGGCAGGGGGTGAAGTCAGGGTAGGTATCTGAATCTTAGATTCCCTATCAGCCAATTCTTCCATTTGCTTAGGCAATTTAGACAATTTCTCCATATCAGATGATTTATGGAGTTCGTCCACTTTTTATAAATCTGTTCGACCATAGTTAGCTTATCAGCTATTATTCCCATATCAGTACTCTAATCGGTCATCAGATTATTCACCATCTTTTTGGAGCTGGCTACGTAAGCCCGGCTGGTGGTTTGTGCACTAGTTGGATTTAGCAAGTCTTTCGAACACCTTGTAGACGGTGTCCTCGTGGCGTCCCATGTAGCTTCCTCTACAGGATGCACTTACTAACCCTTGGGTCTCAGGGTTATCCCACTAACAAGGCTTTGGACCAGCATCATTTTACTTATCCCTTGTCATGGGCATTTCTGGATTAGGTCTGTGAATCTTTCCAATGTTTCATGGAATGATTCGCTCAGGTGTTGGGTAAAGCTTATGAGCTTGATCCTCATCTGATTGATTCTACTAACTGGGTGGAATTTCTTTAAAAATAGAGTCTTGAATGTGGCCCATGTAGTAACTACTTCCCCTAAATTTTTTAGCCACTAAGCCGCCTTATCAGTCAAGGTGAAGGGGACAGCTCTCAGCCTTATGTAGTCCTGGCTAACCCTAGGGTGGCATAGGTTAGTGCAGACTAGCTTGAAGTCACGGAGGAAGATATATGGTTCTTCGTGATTATTCCCTCTTAACTTATGCAACAATGCAAGGAAATGCGGTTTGTGCTCGAACGCATCCTCAAGGGGTACTGGACTCAACCAATTATAGTCTTCATCTAATTCAGGGAGGTATGTATCTTCCATAGCATCCTCACCACATTGCATTTCTGCCATCTGGGCTCTAAGGAGTTCATTGTGTTGTTCAACAACAACAATTCTAGCCAAAAGTGCATGAATAGGGTCATTATCGTTATCATCCTTCTTTAGAGGCATCTCGTCTTCTTCTTCACCTTCAGATGCAAATAAATCATAGTTAGGCTCGTGCTTAGAAGGTTTAGAGTTTCTACCAAATATGAAAGTTTCTTTGGCAGGGAGTAAGAGAGAGGGTTAGTCTGGGGTTGACTAATCCATAGGGGTGTGGGGTGAACCACGGTTTAGAGAAAAGGGTTGTCTCCATACCATGGGGTTTCAAAAAGAGAGTCATTTTGAAACTTAAGAGACAAGTTGTTTGAGGAGCTCAGAGATTTATTCGCAGAGTCCGAACAAAGAATTCCAGAAGAGTCCATTGTACAAAAGAATTTTCCATAGAGCATACGAATGTACAGAGGACCCGCTCAAAACAAACGCAATTCAAAACTTGTCCATTTACCCGCTCAACACCGGTGAAGGCATGTTAGGGCTCGTCCGCTTATCTTTTCAATTTTAATTTAATGATAAAATAATATTTGAAAAATTAAGCGGAGCTGTTAGGTACCAAAATGTTTCACAAAGACTGTCCTGAGTTCGTACAATTAGTTGCACCTACTTTCGACTAGTATAGGTATAAGTACGGACCGTTTAAACGGTTACATGTGTTACTTGAGGACGGAGCCTTTCGCGGTGTCCTCTAAACCACCCACTCTGCTAAGGGAAGTCGAACCGTAAAACAACCACCCTAAACCTTCACTGAAATGTAGTTAATTGTTTTTAAAATCAGTATCTTTGTGAAATTTCTCAGTTTTGGCTATGTCCTAAGTGTGTGTTCTAGTCCTTACAAACAATGAGTGGGTTTCTCTCCACCAGACGCAGGTTGATTTTATGTCAGTTTTATATATAGTATCCTTAATTAGAAGTCCCAATTTTAAATTAAGGTTATCACTGCTTGCCTCCTCACTTTCTTCTCTTTACCCTGTGGTCTTGTACTGGATGATCTATGCTGTCCTGTCAAACCGACACTACCTTCTGCCTCTTGATTGAGCTCACCTGTATGACTGAGCTTGGCTCCTACACCTATCGCGATAGCCTAGTCCCACTCGGACCTAAATCTCTTCGGGGCAAAGAGGGTAGAGGAGAGGTCGGGCAAGGAGGTGCGCTGGTCAGATGTGAGAAGGGAGGTCTGAGTCTGCGGATGAGATAAAGTTTATGTGAGCACAGAAATTCATGCCTAACGAGCAGTCCCAATTTCTTTAATTCCTAAGTTGTAAAGCTTGAGGAAGGAGAATCGAAAAAGCTAATGCAATCGTAAATCAATGATGCATGCTTAAGAAAAGGACTTACAATGATTCCTTGCGTTCTTCATGCGGGATGCAAGACAAGGAATTTAAATTACACTAAATGATATGCACAGATGAAAAGCACCCTAAGCAGATAGTTCTATTAGTGGGAAGAATTGATTTCAAAATTTGTCTAATGTTGAACAATCTATAGTGCGTCCAGTTAGTAAGAGTATGGCCTAAGAATTACGAGCACAATCAATGATAAATAAGCAAGCGTATATGTGCCTAAGTCCTACGCCACTCAAGTCGGGTCCCAACCACATAGAAGGGGTTGAAACAGACCTGGCACGCCATAGAGAAGTTCAGTCCAAATTACTACAAGGGTTCAAAGAGAGGGACCCTGAGAATCATGCATAAATTAACTGAATTAATTCTCTCACACAAAATAAAATTTTGTCCTTGAAAATCCTTGATTTATGTACGAAAATTTGCTCCGAGTAATCTGCAAAGAGAGAGGATGTGGTGAGTATCAGAAATGCAAAATGAAATGCAGAAAGAAAAAAATGACACAGAAATAATTTTCACAAGAATTAATTATAGAAAATATAATTTTAAAACCCTAAAAATTCACCGTTCCCCGGCAAGGATGTCATTTGATAAATGTCAAATTTGCCTCTTTAAGAATAGATAATTATCGTAGTACAGATTGTTTGAATGTTGTGGAATATTTTTACTTGGCAAGTCTACCAAGGTTGAACACAGGGAACAGTAACAGTTGCATGATTTTTAAATTAAATTAAATAATTGCTAATTAATTTCTGTGTCGAAAATAAACAAACAGAAATTCTGTGCTGAAGATGCAAAGAAATAAAAAGAGAGATAGAGCATTGGATCTGTGAAATAGAAGATTCAATCCTCATTGAAATTTATCAATTAATTCTCAAAAGATAATCCTAGATCGAAAGAGACTAACGCCCAAAAAGATTTATCGAATCCAAATTACAGGTAAATAAATTAATCAAGTAATAATCATGTCATAAATTCCATGTAAATTGATCCTCAGAATTAATAGTCGATCAGACAAATAGGGAGTCAAATAAACTGATCCTCAATTTAACCCTTACAAAGGTTAATTTATTAGGAATAATCAACAATGATCTCAAGGGGTTAATCAAATTAAAATCCTCAACTGAACTCCTGCAGAAGATATCGTTAATTTCTCAATAAAAATGTAGCATAAATATGTCAAAATTAGCCTGCATATATCAACAGAGATCCTCAAATAATAATTATCAATAGACAACCTCATATATGTCCACAACTAAGTGGTAGAACATGAAGAGAGCTTGAAAATGACATACTATGCGCTAAAAACGGAGTTTATATGAGAAAGTTATGATAAAATGCAGCTATAGGGACTAAAATGTTATTAAATAAATTTTTTATTCAAAGAGGTCCCTATAGGGACTTATCTGCAATTTCGAGAAGTTTGAGGGGACTTTCTGTAATTCACCCATGGTGGGGTTATATTTATAATATCAGGAACTTTTGGGGGTACGGATGCAATTTACCCCTAACGCATGTGCCTTCACACGTTGGGACATCTTCACAATTTGTCGGAACTGCAGGGGGCGGGATGAAATTTGCCCATAGACACATGGATCTCATGTGACTCAGGAGGTTCGGGCGACGGACCAGGAGGCTCGGATGCCCAAGAGGGAGGCTCGAATGCTCGAGCCTAAGGCTCGGACAAATCATGCACGTGGCAGTAGCGGAGAGGCTCAGGTGGAGTGGACGGATCAGGAACTGCAAGGTGGCGCAAATTGAGCTGTTGGATCAAGGCCTTGCCCTTGATCCAACAGTGATTGTTAAAGCAATGTCGGTCGGCAGCTTACTACCAAGCGCGGAGGCAGGGGGCTGAGCGGTGTTGTCGAGGGCGCAGTGCGCGGCGGAGCTCGGCCGACATGACCGAGCAGTGGCAGGGAAGGGTTCCGCAATGGAGCACGGAGGCGAGGCCGTCGGTGGTCCGTGGTATTAGACCACGATCGTGGCGTCGAGGTTGGTTGTGCGGAGTGGGCAGAGACGCGAACCTGCAGAGTTAGCAAAACAAAGGGGAAATGGGGACGGAGCTCCGAGCGACGGTGAGGGAACATATCTAAGCTCCGACCTTTGCGAGGCTGGTGAGGATGGGGACCTGGGAGGTAGTCGGGAAGCGGAGGGCTTGAAGGTTAAAGGCGATTGGAAGGGGTAGGATCACCTGGGGTTTGGGAAGCTGGGTCTACCTTTTGGTGATCTCCTCAGCCACGGGCGAGGTCATGGCGAGGCTCAGACCCTCACGGGAGCGAAGAAGCAGGGGTCAAGGCTTGGCCACTGTATCACGACAATCAAGGTCGATGTCACCAACCTTCAGGAATAATGGCAGATGCGTCAAATGGCCAGCCATGGTGGAGCTGTATAGGCGGGTGCATGGAGGTGCTTACGCGATGGGGGTGGAATGGCTGGCGAGGAGAGGCGCGTAACGACCGATTGTTACATGTAAAGGAAGGGTGTCGGCCTCGGGTGGCGTTACGCGCGGGGGGGTGGGGGGGATGCAGGCAATGCTGGGAGAAGATGACAGGGGTCACGTGCTAGGCACGTGACCCAAGGAGGAGGGAGGAGTGAGGTAGGTAGGGGTGCCACGTGGCACGCCCAGGATATGCCACTTGGCACCCCCAAAAAAATTTCAAAATTAAAGAGGAAAGGAAAATGAAAAAGAAATAAGAAGAGACCTCGTACCAAAACATTTCCTTCACAAAAGTTGTTCATATCGACGAGATCTACAACTTTCATGAAGGACTCATGAGCAAAAGAGGTCATCTATGCGAAATGGTGTTTTTGGTGGTTTTCCACGTGTATAGAAAATCAACTATTCGGAGTTTTTTTATTTTTTGGTGGTTTTAAAGAGGAAAAAAATCTAAAAAAATACGATAAAATACGAGAAAATTAATTATACACTAATCTAATTTTTTGGATTTTAAATAAATAAGAAAATAGGAAAATACAATAAAAGTGCAAAATACGGTATTTTTGTACAGACTCGCAACGGACACTTGGACACGATCAGTTTCTTTGATTTCAGTCTTGATCTAGATTTGGATTTTTGTGTCTCTTAATAAAACTTTTATTAAAGAACACAAATGAATAAAAATAAAATTAAAAGGATTAATTATGTACATAAAAAATTTTGTCAAAATTAGCAAAAAGTTAAAATGCGCAAAAGAGGCCCAAAAGCCAACTCTCACAAATAAGCTCCGAATTTTACGAAATTGGTTTTGTTTTGAAGGTATTTGATGATGGAGTACTTTAAAAGTGAGTAGACAAAAAAACATTGTATGAGGGAGATATGCTCATTTTAGTCCGTCAAATGTGAAATTAGACTTTGGGATTATTTGACACTTATTTGATTTAGTATTTTTTGTATTTTTATTATTCTTGTTAATAATACTTGAACAATAGAGGTGATTTGGGGTCAATCTGAGTTAGGATGAATTAATTAAAAATATGGAGAGTTAACAGCTTTTTAGGCCAATTTACACTTGGGATTTTTAATGCAATTATGCAAGATGAAATGTGAGTATTATTTACGCATGTATGTATGCTAATGATGCTTTATTAATGATTAAATTCATGTGAATTCCGAGGAACAGAGCCTAATTGACTAATTTTAGCATGATGAATACGAGATTTATCAATGCTCTAAGTAGGATTTCAATAGTTGTCCATTGACTACAAAGGGTTGTGCGTAAGCTGACAATCTAGATATCATCACGCTACCATTGTCACACACCTGTTTCACTATAGACGGCCCAATCCACTTGCTTTTCAATTTTCCTGGAAAGATTTTTAATTTCACATCAAACAACCAAACCCTCTGACCTAGCTCGAAAGTATTTCTACGGATGTGCTTGTCATGCCACTTCTTGACCTTCTTCTCGTACATCAGGTTGTTGTTGTATGTGTAATCTCTAAATTTGATCAGTCTATTCAGATTCAGTTTTTTATTCTTCCCGATCTTCTTGGAGTCCAAGTTACAAACACTGATCACCCACAAGGATTTATGAATTAGTTCCACAGGCAAATATCATGACTTGCCGTAGACCAGGCGGTTGGGAGACATTCCCAAAGGTAACTTGTACGAGGTTCCGTAAGCCCAAAGAATGGAGTCAAGAAACTGAGACCAGTTCTTGCAATATGGACACACAAGCTTCTGAAAAATTATTTTTTTCTCCCTATTTGATCATTCAACCAAGCCATTTGATTGTGGGTGGTAGGGAGAAGCGAAATAATGTCCAATGCAGAATTTTTGAGTCGGCTTCTTCTTTGTTGATAAAGTGGTTACCCCCATCGAATATGAGTATCTTTATAATTCCAAACCTTGAAATGATGTGATCTTTCAAGAATCAAAAAATGGTATGATTGTCGGCGGCTCAGGTTGGGATAGCCTCCACCCAATGACTCACACAATAGACATCAAGTAGAATGTATTCATATCCTTGACTATTTGGAAATGGGACCATAAAATCAATGCCCTAGGAATCAAATACATTTAAAATCCGGATAAATTCCAAGGGCATTGTGTCTCTCGTTCCAATGGTTCCACCCATCTTCTGGCAGTAAGTGCAATGCTTCATATATCTTATGCATCTTTGAACAAGATTAGCCACTAGAGATCTCTTTGGAGTACTTTTATTGTTGTTCTTCTACCCGAGTTATGTCCTCCAGATTCTCAATCGTGACAATGCGCGAGGACATTAGGAACTTCCTCTTGAGGGATACACCTTCTCTAAATACAATCTTCCCCCTCACGAAAGAGATATGGATCTTCCCACTAATAAAAATGAATATCAAACAAGAATTTGTCTACTTTTAGCTCGGGACAATTCTTGTGGATTTCTCTTAGACATAAGATAATTCACAACATTGGCATACTATGGAAGCGAGGTGACTGACAGGGTTGCCTCATTTGGGAAGGTCTAGATTGTAACGACCCCGTTTCCCGGGCCGTCAGATCCTCCCATATCCGGATCTGGTTACTCAGCAATAATTTATTCAGCAATCACAACTAACATTCAGAAATAGACTGCAAATAAAAATACTCAGAAGAAAGTATTTCAACACTTTTCCATTCACAAAATAAAGTTCAGATGATACATTGTACCACTATAACCATTTACATGTACATCAGCTTAAAAGAGAAATATACAAAAGATTACTAACTACCTTAAAGAAAGTAAAGCTACTGTGGCTGGCTGGATGTCTAGTATGTAAGCTGGATGATTTTTTTTAGAGTCTTTGCGATGGCTCACCGATACCTGTTGGGTTTTCCATAAATCATAGGATAAAAATTAGCGAATGCTAAGTAACGAAGAAGAGAAAAGCAAACAAATTGTGTAATTTTTCAAAATTCATTGATATCACAAAAATTACATTTCTTTTCATTAATTTAAGTCCTATTCCTTTCTATTCCACATCAGCGATTAGTCTAGGGGAACCCCACCATTCTTGGACTCCGAAGCTGTGGATGCTTCGGGATTGGAGATTGTGTTGATCTTGGTAAGCTTACGCTGCCGCACATCGCCTCAACAATCCTCCAATACTACCCTGACAATTTCCTTTTCATTTATTAAACAGGGTCTCAACCCTTAGCCTCGAAAAACAAAAGAGCACACCGTCCTCGAGGACTCGGTTGCTTAAAACCTCAGGCTAACATTTAATCATATAACCTAGCGGCTTTAAATACATGTTATCGTGACCCAGCCGCTATTGAACCACCCGTGCCTCCACATGGCACGACCACATCTTCCGTCGTTCCAACCCGAATATATTGGCTCCCGGTACCACGCATTGCAAAATCTTCATTTCATGCGCACTTATCATAATAGGGCAACCGTGTACCACCTAGGTAGGGAAACACCAATACGGGTTCCTTCCGACAAACCTATAGGTTGCATGTCCGACCTGTAGTTCTACTCCCAGTCATCCTTAACGTGACACATGATCCTTTTCAGGATCCATCTCAAATCACACCAATTCACATGATGTAATTCTTTTGTTAAGTCTTTGATTTGCATAAACCGCAATACTTAGTATCGACTCACATATATATTATTCATAACCATATGTATACTCCTATTTATGCCTACTTTAACTCCCAAACCCTAACTTTCAGAGCCAACCCATCAATTTGATGCGTAAATCTTATTTTAGTGGGAATCACAAAGCAATTCTTCAGACTTTATCAAAAATAACCAAAATTAGGGTTCTTCGTAGCAAAGAACACAAAATCAAGAATTTCAATAATTTCGTATGAAAACCCAACAGCAAAAGGAAGGATTTCGTTACCTAATCGAGCTCTCTCTCGTGTATGCAAGGCTTTATCGAGTTTCGTTTTTAGAAAGGCTATTTTAAGGCTCCTGAAAAGATCGAATTTCATTTTTCGTATCAAAACGCTAAGAACATGTTAAGAACGCGAAGAACGAACGAAGAACGCAAGGAACGCGAAGAACACGAAGAACGTCAAGAACATATTTTCTCTTAAAATTTCGGCAGAGTTTCCCCTTTTATCGGGACATATTTCTCGGAAAATTTCGGCAGAGTTTCCTCTTATATCGGGACATATTTCTCAGAAAATTTCAGCAGAGTTTCCCCTTATATCGGGAAATATTTCAAAATAAGAACGAAAAGAGTTTCCTCTATAAAATCAATCGAGAGAAAAATAACAAAACTGAAAAAAATATACTCAACAAAAAGAGATGAAGAACTGGTAGACACCACACATCTTAGGTGAGTGAACGTGTGACGAATCACAGGGTCACTGACGTGCATAGCCGCCCGCACCTAAGTAGGGTATTACACAGATTTCTCCATCAAAATAACTATAAAAGCATAATACGAAGAATAGAAACATAAACGATGGAGAATCAGTAGACACCACGCGTCTTAGATGAGTGAACGTGTGACGAATCACAGGGTCACTGACGTGCATAGCCGCCCGCACCTAAGTAGGGTGTTACATAGATTTCTCCTCGAACCAAAACAGGAAAACGAATCGGAAAGAAATATAAATCAAAAACAAAACTTCGAAGAACAAGAGTATGAATTGAAAGCCTAGCTTACGAAGCAACTAAGAGAGGATCATACCTTTCTCCTCCTCGTTTTCCCGGCAGCGCTTCGCTAGCGCTCCTCCCTCGCCTCCCACTCCTCCTCCCAACCTCTCGACCCTAGCCCTTGGGGTGGTGGTGGTAGTGGAAGTTGTAGAGAATGAATGGGTAGGGGGGTCTATTTATAGGCCCCAGAAAACCACTAACCATGGTTAGAAAACCATGGTTTAGACCTTAACCATGGTTTAGCGGCCCATGGTTTTAGCCAAAACTTATCCCAAACTTGGAGCCTAAGTTAGAACATTCTAGAGGATTCTAGATTCGCTAATGACGCTTAATTAACACTAATCGTGATTAACTTTCACTAATCGCGATTTAACTTTCGCGGCTTACGCTTATCTTTTGTTAACTATTGATTAGTGTTTACTAATGATCATTAGCGACTTTCAATCGTCATTAATTTCTTTAATCATGTTTAATTAGTATTAATGACAGTCATTATGGATTAATGACTTCTCTTTCTTCGAAAAATCATAACAATTTGAAACGAAGTCCGACTCACACGAAACAAATTTTATTGGTTTTCTCTTGATGAGCCGGATCTTATTATATAGGATCTGAGATATACCAAGTTCAAGGCTTTACAATTATAACAACCTTAAAGGAAGTCTCGTCCTCGAGACTAAAAATGCAGGCATAACATCCTTAAAGAGGATTGAAACCATAACAACCTTAAAGAGAATGAACGTCATGTCATTTAAAATGAACATATACATAATACATAATGTTATCATTCAAACAAGTACGGGTATTTCTCTCTCATTTCTGCCTCAGGTTCCCATGTGGCTTCTTCAAACTCTTGGTTTCGCCATAATACTTTAACTAGAGGCACCTCTTTGTTTCTCAACTTCTTGATATCCCTTTCAAGTATTTGCACAGGTATCTCTTGGTATGTCAAGTCTGGCTCAACATGTAAATCATCATAACTTATCTTATGCTCTGGATCCCTAATGTACTTTCTCAGATTTGATACATGAAATACATCATGTATTGCTGAAAGATGTGGAGGAAGTGCAAGTCTATAGGCAACTTTTCCAATCCGTTGAATAATTTCAAAGGGACCCACGAACCTGGGTGCTAACTTCCCACGCAAGACAAACCTCTGAACACCCTTCATAGGTGATACTTTGAGAAATACAAAGTCACCTACCTCAAATTCAAGGTCTCTTCGCCTGGTATCACTGTAACTTTTCTGGCGACTCTGGGCAGTTAATAGTTTTTTTCTAGCAAGTTCTACAGCTTCCCGTGTCTCTTGAAGTCTATCTGAATCATAAAGGTTCTTTATTCCGACCTCTTGCCAACACAAAGGAGTAGTACACCTTCGTCCATATAGTGCTTGAAATGGTGCCATGCCAATACTTGTATGGTAACTATTATTGTAGGTGAATTCCACAAGAGGCAAATGTTTAATCCACGATCCCTTCCATTCTAAGGCACATGCTCGTAGCATATCCTCTAGTGTTTGAATCGTACGTTCTGACTGACCATCTGTTTGTGGATGATATGTTGTACTCAAGCATAGTTGTGTACCTAGGGCTTTCATGAAGTTCTCCCAATAGTGTGAGGTGAATCGTGAATCTCGATCAGAAACTACTTCCTTCGGGATACCATGGAGGCGAATCACATGTGTAATATATAACTCAGCCAGCTGGTCTGGAGTGAAAGATAAGCTTATCGGAATGAAGTGTGCTACCTTTGTCAGACGATCTATTATAACCCAGATACTATATTTACTACCAGTCGTCTGAGGTAAGCCGGTAACGAAATCCATGGAAATGCTTTCCCATTTCCATTCAGGTATAGGGAGGGGTTGCAATAATCCCGGTGGCTTTTGATGTGAAGCCTTTACCTGCTGGCAAGTGAAACATGAGTTCACAAACTCAGCAACATCTTTCTTCATTCCTGGCCACCAGAAGTATGAATGAAGATCCTTATACATCTTTGTAATTCCTGGATGAATAGATAATCTAGAACAATGAGCTTCTCGTAAGATGTCTTTCCTTAGTTCAGGTGTGTTTGGTACACAAACTCTGTGATGATTATACAGTAAACCATCTTGTATCTGGAATCCCTCTATCTCATTCTTCTCAAGTTGTTGTTTCAAGTCTTTAAGGACTGGATCATCCTCCTGTCCCTTCTTTATTTTATCCCATATTTCTGGTTTGTATCGATGAGGAATAGTTATAGTATCAGCACTACTATCAAATGGTTTCCATTCACTTAATGTTGATAGTAAACCCCAGAAGTGGATAGTACTCACTAACCCGGGTGAATAAGTTCTTCTGCTAAGTGCATCTGCTACGACGTTCCCCTTACCAGGGTGGTAGGAGATAGTGCAATCATAATCTTTCAACAACTCTAGCCACCGTCTCTGTCTCATATTGAGCTCCTTTTGATCAAACAGATATTTCAAGCTTTTATGATCGGTGAAGATTTCAAAAGTAATACCATACAGTAGTATCTCCATATCTTTAAAGCAAAAACTACGGCAGCTAATTCAAGGTCATGTGTTGGGTAGTTCTTCTCATGTGTCCTGAGCTGTCGTGATGCATACGCAACTACCTTACCATGTTGCATAAGAACAGCCCCAAGTCCTTCTTTAGATGCGTCAGTGTACACTGTAAACCCTTCACTCCCGGAGGGTAGAGTAAGGATGAGTGCAGATGTTAGGCATTCTTTCATTGTCTGAAAACTAGCTCCACATGTATCAGACCATAAGAATGGGACCTCCTTTTGAGTTAGTCTAGTCATTGGCAATGCTATTCGTGAAAAGTCTAACAGAAATTATGCATATATTACCCATTCTGTGCTATTAAATTAATATCTAAACTCACGGTTGTTCTAAAAGTTCTTGAAAGATTAGACATGATGCCTTGAAACGTGGTTGAGATACTACCCACATTTTATCCAAAGTGGAGTTGTCTTATGCCTAAAATAAATCATAGAGTAATTTTCGTATTTGATTTTTAATTAAATCCACATACTCATTTTCACAATGTTTCAAGTCTCCTGGATTCAACTGATGGTATCCAGATCTTAAATCAATCTTGGAATACACAGTTGAACCTTGTAACTGATCAAAGAGATCATCTATTCTTGGCAGAGGATACTTGTTCTTTATTGTCCTCTTGTTTAGTTGTCTATAGTCAATGCACAACCGCATCGACCCATCCTTTTTCCTAACAAATAAGACAGGTACACCCCATGGTGAAGTACTAGGACGAATGAATCCTTTATCTAACAGTTCTTGCAATTGTACCTTTAACTCTCGTAACTCAACTGGTGCCATCCTATACGGAGGGATAGAGATAGGCTGAGTATCAGGTATGAGAGATATTTCAAATTCAATCTCTCGCTCAGGTGGTAATCCACGTAGTTCCTCTGGAAATATATCAGTAAACTCGCACACTATAGGCACATCTTCTATCATTCTTTCTGACCATGATATAGTGGATACATAAGCTAAATAACCTTGGAACCCTTGCTCTAACAACTGTTGTGCCTTCAATGTAGAGATATATTTGATATTATCATTGGATGTCTTTCCAATGAACTGGAACTTTATCGAGTTAGGAAGGTGAAATGGTACTGTCTTCTGGAAATAGTCAAGACATGCATGATGCCTTTCTAACCAATCCATTCCTAGTATAAGATCAAAGGCCTCCATTTCGATTAGTAGTAGTGAAACAGGTAACTGATGTCCTGCTATCAGTATTATACAATTATCCAGGATTTCTCGGATTATAAATACTTGTCCTCCTGGTCCCTTTATCAGATAGGACTATTGTACTTCTATTTGGTATCTTACCCTAAGTGGGTACTAACCGTCGAGCAATAAATGAATGTGAAGCACCAGAATCAAATAAGGCATGTACTGAAAATCCATGAATAGTAACAATACCTCGTACGACTGTGCCTGAATTGTAGGCTTGTTCCTCAGTAATTGCATTTAGCTGGCCATTAGGAATAGGCAAGCTAGAACCCGCAACACTTTGTGGTGGTTGTTGTGTAGGAGACGCTCCTTGTGAGCCTCGACCTCTACCATGTCTTCCTCTGTGTGTTGCTCCATTGCTCGAGGTGGATGTTATACTGTTAATTGGGGTTGATTTAAACCCTGAACCTCTCAACTTCGGACAATCTTTCTTGATGTTGCCTTCTTGATGATTGTAAAAACACACACGTGCTCCCGTTTGAGCTGAAGATCCCGGCACAGAGGTGTTAGCTCCTGCTGCTGAGTTGCGAGGATATAGTGGAGGTTTAGAGAAATCCCTTCTTCCAGATAATTCCTGACCCAAATTCTGTGGCAAGCTTATATTAGACCCGACTGGATGATAGCGACGATCTCTACAGTTATAATGTGACTTGCTTTTGGATGGTCCACCATTAAAGTGGAAACTTCTTATTTGGCGGTTTTCATCCCTCTCCATCTCAATACGAGAGGCGATGTCCATTGCTTCATCTACGGTTGTGGCTCTAAAACCAGCAAGCTTTTCTCATAGATCTCTCTGAAGACCGCTAACAAATTTGGTAAGACACTCTTGTGGTGAAGCTTCTAGAGCTGGTGAGTACCGTAGTAGCTCAGTAAAGTGGATATGATAATCTCTTACAGTCTTAGAACCCTGATTCAGAGAAGCCAACTCTCTCCTCTTTAACTCTTCCCAATGAGAGGGACAGAAATGAGCTCGGAACCTCTCTTCAAAGATATCCCATGGAATAGGATCTGCTAATTTCTTGGAAATGGCTCTCCACCATCATCTTGCATAGTCTGCTAAGGAGTAATCGGCAAAGTGTACCCAAGTATCTGCTGGTGCGTGTATTATTCTCAGCATCCTACTGACGTCATCAAGCCATAATTCAGCCTCGGCAGGTGTCTCTACACCTTTGAATCGAGGAATTTTTCCCTTTCGGTAATTATCTAGTAATGTTTGGTGTCTAAGAAGGGCCTTCTCCATTGCTCCTTCAACCGGGGTAGGAGCAGACTCAGTTGAAGGATGGTAACTAGATTCTTCCTCAGAAAGATGGACAGAACCTTCAATCCTAGCATCCGCAGGCTTAGATGCCTCGGGTCTCTCAGCCTGTGCATTGAGCCTCTCCTCCAATGCTTGTTGCCTTTGCCCATGTCTTGGAGCATTGCCATCATAGCCGCTAATTGTCTAGACATGTCTTGATCTGCCATGATCCTGGGATGAGTTAAGGTCAAAGGTCTGATCCTATATGTCATAGCATGATGTACATAAGGGACAAAGACTTGTGAATGGTACTGCAGTCATTTATTAAGATCAAAGGATCTTAATACAATCTTAGTTTCTGAATACCGCTTATAGTTATTAATTACTAAATAAATTACTGGAGTAACCAGGCTCTGATACCAATCTGTAACGACCCCGTTTCCCGGGCCGTCGGATCCTCCCATATCCGGATCTGGTTACTCAGCAATAATTTATTCAGCAATCACAACTAACATTCAGAAATAGACTGCAAATAAAAATACTCAGAAGAAAGTATTTCGACACTTTTCCATTCACAAAATAAAGTTCAGATGAGACACTGTACCACTATAACCATTTACATGTACATCAGCTTAAAAGGGAAATATACAAAAGATTACTAACTACCTTAAAGAAAGTAAAGCTACTGTGGCTGGCTGGATGTCTAGTATGTAAGCTGGATGATTTTTTTAGAGTCTTTGCGATGGCTCACCGATACCTGTTGGGTTTTCCATAAATCATAGGATAAAAATTAGCGAATGCTAAGTAATGAAGAAGAGAAAAGCAAACAAATTGTGTAATTTTTCAAAATTCATTGATATCACAAAAATTTCATTTCTTTTCATTAATTTAAGTCATATTCCTTTCTATTCCACATCAGGAATTAGTCCAGGGGAACCCCACCATTCTTGGACTCCGAAGCTGTGGATGCTTCAGGATTGGAGATTGTGTTGATCTTGGTAAGCTTATGCTGCCGCACGTCGCCTCAACCAATCCTCCAATACTACCCTGACAATTTCCTTTTCATTTATTAAACAGGGTCTCAACCCTTAGCCTGGAAAAACAAAAGAGCACGCCGTCCTCGAGGACTCGGTTGCTTAAAACCTCATGCTAACATTTAATCATATAACCTAGCGGCTTTAAATACATGTTATCGTGACCCAGCCGCTATTGAACCACCCGTGCCTCCACATGGCACGACCACATCTTCCGTCGTTCCAACCCGAATATATTGGCTCCCGGTACCACGCGCTGCAAAATCTTCATTTCGTGCGCACTTATCATAACAGGGCAACCGTGTACCACCTAGGTAGGGAAACACCAATACGGGTTCCTTCCGATAAACCTACAGGTTGCATGCCCGACCTGTAGTTCTACTCCTAGTCATCCTTAACGTGACACATGATCCTTTTCAGGATCCATCTCAAATCACACCAATTCACATGATGTAATTCTTTCGTTAAGTCTTTGATTTGCATAAACCGCAATAATTAGTATCGACTCACATATATATTATTCATAACCATATGTATACTCCTATTTATGCCTATTTTAACTCCCAAACCCTAACTTTCAGAGCCAACGCATCAATTTGATGCGTAAATCTTATTTTAGTGGGAATCACAAAGCAATTCTTCAGACTTTATCAAAAATAACCAAAATTAGGGTTCTTCGTAGCAAAGAACACAAAATCAAGAATTTCAATAATTTCGTATGAAAACCCAACAGCAAAAGGAAGGATTTCGTTACCTAATTGAGCTCTCTCATGTACGCAAGGCTTTATCGAGTTTCGTTTTTAGAAAGGCTATTTTAAGGCTCCTGAAAAGATCGAATTTCATTTTTCGTATCAAAACGCTAAGAACATGTTAAGAACGCGAAGAACGAATGAAGAACGCGAGGAACGCGAAGAACACGAAGAACGTCAAGAACATATTTTCTCTTAAAAGTTCGGCAGAGTTTCCCCTTATATCGGGACATATTTCTCGGAAAATTTCGGCAGAGTTTCCCCTTATATCGGGACATATTTCTCAGAAAATTTCAGCAGAGTTTCCCCTTAAATCGGGAAATATTTCAAAATAAAAACGAAAAGAGTTTCCTCTATAAAATCAATCGAGAGAAAAATAACAACGAAACTGAAAAAATATACTCAACAAAAAGAGATGAAGAACCGGTAGACACCACACATCTTAGGTGAGTGAACATGTGACGAATCACAGGGTCACTGATGTGCATAGCCGCCCGCACCTAATTAGGGTATTACACAGATTTCTCCATCAAAATAACTATAAAAGCATAATACGAAGAATAGAAACATAAACGATGGAGAATCGGTAGACACCACGCGTCTTAGATGAGCGAACGTGTGACGAATCACAGGGTCACTGACGTGCATAGCTGCCCGCACCTAAGTAGGGTGTTACACAGATTTCTCCTCGAACCAAAACAGGAAAACGAATCGGAAAGAAACATGAATCAAAAACAAAACTTCGAAGAACAAGAGTATGAATTGAAAACCTAGCTTACGAAGCAACTAAGAGAGGATCATACCTTTCTCCTCCTCGTTTTCCCGGCAGCGCTTCGCTAGCGCTCCTCCCTCGCCTCCCACTCCTCCTCCCAACCTCTCGACCCTAGCCCTTGGGGTGGTGGTGGTAGTGGAAGTTGTAGAGAATGAATGGGTAGGGGGGTCTATTTATAGGCCCCAGAAAACCACTACCCATGGTTAGAAAACCATGGTTTAGACCTTAACCATGGTTTAGCGACCCATAGTTTTGGCCCATGGTTTTAGCCAAAACTTATCCCAAACTTGGAGCCTAAGTTAGAACATTCTAGAGGATTCTAGATTCGCTAATGACGCTTAATTTACACTAATCGTGATTAACTTTCACTAATCGCGATTTAACTTTCGCGGTTTACGCTTATCTTTTGTTAACTATTGATTAGTGTTTACTAATGATCATTAGCGGCTTTCAATCATCATGTTTAATTAGTATTAATGACAGTCATTATGGATTAATGACTTCTCTTTCTTCGGAAAATCATAACAATTCGAAACGAAGTCTGATTCACACGAAACAAATTTCGTTAGTTTTCTCTTGACGAGCCAGATCTTATTATATAGGATCCGAGATATACCAAGTTCAAGGCTTTACATCAGTGATGTAATATGTGTATATAATTATTTAAGTGAATAAAGAAAATAAGAAAAATAAACTAAAAATATGTCAATATGTATTTAAATAAGTTATAAGTATATGAATTATGTACATAAAATAATAAAATACAAAATAAAAATCAAATACATCATAATATAGGTAATTGTACCTGTACTTATATTTGTAAAAATTAACACATAACAAATGGATCGATAAAAATAAATAAAAATCATCTAAATATAGAACATAAAATAAGAAACAACTTTCATGTTTTAAGAAAAATCAATAAAATCATTTTCTATTTTATTTTCCCTTCCTTTTCTATTTTTATTTATTTCTTCTTGTAGAGGCGGGCGTGGCCCAATCAGGTTGCAGCCTCAGTTGACCCGTCAGTCAACGGAGGCACCTACCCACCTAGCCATGTCAAACACGCTGACCCTGCTCATTCTCCAATTTGCCTTGCCTAATACTTGCATTTTTTGAGCTTGATTCCTTCATGTGATCTACTCCTCGATCCATGCTCATTCACACCCTTATGATTCTTTATTCGAAAAAACATCGATTCGAGTGTAAATACCAACTGCACTTGACCGCTTATTTAAGCTCATACTCTGCCATTTTTGAATTTTCGATCCATTTGTACCCAACTCCATACCATGTTCTTCTCTTATGGAGTGTCCCCAATGACAGTGGGAGTGTCTCCTGGAGCTCAGGTGCGGAGGAGAAGGTAGAGGAACGAGATATAGAGCTTGTCGAAGTTACTCCACCGCAACGCTTTTAGCTCCCTAACAAGTTGCTATTTTCTTTCTCTTCTAGATTCTTAGGAATAACATTAGGTTAGAATTGTCTTCCATTTCTTTTAATTTAGTTGATTTCACCCTAAAAACCAAAATCTAAGTTCCTCGGAGTTCCGAGCTCCAACCCTAATTTACCGTGACATACCTGTTCACTGATCTGTCTGATCACCTCCACACCTTCCCCTCTCCATTTCCTTTCACCCAACTCATTTCCACCCATGATCTTGCAAATAACTGGTAGATCAATACTCCTCCTAAGATGTTTGTCAAAGTTGCTCTGCCCCCATCACATATTCACCCTATTTTCCACCAAATCGAGCCCAAAACCTTCCTATTTGTGCTTACAAGCTAACCGTGCACGTACTGGAGCTTAAAGACCCACTTTGGGTCGAATTTTGTCCAACTGAAGGTCTCCAGGTGCTTCGAATTCACAAGCTCTCCAGGACCCCATCCATGGGTACCAGACTGATTTAATCCACTGTCACGTGTAGAGGACCTCCAGCTTCATTTTGTGTGTTCCAGGAGCCGCTCAGGTAGCTAGATGATAGAGGTATCCTCAATCGAAGGAGGCTGAGCTCGTCATTCTTCCCTATTCTTCCTGAGAAACATCAGTTATCCAATCACCTTGCAACTCTAGTTTTGATCATGATCGTTGGTTCAGCCTACGTGTCAGCCATCAGATGAAGACTCAGATCTGATCCACATCGCTCATCGTTGAAGGGGTATCACCTGTCTGCTACGCGCCACGTGGATAAGTGGTGCCGATTCACCATTAGATCGTGCCTCTTTGGGTATATTATAGATCATGCCCCTCATTTTTGTAGTTTCTTTTTAATCTTTAAACTATCAATTGTAGTTTAAATATTTATATAATAACTACATTAAGGGCCCTTCACTTTTCATATTTGCACTTTAGTCCAATCCATGTCACCTCATGTGTCCATGCATGAGGGGACTGGTATTTTGCATGGACACCCCGGTGTGTTGGTGTATTTATCTTTAGTCCATAAACTTTGAATATAAGTGCAATATTTTTTGGTATATCTGTATGCTTGGTCCTAGTGTTATGGTTAATTATATTTATACCCTTGTGATGAATCTCATATTCATCATCTTTATTCATTTATTTTATCTTAAAATCCCTTATTAAACACCTATAAATATCAATAAATTCCTCTTTTAATAAAACTTTATTCTTGTTTAAATATTGTACACTTTTCATTATTTTTAACCTAGAATAAATAAATAGAAAATCAAGGAAAATAAACAAAACCAGAAGACTGTATATGTGAAATAAATACAGGTTGACTCTATCCCCAATACAAGATCAAGACTTGGCCTACGATAAGGAGTAAAGTAGGGGGAGATAAGGCCTTCGTCGGGAAAATCAAGAAAATATTCTTCACTCTTGTGCATTTATCATTGTACATGCATTGTTGTATCGTATATATTTCTTATTCTATTTTATTTATTACCAAATTCATCTCAAATAAAAATGCTTTCTTCTTAGATCTTGTACATAAAAATAAGTTGTAAATATTAAAAATAATTGCAAGAAGAATCATTGTATAATTTGAAAATAAAATCACCTTGAAAAACAACAACAAAGCTCAACTTGTCAGATCAATATTTTCTTCACAAAAACTCAAAATAAACAAAACTTCCATTGTGTACAAAATTAAATAGGCTTTAAATGAAAGTGGTTTCATCAAAATCGGAGTTAAGATGTGACCAATAACTTTTTGAAGTGTTATTGTATATTGTACACTATATTATTTATTATTATATTTATTTTCTTAGATTTCTTGTACATATTATTTTAAAATATTTATATTTATTGTATTTGATGTATACAAAATTCAAATAAAAATAAAAAAAATAAAATCTTGTAAATATTGCGTATGTGCCACATATATATTGTAAATACATGTATTTACTTAACTTAATGAATTAACTCATAAAAATAAAATAATAATACATTTAAAATATTTTAATTTTTTTTTGTAAATAATAAATTATATATTTATTTGTAAAAATAAATTATTAAAAAATCACTTGTTTTATATATAGGTATTTTTACCTATGAATGAATGTATATATTTATTTTCACCTCATTATTTAACTTATTTAAATTATTAAAAATCTCCATAAATAAGTTTATTTAATCATTAGTATTTTTTATTTATAAAATTATTTTATTTAAGTTCATTTTCTAATTCATTTTTCAATTTATTTCACAATTTTCCATTGTATTGTCTTTTAGCGAGTTTGTCATGTAGCGGAACGACCCCCTATTGGTGGATACTGGTCTGTTGACCAGTGTCAACTGCCCATTCTTCCTAGACGCCCAAATAAACTACACTTCTGCTGATCTTCTTTGATTTTCCTCATCAATCCTTATCTCCTTTTCAACCGATTCCACTTTCGTTTTCTTATCTGACTAAAGATCATGATCACTCGAATAAAATTTTCACCGTCAGGCCTTGGTTCACACGCCCACTCTCATTTCAAATTCTGGTGGACCTCATCTCCTACATATACCCCTCCATATCAAACCTTCATTTCTGATCTGATTTCCATCGAGCTTTCGCCTGAGATTGAGACCTGGAGAAAAGGGTTGTGATATGGCTCAATCAGGAGCGTGATTTCTCCTTGGAGAGCGTGACCCACCTACATCGATGGAGTCCGCCATCGACGTCTGAGATACTTCCCCTTCTGTAGTAGATAGAGGTCGAGATCGTTCATCTTCCACTGTAGGATAAGCCTAATGTAATTTAGCTCTCTTTCCGTCATTTTTATCCTACAATTGCTTTTGATTTTGAGTTAGATCAATCATTTTCATTTTATCTCAGATCTGCTCGATCAGAACCCATTTGTGGTTTGTTTGTATCCCCGACTTATGTGATCACCACCACAGACCCTTCTTCATATTTCCTTCCATGTATGATCATGGAAGGAGTTTGCTCAGTTGGTGGGAATCTATAAGTTTTATACTCAACATGTTGCGACTCAAATATGTAAAGTTGGTTTGAGTAGATCATGTTTCATGACAGTTGATTGGTCCCTTATATAGTGAAGTCGTCATGTAGGGTTCATGTATGTTTCTATCATTAGTCCAATCTCCTATATGAGTGTCATGTCCAAAGGAATGATATGTGGGATTGTCAAAAAAGAGTATGATCATTAGGGTCAATCCAGTATGTAAGATCAGGATGTGTGGGCCTCTCCATTTGGTTTGATCAGTCCATCATGTTATTCCCTAAGGTCCAGTTTGGATATGTATCTGTGAAGTGTTAACCTGTCCCAACATTGTGATGAGGAGAGAGTGTAGTCAGTTGTAATTGTTGTCTCAATCGATCATTGGTCTCAAAAGTGGTTCGATTTTCAAATGGTTTGGCAAAAACTTGGAAATAAGATTGGTTAGCCTAGAATGAAGTCTTATCATGTGTAGAACAGGGTTGGGGAGGTGGGCAATATGAAGAAGGGGAGAATTCGATCGGATGATCATAGAAACATGGATTGGAATTTATAGAGTAGGATGGATTCATCTGGGGTTAGAGTCTCCCACGGATGTCAGAGGATGCTTGGCATAAGAGGGTTTTAATGATTTGGGTTTGATTGAAAAGAAATAATCTGGTGGATACAGAGTCCAATGTCTCATCAATTTCAAATAAGGTGGATGAGATGACATAATGGATCTTGGTTAAAAAAACTCAAGTGCATGGGATAGTCAACAGAAGAAACCCTAATTCTAAATCAAGGAGAGTGATGGCACAAGTGTGCAGTTTTTTATATTCGCGTCGGTTCATGCATATCAATGCAAAGACAATTCAAACCCCAAGTTCACCAACTCACATAATGAAGGCCGTAAAAGTTCGACCAATTATCTTTTCAATTTTAGTTGGTGATAAATTTAATCTTGAAAAAGAAATTGTGAGTTGTTAAGTACCGGAAGTTTTCTTAAAGACTGGTCAGAACTTCTACGACTAGTTGTACTTACTTTCAGCCAGTATAGGAGTAAGTACGGACCATAAAACGGCTACCTGTTACTTAAGGACGGAGCCTTACATAGTGTCCTTTAAACCACCCACTCTTCTAAGGAAAGATAGACCGTAAACAACTACTTGTGTTTCCTCACTGAGAAGTAACTAATCATTTTTTGTAGAATCAGTAGTCTGAATGAAAATCTTGGAGCTTGGATCTAAGCTTAAGTATCGTCGCTCGCTCACTCAGACAGATAAATTAATCCAAGAATGGGGTTGTTCTCCCATAAAAATTCTCAATTTTATGATTTAATTTAGTAATCCTTGTTTAACAATTCCAATTTTAATTAGGTGATCACTGAAAAATTAGGTGAACCGAAATTCACGTCTACCATCCAGTCCCAATTTTCTTTTACATTTTAAGTGACAAAACATGAGGGAGAAATTTGGGAAAATCCGATGCACGTGAAAAACAATTATGTATGCTCAGTTATAAGACTTACAATGATTCCTTGCAATCTTCATGTGGGATGCAATTTAAACATTATTCTATTTGATATACAAGCTAGCAAAACCGCACCTAGCAGAAAGGTCTATTAACCGTGAAGAATTGAGTTAAATTTTTTGACTAAGTTGAATGGTCTAATGTGGATCCCAATTAAAGTGAAGTGTGATCCTAGGTTCTACGAGCACAAGCAATAAAATCCTAGAAGCTCTAATAGACATATGTGTAGGTCTAACCTACGAGCCATTCAAGTCGCCCCCCTCCCCCACTAAAGAGTGAAACATGACATGACACACGACAATAAAAGTCAAGTCTTCTTGCACACGTGAGAGTCCAAACAGACACTACAAAAAATGAGCGATTAATTACAAATAATTAAAATTGCAGAAAATAAATTCTAGACTCTAGACTCTCTCATGACTCGACTTGATCTTAATTTTACGGTGGCTTGGCAGTCGGTAAAGATGCATCGATTTTGTAAAAACCGCTTCACGTGCGCCGGGTACCTTGCACAAAAAATAAGAGAGTGTGTAACAGAATGACAAAAAATAATAAAAATATTATAATAAAATAAATTATGAAAATAAAGATAAATAAAAAATTAAATATAGGAAAAAATGGAAATTGTACAATGATGAGATTCGGGGGTCAATCTAACCGAATATGTGAAAAACCCTAGCACTAATTTTCTAGAAAAAAACCTAAGCCATTTGATTCCCCGATAACGGTGCCATCTGATCAATCCGAGAAACTCTCTTTTAATTTTGTGAATTAAATGTGCGAAAATAATGTCCTTTCATTATAGGCAGGTGATCGAAATCAATCAAGAAAATAACCGCTGAATTAATTAATAAAATTTAATCGAAGTGGTTTTATATTTATTTAGCCATAGCAAGCCCCAAGGTCGAACTAAAGGAGGCAAAGGAAAAACCTAGGTTAATGCCTATTAAATTTTGTGTGTTGTTTTCGATACAAAATTTTTTGTTGTATTTTTAATGCAATTGTTGAATGCAAATGCAAATGTGGTCAATTTTAAGGACTATAAAAATTGATATCTATCAAATGAGATCCCAAAATTATGAAACTTGGCCAAGATGTAAATAATAATGAAATGAATGCATTCTAATTTTTTTTGAAATTTTAAGATGTAAAATGAATATTTTATGAATTAAATGGTTCAAACAATGTGATAATTAATTATAATAAATATTAAACCTAGTTATTTTCAAGAAATGAAATTATCCAAGAAATATCAATAAGTGAAATATTTTCAAAAAATATTAAACCCTAAAAATGTGGAGTTTAACACTTATTAAAATTTAATTACTAAAATATAAAATGAATTTTATTGAAAAAATGCATGCAAATGCAAATCTTTTTAGTCACAATTTAAAACACAACTAATTCTATAATCGGTGAATTTTCAGAAATTTTTCGAGAATTTGTTAATTAACTATGATTTTATAATTACAGACTACGTAAAATATGTTGTTTTCACCAAAATAATAATTATTAATTAACCACATATCATAAAAATATCACAAACATGACACAATGTAGAGAATTAGTTGTACTACAAAATGCCCCTTTTTAATAAATAAAATGATGCAATAAAAAGTTTTAAATTATATAACAAATACAGGGTTTTCTTTGCAAAATTATAGAATATAAAATATATTAATAATGTAGTAAGGGGATGACGCGAAATTACCGACCCCATGAGGAGGGTTCTCACAAAATTTCTAAGAGATCGTGTGTTCCGTGCGTGATCTCTGGTCAGCGAGACTTTCTACGGAATGGCAAGGAATCTAGCGGGCTTTCAGCAAATGTTCCCCCAATGCACGTGCCTCTCACATACGCGAGAGCCTCGGGTCTCGAATGCCTAGTGGCTGACATGGCGAAGCGAAGGTAGAGGAGCGATGGAGCTCCCAGGTGCGGTGGTGGTTCAGGGCAGTGAAGTCAAGGCGGATGGTGAATCTCCTAGTTGGTGAAGAGGAGGGGATGATGCGAAGGAGAGGAGGTGTTTTCACGGCCGATGTCGGGAGGGTCGGTGAAGCTTGGAGTTGGAGAAGTCGAAGGCACAAAGGTGGTGGTTGGAGGTGGTGATTGGGCTCAACGACATGGAGGAATGCTATAGCAAGGGCAGCGAGCGCCGGGAGCTCTGCAATGAGGTCGAAATCTCAAACCTCTCCTAGATTAAAGAGGAGAGGAAGCAGCGTTGTCACCGTTGCTCCTCCTACGTGATGCATGAATCAATGGATGGGATTAAAGTGAGCTGAAAATGGTCGTTAAATAGCAGTGATGGTGGCACAAGATTGGAAGGGAATCAAAGTGATGGATCTACTGAAGAGGAAGGTTGCGTGATATTGGTGATGGGCAGTGATGATTGGAATAGGAAGGTGGTTGGCTTGGATTAGGAAAGGGGGAGCGGTTGATTGAGAGGGAGATTGAAAGATTGATTTGATGGAGATCAGATTTGGGAAGGCGGTGTTGCTGCAACTTGATTAGGAAGGGAGGTTAGCTGACGATGTGGGGATCACAAGCAGATGGAGGTGGTGCTAAGGGACAATCATCGGGCGGTCGTCCGATTGGTCGAGATCGGCGACGGAGGTGATGCCATGTGGCGAGACATTTTTTTGTTATTTGTTTTTTATTATCTTTTAACAATTTTTAAAAAAATGAAATAAAAATGCATTAAATGAGTGACGCGTGGAGGCTCTCGGAGTTGCCACGTTCAGCTTTAGAAAATTTGAAAAAGGAAAGAAAAGATAAATCAAGAAGAAATAACAAACAACCTCGGATTGAAAATTTTTCTTCACAAAAGTTGTTCGTCTCGATGAGATCTATAGCTTTCATGAAGAAAAAAAATTAAAATATGTCATTTTCATAAAGTGGGATTTTTGTTGGTATCCTATGTACTTAGAATGTCCATTTTTGGGTTTTGTATTTTGTTATTTTTTATTAAAATAAAAATAGAGAAAATTTATAATAAATCATAGACAGATATTTACACAATATATCTATTTTTTGTATTTTTAGTAATAAGGAAAATGAAGAAATAAAATAAAGTATGAAAACGATCACTTTTGTACAATCTGTTAGTGAATACTCGGACTTTCTCAATTTCTTTGATTTCGATCTTATTTTATATTTCGATTTTTAAGCATTTTAATAAAACTTTTGTCAAATAAAATAAATGAAAATAAATAAAATGAAAAGAGTTAAATACGTACTTAAAATCATAAGTCAAAATCAGCCAAAATACACAATGTATAAAAGAGGCCAAAACCTAACTTTCACATATGACCTCTAATTCTCTTGAACTTGATCTTGTTTTGAAGATAATTCATTGTACATTAGTTCAAAAGTGAGTAGGATCAAATCGATCATTGTGTGTGGAAGATATCAATGTTTTAGTCTGACAGATCTGAAATTAGGGTTTGGGTTTATTTCTCCATTATTTAGGTTAATGAATTTTTTTGTATTTTTCCTTTATTCGTGTTAGTAATATGTACATAGTGGAGTGGTTTTAGGTGATTTAGAGTTAGCATGAATTAATTAAAAATCAGGGAATTTAACTTATTTTACAGGTCAACTGGGATAGAATTCTTGGCTCCTCATTTTATGCAATTATGCATGCTAAAATGCAATTATTATTTACATATTCATGAATGCTAATAATTCAATATAAATGTAGAACTGCAGATGAATTTTGGGTATCTGAGCTTAATTAATGACTTTAGAGTGATGAATCTGAAATTCATCATCAATTTGGAAAATGAGTTGTAGGTTTGTAGATTTCGTTTATAGGAGATAAGGGTAGATAACTTTATAAAAGGGAGAGGATAAGAGTGTGGTGACCAAGGGGGAGGCTGGGTTGATCAGATACGTAGGTGGCTCCAACAAAAAGGGGACAAGTGTACCATTAACCATGTTGACCATGCATGAGAAACAAATAAAATGAATTAAAAATAGATAATGGCCTCAAATGCAAAATGGATAAAATATTTTCACATATAAAAAAATCTACATTTCTCATTTAGGACTCAAATGCAAGGAATCGTGTACAAAAACTGAATTTTTTTGTAATATCCTATGTATGAAAAATACCAATTTTTTGTTTTGAAATTTTTATTTGGTTTTCTGTAGACATATAATGTATGCAAAAATTAAAGATGATGTAGAATAATGCAATGGACATAAATGCATTTTTTGGATTTTTATGATTAATAAAAGGTCATAATAAATGAATGATGTGAATCGTATATATGTAAGTTAGTCAATACGCTCAAGTCAGAATTTGTATTTTTTTCGCTTTTCTGATTTTGGGGATTTTTTATTTTTTGTAATTAGTTAAAACATGAGATGAAAAAAATAAATGAAAAATAAATAAATAAAAAGGTTAAATATGTACATGAAATAATAAATTGAAAATCAGTAAATATGTACAATATATAGTTAGGTCCTAAATCCAAATTTCACAAACAAACTCTAATATCTCTTTTTAATTTGGTCTTGATTTGTAGATAATTTAATGTACATTAATTCAAAAGTAAGTAGAGTGAGATTGCGTGTGATAGATATCGACATTCACATCTTGCTGCCTTGGACTTAGAGTTTGGGTTTATTTCACATATATACGCGTTAGTATTTTTTGGATTTTTCGTCAATTAGTGTTAGTGATATGTACACAATGGAGTTAGTTTTATGTTAATTGAATTTAGTGTGAATAAATTAAAATTGGGTAAAGTTAAGTGAATATTTACAAGTGATTATGAATGCATAATGAAATGTTAATTTATACAAACTAATTACAACCGCATGAATGCTAATTATGAGATTTAAACATATGAATGTGGCTAATTACATGAGAAGAAACATTGTTTTCAGCTAATTAGTGTGATGAATCACATATTCAACAACCTCCTATATTTAAACCTTACTCGTCCCCGAGCAACTAAAGAATGAAGAGGTGAAATGAGAGTGGGTTCCTACCAAGATCATGAACAAAATGTAAAAATGCTCGACCCAGCTTTTGATTAATAGTTTAGCAGACTCCAATGAGAATTAGGACTTTAAACTCAATAGTCTCAAAGTTCTACAAGCCATTGTACAGGTTCGTCTCAAACCTCCTCTAAGATCCACCCCTTCACGAACCTTGAACTAAATGTCTCTTTGTGTGTGAAGGGTGTTAGCTCTTCCCATTCGAAATGCTTGACTACCATGCAGTCCTCTCCTTCAGTAACTCGTCCTCGAGGAGTCAGTTGTTTCCTTCTAAGTTTAAGTGCTTCTAGTACTATAAAAAGAGAAAGAGGGAGGAAATTAGATCTTAGTCAGTGTAGATAAGTCTCTTGCTTGAACTCTGACCAGTGTAGTTAAGTCCTTGATATGTAGGCAATGGATCATTGTGGTCAAGAAGTTGGGATTTGAATTTTTTTGCTCTTCTTTTTTGTGCCTCTTATATTTCTTTGAATTTTTGCCCGATTATTTAGGGTGCATTTCTTTTATTTTTTGATACAAAAGTGAATATACATGTGAGGTGGTTGCATTGCCCCCCCCATCAACTAAACGACTAAGTACTAGCAGAATATTCCCCATCTAAAGCTTTATTTCAACTTGTACTCCAGTCTTGAGATGTCGATGCTACCAAAAAAGGAACCACGCGGTCTTCAAACATCCCATCTAAGTTGAGATAAGTGTGCAGTGCTCGCTTCAACACCCAATAACTTTTCACCAATGCATACGCATGGTATTATTGATAAGAGTTGTTTAGGGATTTAGTTTTTATTAACAAGTGAAGGTATCAAAGTAACCCTAAAATTCCCACAACAAAATTTATTTATTTTTATCTAATCCTCAAGTCAACAAAATAGAGGAATGTAAGCAAGAGAAGTAAATTGCTATATATATATACCTGTATAGCATACATGATCGAACCTAGGGAGGATACAAATCCTTAGGGTTATATAAATCGAAGAAAAAATCAATGAAATAAAAAATTATTCTTTTATATAACTACTCTTGGTCTTTTATGGATTTTTTATCTTTTTAGTTTTTATAGGATTACTAATTTTTATATTTTTTAATATTTCAGACTTTGTATTTTTATGCTTTTTAAATTTTATAGATTTTATATTTTTAATTTTTAAAACAAAAATAATAAAAGTAATAAAGGAAATAAATAAGAACAATTTTTTGTATTTTTAAAATAAGGGAAAATGCTCAAAAATTAATTAAAAATCTTTTTGTGTTTTTGTTAATTGTTTACTATTTTTATGATTTTTAGTATTTTATATTTTTTAGGTTTTCAAGACAAATAAAAAAAGGAATAACAAACAGAAGATAACATATATATTTTTAGGTTTTGAGATAGCAAAAAAATCAAAAATATAGGAAATATATACAATCTAAAGACTACATTTCAAATTTTCCAAAAATGTATTTTATGACATTTTTGGGATTTTCGTTGAAATTTAATGATTTTTAATGTTTATAGTGCTTTGATATTTTTTATAAGGAATTTAAAGATGAAATTTATATTAAAAATAAAACTAAGTAAAACAATTAAACATGAATTTTTATAGAATTTTTCAAGACGTTTTTATAATTTTTTTGAATTAAAATTGCAAACAGGATGAAATTGAGGTGTTTTTGAATTATTAAAAATAATAAAACAAAATAAAATTCGAAACAAAAATAATAGAAGATAAAGTGGTTTAACATGAGCTAATGATAATTATTAGAGGGTGTATTAAGGTGATTAGTTAATTAACAAATGCAATTAATAAAACAAATTATTAAACTACTTTATATGGACTTGTCTGCAAAGAAATGTATTTAAAAGGCCAAAGAAACGACAAAACCAGAAATGTAGGGGCACTGGCGAAATTTTTACCTAATAGTCACGTACCAACGCTGTGAGTTGTAATGGCACGGACTAAATGGTAATTATTTAAGTTGCAGGGGTTAAAGAATAACATAATAACATAGGACTTTAAATGCAAAATCAAAAAAATCTCACATGCAATGCACGGTTATCAATTCACAAAGGACCAGAATGCAAATAAACTAAATAAAAGTCTGGATTTGCAAATTTCCAAACAACAGTATACTGACAGACGTCCCGATGGGGGTTGTTACAAAATAACAAATAACAGAACTGAATATGCAAATCTTCACCTTGCGGGTGCGATGTGCGTGATGAATGGAACGTGCAGACCTAATCTGGAACAGAAAGATTGATAGCTGGAATTCGGGGACGTTTTGACAACTATGATTGAATCTGGGAAACTTGTTCTTGATCCAACGGGCACGAAGATGTATGGAAGAACTCAGTTGAATGCCTCCGCTGACAAACTTCAATAGGCATGAACTAGGCCGATCTAAGTTAAGGACAACTCTTGAATATATGTATCACTTCCTCCAATGGCGCTTCATTGATCTGATGGCTCAATGAAGCTCGAATTTTCCTAGACATTGATTTGGAGGTTCAGATGATAGCAGTCCAGAAGCTTATCCTTAGCTCCAACACGTGCCTAAGCACCTGTAAATGATCTTTGCTCAGAGAAGATGCCTCTGGCCAAGTTATTAGGTAAAAACAAGTGCTAAATGGGCTAGATGGGGACCTCCAACAACGAGTGGTTAGGAAGGAGAACGGACTCCAGATATCATGTGATCTAGAGGGTTCAAAATCTGGAAGAAGATGGAGAAAGCCATGAGAATGTGTTGGTATGATCAGGTGTGGAAAATGAAAATTGGAGAGCTTCATTTGTGCATATCATAGCTCGGGTGAGGGATGAACGGAAATTATGTGAAACTGAAAATCAAACGTAAAATAGAAATCATAATTAAATGATAACTACCTAGGATTACCTACGGATGGAAGGAATGAGTGATCTCCTCAGTCCATGGCGTAAGTCGGAGAAGCTTTGACATCCTTCGGCAATCTCCGGTGACGTACGGATCTCAAGATTCCAGCACCTCTATGCGCTCCTGGATGAAGGAACCAAAGCCCTGTCACAACCTCAATGCTCAGGAACCACCTCAAGCGAGAAAAATAGTGGAAACACGCATCAAAAGGCAATGAGATCTGAAGGGGGATTTTATAGAGATGAGGGATCATGAATTTCAAATGGTTGGTGCATGTGAACTGAGACAAGGATCGAAAAATTTCTATTCGAGCGATCGAGGTAGTTATTCCGGCTACAAGATTTATGAAGGAAGTGGGTGTAAATCATGAAGGGGTTAGCCATGAAAATTTGATGAAAGAGGTGTGGCAAGCCTTATTCAGGCGAATGCTAGGAAGAGGTAAGGCTAAGCTAGGTCAACGGACTCGAGTCCGCCCAATATGGGTGAAGGTCGAATAAGACAAAATCAAAAAGGACAAAATAGATAAAAAATGTACATAAATTAGAATAAAAATCGAGAAATGAATTTAAATAAATAATATAATATACATAAATAATGTTAATAAATAAATAATATTAATTATGATTATTTTTAATAAAGTAAATAAATAGGTTAAAATAAATATTAACCTTTATTCATAGGTATTTATACTTATATATACAACATCAAGATTTTTAATTATTTATTTTTTTCAAATAAATACTAATATAATATTTTATTTATTTTTATATTTTTACAATGATTTTGATTATATTTTTATTTTATTTATATGAAAAAATATATTAGGTTAAACAAATAGGGATATTTAAAATATACATATTTCTTTATGTACAATATTTACATTATTTTATTTTTATGTAATTTTGCCTTTGTAATTTTTATTTACATTTTTATTGTCTAAAATACAATATTTATAATTATTTAAAATTACAATATATGCAAATATGTACAAAAAATAAACAAGTAAATATATTCACACAATACATGGTATAGAAAATTATACAATACACTCCAAAAATCCACTTTTTACATATTAACTCCGATTAAATGAGACCGCATTCATTTTGAAGCTTATTTTATTTAGAGTATAATAAAAGTGAGTTTTCTTCATTTTGAGTTTTTATGGAGAAGATACTGACCTGACAAGTTTGGCTTTGCGACTTTTTCAAAGGGTTGTTATTTACACTATGTACAATTACTCTTCTTGTAATTATTTTTAATATTTACAACTTATTTTTATGTACAAGTTCCAAGGAGAAAATATTTTTATTTGAGATGAATTGGGTGATAAATAAAATAGAATAAGGAATTATACACATTGTATACAAAATGTTCAAGGTGAATAATGATGAATAAGGATTGGATTTCTTTATTTTTCTACCAAAGGCTATATATCCCCTATATTTATTGCATATATACAGTCTCGACCTTCTCTCGAGTCTTAACCTTCTCTCAGGGTCAGAGTTGGCCTATATTTATTGCATATATATTGTCTTCATTTTTCTTTATTTTCCTTTATTTCTTTTTTTATTTATTTTAGGTTAAAAATAATGATAATTATACAATATTTACACAAGAGTAGATCATTATAAAAACAACATTTATTAATATTTACAGGTGTTTAAGATGGGATTTTAATCTAAAATAAATAAATAAATATGACGAAATGCATATTCATCATTCCCCTTATATTTTACCTTTGTTAGTCCCTTAGCAAACATTTATTTGAAGAATAAGTGACTAAAAAGAAAAAGGAGAAAGGAAAAATAAAGAACTTAGAAGAATTTTATTTTTTAAACTAATCTTTACAAAATCAAAGTATGGAGCTTAGTCAAACCTTTAGATTATTAATGTAGTGGAACCTTATTGGGAGATGGAGTTAAAACCAAACAACCTTTAAGTTCCACAAGACTCCTATTCAAGTTTCCTCAACAATAAGGTCATAATAAGTCTTCATACATAAATTCTGACGACTATGTATCTTAATTATACTGTGTATGTGAAATATAAATCTAACATCAGAAATGCCAAAGACTAGCCTTCTCTTAGCAAGGTAACCATAATTCCCCAATCTAGCTACTCTTTCCTCGAGGAGAAGGGTATTTCCTTCTAAGTTCAGGTACTTGTTGTGTTCACAATCTAAGAGAGAGAAGATAGAAAATAAGAAGAGAACTGGAGTGTGGCTAGTGTAGCCACATCTCCTTGTGAAGCCGGCCAGCGTAGCCAAGTCTCCACTAAGATCCACAGTCTCTCTGAAGCTAGACCAATGTGGTCAAATATACACATGAATGATTTTTCTTTATTGGAATACATATGGCTTCTATTTGGTGGAAAGAATTATTTCATAGCATTAATCTTATCATGCCCCTACAAATATAAAACCTTTATTTCCACGCATGTTTTAGGGACCAAGAAAAATTGTGCCAACAGACCATCCCTCATCCGAAGCTTTATTTCAACCCACAGCTCTCGTGTTTAGACGTCCATGCCACTAGACTAGGTTGGGGTGCACGGGCCACTGAATGTGACCATGTATGTTTCCATTCACGTGCGTCTCTTACTAGAACATTCTAATCCTTACCACTTCCTCAGTGAAGAACTAGGTGTAAAGCACTTGTTCGAGTTAGGTTACAATCTATAAGAACCAAACGTCTGTATGAAATATTCTACTTAGACCAATCAAAATGATGACATGTGAACATATTCTTGTGGACTCAAGAATTAAGGCACTATAACCTAAAAAGTCTCAACTCCAATCCTATAAGGTTCCTCTAGAATTAAATGTATTAAGTTTTTAACCAAGCTCCATTCTTCGATTTTATTCTAAACTAGTTTAAGCATCAATTTCATTATAAAATGCAAATGCAAGAAAATATATACGAAACACTTTTTTTCAAAGAAAAGAAAATGAAATAAAAATCTTTTTTAATGATTTTTCATAGAGTTTTAAATTTTTTATGGATTTTAATTTTTTTTAAATTTTTATAGAGTTTTTTATATACATATTTACAAGAACTTACAAGGATTCTATTCACATTATAGAGAGTATTTTATACAAAACTATATACAAATATATACACATTTTATACAAGATTTTACAAAAAAAAGAATATTTAAAAGTTTTATGTACAGAAGAATTTTATTTACAAAAGGATTTTCTATACAATTTTTAATAAAGAAATTCATATACAAATTTTAGACAAGTTTTATACAAATAGTTTTTTAAAAGAAATTTATGAACAAAAGAATTTTATTCACATATTTACAAGGTGATTACAATTCTATTTACAAAAATTTTTACAATATATATTTACACAGAATATATACAAATAAATTATTTATATACAAGGTGACAAACTAATTTACAAATTATTTTACAAAAAATACAAAAATATACAAAACTTCTACAAAATAATTTACAATCCTATTTTGCAAAACATTTTACAAAATTTTACAAACCATTTTTACAAGCATTTTACAAAAGGTTTTCAAAAATAACTTACAAAGTTTTACAAATCAATTTTTACAAAGATTTATTACAAAAAATTTTTACAATATAAATACTTTAGATATAAAATAATTTACAAACATTTTACAAACAAAATAATTCTACAGCAATTTTACATAAATAATTTTACAAAGACTTTTACAATTATTTTACAAAGAATATTTACAAATAATTTACAAACCATTTCTACAAACATTTTTACAAAGATTTTTACAAAAGAATTTTTCAAAGAATTTTTACAAACTTTTTATAAAACATTTTTATTCCAATTTTATTAGCCATATTATTAAACAAACAAAAGTATAGGTTATGGCTAAAGTATATATATAATATATGGCACCCCCCACCAATACATAGCTCGAACTATGTCCTCATAGTAACCAAGAACCGACAAAGGAAGACATAACTCATGCTAAGTATAGAAAAGTGAACAGAAACTATGCAACAAAGACTCAAAGAATAAAGAATGAAATTAATAAAAGTCGGTGATACCCCTATATTTAGGATCAAATAATCCTAAGTATAGAGACTGTACAAATGAGGAAGACCGAGGAAAAGAATGTACAAACTCATCGACTCTTGTCCTCCCCTATACTTAGGGTAAAATATCCCTAAGTATAGAAAAAAAAATATCAACAAGTTGAAGCACAAGTGAGGGAACAAAAGAAAAAAAATAAACAAAAATAAAGAGGAATGAAATGAACGACATTACTTCCCCTATACTTAGGGTAATGGATCCATGAGTATAGGTAAAAAGAACAAGAGTGATGAAATAGAACAAAAATGAATAACTCAAGTCATTCACCTCCCTAATACTTAGGATAGAGTACATCCTAAGTATAGAGCACACACAGGAAAGAGGTGAAAGATAAAATGGAAGAAAAAAAATTAAAAAGAAAGGAATATATACAAAAGAATATCAGTTCATGTATGAAACGCAGAAGATGTTAAAGGATCATCATCTCATACCAAATAGATGGAATAAACCACGGTGTTGGACATGAGAGTTCACGGTGAGCCATTATGCAATAAATGTTATTGCAAATATCATTCCCTGATCTGAAATGAAGAATAACTAATTTGCGTAATAGGTCCCTCACTACAATTAGGGTTATGTATTGTGGCCATCTTGATGATCATACAGTTGTTGATTCAATTGTTGAATTATAGAGGCTGGTGCTTGGGTATACAAAGAGTTAGAATGAGTATTCATCAAGCATTGTCAAATGATTGTTAAGTGAGGATCTCCAGCCTAAGTAGGAGATGTCAATCCTTTCTCTTTTGGTTTATATTTGATTGATCTATTGATGTAGGTCCTCTGCATAAGATAGAGATTCAGAGGTGTCAGGTAAGTTAGGTCAAAGAGTTGACTTAACGTGGTCGAGATAACCAAGTCCTATGTCATATTCTATCACGATATAGGTATACATCTGTTGATCGGAGACAGATGTGTTACTGCATGTTTAAGTATGTACATTTGGTATACTGATTGGTTGATGGCCTCATCAAGGTCTATACACCAGTTCCCTGGTGTGCATACAAGGGCATATGAGTAATATGATATCTCAAAGGGATCATACAGGTTCATTTACTGAATCGCAAGACATGAGCTCACTCACGAGATTTTGGGATCAAATTACGTGCAAGGTCATCTCACTTTGGAAGCTTTACAGAATTTGTAGGTTCGATATATGCTTCTATAAAGTATATGATCAATACTTGGGCATGATATATGCTTTTGGAAAGTATATAATCGATACCAACTCCCAATAATCAAATGAGAAACTTAATTATAAAACCCTGAAGGAGATAATCTAAATTGATCTGAAACTTCAAGTTTATTTGAGGTCTTTCAGTATGAAGGATGTACATGTATTAGGAATACCTGAGGTGATGTAATCATAAACGATTGTATAACCATGACGCTTCCATTCAGAGGGAATGATGAAACAGGTATGGATTTTAGTGACTCCTCTCACTTGAAAAGTAATCTAATCTTCATCAAAATGTTGGACAGTGATCTGAATGTGATTTAGGCTAAATGAGAAGATTAGATTTATGGATTTAATTTAATCAAACATCTGTCGGAGATCCCCAATATCTGGATTTGACATATGATCTCAATATCCAAGTCACTATACATGGAATGTACAATCCCCAAGTCCTTATCTCCAAGTATCTGCAGAGAAAGCGCATTATTCTTGAAAGAGTTCAAGAATAATTCCATTATCGATAATGTGTATGAGCATTGAAGAAATTGATAGTTAAGTAATGTGAATGTGATTCATGTTATTTTGGCACATGATAATAGAGGTCCAATATGATTAAATATGATTTGATTATCAAGGATATAAATAATGTGGATAGAAATATCCATATTATTTGTACATATTATAAATGTTATTTATAATATATTATAGAGTGAGCTTATTGTAAATAGTATCTTCAAATTAATTGTTGATGTGAACTGGATTCACATTGAAAATTAATTGGAAATCAATTTACATTTTATTTTGGGTAGTGAATGCGATTCACAATTATTTAATGGTGTGATTGTAATATTCACAAAATTAATTTAGAATTATTTTTTTTGAATTAACTTACAATAAAAGTTGTTGTAAATAAATCTGAAGGATTAAAGGAGCCAACACCATCCATTAAATGGATGGTGGACGGCTACCCTTTGACTTGGTCAGAAGGGTGGTCGTCCCTTCCTTTTTAGGAGGGTAGGTGGCTTCCCTCCTTATCCTTCTATGTTAATTAATTTAGTTCAGAATTAACTTACGTTAAATATTCAATATATTTAATTTAATCTAAATAATTATTTTTGTATTTTTTACAATAAAATCGTGGCCATTGAATAGAAACACAAATCAATCTCAACCATTGATTTTGTGTTTCACATGGACTGGAATCCATTGACTCCCAAAATACTATAAAAGGAGAGGCAACCCTACCTCTTCTTGAACACACAAATTATATGCTCTCTACCTCTCTCTCTCTACATGCCAACCTCTCTCTCCTCCTTAGAGTGGTCATCCACCCAAAACCCTAGAGAGGGTCATCGTCGTCGCCATGTTGTTGTGCCACCGCTTCGACCGCTCGTGGAACTTCGTCTCCTTCAGTGTATCTTGCTCATGAAGAAGATGTCGGATCTCATGAGATGATATCAGGATATTATCCACTATGATCATCAATATAGATTGCGAGGAGCACGCATTTCATCAACGTGCTCGCAAGCATCTCCACCGTTGGATCGGACTTGAGATAGGAGGTCTCTTCATTTTGAGACTCGATTGCAACCATTCTTCAAGAAGTAATCTTAATACCTGCATGTTGTTTGGATGAAATGATCTGAGATGTGTTCTCAGATCATGTGGTTTCATTGGTTTTAAATTTTTTGAACTCTGCAGCCCCAAACAACTAGTACGACTAGTCAATTCTGATCGCATACGATGTGACCATCACGCTTACGTGGTGCTCTTAAGGATCTTTCCATATCCTTCAAGTGGTATCGGAGCCTTAGTCAAGGTCTTTGATATGATCTGAAACCCTGAGCGATCGAGGTTCATGTTTTGGATGCACATGACTCGTCATTTTTAAATTGGATGTAAGATTTGAATATATGTTTTCGTAAAATAAAAATCTATTGTTTATGCACTACTTAGATGTGTTTATTGGTTAATAAAAGGTATTTAGAATGTTTAAATATGTCCAAAAAATAATATCCTAATGTTGGAACCGAAAGTGCATGAAAATGATTTTAAGAGTTCCTGCTATGAAAGTTGTTTGCATGAATTCACGGATTTGTAAGAAAATTAATTTTACTAACTATTTTTCCATCATGAATTCATAGATATGGTGTCACAGTTTCTCATACTATTGGTATGTAAGAAAGGTAAGAAAGGATATCCCATATACTGCTTGAAATATAATGGTAAGTATATCACTTACTTTGAAAGTGAATAAGGGAATGAACTTTTTGAGTTGACAAGGAAAGACAACTTTGATATAAAAAAAATATATATTAAATCGAAGTAATATATATGTGTGTGTGAATTTCTTATTTTAGATAACCGACATTAAACCCACTCAAAATTGTACTCATTAATAACCTGCAAAATATCATGGATTGGATCCATGATTAAGATATTGTACTTGTAGTTGGACACATAATGTATGTGGTTGCAATATGCAAGTTTCCTCATAATAATGAGGAATGACAATTAAATAGACAATAGGATAACAACCTATGGTTTGTGTATCTCTATAGTCTTGATCTCTCATCGAGTATGCTTTGAAAGTATCATGTCAATTATTATGTAATTATCAAAAAACCTTATAAAACCCAGGAAGATGTTTTGGCATACATATGTGTTGTCGATACTTAATCATGAATGACCTGGTTCATTGCATTATGCAGAATGGCGGCTCAATAAGAGATGATATACTCAAAATTTTTGAGTACCTATTTAAACCAAAGTCTGTTAGAAGTTAGATAGATGTAGATATGATGAGAATCATCATTCTATTATATATTTTCTAGCCATTCGTAAAGCTTCATAATATTCAAATTATATGAATTCAATAAAGCATTTATAAATATTGAGATACTCTTATATTGATATCTTTTGAGTTCAACATAAGATATCCTTTCTTAAGAAATGGTTGTTTGTAGATGAAGCAGGCACAGTGGAAGCATGAGTCTAACCCTAGCAAGAAGGAAAGTCAAAGAGTTGACTGTACTTCTATTACTTGCATATGACATCCAAAGAGTTGGATGAATGCCAATACTGCAATAAACCGATGTACTAATAGTATGACTATCTAGACTATTTAGGATCCTTAGAGAAGGACACGAATAGTGCATCACATTAATTATATATCTACATTTAATCATTGAAATTGACTTACCTATTAGATTAGATCAAAGTCTAATAATTGTATCTCATTCTTCTAATGACATTTGTGATAAGTTGCATGTGTTTTAGAAGACTGGAAAATTTGATCTTAAGGTTTAATTGTCATCCACATGGATATTTGTAAAATTATTGAAACAATCTCTTTTGGATAGATAGACTCCATAATTTCAGTGGGAGAGCCCTTAGTATTAGAGGATGTCTCTATGACCTAGATATTAGAATTCACTCGTTGTTTATTTCTAAATGTTGGAAATAAACATGAATTCAGGAATAGACCTAACATAAAGAGTTATGATGGATATATTTCAGAAAGTATTCTACATTTAGAGGACTCTACATCTAGAGGACTCTACTTAATTAGAAAATTAATGAATGGTTTTTCATTAGTATTTCTAAATACTAAAAAATTAAACTTTAAAAGATCAATAGGAGGATGAAAATCATTTGACAATGATCTGGTATCAAACCTTGGACACATGTATATTGATATGATCAATAGACCAGTAAGATATTGAACTTTAGATTGTCTAAAGATTCAAAACTTATATATGAATATTATATTCAAAGTAAAAACGTCCAATTCACTCTTCTCTCGGAATTGTGTAACATTACAAGGTATTCAAGATCGCATACATATTGATGTATGTGGATCATTTATATCATACTAAGCATTAATGATATGTGATATCCATTAATGATTATTTGTGATATGAGATTTCTTCCCTTCACCTTAGAAACCTTTGAAATATTCAAAGATTTCACATTTTGGTTTGAAACCAAAGTTTGAAGGAAGATGAAATATTTGATCTAACCTTAGATGAATTCAAGTAATACGTTATGGAGAACGGACTATCATTCATATATCACTCCTCCTAATACACCCAAACTCAATAGAGTTGGGGGGAGATACAACTGGATCATGTGTGGCATGATTTGATCAATGATGACTCTTAGCATAATTACCTCTTAGTTTCTAAGTATGTATGTAGTAGAGACTATAATATATATCATAAATAAGGTCCCATGCAAGTTAGCTGGAATCTAGCACCTGAGAATGCTACTTCATTATGAATATAAAAGATGGTATTGGATACCTACTTTATGACCTTGAGATTCTTAAAAGAATTCATCTCTAAGGATATGATTCTTAGAGGATGAGTCTCTTGAGAATAAAGATGAAAATGAAGTTAAGGATCTCATTGAATCTTGAGAAGATAATGAGACTCCTAAAATCGAAAACTAAAAGGACAATTAAAGTTGAAACAATCATACCTCTTCAAATAAGTTTGAGGATGGATTCCATGCGTTAGATAAGTTTGATCTGACTTCATATGATGAAGATTATGAGGATCATGACATGGAAAGATGGATGTTAGCAATAAAGTCTAAAGTAGATCTCATATACAAGTATTGTATATGCACCCTAGAAGATCCACCTATATGGGTAAGAGCCGTTAAGATGTAAATGGATCTTCAAGAGAAAGACGGAACATGATGAGAAGGTAGAGATCTTCATAGCACAGCATGTATCAACAAGATACACACTAAGAGAAGGCATTGCTTGTGATGAGACTTTCTCTTCAGTGACCATGCTTAAACCCATCAGAATATTACTAACTATATATATGCAACTTGACTATGACATCTACATGATGGAAGTCAAGATTCCATTCCTCTATGAATTCCTCACCAAGGATATTCATATGAAGTAGCCACATGGCTTCATGGATGAGGAATGCAAGGTGTGCAAGCTAAGGAGTTCCATCTATGGACTCAACTAAATTTCTTGTAGTTAGAACATTGGATTTGATGAAATTATTAATGTTATGATTTCAGATAGAATTTTGATGAACCATGTGAAGCTTAGTGGGAGCGCATTGTGTTCATCGTGCTAAATGTAGATAATATGCTAATCAATTGGAATGATATACGGATGATAATAAGTGTTCTATAATATGGTTGTTCCATACCTTGAGATGAAATATCTCAAGGATACCTCTTAGATCTTAG
Source organism: Ottelia alismoides (assembly GCA_037367405.1). NCBI lineage: Eukaryota > Viridiplantae > Streptophyta > Magnoliopsida > Alismatales > Hydrocharitaceae > Ottelia > Ottelia alismoides. Next base: position 521,902 of record JAZKJV010002553.1, on the reverse strand, counting down.
TTCTGAGATGTTCGGAAGCAAAGAGAAGAGGGTGGTGGGATCATAGCATTAGTAGTACACCTTGGACATGTTCCATTTTTGGGAAAAAAACTCGATAAAGGCTTCCTTCTCTAAAGACATGGTACTAACATATCTGAAGGGATAGAACCTCAAGGAGTTGAGGAAGTATGTGATATATGTGTACAAAACTCATATGTTTGATATGGAGTGGAAGTAGTAAATTGTTACTAATTCTAGTATGGAGATAGACCACTTGATTGCAGTAATAAAAAACAACTTCGAAGATGATAAGACTTTAGAGATAGTGAAATGTAAGTTTTATCTTTAAGAACTTAAGACTTTGTAGATAGTGGTCTAAAAGGTCTTAACTACAAATACCTTAGGTGATAGAGATATTCAAGAATGAGGACATTTTGATAAGGATAATAGAAATTACATACCTGTTATAATGTTTATTAAGTTTTAGTGTCAAAGATATTATAACTACTTTAACAATATTGAGTATTGGTTGCATAAGATGCAATATTTGCATTGGATGTGAGCACCGTTACTAGGCAAGTAATGTAAAAGAACTTTGTGTAGTCTCTCGAGAACAGAGTGACTATTCAGCTTACCTACCTATTTTTTAAAATGGTCTATGATTAGCACATGAGTGTGGATTTAAATATTAGACCATTAATAGCTATTTGTGCTAGTGGGATATTGTTGGACAAGCGAGCCCATGGCGAGCCATTATGCAATAAATGCTATCGCGGATATCATTCCTTGATCTGAAATGAGGAGTATTTAATTTGCATAATAGGTTTTTAAATACAATTATGGTAATGTACCATAGCCATCTTTATAATCATACAGTTGTTGATCCAATTGTTGAATCATAGAGGTTGGTGCTTGGGTGATATCTAAAGAGTTAGACTGAGGACTCATCAAGTACCATCAAATGATTGTTAAGAGAGGATCTCCAACCTAAGTAAGAGATGGCAATCCTTTCTCTTTTGGCTGATATTTGACTGAAGTCTTAATGTAGGTCCTCTCCATAGGAACAAATATTCATAGGTATCAGATAAGTTAGGTCAAAGAGTTGACTTAACGAGATCGAGATAACCAAGTCTTATGTCATATGCTGTCACGATATAGGCATGCATCCTCTGTCCAGAGAAAGATATTTTACTATAGGTTTGAGTATGTACATTTGGCAGACCGATAGGTTGATGGCCTAATCATGGTCTATACACAGGCGTGCTAGTGTCGAACAAAGGCATGTGAGTAATATGATCTCTCAAAGGAATCATACAGGTTCATTTACTGAATCGGAAGACATGAGCTCACTCATAAGATATTGGGATCAAATTTCGTGCATGTTTGTCTTGCTTTGGAAGCTTGACAGAATTTGTAGGTTTGATATATGCTTCTAGAAAGTACATGATGAATACCCGAGAATGATATATGATTTTGAAAAGTATATGATTGATACCAACTCCCGATAATCAAGTGAGAAACTTAATGATAAACCTTGAAGGAGACAGTCTAAATTGATCCAAAGCGTCGGGTTTATTCGAGGTCTTCAACTATGCAACATGTACAGGTATTAGGAATACCTGAGGGTGATGTCATCATAAATGATTTTATAACCATGATGCATCCATTCCGAGAGAATGGTGAAATAGGTCTAGATTTCACTGACTCCTCTCACTATATAAGTAATCTAATCTTGGTCCAAATGTTGGACAATGATTTGAAAGTGATTCGGACTAAATGAGAAGAGTAGATTTATGGCTTTGATTTAATCAAACATTTGTGGGAGGTCCCTACGATCTAGATTTGAGATATGATCTCAATATCCAAGTCACTATATGTGGAACATATAATCACCATGTCCTTATCTCCAAGTATCTGCGGATGAAGCATATTATTCTTGAAAGAGTTCAAGAATAATTCTATTGTTGAGAATGTGTCTGAGCATTGAGGGAAATTGATAATTAAGTGTGATTTAATTATCATGAATAATATGAATTTGATTCATATTACTTTTCCATGTAAGGAGAGCTTTCTAATGGATTAATTATGTGCCAAAATGTGATTAATTATCAAAGATGAGAATAATATGAATGTAATTTATGTTATTTTAGCACATGAGAATAGCGATCCAAGATGATTAAATATGATTTAAATATCAAGGATATTATAACATGGATAGCACTATCCATATTATTTGTGTATATTACATTATTTATTAATAATATATTAGAGAGAGCTTATTGTAAATAGTATCTTCAAATTAATTATTGATGTGAATTGGATTCACATTGAAAATTAATTGAAAATACAATTTACATTTTATTTTAAGTTGTGAATATGATTCAAATTATTTAATGGCATGATTTCAATTCACAAAATTAATTTAGAATTATTTTTGTGAATTAATTTACAACAAAAATTGTTGTAAATATATATGAAGGATTAAAGGAGCCAACACCATCCATTTAATGGATGGTGGCTGACCACCCTTTGACTAGGTCACAAAGGTGGTTGTCCCCCCTTTTTAGGTGGGTGGGTGGCTTCCTTCCTTATCCTTCTATGTCAATTAATTTAGTTAAAAATAAAACTATGTTTATTATTCAATATATTGAATTTAATCTAAATTAATAATTGTTGTATTTTATACAACAAAGTTGTGGCCATTGAATAGAAACACAAATTAATCTCAACCATTAATTTTTTACTTCACATGGATTGGAATCCATGGACTTCCAATATACTATAAAATAAGAGGCAACACTAGCTCTTTTTGAACAGTATATGCTCTCCCCCCACCCCCTCTCTCTGCATGCTAAGCCTCTTTCTCTCCTCCTTAGAGTGGCCATCCACCCTAAACCTTAGAGAGGGTCACCGTTGCCGCCACATCATTGTGTTGCCGCTTCGACCGTTCATGGATCTTCATCTCCTTCGATGCATCTTGCTCGTGATGAAGGCATCAAATCTCATGAGATGAGATCAGGAGATTTGTCGCTTGGATCATCAACATGGATTGCGAGGAGCACATGTTTCATCAATGCGTTCGCAAGCTTCTCCTCTGTTGGACCATAATTGTGACAGGAGGCCTCTTCGTTTAGAGATTTTATCGTAACTATGCTTCAAGAGATAACCTTAATACCTGCATGTGGTTTAGATGAAACGATCTCCGAAGTGTTCTCGTATCATATGATTTCAACGGTTTTAAATTTTTTAAATTCCGTTGCCCCCAAACAACTAGTGTAACTAGTCGCTCCCCATCACATACGATGGATCACCACGCTTCCATGATGCGCTTAAGGATCTTTCCATATCCTTCACATAGATAATAGTGCATCATGATCTAGATATGGATTCATCAATTCTCTATTCACAACAAATGGTTACGCGTCAGATGACAACCCAGATATGACAATACTACCATTATCACGCACATCTCTAACAATGAACGATCCTAACTATTTGCTTTTGAGTTTGCTTGGAAACAACTTTAATTTCACATCAAACAATCATAAATTCTGATCAGGGATGAAAGTCTTTCTCCTAATATGTCTATCATGCCAACACTTGACCTTCTCCTTATACATGAGTGAGTTGTCATAAGAAAAATCTCATAATTCCATGATCTGTTCAGATCCACTTTCCTAATCTGGCATGCTTTCTCATAATACAAATTGCATACAAGGAGTACCCATAAATATTTGTGAATAAGCTCAACTGGTAAGTGGCAAGGCTTTCCATAAACCAACCTATAGGGATACAAACCCAATGGAGACATGTACGTCATATGATAAACCCATAGAATTGAGTCATGCATCTCGGACCAGCTCTTCCTTTACAAGTTTCTGAAGTATCGTCTTGATCTCCCTCTTCGAAATCTCCTTATAAAGAGACGCAACACAATGCTCAATGACATACTCCTTAACTAGTTATTTGACGTCTCGATTGATGAAATGGACTACCCCATCTGAAATGAGTATCTTGGGAGTCCCTAACCATGCAAAAATGGTTTCCTTGATAAAGGAACCAACTGTACTGCTATCACCGGCTCAGGTGGGGATAGCCTCCAACCAACGACTAACATAATCCATAGCAAGTAGGATGTGCTAAAATCCCTTACTGACAAAGAATTTACCATGAAGTATATTCCCTAAGCATCGAAAACATCTGAAATATAGATATATCTTAGGGGCATGATATTTTTGGAATCGACGGTTCCTCCCATTCTCTAGCAATCAATACAATGTCTCACATAATCCATATTATCCTTAAACAATGTTGGCCACCATAAACCGTACTGAAGAACCTTTGCTCCGTGTGTTTCCCCAAATGATGCAAACCGGCCTTTAATTTGTGACAATGCTCAAGCACACTGGTGTATTCCTCCTGAGGAATGCACCTCCTCCAGATACAATCTGCACCCTCACTAAATAGGAATGGATCCTCCCACTAGTAAAAATGAATCTCTGACAGAGATCTGTCTACCTTCAGCTTGGGCCTATCTTGTGGAACTTTCTTAGAGACAACATAGTTCACAATATCAGCGTACCATGGGAGTGAGGAAACATACAATATAGCCTCATCTGGAAAGGTCTTTGATATAGGAAGTAGTAACTACTCGGGGGACTTTCCATCTGTAATCTGAGAAAAATGATCTGCCACAACATTTTTCACTCCAGGTTTATCTCAAATCTCTAAATCAAACTCCTGGAGAAGAAGGATCCATCTAATAAGGCATGATTTGATATCCTTCTTGGCCAGTAAGTATCATACGGTAGAGCAGAACTTCTCTAAAGCGAACACTATTGCTAACATCTCCTTCACTGTAGCTATGTAATTGTGTCGTGCCTCATCCAGAGTCTTGCTAGCATAGTGTATAGAAAATGGTATCTCATCCCTTCTCTACTCTAAAATATCTCTATCCACAAAATCTGACGTGTCCGTCAAGATCTCAAAGGGGAGAGACCAATCATATGACTGAAATACATGAGCTCTAGTAACCATATCTTTCATCTGATGAAATGCGGGTAGAACTTTCTCATCAATAATAAATTCACTCTCCTTACATAGAATCCTAGTCATATGCATGGCGATCATGCTGAAGTCCTGAATGAATCGCCTATAAAACCCAACATGACCAAGGAACGACCTCGACTGCTTAAATTTTACGATGGCTATACCTTGGAGATTACATCAATCTTAGCTGGGTCAACCTCCATACCATATTTGGATATGACATGTCCCAATACAATCCCATTAGTCACCATAAAGTGACTCTTCTCCCCGGAGAGCACTAAGTTTACCTCATAACATCTCAGAAGTACTCGGTCTAAATAAGTAAGACATATGTCCAAACTATCCACTTAAATCAAGAAATCATCTATGAAGACCTCTAGAAAACTACCTACCATGTCAGCCAAAAAAGGCCAACATACACCTCTGGAATGTAGCAAGGGCGTTACACAATCCAAAGGACATGTGTCTAAAGGTGTAGGTACCAAACACACAAGTATAAATAGTCTTATCCTGATCCTCAAGAACAATTGTAACTTTGTTGTATCCCGAGTACCCATCCAAGAAACAAAAGAACTCCTTCCATGACAACCTCACAATAATCTAATCAATAAAGGGTAGTGAAAAGTGATCTCTCTTGGTTGTTGAGTTCAGGTGTTGGTAATGTACGCATACACACCATGAAGTAGGTAAACGAGTCAGAATCTCCTCACCATGATCATTCATCACAATTGTAATCCTGGATTTCTTTGAGACCACATGTAACGGACTGACCCACTTGGAATATTAAATGGAATAAGCCGGCATTGCGTTGTTTCTTGATCTCTTTCATGACAACATTTATGATTCAAACGGTGCTGAAACTCGCGGGTCAACATATTATCATGTAAGTAGATACGATGCGAGCACAAAGCTGGACAAATCCCATAGAGATCCGAAATACTCCATCCAATAGCCTTGCGATTTCTCTCAAGAACCTCTAGCAAGCGAGATTTTTAGTCGTCGGTTAACTGTGAACTGATGATGACCGAAAACATCTGCGAGGCACCTGCAAAGAAGGCATACTACATAGATGAGGGTAAATATTTGAGCTCAGTTGGTATTTGAATATGCTCTACAACAACCTCTGCAACTACACTGGTAGAAGGTATATGATCTACACTATGTTAGCTATTCATTGTAGCTACTGGAGGCTCAGCATGTAATGTCTTTGAAAGATCTACAAGGAATTCTCTCTACTCAGATAGGGATGAGTCATCAGGATGCTCAAAGATCTCATAAAACTCATCAATCAATACCTTAGATATCTCAGCATGAGGTATCCCATAAGTAATATCAAAAGAATGTATCTCACGAATCTCAAAGTGTACCTTCAAAAATTCAGAATGATCTTCAGAAAATAGCTCAAAGAATCCATCAGCTAACAACTCTGAATCATCAACGGGAAAGCAAAAATCGATTGTGCTTTCCAAAGGTTCCTTCTAAGAGAGGAACTCCTGAGCATTCATATAATGAGTAAACATACCAGTATCACATGTCTCAGCTAGAGAATCACAGTCCTCATAATTTGATGTAACTGGCTCTCTATCATCTGTTGTTGGTGACAGTGATGGACTCGGATCTAGGATCGTATCAATCCTCACCTTATTACTGTGAGAGTGAAAAGTGATCTTCTGGGTACCATAATCAACTACCACTTCAACCGTTCGAAGGAATGACCGATCAAGTATGATCGGGGTATGGAGTAACGGTGCAGGTCTATCCATATCCATGAAAACAAAATCAACTGGGAAGCTCATGCCTTGCACCATTATGATAACATCCTCGAGAATACCTCGTTGCCTCATGATCGACTATCAGCGAACTGAAGGATCATCCTGGTCAATCTAAGATCCCCCAATCCAAACTTGGTAAGTAGAAAGGATGGCATAAGATTAATTGAGGATACGCTATTGAGAAGAGTATGATCAAACTCTTGATCAAAAACCATACAACATATGTGAGGTGCTCCCTTATCTTTATCTTTAGGCAGAAGGTTGTTGATGGCATGAAACATAGACATGGTCAAAATTTGCTTCATGATTCTTGGGCTTATGTTATGCTTGGGCTGACACTTTTTAGTACATGCATCTTCCATTCTCTTTTTAACTGACAACATGTAGGCCATGGCCTTAAGGAGTAGCATCTCTAAAAAGATGTTCTGAAGGATCTCTACCACTCTAGGATCAGATATTAGTGTTTTTAGTTTTTGGATTTTCTTTTATTCAAGACAAATGGAAATGGAACATAATCAAAAGAAACAAATTGCTCATTTCTCTTATTAATCTCTGAATCATCATGTACAAAAGGATGATCAGAATCAGTCTGTACAGTATAATCCAATACAGGTGTAGAAATAGAAACAAAAGGAAAAACAGAACGAGCTGCCCAATCTGTTGGTGCTGAAGAAGACTTCGCAATGGGTATGTTCTCCTTCGTAGATGACATGACTTGACACTACATCTTCCTTTCTTCTCTTTTTATGATTTTTTGGAATATGAAGGTGGTGGTGGTGGTGGTAGTGGTGAAGAAGAAGAAGAAGGTGAAGATCCTTCATGTTGTGGATCTACAACATTGGATTATTGCTCTAATGGTGAAAAGATAATGCAGTCAGTGTAACTCTCTCAGCAGTTCTCCTCAATCCCAACTGATATGCAGGCGACTGCACTCTCCTACCGCTCCTGAGATGAATGTGTCAGATAAACAAGTAAAATCAAATGTTGTATCTGTCTCGGGGTGGATGAATCATGGGATACCTGCTCCTTACATCTGAAGTTGTTGGGATTGGCTTCGACCTAGGCTGGAATCAACGTCTTCGTAGTGGTCAGGTCGTCAAGCCTCTCAGTCAAATCAGTCATGTTCTTCATCAAAAGGGCTATTTGGTCTAGTATTGGGTTCATCAAAGGCACCTCAGGATGATCAATAATTGGTCATTGCTGGGTCTGGTAGTGTGGAGGATGGTACCCAAAGGAAGATTGTTGATGATATGTGTAAGGAGGAGAAGGATGCAAAAATACTGCCCATATGCAGGATGTTGATAGTAGTAAGGCAGGTGAGAATGTGCATTATGCATCGGCGGTCGATATTCATATCTCCAATATGGAACTGAGGTGGAAACAAATACTTATGAGGTTGTGAAGACTGATGCTGGGTATGTGGTCTGCTTCCCTAAAGATGGTGGATGGGTCTCTGAATTGGCTGAGAACTGAACTAACCCCGCCTTGATGGACGGGGCTGACTACGCTTATTGCCACTCCAGATTCTGTTCACCTCCTGAATATGTGGTGGAGGTGGACAACACTGCCCAGAAATATACGTGTACTCTAGGAAGTAAGGAACAACACATGACAGAATAGATAGGTGCGGTACCTGATTCGGAGTCTGCATGTAGTAAACATGTTGAATACTGGAAGGTTCTCTGGTACTCTGTTGGGCTGAAATCGTGGAAGTATTAGTGTGCTCCACTACAGGAGTACCGGTTCTGCACTCTGGATCTAACATTCACTGATTGTGCTAACGAGAAGTTCCTTGTGATGAGTAATATCATCTATCTTGTCTACTTGCTTCGTCCTCTCCTCGATCACTTGTAATTTATCTAATCCTTGTGATCACTTTTCAATAATATCGACTTTGAATGGGTAGTTTCCAATAATAGTTAGATATGTGTTGTCCACCCTATCCGCATCACGAGATGTCATCATGTTGGCAGCCTTGTGGGGTACTGAAGAAGAAGAAGTAAGAGGATGCTTCTAGAATGCACGAGAAGAATATAAGGTTGTTGAACTCTCTATCATTTCCTTGAAGGCTTGGTAAAGGACACTCTCATCCTTGTTGAAGTGTGACCCCCCCCATCATAAGCAACATATACCAATCTCTGGTTCTCTAAGCTCAAACCTCCAAAGAAATTCTGTACGAGGCCCATCTTTAGTATATCATGATGGTGGCACTTCTCCGTCAAATCCTTAAATCTTTCCCACACCTCGTGAATAGGCTCATGGGACAATTGGGAGAAGTTGACTAAGTGTGATCGCATCTGATTCAAATGCCCAAAAGGATAGTACTTACTAAGGAATGTTGATCTCAACTCATCCCAAAATGTGACAACTCTTCCTAAATGGTTGATCCAATATAGTGCATTATCCACAAGAAGGTTGCCATCTTCACTACCTATAATGGGATGTTAGGTAGTGGATAGTGCTACAAATGTGATCGAACTGCTGGAGGTGAATGTAAGGTTCCTCGTGAACGTGTCCATGGAATATAGAGAGGGAAGAATAGTGGGCTTCAGCTCGAAATGCCCAAGAACCGTGGGTATCTAAATCCATGTCACAGCGTGTCCTGCACCTGGGTTATAGGCATATCTAAGTGTAGGCTTAGGTTCCACTCTAGGTTGCTTCTGCTCAGCTCCCCCATTCCCACCTCTGCTCATCTGCTCATCCTCTTTTCTCTCCTCTGTCATTCCTCAACTCTAAGATCATATCACATAATTTGGCCTGGAAGTAGTCCTACTTAGTCAACTGTGTTTGAATGGCTTGTATGGATGCCAACATCGTGGTGTTGATCTCATGCTGCTCAATTATATTTGCTTTCCCTTTTAATTACATCGAGTCCTCAGAATCAGTCTTTGTAAAAGTGCAAGGTACTCAATCAGTCCTCAGAAAATCTGGAGTCTCAAATGATAGTTTGAGATTAGGGTCAATCTCAAACAAGGGATTTATTGGAGAAAGAATAGAATTCTAGAAGATAGTCATCCTGAATGAGTAAGACGACCGAACTGGAGTGTATAGATATAATCTCATGAAGTTTGAGTAAAAACTACTCCAATCCGACATCTTCAATATCAAGAGGCAAGATGTGAGAACACATAGTCAAACAAGAAGAAATGAGAAGAAAGGAATGAAGTGTGCAAAGGGATCTCTACACTAGCAAACAAACACAATACAAACTCTCGATTCACTAACTGAACACAATCTGAAAATTTTGAAAGTTCAATCAATATATTTTTAATTTTATGTTTAGTGAATCTACAAAAATTTAGTTACTACGAAGCACACAGGGTGATGTCACTCTATCGCCAGAGATACGTCCTTAAACCTTTCCAAACAGTGGTACCATCTTCCCAAGCTACCAGGTTATATCAGGCTCAAAGGGAGATAGGAGGCGGAGCACACCAAAACGATTTTCTAAGGTCTGAGACAAGTGTTTTCATCTGAGACCATACAGTGAAGAGTAGTATACAGGTTCTTAGGGCACAAGTCTAGGTATTTGGGCTCTATCCTTATGGCAGCATCATCACCCACTCTGTCTGGAGGTAAGTACCTGCAAACAATAAGAGGGTTACTCTCCCCAAAACAATGATGTAATTGTTACGTTTGGTTTTAAGTCGAGTAGAATTAGTAGTCCTTTTTTATTTGGATATCACTTTTTTGGATTTTTTTTTCAAAGAATCGATCTATGGAATTTTCCAATTCCTTTTTATTCCTAAGTGAGAAAAATCAAGGAAAGGAGATCGAGAAAGTTAATGTGACGGAAATCAATGATGCATGTAAGAAATACAATATGTGTACCTTATACACCAATCAAGACCAAATTCAAAAGAATTGAAGTTCATTTGTGAAATTTTTGCTTTGGAACCTAACTATTTATTAAACATATTTACTGATCTTTGACTTGATATTTCACTCTTATTTATTTATTTATTTTTCATTTATTTATTTCATCTCATACTTTAACTAATTACATAAAAATAAAAAATAAAAAACAAAGAAAAAAAAGATAAATTCTGACTTGAGCACATTGACCTAATTCACATGTACACAAACCACTTAACTAATTTATTCAGACTTTCCTTAACTCATAAAAATCCAAAATAATATTTATATCCATTTCATTATTTTACATCATATTTGGTTTTTTCGTACATTATTCATCTACATGAAACCCGATAAAAATTACAAAACATAAAAAATCAATGTTTTATACATAAAATATCATCGAAAAATTCCATATCTTGCACAGTTGAGTCCATTTGCATTTCAGTCCTTCGTGAACAATGTAAAATGCATTTATGGATATATTTTTTATCATTTTTGCATTTGAGGACATTTGTTGTTTTTAATGTATTTTCCCTTTATTTTATGCATTGGTCAACATACATGTGGTGCCTTCCATCAAGCCACCAAGCATGCTCGGTCAACCCGCCCTTATCTCCAATCAAATGCTTTTGCCTTTAGCACCTCTCACTTGGGCTGTTAGATCAGTTTTCGATCCAACGACTGTAATCAAATCACCGTCAAACCCAGCTCCGGCATGGGCTAATCACGTGCCAACCTCGTTGGTTGTTGGATCAAGCCAAGATCCAACGACCTTCCATCCTTCTTCCTCCTCCTGATCGGCATGTATCGCCTCGCCGCCCATCAGTCGATCTCTGCTGAAACCTCCACACACCCTCTCTTCCTTATCCTCTTACATAAACCCATCTAACCATATCCTCAAGTTTCCCATGTCGCCTTCTCCTTATCCTGAGCCCTCCTACATCTCTACCCAACCCGTCATCTCCTTATCCTGATCCCGAAACCTCCGAACAACCGAACTCCATCGTCGGATCTCCCTAACCAATTCTATTCCAAGATGTAAGGACCCCCTCCCGATGACTCTTCTACAATCGAGATCAAAACCACCATCCTCCATCCTCTCCATCTCGAGAGAGCCCATCGACCCACAGAATCCTCAATCTCCTACGCCTCTAACCCCTTATCCTTTCCCTCGTAACCACCTAAATCCTAATCGCACGCAACAACAATCTCCAGATCAAACCCAACCACCTTTAAACCCTCTTTTTCTATTTAAACCCTTTATCCCCAACATGCAAATTATCCACCATAGTCTAAGAAAAGCAAGGGGGAGAGAGAGAGCTGTAAAGGAAGGGGTGAGTCTGCATCACCGTGCTTCTGGCAAAGACCTCTCAATGGTGAGATCCGGAGGGCTTTGTAACCTCTGATGTTCATTGTCTTCAGAAGTTCAACCCAGCTTTGCCATCTTCACTGGCTACTAAGGCAACAACCAGGAGTCGAGCTTGCTCCTCCATACTATCGATGAAAGAACTTCTTACCATCTCCCTTTTTCTTCGTCTTCCTCAATTCATCAAGTCCTGTTGCACCTCTCGATTCCATATCCTTCGGCTGCAAACCCGCATAAACACCCAACGACATGCCTTCATCTTGAATCGTCACCCGTAACTTTCTTGTGTTTCACGATAGGACCGAGATTCATGCCTCGAATGCATCTTCCCACTGGCAATACATAGCAGTTCGATACGCCCCCTGGAGGGTAGTCCGACGGTAGGCGTACTACCATTACCCATTGTGAATGATCCGAAGTCTTAGGCAAACCCATCTTCGAGCCCAATCGCCCGAGTTTTGAGCAAAACACACAGAGAAGAGAAGCTCCAGCATCATCCAGGGACGAATGAAGAAGGAAGAACCCAATGCTACAGGTGTCGCTCGATCGTGATGGAGCGGTACATGCTCTCTCGCTCGCTCGCTCGCCCCCAACCTTTGGGTTGAAATGCATCCCCTAGAGTCACCACATGTCAACTTAAGGGCCAACTGATAAGAAGCAAACGATCTCCCCCAGAGGCGGACCTAAGTTATGGTGGAGTGGGGAACGTGCCCCCTCTAGAATTTCAAATTTCTTGGATGGATTTCAATCGGATGTGGGACAACGTTAGGGTGTAGTAGAGAACGGCCCTCCTGGAAATCATGAAAATTTTCTAACAACTTCTGTGCAACCCTTTGTGGCCCCCCTTCCATCGAAAGAACCAACTCCCTTGCTTCGTCTGATAGTGAAAGAAAGTCTGAAACACCTCCGTGCCCTTCCCTCCATAGTCTAGAATCACCCTTGAATGGGCCAACACTCATCCGACATCCAACCAGGATCATCCCTGTCGCAGCGATTTCGTGTTCGTGGAATCGTGCCCTTTCCTGTATCGTTAAAATCTCCAACGAAGGCACGGACGAGTCATTTCTCGTTGAGTCAAGTCCCGGCACACCGGCTCTGTGATCGTTTGGAATCTTCGGATCACTGTCGTCGCACAATATGGACTCGCAAAAACTTGATCTCGGATTCTCGACTCGAGTCCCGACGCCAGCCACACGAGGTAACTAAACTAAGATCTCATCTCATGGATGGTGATAATTATTATAAAGATGCAGCTTTTTGGGTTGTGCTATTGGTCCATTGTATGCTCAGAATATTTGATTTGAGTTCGACATGAAAAAAGTGGATTTGGGTGGTGCCGGTTGTCAAAACAAGAGCTCGTGTACCTAGTTATCTTATCTCTATCTGTATTGCTGCCACAAAACCAAAGCCAAACATAATATTATTTCACGATTGTCTCCTCATTCACAATACATAGATGATCTAATATCATAAAATTTTCATAATATGAACTATGAAGTTATGAACATACAAGTAAATACATGGGGTGCTTTTGTGAAATACACATTTAAAATAGTTCTTGTACTACATTGTGGTAATGGAAAGTTCTAACTTCTGACTTTGTTGAAGTAGGGATTATATAGGGACTTTCAACATTATTGCTCAATGGAAAAAACTTATCATTTATTATGAAAAGTGCCAAGTGGTTGAGAGTCCAGAAACATTATAACACTTTCAATGAAAATCTCTACAATAATTTGTACAACTTATTGAAGTAGAGAGGCAATAAAATGCACCAGATATAGCGTGGTATACTATGATGGGAGGACTAATTATCATCGGTATACTTTACCATACAAGCAGTTGAAAAATCCTACTTTTCATATTTCTCTTGTTTATCATTACTAACGGACCATTTTATCTGTTTTAGGTTACTCTATTTTGAATTATGGATATAGGGAAAACATCCATTATTTTCATATCCAATTAGAAAAACAATGTCTACAGGAGATGAGAGATAGTAGATGGACTTCATTAATGGAAAGAGTTTGTTTATTTTATAAGAAACATAATGGTGATGTTCCAAGTGGTGATGAATTATACACAGTTGCAGGGCGATCAAGACCTAACATTGATAAAATTACAGTCATTATCGTGTTCAAATTTTTTATACTATTATTGATATGCAAGCTCAAGAGTTGAATGATCGTTTTACCGAGGCTAATACAGAACTTCTTCTTTGTGTGGCATGTTTAAGTCCAAAGAATTCATTCGCAGCTTTTGATGTTGATAAGCTTATTCGTCTAGCCCAGTTGTACCCGTTGGATTTCTCTTCGACAGATTTATTGCTTATTCGAAATGAAATGCTGACATACATTAAAGACGTAAAGCAGAATACAGAGTTTTTGATGTTAAATTTTTTGACAGAACTCACAGAAAAAATGGTGAAAATGCAAAAAGATCTTGTTTATCCTATGGTATATTTGTTGATGAAATTAGCATTGACTCTACCAGTTGCAACGGCAAGTGTTGAAAGAGCATTTTCAGCAATGAGCATTGTCAAAACACGATTGCACAACCGAATGGGAGATGAATGGATGAGTGATGCTTTACTCACTTATATTGAAAGAGAGGTATTCGATTCCATTGGCGATGATGATATTATTGATTGCTTTCAAAATATGAAATCTAGACGAGGTCAACTTTAATTACAGGTATGGATTTTCTAAAATTTCCTTTGTATAAAACATCTAATATATATTTATGCACATGGATACTTATAATGATTTGATTTTTTGAGTTTTGTAATTTTATTTATTTTATCTGTTTTAATGATGTGCTCTACCTAATCTCTAATCCCCGGTCCGCCACTGATCTCTACCGCTTAAGTGGGACCTGAGGCAGCGACCTCAAGCCACATGGAGGGTCAGGGCCGCCTACCCAACCAAAGTAAGAGCCCTCATGTAAGCTGACTCATGTGCTTGGTGAAAGTTGCACCTGTACCCTGAGGCCTACGTTAATTACACAAAGATCAAATGATTTTTGGAATTATTGCACTCATACCCGTCTGCTTCCAAACATTCACACCCAAGCCCCCAATAGAGGGTAATATATAGAAGGAACATCTATAGGTTTTCAAAACTATAAAAGATCCCCAGAAATGTCCTTTTCTGATAGCATTTTTATTGCATTCGTGCCCCTGAACTTGTCGCATTCATATCTAGAGCATTTGTGGACCAAATGTTGTGCTTTTTGTGTCATACCGAAGCTTATGTAACTATCTTTCACATAGAATAAGTAATTATTCATTCCAAGACATTATAAACATCAAATATTTAAGGAAGATATTCACACATTTTAAGATCGTTTACATTTATCATTTTTTTCAATAAACATATTCTCAAATTCCATCACATATTCAAATACCAAAAATTACATAGAAATTGGCGTGAGACGGGCAACAAGCGGTGCTTCCAATCCCTTTTGAATGGCAAATATAATCCTTCGAAATACAACATTTATCATTGATTCTTTATTGCTCATTAAATTAAAGAATTATGGCAGTTAATTTGGGGTTTAAATTGACATCAATTGATTGATTATTTCTGAAACTAATTGAGGGGAAGCTCATTGATTAAATTGATTGGCATGGTCTAATTGCTCATTCCATCATCTTGCTTAACACATTGCATAGCATTACTTCTTGCATAGAAAATATATGTAAAGATTCATGCATCATATTAGTCTTTAAGTAATTAAGTATCTTTTATTTAAAAATCCATTAAAAATTACAAAAAATAAAACCTATAAAAATTTGATCTCTTGAAAACCTAATAATATGAGTTGTGGAAAAAATAACTCTAGATCCTCGTATTATCTTCTTGAGTTTGACATTAGGATTTGTCCAAGTAAAATAAACAATTACCGTACTGAGATTAGTTTTATATCAATTGTAGTCTAGTTTTTATCTATCATTGGATCTTCGTACTATAATAAAAAGGACAAATTAGAAGGGGGATCTGACGACTAGCAACCATAGTAGAGGATGTGGACCCCTTGAATTGAGCACCAGAGGTGCATGCCATATGTTCTTTATCGGATGAATCGGGTTGTTTGTAGAGCATCTCCTTCAAGGTTATACACATCTTGAGAAAATGATAGTGTTCGCAATTGGCTTGGAATTTGTAGGCTCATAATCACTCTATCAGAGGCAAAGAATGACTTTCCCAAAATAATCGAGGACGCAGTCAATTCTCATCGATGCTCAATGTATAGGACAATAAAGTCCACTCAATGTTTGGCACCTTAGAAGTTCATGATGACGAAAACAATCCTTCTCAATCCTTTATTGGATTGATCAGGGGATGAACGACCACTCTAGTCTTTATGAGCAGTCCAAGTTTGAGTCGATCAAATACAATAGAGTCGCCATCTATCCAAACACGAGTAAACTCAGAATTCACAATTTCATAATTAACCATAGTTAATCGCTTAATTTTGTGGCTCTTGGTTTACCATTGAACTAGCCATAGTAATTAAAAATTTTCATTTCTTAATCGCTTCTTACCCATCTTCTTAGGTGATAATCGACTCTTCACAAATCTTTGAAGATAAGGCACATATACTATGGCCTTGTTCAAGGTTGAAAAATTGATAGTCGGTAGTCGATCGGTTAGGTTACTGGCTAAGGAATAATTAGCATTTAGGAAATAATTCAGATTTAGTTGGGCTTTAATCGGCTTTGATTTTCATTATTAATGTAAATATATAAATCAATTTTATACATATATTATGATATATTAACATATAGTACAATTTTATATTATCATAATGAAAGAAAAGAAGTTATGGAATTTTAATAAAACGTTAAACATATTAGAATAAGTTTGAAAAGGAAAAGATTAAAAAAATATATGGTATCTCCAGGCAAAAATCAGTCGATCAGTCAGCCTAGTGGGAATTAATCGATACTCGATCGGTTACCCCACCGGCTAGAGTAGTCGGGCCAATTGCAAGACTTTTACAACAGTGGCCATGACTAATGGAAGTTGTACGATCATGCTTTCGCAAAATTCTTCCACTTCGATGTTATTCAATGTTTTTTTAATTTTATGGGTGTTTTTAATAGAGTCGATGGAATAGACAGCGGGTTGGTCAATGGAAGTGTGTATTTGTAGCAGCGATATTTAAATATATTGCACATGTTGTGTCTCGGGTTCGCTTCGTGATATCCTAGCTCCATCTTGGTTGTTAATCATCTCTTTGACAAATTTGATGACACTATCAAGTTGATCTGATTAAGCATCAGCTCTTTGTTAATTCAAGTAATATCATTTGCAATTATCTCATGACTTTGAGAAGAACAACTGTACTCGTCATGTTGTGACTCCAGCATGCAATCATAAGTTGAGTAATAATCATTCTCTTGGTTGTGGTATGGTCATGAGACCTAATTACTTGAATCTGAACTTTCGAGTGCATGGTCAAAGGAGAAGTGGTCATACTCAGGAAGAGACCATCCTGAGTAGAGGACAGTTAAAACAGTGAATTGTCAATCATAACATGGAATTGCGTTTCTTTTTCAAGTTCGGTTACGCTCATTTCCATCATCGAATTTGCCCGCTCCATTATGTGCATATAACATTTATTTGATTTTGTGTATGTGAGTGGATCGTATATTAAAGCCTCAACCAAAGAAGAAATGGGATTGTCGAGTGGAATGTGTGATGTGAATGATGGCTGGGAAGGAACAATTTTAAAATGAGGGTTCTCCTAGATTAAAAACAATGATAAAGATGGTTGGGATATATTTGTGCAAGCTCAACCTACAGAATCTAGGTAAGAATACCAATATTCTGTCATTTTCGAAAATGAATATGGACAATGATTCACGAACCATGATCGTTGTTTGCTAGTGCAAGGTCTTGGTACACGCAAGATTCAATACGAAATGCAAACCCCAAGTTCACCAAATTTACACAATGGAGGCAATAAAAGTTCAATCGATTATCTTTTCAGATTTAGTTTGGTGATACAACCATCTTTGAATTTGTTACACACAGGTATATCACCCTGATATTGGAGTAGTCAAATACTCATTCTATAGCCTAACAAGCTAGACGATGTCATTGTGTGACCACGTCAGACTCAACAGAAAAAGAACGGTGCATTCTTTTGAATTTTCATTTACACTTCTAATAAAAATGTATATAGAGCCAAGTAAGTGGAGTGTTTATCTCAGGGAGGCAAACATTCAACTTTGCGGGTGGGTAGTTATTAACCAGAAATTTTCTACATAATTGAGGATTTTTTTAATGATTTTTATATTTTTATGGATTCCTTAACAAAATTTATATTTTTAATAAATTTTTAAATGTTTATATTTGATTTTTGATTTTTAATTTTTTAATCGAAATTAATTTTACAATTTTTATGTATTTTTTATTTTAAAAATCAATTTATGAATAAGATATGTACAAAGTCTAAAAAAAATTTGTAGATTTTTAAAATATGTGAAATAAATTTCAAAAATAGGAAAAAAAGGTTTTTATGTTTTAATATTTTTTAGTTTTTTGGTGATTTTTGTGACTTTTTTAAATTTCTATGGATTTTAAATGGAATAAAAGTTGAAAACAATTTACAAAGTCAAACTAGCTACATTTTTTAAAGAAAATGTAGTAAATTAATTTGGAAACCAAGCTTGTATAAAAGTACTTTTATTAAGCTTTAAATATTGTAAATATAATTGTTGTGATTTTTTATGTGATTTTATATCATTTTTATAAAGTTTTTCAAATATTTGAATTTTTAAGGTTTTTTGTTTGATTTTTGTATGTATGATAAAATACATTAAAAATAATATACATAAAAATTCTAACACAAGTGGTGGAGCTACTTTTATTAACCTGGTATATTACTTGAGTTAGACATGATTATTAGGGACTTATATTACTTTTATGGTATTTTTTTGATAAAGAGACCTAATTAATCTAAGCAATAAAAGAACAAACAATTGATGCAACAATAATGTGGCTAAATTACAATAAATAAACAATCCTAATCTATTTATTACCAATATAAATGTTTTTGGAAAAGATGTGCAATTAAACTACAAAGCGCGTGGATCTCCACATGAATCGTTCTCAGGACTAAAATGCAAATCAGGAAAGTAACAGGTGATGAATACGTGATTCATCACACTAATTAGCTGAAAACAAAGCTTCATCCCTGAGTATTTAAGTGCATTCACATGTTTCTATCTCATAATTAATATCCATGCATGACGACGAGAATTCGGCTAACTCAGATAGAAATAATTAATCAAGTGTCATTATTCAGAACTAACATCAATGAGAAAGTTTTATGTGACCACTAAGAAACCAGACAATTCACACAAGTGGTAGAGCTACTTTTATTAACCTGGTATAGAGACCAGGGTTGAACTCAAGGAGAACAAGTAAAAGCTAAGTAGGTGATCAGAAAATCAATGGATTTTTATTCCCTTTTTAGTGGTTTTTAATTTTGCAAATTTTTAGTTTTTAAAATAAGGGGAATAAACACAAGGAAGAAAATGCAAACAAACAAATCTTTTTGGATTTTTCAAAAAGACCAAAATTAATCAAAAATATACTAATAATATTTTTGAGTTTTACATATAATATAATGGTTTTAGAAATTTTTAGGGACTTTTCAAATTTTTTGTGATTTTTAAAATCAAAAAGCAAGAAAACAAGTGAACAGTACGTAGCTATGAGTATTTTTTTGATTTAGAAATATAATAAATGCTCAAAACTCTTAAAAGTATTTTTTATTAAAAACTATAAATAAATATCTACAAATAGGAACTTAACATGTAATTTTTGGAATTTTTAAATTTATATGATTTATATAAGTTTTAGAATGTTGGAAAATTTTAGGTTTTTATAAAATATTTTCAAGCAAAATTTGTACAGTATCTAAAATAGGACAAAAGATAAATAATCTAATTTTTTGGTCCTTTTAAAAGTTTTTTCGAATTTTTATAGATTTTCTAAGGCAAACATGTACTTTTTCTACTATTTTTACATTTTTAATAATAGAAAACAGAAGAAAATGATACACAAAAATTACCACACAAATATCAAGTTCGAAGAAGCTCCATGGTGTTTTTGTATAATTTTAGAGCCAAAATGCTATTAATTATGATTAATAAAAGACAACAGTGAAAAAAAGTGCAACAGGGACCTATACGCAAATAATTTAAGTCTTAGGGCCTACAGAATAACATGCAAGTAAACTACATTGGCCACAATGCAATTATTCCATAAAGAAATGCACACTCCACGTGATCAGCACTCACGGGTATAAATGCAATTTATAAAAAAAACTTCAGCTCATTCATCAACCAAAAGAAAGTTCATTGTAAAGCATGCAAATATTTCATAAAAACACATGTGGACGCACGTGAGTCAGACTCAGCTGGACTAAAATGAAAATAAGACAAGCACAGGGTTCTTATTGCAAAATGTCTTTAACTAATTATTACACTTATTATACTAAAATGTAAATAAAGATAAGATGAGGGTGCAAGGGAGATATACCCTTGCAGACTGGAGGAGACATGTGGTTGGATCTGACGGTTTTGAGTTTCAACACGAGCGTACGGCTTTGATCTTTATTTGAAAAGGATCTGACGTCCCAGAGAATGTCTGGGACATGCGTTGAGGATCTGACGATGTAATGTTAACAGTCTGCTTTTGGGCATCATCGTACGGTACTGCTCCAATCTGGAGGGGGACCCCTCGATCTGATGGAGAAGAGACCCCTAGATGAAATGGGAAGAGTGGGCTATTGGGCGAACTTCAATCGAGGATGGTTGATGGTCCACTGCTTTAATCAGGAGGCTATCAGGCTCTGCACATTCTGGGAGGTACTATGCATCGACTGGGCGGTTGGATGGGGCGGCGAACGGTCGGATGGTCGGGATGGAGGTGCAGCACCTGGAGGTGTTCTGCCTGAGCACTAAAGATTAATCTGGGCCCCATTCGTGCTCCTTAACCTGCAAAGTGAAGCGTATCTCGGAGATCGAACTTCGGTTGGAGGTTGTTGTTGATGCAAAATAGAAGGCGACAGTGGGTGCTAAAATGGGTCACCAACAAAAGTGGAGGAGGATACCTATCCTGATCTAGTAAGCAGGATATAGGGGGATCAGATTGCTTACAGGGGGTGATGGTGAGATGGTGGGTCGATCTATGCGGGTAGGTTCGTGAAGCAAAGCTACGAACGTAGTGGTCAGAGCCAGGATGGCGAAGGGTGGCTGATGAACTAAATCGGGATGAACAGCAAATTGGAAAGGCAGTAATGGTACCTAAATGGCCTACAGTGAAAAGCGAGCTGCAATGAAGGTAGGGGCGAGATCCTGGCCTCGATCCTGCTGTGTCGCGCAAGAGAGGCTACATGTGGCGGATATCTCCAGCAATGTAATGAGCTATGATCAACCAAGCACCAACTCAAGCTCCGAAGGGGTTGCCTAGGATCCTATCACTCTCCTGAAGGTGGATAAGGGAAATGGTGGTGCGAGGTATGAGATGAGGAGCTGGGTGAGAGGAGTAGCATATTTATAGGGTGCCCTAGGGCTCCAAAAAGATCGGAAGGATGTACGAAACTCTAGGGAGATACAAACCAATCTAGGGATCCATGAGAATCAGGATCTATGAGGAATCTCATGTTCAAATTTCAAGAAGATCCATGGCCGGAGTCAAGCTAAGAATTATCGAGAAAAGGCTCCAGCAACTAGGATTCTGGTATGACCCGACTGGGAGGAAGGGTTGACCCGGGTTAACATACCTGGGTCAGCCACTCAGAAAATTCCCTTCAATAAATCAAAGAATATTAAATAAAAAATAGCAAATTAAGTTAATATAAAATGAAAAATGTTTGTTAATTTTAAAGCTATTTTTCTGTAATTTTAATTATTTTTATGAATTTGTATATACATTATTTATAGTATAGTGTATTATGTACAGATATAGTAAATCTATATATTTATACTTTTATTTTAGCTTATTATTTTTAAAAAAATCATTTTATTTTATTTTTTTATTTAAAACATAATTAAAGGAATATAAAAGAATTTTTTATTTGATTTGTACCAGCTAAATAAGGATGTCAAATAAATAGGTCTTTTGTACAATATACATGTGTGGTTATTTGTAAAATGAAATTTTGATTTTAATTTAATTTAATTTGTGTTTTATGATTTTTATTTTAAAAATTTGTAATATTATTGGAAATATTCACAAGTATTTAATATATACAAATTATGTAAAAAATAAATACATAAATAAATATGTATAGGTATAGGTATGTTATAGCAAATACACTCAAAAAGCTAACCTTTCATAGTGACTCCAAAAATTATGAAACCACCCCCATTTTAAATATAATTTAATTTATAATAAAGGTGATCTTGGGAGAATTTGAGTTCATATGGAGTTGGAATTGATCTTTTAAGTTTTGATATGTGGGTTTTAATGATTAGTATTATTTGCATTACGTACATCCATATGTTCTGCAAATATTTTTATTATTTAGAAAATATTTTTATTTACAAGTTTTAATAAGAAAATAATTTATTTTGAAGTCTTTTTATTATTGAATTAAATAGAGGAATATATGCACAAGGCATACATAGTGAAGAATATACAAGATAAACTATAACCCTATATCCCCCTACTTTATTCCTTATCGATCAGGTCAATAATTGATCTTCTCTCGGGGTTCGGCTTATTTCATAATTATAACCTTCTTCTCTTTTTCTTTATTATTTTATTTTGAACAAATATTTGCTATTTATACAATATTAACAAATGCATGGTGAATGCTAATTTGTATGATTTACACATATTTACAAATGTTTTTGCTAAAAGATTTGGATAAAATAAAAGAATAAAGTATGAGAGTCATAGATTCATCGATGCACTTGTAATTATTTCCATAAATTGGCATTTCATTTTGCATTATCGATCATTTACAAATATTTACCTAACTTCACTTTTTTTACCTAATTCACACTAACTCCAATTGACATAAAACTAATTTCATTGTGTACATATCATTAACATTAGTCAAACAAAATACTAAAAAAACTAACATGTATACATGTGAAATAAAGCAAAACCATGATTTCATGACATAAAGCCATACAAGTTGGTATCTCTTACATACAATGTCCAATTTCACTCCACTCAATTTTGATTTAATGTATATTCAGTTATCTACAAATCAAAATATTCAAAAGAATCAAAGTTCATTCGTGAAATTTAGATTTTGAGACCCGTCTATATTTTGTAGATATTTACTGGTCTTTAACTTGTGATTTCATGTACATATTTGATTCTTTTTTATTTATTTATTTTCATTTATCTATTTCATATCATATTATAAATAATTACATAAATTTTAAAATAAAAAAAATAAAGAAGAGGAGAAATTCTGACTTAAGCGCATTAACCTACACCATGTGTATATAATCCATGTCATTCATTTATTCTGACTTTTCTTAATGCCTAAAAATCCAAGAAAATACATTTGTATCCATTACATTATTTCACCTCATGTTTAATTTTTGCATACATTATTCATCTACATAAACCAAATAAAAAATACATAACAAAAAAAGATGATGTTTTGACTACGTAACATATAATCAAAAAATCCACATATTGCATGATTGAGTCCATTTGCATTTGAGTCCTTCATGAACATTATAGAATGCATATGGATACACTTTCATTTTTTGTATTCTTGGAGTTGAGGTAGTTTATTATTTTATGCATTGGTCAATGGTCGACCTTACACGTGGCTCGCCCCCAGTGGGCCACCTAGCCTACCTGGTCAACCCAACCTTATGTCCAGTCAAATGCTTTTGTCTTTATCACCTCTCACATGGGTCATTGAATCAGCTTTCGATCCAATGGTCTTAGTCAAATCACCCTCTCACCCATCTCCCACATGCGCGTATCGCGAGCCAACTGCCCGGGTCGTTCGATCAAGCCAAGATCCAATGGTCGTCCATACTTCTTTCTCCTCCTGATCAGCCTGCACCGCCTTGCCTCCCATCGATCAATCTCCAATGACATACTCTCCCATTGTCGAAACCTCTTTGATCTCCAGCCATCATCCACCCCATTAACCTTATCCTCCTCCAGAAACCCATCTAACCACCCATATCCTCATCCTCACTGACCAACCACCTTATCCACTCTAATTATCCATCATCCGATTGATGGAGCGATTTTGCACTCGTCTGCTAATTAAACATAGTTAGTAATCGTTGAGTGACCAGGTATCTCTCAATCAATAGATAACCCATTCATGAAAATTAAACGATAAAAGTAAATGAATTAAAATTTATCATAACTCCACAATAAATGTGTATAGGATAAGTATGGTGGAGTGCCAAACACAGGGAGAAAGCAATACAGATTGCGAAATTAAAGATTAACTATTACCATTTATTATTAATTTCTTGTTCATTTTCATTTTATTTTTTCATAATATTTGTGGAGTTTAATTATATTTAATTTCTAGTTGATTTTAATAGTTCTATATTTTTAATTTTTTTCTCAAATTTTATATTTTCTTTTTAGTTTTGATAATTTCATTTAATTTTAAAATAGTATATATGTTTATATATAATAATATAGATATTATAAATAATATAAGTAATATATAAGATATATTATATATATATGTGTTATACTTTAAAATATATTAAAAAATATACTCAAAATAAAAGAAATCCAATATTTTGTGATTTTTACTTTTCTCTCTATTTTTATCATTTCTAGATTTTTTGTTAATTATTCAATTATTTTAAAGTAATAAATAAATCAAAACAGTGCACGTAATAATTATCCGAGATTATTTTCGATTTAATAATTTTAAATAAGTCTAAAATTAACTTAAAATTAATTTTAATATATCGTATATATATAAAAAAATTCACAAATAGAAACTTTTTTTATTTTTTAAGAATCCTCGCTAATTTTTATAAGATTTTCACTATTTTATAATTTGTAGGTTTTATATTTTGTATTTTTAGTGATTTTTTATATATGATAGTATATATAATGATATAGATAATATATTATTTTGAGAATTTTTATAGAATTTTGTAATTTTTATGGATTTTAATATCTAGACATGATGAAAATGCTTCTTTTTGTAATTTTAATAAACCAGAAAATCATCTAAAATGCCAAATAAAATTTATGCAAGTACAAGCATCAATTCATTCACTGAGATTAATTTTCCTATGGTTTTTGAAGAAATACAAATAGTTATAATGCACAAAATAAGAGAAAATTAAATGTTATAGGAATAGGGACCTATTTGGAATTCTTAGAAACATAACATGTCCAAGCAACAAAAGGGCATACATATAATATACAAAATGCCTCATGTGGTCATATACATGAGGTAAAAGGACCTAATGGTAATAAAAAGAAAGATTACGGTCCAATTCGTAAAATAACCTAAAATTATTACATTATTTGGAACATTTACATGACTAAATATTAATACGAAAAGAAGTAGGGTTAAGTGTAATATACCTCAGGAAGGCACGTGGACGGCGCATGAGGCGTGATTGGATGTTTGCAAGTGCTCAACGTGGCTTTACTTAAAATCAAAGGGCTCACACGATGCAGCGATTCACCTGATTTCAACAGCCCATGTTAGATCGAGGTCGAGCTCTAATCTAATGAAATTGAGGGTCATTGGAAAAATAGGGAAGAACATTCCATGTTTGTTATTTCAATCAGCTAATAATTCCTCCTTTGAGCTTCTCCAGCTATGACAACTAGCCAAGAGCTTCCTAGGAGACTCCTGTGTTGGCAGATGGGCTCCAACAGATCCAAGCCTTGTCAGATGAGGTCTAGAGTTTATGTTTGTATCCAGCATTGGGGACTTAGTTCCTGGGCTTGATTCATACTCCGGATAGCATATACAGATCTCCAACTTGTACATGAGGATAGAGGACTGGAGGGAGAAGCATCTCGATAAAAAAATATGAAACTGATAGCAAGAAATGGAGGCAGGTGATAAGCTACCGACTGAGGAAGGAGCTTTGATTCACCGATTCAAAGAGAAACAGGTTGATCTGGGCAAGGGTGCATGACGAAGAAATGATGACAGTGTTGAGGCAGTGATCAGAGAGGGTCGAGATAGGTGAATCACTATGGACAGAGATGGCCGGAGTAGGAGCTCAAGCGAACTATGATCCTACAATTTAGGATAAAGCTAGGATAAATGACATGAAATTAAAGATATGATTATATTAAGGAACGAAAATACAACTAAAGTACACTAACCTATAATCTCAACTTGATCGGACCAAAGATTAGGTGACCTCAACGGAACAAGTTGTTCGACGATGGTGGACCTCCTCCAGCCACTCTTTCTCCATGTGATGCCTTGGCGAGACTCGTGTTGTCACCAGGAAGCTCAGGCACACTTAGGGTAGGGGTTATAGAGGGTGTAGAGGGATCAAAAGGTCAAAAATGGAGGGGATAGGTTATTTATAGACTAGGCCAGGAGGTTCATATGACCTGAGGAATTTGGTTCACTCAATGAATTTTTAATCAACCTAGAGTCATGGTGTGATGAATGGTCATATTGCGATGATTATTGATGAAGGAACCATATTGAATCGAGTTTTGTGCAAGGCATAAAAATTTGGTGAATAAGGGTCTCCACGTGCTTTGACAAGGTTAGAGGGCCTGGAGGTACAGTTGACCATGGGTCGACCAATGCTCGCACCCCACTGGTATACATAGGACCACAAAAAGATAAAATAGCAAGGAAAATAAAAGAAAATGTAAACTAAAATTGAAACTCATTTTATTAATAAAACTTAAAATATGAAAAAAATTCTTATTTTCAAACTATTTTATGGGTAGTTTTATTTATTTTCTCAACCTTATTTTTGGGATCCTAATATCTATATGTATAATTATAAATATATTCACTTGTATTTTTGGTACTTAATTTATATTTTACGTTTTTAATTTTATTATCATATGTATAAATTTTATATATTTATAATATAATTAAATACATATTTACATATGTTTATTTTATGTTTTGATGTTATTACATACATGAATAATTATATGTACGTACATTATATGTAAAGTATACCTATATATTTTAATGTCTATTTATTTGAATATATTTTAAATGGTTTTATTTTGTATTTATATATTTAATATATTTAAAATAATATATATAATTATTTTGATGTTCATTGGGGAAGGAAATAGAGATATCACTTTGGATGATCTAGCTTGTAGTGAAAGTTACTTGAATTGTGCATGCTATAGACGGATACAAAGAAAGGAAGTAGAGGAGGCTTTGAAGGTTATGAGACCTAAAAAAGGTGTAGGACCAGATGACATCCCTGTACAAGTTTGGAGAGTTTTAGTTGAGCGTGGTTTGACTTGGCTTACAAATCTATTCAATGTTATTTGGCGAAGCAAGAAAATACCTGAAGATTGGAGGAGGAGAATCGTGGTGCCTCTTTATAAGAATAAAGGAGACATTCAAAATTTTTCAAATTACAGAGGTATCAAGCTGATGTGTCACACTATGAAAATTTGGGAACGTGTGATCGAAAGAAGGTTGAGGCAAATTTCCAATGTAAAAGAAAACCAATTCGGATTCATGACAAGTCGCTCAACGACTGAAGCCATCCAATTGTTGAGGAGAACAATGGATATTTATAGAGCTAAAAGGAAGAACCTCTACATGATCTTTATTGATTTGGAGAAGGCTTGTGATTCTGTCCCACGAGAGATATTGTGGAGAGTGTTGGAGAAGAGACAAGTATTGTCCTATACATTAACCTCATAAAGGACATGTATGATAGGGTTTTATCTTGTGTAAGGACCCCGTCTGGGAAGATTGGATATTTTGACATCATCATTGGTTTACATCAAGGTTCTTCTTTGAGTCCATTTCTTTTCACTTTGATTATGGACGAGTTGACCAGTCACATTCAAGATGAGTTACCTTGGCGTATGTTATTTGCTGATGATATTGTGTTAATTGACGAGACTAGAGATGGAGTAAATGAGAAGCTTGAGGTCTAGAGACATGAGTTGGAGACTAAAGGATTTCGTATAAGTAGGGCTAAGACGGAATATATAGAGTGCACATTTGATGGAAGCAATGGTGAAGGAATCGAGGTGAAGATTGGTGACGATAACATTCAGAAGAGAGATTCCTTTAAATATATGGGATCTATTCTACAACATGATGGGGAAATTGATGGAGATGTTACTAATAGAATAAATACAGGCTGGCTAAATTGGAGAGGAGCCTCTGATGTTCTCTGTGATAAGAAAATTCCTTTAAAGATTAAAAGAAAGTTTTACAAAGCAGTTGTGAGACCTGCTATGCTTTATAGATCTAAATGTTGGTCTGTGAACAATAGACATGTGCATAAAATGAATGTAACATAAATGAAAATGCTAAGGTGGATGTGTGGACACACACGTAAAGATCGGATTCGTAATAATGCAATCAGAAAGAAAGTTGGTGTAGCTCCAATCGAGGATAAGATGCGAGAAAACCGCTTAAAATGGTTTGGACATTTGCAAAGAAGATCAGTTGATGCACTAGTTAGGAGATGCAAGTGTTGGGATGTTGAGATGGCTAAGAGAGGGCGAGGACGGACCAAGAAGTGTTGGAAAGGGACCATACGAAGGGATCTTAGTTTTGTGGATATAAGCCCGGGATTGGCCCAAGATAGATCTGAATGGAGGCGAAGAATCCATGTAGCCGACCTACTTAATTGTGGGAAAAGTCTTTGTTGTTGTTGTATATATAATTATTTAAAATATAAAAAGAGTACAACTATTTAACTACAATATACGAATAAAATATATAGAACATTGTACAATGGGACCCTAGAAATGTGACTTTTTCATCTTAACTCTGTTTTTAACGAAAACCGTATCAATTAAGTAGATAATTTAATTTAGGATACAATGGAGGTGAGTTTGGTGAATTTTGAATTCATATGGAGAAGATACTAACCTATGAAGTTCGGTTTGTAGCTTTTTCATCTGTGTGTCCCACTAGCACAATGCATTATTTTTACTGGTAATATTTTTTAAATTTCGTATATATTCTTAAGGAGAAGTTTCGTGTAGACCATTTTTATTATTTGAGGTGTATAAAATAAATAATAAAATGGTGTAAAAATGGGTATTTTTAGCATGTTAGGGTTTTATATACACTATCCGACCCTTATCTCTCCCTACTTCATTCCTTGTCGACCTAGTCAATATTGACTGGGTCACAAAGTTTAGGGTCATTATGTATCTTTGATACTTCATTTGTTTTCCTTTTCTTTATTTTTTTTATTTTGGACTTAAATACATATGTGTGTATGTCATTTACAAATGAATAAAGAACGTTAATTTATCCAAATTATTGATATTTTTAGGTGTTTTGATAGGGATTTAGAAGAATAAAGATAGATGAATGGTTATTCATCACCCCCATATACTTAACTTTGCTAGTCCCTAGAAAACACTTGTTAGAAGAATAAGTGATGCAAAAGAGAAAATAAAAAAGGAAAATAAATAAAGTTAGAATGATTATAACTTTTAAACGTCTCTTTACAAACTCAACATTTTGAGATCAGTTAAGACCTCTGGATTATTAATTTGTTCGAAACTTATTGGGAACAGAATTAAAACTTTACACCCCTCAAGTTCCACAAGTCTCTATTCATGTCGCCTTATAGCCAAGTTAGAATGGTTCTAATCATACACAAACCATTATGACTATGAGTCTTGCTTGTATAATGTAAGTGGATGTAGCTCTTCTCATCAGCAATAGAAAGGAACTATCTCCCTTAACAAGATAACCTTAGTTCCCCAATCTAGCTACTCTTTCCTCGAGGATTGGGGTATTCCCTTCTAAGTTCAAATGCAATCGGCTCAAGAGAAGGGGGTAGAAAGAAGAATGGATTGTGACCAGTGTAGTCACATATCCTATGTATCTTGGCTAGTGTAGCTAAGTCTTCTGGTGTGGGAAACCTCGAAATATTTGACTTTGAAGAATAATGCCTTGCATATTTTATTCATACTCCGACACAATTTGGTTTTTCATTGACTTTTCTCGTATATTCTTCTCCAAGTTTTTGATTTTATAATTTTTGGTACTATATACAACAGCATTTACATAAGGAATTTTTCCTATTGTGCGAGTAGACTGTCCCTCTTTTGAAGCTTTATTGCAGCCCACGACCTCATTTCTTTAGACGTCCATGCCACTAGATCGAGTTAGTGGCACTAGCCTCCTATTGGGGCTATGTGTGTTTCCACACATGTGCTTCCTCAAGCTAAAGAATCATGCCCTCGCCACCTCCTCAGAGTTGATCTAAGTGCATAGTGTGGTGTTCAAGTTAGGTCATTATCAGTAAGAGTCGTGCATGCACTTCGAAATACTTGACTTAGCTAATCAAGACGACATGTGATCATCGTCTTGTGGACTCAAAGAATTAAGACTCATTAACCAGAAAAATCTCTCTTCCATATCCTATTAGATTCCTGTGAAATTAAGTGGATTAAGATTTAGAACAAGCTCCAATCCTCAGATTTTATTCAGACTTGTCCAACACAATCATTAAGAAAAATTCTTATGCAATGCTGGAAATATTTTTTTGCAACCATATTCTGATTTTGAACATTTTATGGAATTTTGAAAAGGGTTTTGCAAATTTTTATGGAGTTTTGAATACCTTTTTTAATTTTTAGGATTTTTTGAAATTTTGCTTTTTTATGGGATTTTTAAAAAAGATTTGGTGAATTTACAAAGTTTTTACACATTTTATAAAGAATTTTATACCATGGATATTAACGTTGTAAATGTATACCAGGGATATAAGAGAGAGATATTTGTAGTTTACATTTGTTAATTAAATGTTGATGTGAACTGGATTCACATTGGACATTGAATTGAAAATGTAATTTAGATTTTATTTTGGATTGTCAATGTGATTAATAAATTTTTCAATGGAAAAATTGCAATGTCTACAAAAAAATTGTGAATTATTTTTGTAGAATAATTTGCAACAAAAGTTGTTGCATAATATTGGAGATTGCATTATAGAGATGAGAGCCACCTTCCATATACATGGAATGGACAGCCACCACTCCTTTTAGGAATGTGTGGCCGTCCCCTCCTTCCAACATGGAAGGAGGCACTCTCTCTCCTATGATCTCCATGAGATCTTGATTTAATTTGGTGATTAAATTAATTGATTTATTAATATATATTTGATCTAAATTAAATTAACTGTTGTATTTTTACAACAAAATCTTGACCATTGAAAGAAACACAAATCAATGTAAGTCATAGGATTTGTGTTGTCCCATGGATTGAGATCCATGGATCCCAAAATATTATAAAAGAAGAGGCACCCCTTGCTCTTCTAGTTTACAAGTAAGACAACAACTCTCGAGCTTACCATACAACAACTCTCGACTAATTTTACACATACGAGCCCTCGAACGAGGACCATTGGAAATGCAAATGATAATATTTACAAAACAAATGCATGAACATAATGTCAACTAAATTCCTTGATTCCTCCTGAGTTTCTTCTACGATTCCTCGTGAAGGATCTCCCAACTCTACACCTCCATGTAGATCGAGCATCCTCTATATCCATGGGTCCTACCATAAAAGAAAATGTCGGGAAAAATATCAAGAGATTTAATCAAGAATGATGCAAAAATGCACACAACTTTAAGACCTAAATTTTGGAAATTAATCAACTCAAAATAATACAATAAAATCAAATAAACAAACAATGATGAGTTGTATCCCCGGTAATGGTGCCATTTGGTGAACCATAAAATCACTTCTTCAAATGTCGCTATTATCCTCATAGTATAGGAGATGATCTCAAATTTATCTAGAATACCATACATTTGAATATGTAGAATATTTATAACTTGGCAAGTCTACCAAAGTCGAACACAGGTACATGAGCCTCCTCGTCGATTTACCGGAGATTATTGATTAAATATGAGTGAATAAAATCTCAGATCTAGGTCTTCTTTATGCCAACAAAATAAACACATCATAGAATGAGGTCAAACATTATATAGATAATGAATGATGCAAAGGGTAATAAAAAACAAAACAATATGATGTAAATAAATTATATGCAAGGATATGATGCAAGACCATGCAGAATGAGAGATTCATTTTTGTTTTATTTATTTTTTATGCAAAATAAATGTGACGTAAAATGCAAGAGAATATGATGTATGGAATGATGGTCAATGTACGCTTCAAATGATGAGAAATATGCATTTTTATTTGGTTTTAGCAATAATGTAAGAATGCAATGAGATATTATGATTTATGATGATGTAAGAACAAATATGCCCTAAAATAGTCTAATTATTGAGAAATTAAGGATGATTCAATTTCATTATTAAATTGGAGTACAGAAATGCAGTGGAAATTCAATAATGGCATTATCATGAGGAGTAAATGACACAATGAGCAAAAATTTAACATCTTAAAGTATGCATCAAATCAGGTAAATAAGCATGATAGTAGAAAGAGCATCGAATTAGCAATGAAATTGGAATCACTGCATTTGGGGTCTGTAAGCTCAAGTTAAGCATAAAATAATGCAAGGATGTAATTGTAAAGAAAACATATAAATAAAAAGATAATATATTGCATGTAAGTCCCCGAAAACTGCATTTATGTAATTTATGAGAATTAACTTGATCCCCTTGCAATTTTCCCAATGCGGCATGTGAAGCATGCACGCCTAGGAGGGACCTATCTACAAATATGGAGAAGTCACGGGATATAAATGCAATTTGCCTAGCCCGTACGTGCTCTGCACGCGTGCGGGCTAGGCTCGAGAGCGAGAGGAGGATTGTATGGTGGCTTGGTATCGCTAAAGGAGTCTCGGGCCACGTATCGGCCTAAGGTTCTTCTTGTGGGGATCCATTCCACTGAGCCTCTGTGCTTTGGCGGATGCTTCCTGGATTCATCCTAGCCGTTGGATAGTCATCGGAGGGGCACCATACAATGATACATGTACCTTCTAGCCTTCATCCTCCACCATGAGAGTGGTGGTACGTTTGATCTTCGATGAGGCTACCAGAGCTCCAACGCCTTCGTCTAAGCTTGTAGAAGGTCTGAGGAGCTCTGTGAGTACCTAGCGATGAAGGTATATGGGTGGAGAAGCCACGAGGGTAGTTGGAGAAGACTATCGATGAAGACACGCTGGAGGTAGAGCTCTAGAATGGAGCTCTGCCCGAACTCCGAAGAATGACGAGTGTACCTTCAATTAGGTTAGCGGAGAGATCTAGCCAAAGCGTAGGAACGAGATGGCAGGCCGTCGAAGGCGGAGGCCTGGGGTCAATGAGGTCGTGGAGGAGGAAGGGTGGCGGTCAGTACGTAATTTGAGGATGCTGATGGCATGGTGAATGTGAAGGGATTATCGGCGATCAAATAGGGTTGATGTGTGCATGGAGAAAATTGAGAGAAAAGTAAGGAAATAGTAGGTGGATATGTGCCTGATCGGAGGAGAATCGACGGCAGAGGAGGGACCTGGATGAGGTCAAGAGGACTTTAGGGCATTCGCACGACATGCTCGACTGGAGTACGGTGCTCACGGCGAGCCTAGGGCGTTGTAACATGGCCAAGTTGATCATAGGTCAACACCTAGGTGGAGCTACCATTGTGGCCCCTCAATCTGACCTTCATCTATCACAAGGAGGCGGAGAGGGGATAGGATTAGGTGCTTGAATGATGGATAATGCTTGAAGTGGTCAGAGGAGTATTTATAAGCAGTGCCCCAGTCGTGTCAGTAGAGGAGAGGGTGATCTGAAATAGGTGTGGGGAGAAATGAAGGAATGGGTTGAGGGATATGAAGGTCATGCGATGATCAGGGTAGTTAGGGATACAAGGAAGGACGTTAGGTAGTGGAGACAGTGGTTGTGGTGGAGACCACAATTGGAATTGGGCGAAGTGCATGCAACGTTATGTGGAAGAGAGTGAGGTGTTTGAGAAAAGAAAGAAGGGTGCTCAGTCATTGGATCAAGTAATCCAATGGTCCATAATGAGGTGTAGACGAGTGGCTTAGATCAGATCAGAAGATCCGATCAAGCGGCTGGTAGATAGGCGCAAGTGAGCGGGTCAGATACTATTAGGAGAATAATCCTACATGTGAGGAAAGAATAGAGGCGTGGGAGGCCTTAAATCATAGGATCTACCATCATCTAGCAGTTGAGATGAGGGTGGAAGGGGGCGACTAGGATGGAAGTGGGCAGAGTGAGATGATCGGCCAGGGAAGAGGAGGAGATGAACGGTGGAGATGGAGGCGGGAGGAGGAGATCCAAAGGCAGAGGAAGGAGGGTGCAAGGCGACCAAAGAGTTCTAGAGAGCACCACGTGGCCCAATGAAAATTAAGGAAAAAGAAGAAATAAAGAGAAAATAAAAAAGAAATATAGGGAGGAAGAATTAGGAAAAAAATCAAAACATGAAAGAAAAGGAAGAGGAAGGAGGGTGCAAGGCGGCCAAAGAGCTCTAGAGAACACCATGCGGCCCAAAGAAAATTAAGGGGAAAAAGAAATAAAGAGAAAATCAAAAGTAAATAGAAGGAGGAAGAATTGGGGAAAATCAAAGCATGAAAGCTTTAGATCTCGATGAGATCTACAAGATTCATGTTGGACAAAAAGCTAAATAAGATCAAATAAACAAAGCAAAAAATTTGGAAGTATTATTAAAGGTTTAAAAACACTTGATTTAATCTTTTGTGTTTTTAATCTTTTTAATTCCTTTTTAACACCAAAATATATATAATAATTACTCTAATTTTTGGGGGTTTTAATAAGAAATAAAACAAGGAAAATAAATAAAAATAAAAGGTGTTAATTTATAGATAATAATTAGGGTTATTTACAGGAAGATGGTTAATTGTTAATAATTTGAAAATAATGAAGATTTTTATTGAGTTGTTTTAATCAAGGAGGATAATAATTAAAAGATAATATGACTAATCAGTTATTCATCACTTTATTAGGCACAATTGTAGGGCATAGATCTATATCCCAACCGTAAACCATCCAAATCTATGTAAATGTATATATTATACTGGTATCTTGAAGTCCTCATATGTAACACGTATATATGAGTGATACAAAGTATCTGTATAATGTGACATTATTTTAGCTTTTCTTAATTCAGAGGTCACGAACTAGGGGAGTTTTTAAATATTCAAAAACTGAATTAAGATCATCATCGCTACATGTATGTTAGTGTTTATATTAGAGCTAGTTTGCAGCAATATAACATTGCTCCTCTTGGATATACCAAATTAAGCTTAATGCTTAATACACTTTAACAATCGTTACATTGATACCAATTTTAAAGGATTTTAAGCTTAATTTATGGGTTAATTGAAGAAGTGTATGGTTAAGCTGCCAAAAGTAGCTCAGATATAAACTCTAACATGCATGTAGAAAAGATAGTTTTAATTCGATTTTTGAATCTTTAAAGACAGGCGTAAGACTTGATTTCAATAAAAAAATTTCTTCTCTTATCTCCTAACTTCTTAAACATATCTTTCGTTATTAGGATAATGAGAAACAGAGAGTGGATATATAAACGTGTCCACGACGGATGCTTATTGAGATAATTTAAATGGGGCGTAGAGGAGTTTGTGGCATTTACTTACGCCAATGGTTCTACAGTTTTTGATTCAAATGGCATAATTATTTGTCTATGCGTCAAGTGTTGTTTACTTAAGAAGAAGGTTAAATATGAAGTTTAGTTACTCATTTATAGGCACGGATTCATGGAGATTTACTATACATGGTGAAGATATGGTGAAATAATCTTTCCTCTGGCAAATGAATCAAACGATGTTCCTAAAAGTAATTCATTCGTTGAAATAATGATGGATGTTGCATGATGATTTTATGGATGAAACATTTGATAATGAAAAACCATGTGAAGAGTCAGAAGAATTTTACGAGCTCTTGAAAAGGGCAGAAGAACCATTACAGTCAGGTTGTAAGACATATTCAAAACTCTCGGCAGTTTCTGAACTTTTGACTATGAAAATGGAATACAATATAACGGGCAAGAATGTGATGCAATATTGATTATTATGAAGAAAATGTTACCAGAAGATCATGAATTACCTGACCATTATTATAAATTGAACAAAAAATGATGAGGAAATTGGGTTTCAGAGGTGAAAATCGATTCGTGTATAAATCATCATATTTTGTATTATGGTGAAAATTAGAATTTAAAATATTTTTCAGAATGTAACGTGCCGAGATAGAAGGACTTAGGCAAAAGTAGAAATAAAGTTGTACAAAAGGTTTCATGATACTTTCCACTAACACCTCGACTAAAAAGATTGTATTATTGTAGAGAAGCATCAAAGGAGATGTTGTGGCATGCAGATCATACTCAACAAAAGTATATGGAACATCTGTCAGATTTAGAGAGTTGGAAGGAATGATGGTTGTTTTTCTATTATTTGCAGTGAAGAAAACGAATTGTATTATCGGTTTGTGTACAAATGGATTCTACCCACAAATAGAAGCAATGACTATTCTCACTGGCCACTACTACAATTCCATATAATCTATCTGTGTGGTTGTAATAAGCCATAATTTATTTTCTTATCGCTCTTAGTACCTAGACCTATTCATCCTAGGAAATATATTGACGTGTATTTACGTCCTCTTGTTGATGAGTTGAAAAGTGTATGGATATAGGAGTTGATACATATGATGTATAAATGTCGAACATTTCATATGAAAGAGGTGTTACTGTGGAAGATAAATAACTTTTCAGCATATGTAATGTTGTTTAGATGAAGTACTCATGAAGGAAATAGTTATCCTTGTTGTATAGAGAATCAAAATCGTTCCAACTTCAATATGGCAAGAAACCTTGTTTTTTTTACTATCATAAACGTCTTCTACCAAAAGAACATCCGTACAGGAGACAAAACAAGCATTTAAAAGTAATATTGTTGAATTATCTGATCCTCCAATAATGAAGACCAGTGACATGTTATTATTAGAGCACAAAGAATCTAAAAAATTCTACCCTCGGTACAGGCGAGCAGACTCAACCATTAGCAAGTTTCGGTGAAACTCGTAATTCAATAAAGAAGAATATTTTTGGGGAGTTGTCTCATTAGAGTACGCTACTGATTTGACATAACTTCGATGTTATGTATTCTCATAAATATATTATTTTTTGTAATATATTTTACAAAGGATTCAGTTAAATCTTGTCGAGATTTAAAAATACTACGTGATCGATCAAAGTTGTATATTAAAGAGTATAATAATGAAGAATCAAATTTCCAAAAGTAAAGTATATGTTAGATAAGGTCCAAGTGAACAGTATATGCAAATGAGCTAGTTATTCAAAGTTTCCAGAAGGTTATGTATCGAATCTTTCAAATCTCGTTGATTTTAAAGGAATGAAGAGTCACGAATATCATGTCTTTATGGAAAGACTTTTTCTAATGGTGTTTAGGATATTGTTATAAAAAATTATTGTAGATGTTCTATCATATGTTAGTAGATTTTTTTTCAGATTATATGCTCCTCACAGCTCCACGTTGATAAGATAAGTTATATTGAAAAGAATATTGCAGTTATAATGTGTAATTTAGAGAAGATATTCCCACGTGTATTTTTTATTCAATGGAGGATCTTATGATTCATTTACCAAGTAAGTTTAAGGTTGGTGGACCAGTCAAGTACAACTAGATGTATCCATTTGAAAGGTAGTGGTAGATTATATGTTGTTTACTAATTTATTATATTTAATTAATAAACTACCGACGGTATATTATATGTAGTGATATGACAAGTTTATGTTCTTTCTGAAACATAAAGAACGAAATAAAAGTTGGGTGGAGGGTTCGATAAGTTTCTAGTATATATATAAAGAAGTAGCAACCTTATGTGCAATGTATTTTCCTGTTGAAGTGGAGACGATCTACAATAAATCAAGTAAAAATAAAACCAGACTATCAAATGCAGATTATCACATAAGTGTCCTTCATCCATCAGCTTAGTTAATAGGAAAAGGAAGAAAACATTTACTGTTAAAGAAAGATGAAGAAGTTGTTGAGTTTTATGTTTTAGACAATCACGATGAAATAATACAATATGTCGAGTAAGTTAATTTTTATCTTATATTTTATTTGTATTTTTTTCTCTTGAAAAATAAATATTCTTCATTGAATATAAAATAGAGAATTTAGGAAGAAATTTGATGAGCAGAATCCATCTTGGAATGGCGATCAGATTGTTAACAATTAGCAGCTTAAATTTCCCGAATGGTTTAGAATAAGATGAATGTTCTAGAAGATAACAATGAACGGATGAGGATGTTTAAGAATTTTTCAGAATGTCTGATATATCATGTCCTCTTATACAACATTTGTTTTATTAATGGTTATCATTTTCGTACGATAAATTTAAACAGAAATCTAAGTACTCAAAATTATGGGGTACACAACAATTAGAATGCATGGCAAAATGACAAGAGGCACAAGATGCTTTCCTTCAACAATTACAAACACATCAAGGGATAGTACCAACTTCGGGCATCGCATCAGACTACTATAACCTGATCAAATTCATACAACAGATAGCTCAAACTTAGGAGGTCCAAAAGCAATATATTGAAAGCCCTTCCCTATTATCCTCTCAGCCACAGCTGCCTTCTCAAACTATGCAGTCTGATGTTTTTGTCAATGCCTCCCACCAACAAATTGGTCCTAACACAATCACCCCAACACAAACTACCCTATCTGAATCCACCCAAGATGTGCAAACATTTGAGAGAGAGACTACACCAACATCAAAGCAAGATTACACATCCCATTCCTTAATATTTCCATATCACGAAATAACTCCCATTAACTTAGAACCTCATGAGGATCCTATGGATAATTATGATACTTTTGAGAGTGGGATGTCATCTTTTGATTTTTATGATGAATCTTGGAATAATGAAGAGAGATATATAACTAATGCACAATCCACACCGACCTTTGATCAAGAATTAGAGAAGCGAATAGGTCACGTTTCAATTTGGGAAGATGAGTCGTCATACTCAGAAGTTGATCTCGAATTCCCTTCTTTCGATATTGAGTCACTTCTAGAGCAGGGAAAATGCATGCCGCATGATTATACATGGAATGAAATGAAGGAAACCCTTAAACCAGTCTGGGAGGATCAATGGTTGACCATAGGGGATCTGCCATGGAAAAATCCACTCACGACAGTCATATTTCCTCCAAAGGTAGCTATAGAAGAGGAGCATTTTATGCCAACCATGGACCCCACTTCTGATCTTTCCAAAACTTCACCATAAATTTATTGCCCACAACGGATTGATCAAAGTGTTAAGGTATATACTATGAAAGAAGTCATTTGGGATGATGATTTAAAAGAAGAAAATATTTCCGCGTTTGTGTTTAAGGACAAGCCTTTTTGTAGATAAACATTTTTAATGAACGAAGGACCACCAATTTTCAATCCGTCCGAGCCTGATCCTGACCTATCATATCAATTTGAAGACCCTGTGAATGAATTTGACCACAATGTTTTCAATCATGATTTCTTCATCATACCGAAACCACCTACCACCTTCATATTTATCATTTCACGAAATATAATCACACATAATGTTAATTAGGTGTTCAACGTCTTTCTATGATTCTAAAACTGCATGGACAATATCACTCCGATTTATCCAATACGAATGTCATGCTAATAAGGAATACTGGGTACACCTAATATTAGTGCCCCGCTGGGGGGGTTAGAACCAGCACACTTCTTAGCTTGGCTAATTTCTTCTCATGTAAACTTAATTGTCCAAAAACTATGCATTAAATAATCATGGGGGGTCCTTTCATTGAAAAACAAACAAACAATAAGAAGACTTATCCAATTCCAAATGTCTACATGCACCCATTGTCTTACGATTCTCTACCCAATTCATTACATCTGCATTTACCATGAGGGCATGATAAATCTTAAGCATTGGGGGGACACCACCAAAAAATCTAGCATTTTTTCATGCATATAGCATCACATTTCTGCACTCATTTGCATGTTTTCCCTACTTCAATCTCTCTAAGTTTATATATATGGAGAAGAATAGCCTCACTATTAAATACCACATGAAGTGTGAGATTTGAAGTGATCTTGAGCTTACAATGCTTATGACTCTCTTTTATCCTTTTGCATTTAAATCAAGAGACTTGGTCTCAATTCAACTTTTAACACTTTGTATTAATAATGAACTCAAACATTATATACTGAAAAGATCAAGAGTTTTGTAATGTGATACTAGCTTGACATACAAAAGGCTAAGGGGATCTAACGATGGTTGTACTTAGAGTTTATGAGATGGTGAGCTTATCAAGGAGTAGAGGAGTAGGGAGTGTTTCCACCAAATATATGTGATGAAGTGAGTCCACCATAAAATGTAAGGGAGTGTTCCCAACTGATCAAGCAATTGCCCATTATGCATAATTATTATATACACTTGATACCTTCATACACCAGCCTCTTGCTTGACTTTCTACATATTTATGAAATCCACCATTTTTTAAAAAGTCCTCCATTAATAATCCATCTTGTTTCATTTCATTCGACTTCTTTCTCCCTCTTCTTCTATTATGCATCAAAAGAGAAATGTTCTTCAAGATTCTATTCTCCATCTTCAACAAAATACATGTCTTTTTTTGGTATCCTAAGTCCCAAAAGAAAGTATTAAAGCACACTGGTTCTCTTGAAAAGTGGAGAGAGATATTGCAAAAAAAGAGAAAGAAAAGAGAAAAAAAGAAGTATTACAAAAAAAAGGAAGTATAGCAAAAAAAAGATATTGCAAAAAAAGAGAGAAAAAAGAAGAAGAAAGAAAAGAAGAAGAAGAAATCAGGAGAACCATTGTGCGGAAATTCCTTTCTCATGACCATCATATGCCATCTATATCTTCCTCTTCTCCAAATTATCTTATAATGAGCAATATTGTCACATATTAGACCTCGCACATATCTTTCTATAAATTTAAACATAAGTAAGTCATCTCCACCAAATAAGCCTTTAACCTAAATACTCCACAAATTAACCCATTATTTTTCTTGCTGGCCAGTTGGAGGAAGATGGGTTGAGTGTTAAATTAATTATGAAGTTGGAACTTGTAATAATACTCAGAGCCTCCATCTCATGCATTTCCTGGCTTTGTGTATTATAGCTAGAGGATCGTGGATGAAAGCACTTGGTCAATTCAGTACATCGACACTTGAATCTATCCTCAGGTCTAATAACATTATTGATGCTAGGTATCATTTTATTCGAATTGAGCAAGTCTCTACATTAAGTCACGTCTTGAGGACACTTGAGATTACTAAGCATGGTAAGAAAAGATTCATTTCTACTCTCAAACTTTATGAAATAAAGGATTTTTTTAAATCCCTCAGAGGATACGGTCTACCTATATGTCTACATTAGAGTATTGAGATTCTTAATTAACATTTTGCTAGGGACTAGCAAATCTTAAGCATGGGGGTATGATGAATCTTTGATTTATTACATTATTAAGTCATTATCACACCGGTACACAAACTTAAACACATATTTTATGCCATGAAATAAATCAAGGGAGGTGCATAATCTGTATCATGTATTAAGTATTTCATGACCCTCGTAAGCAACATACATTAACCCTTTCTCCATCTTCCAGCATCTAGCAATAGTTTTAAGATGTGATGATTTTCAAATTAATTATCTTATATTCCGTCCTTTTTCCAGATAATTTTTTATATTATTAGCAACCTCTTTTGTGTTCCTTGCCCTCAAGTACTTTTTAGCATTACCTTAAAGCTTGACTCTCAATTAATTTCTTAGCAATTATTATATGGTGAACTTGCACCATGAGCTGAAATTAATTAGAATATCTAACATTGTCAAAAAAAATGGTGGCATCATATTTTTGTTTTTATTTTAATAATGATATAAAAATGGAAATGATGAAAGGGGGCAACGTTAGTGGGGAATTAGAAAAGGGGCCACTAACGCATTAATGTAAAAGGCATGAGATGCCTTGATGAAGAGATGGTAATATGAAAAGATGCCAATTTAGTTGGTGCTTTTTATCAAGAGATGCAATGTTAATATGAAGAGATGCTAAGTTAGTTGGTGTTTTTATAAAGAGGTGCAATGCGAATATGAAGAGGTGCCAAATTAGTTGTTGCTTTTATGAAGAAGTGCAATCCCAATATGAAGAGGTGCTTATGTTAAAATTGAGAAGATGCATCCCTTTGTGGGAATGAATACACAAATCTCTATAAAAGGGAGGGGAGGCAAAGGGGAAGGATCGAACAATTGGTGTCCAACACTTCTCCCATTCCTAGTCTCTAGCTTTCACTCTCCTCATAATCACCACATCCATCTTATTTGTTGACGAGAGAATCGAAGTGGATTCGTCAACTTTTGCATTCAACCCACCAGTGAATCCGACTCCTGAGGCTCCACGCCGAGTGCCGCTAAAAATCATCCAACATCATAGACATCCACCGACCATCATTTTCTCGGACCCTTCGCGAATCCGACTCCAGAGGCTTCCTCCCGAGCCACCGATCATCATATTTTATCTTGCTTTTATTTTATTACTTTATATTTTTATATTTGTCTTATTTTTTACCTTCTCTTTCGTGCAGGTATTCGTCAAGACTATCTCGACAATTCGTATCTAACGGTGATTATCCTCGACTCTTGGAGAATTGGGACGTGACACGAGGTTGAGCTTGATTCGTGTTTGTGCTCACATCCAACTCGCCTCGCCAGAATATCCAATTTTGTGAAGATTTAACGCGTACGAGTCCAAACGGAGGTTGCCGCATAGAAGGGGAGTGATCATCACTTGCCGACCTGTGTTGTTGTCTTTTCCAACTTTCATTTCAATTTTTGTTGTTCAAACACTTTGCAACAAACTCATCAATTTATAAAAGTATTTTTATTGAAAAATAAAGTGCAGAATCTTCATAAACCCTGTGGATTTGACCCTGACTTACCCTATACTTTGCCATATGCATAATATAGCTAAGTTCGGTAATTTATTTGTTCGAAGTGTATTTTTGTGGGTTCGTAACGATTATCCCAACGTAAAAATCGGGTACATAAACCCTCAAAAATACACCTCAACAGATAGTAATGATGGTGGACCAAGTGACCAAGCTAAGAAAGATTTCACTGCATACTTGTAAGCATTAATATATGTGTAATGTAAGTACATTCTAAATATTCAATTTTCTTCTTTACTTGCATATATTTTTTAAATTCTAAAAGGTCACAAAGACCACTAGTGTCTCAAGAGGAGAATGAAGAAGAAGAGAGAGAGGAGGAAGATGAGGAAGAGGCTGATCCTGAAGAAGAAGCCCGAATGTATACGAGGTTTAAAGAAATGGAAAAGGAGAAAAAGAAATCAAAGCACGGTTTGATATCAAAGATCTTTTGTTGGAAGAAGAAGTAGTAGTGATCATTAGATTTTCTTCATAATAGAATAGTAAATATCTTTAGATTTATATGAACATTTAAATGGTGTTTAATATGCTTTGTCTGCTACAATATTTTTGTGCTTTCCATTGAATTTTTAACTATTTTATTTAAGATAATTAATTTGATTGTTCGCTCTTTATTAATTATCTTCGATGTGGAATATGTAATACATACAAAGACTATCCTGAATACTCAATCACTATCTCAGGTATGATCTTTGATAATATATTTAAATGCCCACAGTGGTTTAGAGCAGGTAATACAGGTTCGACGAAGCTTCAAAACCCCGACGAACCTGTAATTTTTTTATAGTTCTATCATGGACGAGCACGGATGCTTCCCCACTACAAGCTCTCGCACACGTCCAATGGTCACTACAAGTTCAATTAAGATGGGTATGGATAAGCACATGGGAGAGCACAATG
The DNA here is from genome assembly GCA_037367405.1 of Ottelia alismoides. NCBI lineage: Eukaryota > Viridiplantae > Streptophyta > Magnoliopsida > Alismatales > Hydrocharitaceae > Ottelia > Ottelia alismoides. The sequence goes on along the minus strand of JAZKJV010002553.1, from coordinate 477,828 downwards.
TGCTTGCCCGAGATCGCGGTCTATGACTGAGTGTACACATGTCCGAATGTTTGAGCTAGCATCTAGCCTAGTAGCATGAACAGGTTGGGCGAGCACATGTGCTCGCCCACTCCTCTAGCGAGCACTTTCCAATTACATGGCAAGCACTCGATGTGGAAAAATGTGCTCAATGATACTATGATTTTTTGTAGGGCAATGTCTTGGATTGACTAAGCTGTGATAGTGACTTATTGGTCTTGGTCTTAAGAGGAGGGCCAACCCATGACCAAGTGGGTTCAAGAAGAGCGTCATCTCAAACCTGACTAGACATGAGATCTAAGGGTTTATGTGAAGTGTCTGCAAGGTCTGAACAAAATTCCCCAGAGAATTCCCTCTCCGATGTCAAGAGGAACGGGAGAAGAACACGATAATAGAGTCAAGAGATATAGAATATACATAGGGTACACATGTACAGTCTTTGTACACACACAAAGCAAACACAAATCAAACTTGTCATTTCACCAACTGAACACTTATGATGGCACATGAGTGTTTGGACTCTTTATCTTTTCAATTTTAAAGGTTATTTTCAAACAAAATTTTCAACTATAGCACTCAGTTGGCCTAAATTAATCAGTGGTTGAGGTATACTTGAAGAGACCCAAAGATTCCTCACTTGAGGTAACAACGAATCGATCCTCCTATACGATTTTCCACACAAAATCATTGTTGAACCCGAGGATGAGTACTTGTAATACTGAAACTGTCACATGTCAGACTCAAGTATGCAAGAGATGATGGCCTTCGCCGAAGTCCCAATGAAACGCTACCATTCTGCCATGATCTCTGAGAAGTAAATGTCAAAGGGGGAACAATCACTAGTAAGATAGCTTTAGCAATACTTCAAAAAACCCAACAGCACTTGTAGGGAGTTCCTACTCTATTATAGTGTCGACGGGTATCTCTTTGATCCACACCCTTGAGTAAGATTTCTTACAGCCTGATATTCCAAGAAAATATCCAGAGATTTGGGCTTCAATCCTTATATGTAGCGTGCCTCACTCAGTTTGGAAGGTACATGCGTCAAATGATGGGCATTCCTCTCCTAAAATAAGGGTTGATTTTATTCCAGTTAATTTAATCAGTCTTGATAGCGGTCCCAATTTTAGATTAGGTTATCACTGTGGGTCTTAAAGAGAACAAAAATATCATCTACAGATCAGTCCTAATTCCTTTTTTCTTAAGTGAGAAAACAAAGGGAGGAACAAAGAAAAACCAATGCATGATGAAAACTATGATGCATGCTCAAATAAAAGATCTACAGTGCTTCCCAATGTTCTTCTTGTGGGATGCATAACAGAATTGAAATTATTCTAAATGCAATTGATAAAAACACTCCTAATAGGAAGTTCTATTAGTGATGAAGAATTGATTTATGCTTTGGCTAAATTGAACAATGTACAACATGTATGTTTAAGTGATGTGTTTCCTAGAATTATAATCGAGCACAAGAAAATAAATGTTACTATACCACGAGTGCAGGTCCTAATTATACGACACAATACACTTGGGTCCCAAACACACAACATGGGTCAAAATAGACCCAAGTGACCCCACATATCAGTTGAGTTCAATTACAAGTCTGAGGGTTCAAATAGACCCTTGAAAATAAAAGAAAATCCAGGAAATATAACCAAAGCTACACTCTCTCCCACAAAAATTAATTTCCCTCCTTGTGTCTCTTTGGATTTTTCTTAAAGATGCTATGAGTTGGATTTATCTATAAAGAAAGAAATTACAGTTAGTATTTGTAAGAGAGAAATGCAAGAAATTCAAGGGAATTTATGCAAAACAAAATAAAAGAAAAACAAAAGAAAATTGACGCAAGCATCACCATCAAAAAAATAATTACATAAATTAATCTAAACTCTTAAAAATGCGTTGTTCCCTGGAAATGATGCCATTTAATTATCTGTATCCCACCTCTTTAAGAATATTGTAGTATAGGAGACAGAAAATGACTCATCAAAGACCACAAATGTTGAATATTGTAGAATATTTTAACTTGGTATGTATACCAAGCTCAGACCAAGGGAACAATGTATTTTCAAGTGATTTTAATTAATCTAAGTGATTAACTCATTACAATAAGAATCTCTATGTCAGAAAATAAAGCATATAGAGAGAGGGATAAAATATAAATATAAATAAAGAGAATAACAATAAATAGAGGAAGAATTAATGAGAAGGATCTGTGAATCAATCTATCTTTAATCCTCGATAAAAATCCTCAAAAAATATTCATATATCTCAAAAAAATTGTGTCTATGAAAAGCTACCAAACGGGATATAGAAGTAATGGATAAATAACCTTATAATAATTGAGATCAATGGTGATTCTCAAGATGAACTGATCTCGAATTTTGTTGTCATTCAGTCCTCAAAGAAATAAATTTAAAACACAAAGAAGTCAGTGAATAAATTATTTATTCCTCCTTTTATAGAGCCCCTGCAATCTAGACCAATTTTCTCCAAATAAATCCTCACAATATAACTTGCATAGATCAGCTATTAAAGTAAATTTTAATTTTCAGTAGACTCTGATCAAGTTAGTAAGCATACAATATGAAAGAGGATGAGATAAGCTTTAAAATGACATATTTTACGCTAAAAAGGAAGTTTAAATTGACCAAGATATACTTAAAAAGAGTTTCATGGACCTAAATGTAAAAATAAATAAAGTTTTTATTCAATTCATGTTCAGATAGGGGCTTATCTTCAACAAATCAAACACGACACATCCTCTATAGCAATTTGGCCATAGGTAGAGGCATATATGTAATTATTAGGAATAGGGAGGGCATTCACGTAAAATATCCCAAGTCACGCATGTGAAGCGCATGATTTGGATCTTCTGAAAGTTCTGGAGAAGAGGGGGGTATAGAGCGGAATAGTGCCCCGCACCACGGGGGTTGAGATTGTAGTTTAGGGATGTAGTTCGGGTCCGGATCTCCATGTGGCCTTGCGATGTTGCTTCAATTACACCCAAGGTTGTGAGGCTTGGGTGGGAGAATGAATGATCCAGATGTGAGATGGGGCGCCTAATCAGACAATAACTGTAGTTAGGGATGCCCCACCTCCTCTCTTTCTTCTCTGATGTCCTCCGATGCACTCTCTTCCCTTGAGTGCTAATGCTCTAACACCATGGGCGAAGCAGATCGCCTTGGAAGGAGGAGATGAACCTTACTCCTAGAGTCATCGCTCGAGAGATCTAGTGACGAGGAGCTCGAGCTTTGCAACAGCTACTAAATCTACCACAATAACAAGCTAGAAGCTCCTTGGATCACACCAATCTTCGAGCTCTTTTCTACTAACAGCACTCTCGGAAGATATCACCTTATCACGACCTGGAGTTCAGTTTCAGATTGGGAAATGGTGGATGGGTTATACAAGACCAGGAGGATGGGTTTTATAGGGGGAGCATGTAACAGTTAGAAGGGGAAAGAGCAATGGAATCCGATGGAAGTGATTGTTTTGCAGTCATCAAAGTAGTGTGATGAGAGATCTCATGCACAGAGTTAATGAAAGAGGATACGCCAGAGATGATGAAGGGGGTTACAAGGAGGAGATGGTTCATGTTGTAACAATTGAGATTGGTTGTGGAGGCAAGTTTTAGGGTTTTGGAGTCGGCGAGGTGATCAGATACGGAGATAAGGTGTGGTTAGAGGCATGGATGAAATGACTGATCGATGGAGGAGGCAGAGGCAGAGGCTGAGGAGGAAGATGACGTACATGCACCATTGGATCGATCTCGATCCAATGGTGTAGGATGGTAGAGAGGAGACACGTGAGGGAGGCGTGTGATATGCGTTGGGGATACATGATGGGGATGGAATCAGATGGGAGCGACCTTGGTCATTGGATCATTTTTTATCAACGACCCATGTAACCAATGCTAAAAGACAAAGATAGTGGACCGGTCAAGGGTCACTGCTGACTAGAAGGATAGGCGAGTCAGTGAGCGCCATGTAGTGTCAGTTTGTTGACCGAATGATTGATCAGAAATAAAAAAGGGATAAAATAAGAAATAAAATAAAAAGAGAAGTTAAGTCAAAAAGTGATCAACATGAAAGTTAGTTGGTCTCAATGAGCTATACAACTTTCATGAAGGACCAAAAAGTAAAATAAATCAAATGTACAAAATACATTTTGAAAATAGGTATTAATTGCTAATTAACCCTTATGTTTTAATGTTTGTTATTTTTGTATTTTATTTGGATGTTAATTAGTATATTAACTTATATACAATAAATACATAATTAATCTAATTCTAATGGATTTTTAAACGGTTAGAAAATACTAAAATAAAATCAACAAAGATAAAATATGTACAACATACAGAAGGTTAGATTTTTATATTTTTCTTCTGACTTTATGCTTTTATGGGTTTTGAATCTTTATGTCAAGTTAGTTAATGAATTAGATAACCCAATAGAAGAAGAATTAAACTAAAATACATAGTACTTGTCCACAAAATAATATGTTCAAGTTAGGCAAAAATTCAGAGTTATTTATTTGCAGCTTTTTAACCCTAATTTCTTATACTATTAGTGAATGTTAATTAATTAAATTTAGGGATTTTAATTAGTGATTTTCTGAGAGGATATTGTTAAAGACTTCATATAGAGTATGAATCATGGATTCATCACTAACATAGCAGAGTTATTGCTACCTGACTTTTCAGGATCAGAGGACACATCATGAACTACCTGCTCTTTATGTTTGAAGTTGTTGGGGTTAACCTTGACCTGCATTGATATTATTGTTTTGGTGGTAGTGAGGTCATCAAGTTTCTGCCTCACCTCAGATAGGCTCTTCACTAACTGAACCAAATAGTCGAGGGTGGGGATCATGGATATAGACTCGGAGGATTCAACATATTGACCACAATGAGACTGATAACGATGTTACGGAGGCTACAACTAATTATTCAGTGAATAACAACTGAGGAGGATATTCTTATGGATAATAATGAGGAGGAGAGGGATGCTAAATGTACTGAGCAACCATGTAGTGGTGATATGGTTGTTGATGGCAGTATGCCAGTTGCTGATATGATTGTCTCCAAGTGTATGCTTATAGTAGAGACTGGTGGTTTTGAGGCTGACTCTGGACAAACTTCCCACCTTGAGAATGGTGTATGACTGAATGGCATTGGACTGACCATGTTGATGTCTGCCTGGACAGACAATTGCGCTTCATTACTCCATATCCCATTCACCTCATGAATTTGGGGTGGAGTTGGGAACAACGGCTCTAAAAAGGATGGTGGCTCAAGGTGGTATACAGTCATCTGTTGTTGTAGATGTGGTGATGGTGGTTCTTAATATGGTGCATGCATGTAATATGTGTGTTGTATGGATGACGATTGCCTTGGAATCTATTATGATGGTGATCCCTTTTTCTCTGTAGAAGTTGTGGCGGATGCACTCGCCGACAGGCAGGAGTTGATGGTGCTCACCAAGAGCTCCAACTACTTAGTGATTTGGTCCAGCTTGTTCAGGTTCTTAGTTCTCCGTTCAGTCACAACTAACTTCTCAAGGTTATGCGATTGTTTCTCAATGATGTCCACTTTGGACAGGTGGATCCATATGATACTCGTCTTGGAGATACCATACATGTCCTCATGATGGGATGTCGCCATGTTAAAGGGCTTGTGGTGGATATGTGGTTGTTTCTGATATGCACATGATGAAGACACAACAGCCACTCCGTTGACCATTTCTTCAAAAATCCGCCAGACAACGTCTATATCCTTATAAAAATGAGAGTCCCCACATGCAGCATCTGTTGTCCCCTGGATTTCCTAGTTGAGTCTCACAAAGAAGTGTTGGACATGTTGGTCCTCGGAATGCCATAGTGGGGACACTTCTCTTATAAATCCTTGAATCTCTCACAAACTTCGTGAATGGACTCGTGCGGTCCTTGGGAGAGATTCGATATGCAAGCAAGCATCTGATTCAGATGATCAAGAGGGTAATACTTATGGACGAATGTTGACTTGAATTCCTTCCAGTTCATTACTACCTTCCTAATGAAGAAGATTTTGTGGAGATCGTGTTAATCCACATGGCGGACAAATAGTCGTCGAATTGACCTTGCATGAAATCCCGACTTCAAACAACAATTAACCCACAAATCAGAATCAAGCGATGAAAATAAATGCAGAGTTAGAATTTATTATAACTCTACAGTGAATGTGTATGGTGTTCTAGCATGTAGAGTATCGAACACATGGAACAAGCATAATAGATCAAGCAGGGAATGCACAAAAATGTGAATGTGATGTATTTGTCTTTATATGTGCTCTTTTTTATGGGTTTTAACTTTGTATTATTATTTTTTGATTTTATATTTTTTATTTGATTTTTAATTTTCTTATTCTATATTTTCTTTTATATTTTATATTTTTATATTTCCATTTCTTTTTAAAATATAAATATAAAGCAATATGTAGAAATTATATACAATATAGGCTAGGGTTGATATAAAAAATTAACACAAATAAAAAAATAAAGAAAATAAAATAAATTTTTTTGGATTTTAAATAATTTTTTTACTGTTATTGTGCAAAATCTCGTGCTAAAGAACGCGGAGGTTCGAGTCCTCTTCAAGGCATAATATGGAGGATGCTCATTGAATGAGCAATTCAATAACAAATCTTGGATCTAATCGATATTGATATACAGAGTATCTAGTGATACGAAGTATTCCGGTGATCCCCACGATCCGAGTCCAAGTTGTTGGAATTAATTTTTATATATTTTTAAAGTCAAAATACCCAAAAGAAAGATTCAAATAAATACCTAAAATTAAATTGGAGATAAAAAATATAAAATAGTATTAAAAATTCTCCAAATTAATTGTAAAAAACAGATAATAATATAGAGAAAATTCAAAAATAGAAATTATATATTTGGGATTTTTAAAAAAATATATTTTTTTATAAAGGTTTTAGGGATTTTTCTATTTTTTGAGTTTTCTTTTTTATTTTTTAGTGATTTTTGGTTTGAAGTTTTAAAATATTGAATAAATACACAATATTTTTTTTGGAATTTATCAAAAAGGTTTTATAATTTTTATGTATTTTCTTCTACAAATAGGAACAAAAATAGATGTTTTTATTTTTTATAAATATTAAAAATCCTCAAAATGCAAAATAAAATAAGGGAGTGAAAGATCAATCCCACAAGAAGCTACATCAATTTTAGAGGATTTTTTCGAGTTTAATAGCTATTTAAAATAAGTACAAGCAACAAAGAGAAACTACACTACTAGCAAGGGCATATATGCAAATAGCAGAAATATTAGGAGTCAAAGTGCAAGTTTCACAAAAATATATAGCACGTACAGAAAATTTTTGGACTAATATGAAATAGCAAACCTCGTGAGGGCCTCGCTGCAAAATTACCAAGCTCGCGTGTAGTGACACATGACCCACACTGACAAGGACTTAAACGTAATTATAAAAATAGTAAGGGATCTTTTGCCATTTCTACAAAAAGATATAACGTACTAAAAATGATTCTAGACTAAACAACAATAACCAAAAGTCTGGAGGTCTAGCCGCAAAATGCCCCCTCACGTGAAACCTTACGTGAGGTGACGTTGCTAGGACCGAAATGCAAATACACTAGAGTTCAGGGGGCAGGATGCAAATATTCCACAAATGTTACAAGGGCAGAGGAAATATTATAGGCTATTTGATAAATACCAAAAAACAGCTGGGTAGAGTTGCAAAAAGCCCAAACCTAAGACGTGATCCAACGGTTGGATATCCTCCACTTAACACATGATGAGCTCTAGCGCGCAGATACCCCATCATAGATGAGTGGACATGATTAGATCATGGCCCTCGATCGCGGATATTGTGCAGGAAGATCGAACGACGGTTGTGCATCTCCAAGAACCTGACCGAAATTGACGGCGGAGAGCGGTGGAGAACGAACTGGTGAAGAACTCCAGTGAGGTAAACTTCATTGAGTCCGATCTTCCTCCTTCGACGCTCCTTCAAGCTCCAAAAAGGTCGGGGATGCTCCTGTGGTGGTCCTCTAGGTGTTGATGGCATCGAAAGGGGTCGATGCTCACCGAAGCTCTCCCACAGCGGCGAGGTCGAGGAGGAGCTCCAGGTTGCTCCGGCGAAGTCAAAAATCGCCTCCAAGCATATCTTCTGCTCTGGAAATCTGCAACAGAGGTAAGGAGGGTCGAGGGCAAAATGCCTTGACCCTCCAGGTAGCATAATAAGGTATGAACACGATAGTGGAGGTTCGTCGGAGCTCAAAAACTAAGTAAATACACTAGACTGATCCTAAAGTTAATTCTAAGCTAATAATGCAAGAAGATAGAGGGTACCTTGATTGGTGAACACCAGGAGATGAGAACTACATGCCGGCGGCCGGCGACGGTGTCTAGAAGCACTTCCGACCACGCCTTCCTCTCAACACCTGGAGAAGGCATGTCGCACCTTCAATCCAAAGCACTCGAAGAGGAGGGAAAGATAGGTCAAAAAGAGCTTCAAAAGTGAGAGGGAAAGTCGGAGGGGGTTTTGTACAGATGGTGATGATGTGGGGTTCAAGGAGGGATCACGATCTTTGTAAGGCGATTTTGGATGATCTTTTTACCCGACAAGGATCACGGATGAGTAGGGAGAAAATCTCATAAAGGGGCTAATCAGTCTCGAGCAACGGACCAATGGTGAAAAAATCGATATGAAGGGCTAGTAAGCAGGACTGTCATAGGGTAGGGAGTAGGTCAGCGAGTTGACCAAGGTCAACGCGCCACAGGTTCTGGCTGGTCCACGTGGACCAACAAGAAAAAACTTGGCCCAAAAAGAAAAAAATCAATAATAAATAAAAAATGATTTAATAATTTTAGGTTATAAAATTAAAAATATTTATATTTTATAAATTATTTTATTATGATTTTTATTTATTTTTAAGAGACTTATAATTACAATTTAGTTTTTAAGGGCTATATGGGCATATTCATCTATATATTTTAGTTTTTTATTTTTAATTTGTATTTTTGATTTTATTATTTTAATTTATTATTTTATATATTTATAACTTATTTCTGTAAACTTAAATATTTTTATTTTATTTTTCTGAAGTGTTTTATACACTTAAATAATTAGATCTATTTATTATATATGTATAGATATAGGTATTTAACCTATGTATTTTATACAAGTATTTTATTTCATAGTTTTCTTGATGTTTATTATTCATGTTTTAATATGTACATATATTATAAATAATATTTATAAAACTATAAGAATATAAAATTATAAAAATAATGAATAATAAATAAAAAGAATATTTTAATCGGGTAAAGTATACAATAGGGGTCCAAAACCTAACTTTAACATCGTAACTCTAAAAAATATGGAATCACCATCATTAAATAGCTTTAAAAGTTATATACAATTAAAGTTGATTTTGATAGAGTTTTTATTTGAGAGATATGGGTCAGGGAAGTTGGGGTTTTGGAATTTTATTTAGACCGTAACTTTTTATTTCTTTTTATTTTTTTGTGAAATCAATTTTGTATTTTCTATATTTTATTGTCCATAAATTTCTTGTTCAAAGTTTCTTTATTTACAGTATAAAATGTGGAATTAAAATTAGGTGCCAAAAATGAATAAAATAAATAAAAATAAATAAGGTAGTCTTGTCCTGGTCTTCTGGCGCAATGGCCACCTGATTGTAGCCAGAGTACCCATCCAAAAAGCAATAGTGGCTCTTCCCTGCCAATATCTCAATGATCTGATCTATAAAGGGCAGGGGAAATGATCCTTCTTGGTGGCCTGGTTGAGTCGTCTGTAATCTACGCAGACTCGCCAAGAAGTGGGTACCCGGGTAGCGATCTCCTCTCCAGACTCCGTGACAACAGTAGTGACGCCCGTCTTCTTGGGCACCACATGCAACGGACTGACCCACCTGGAGTCGGAGATGGAGTAGATAAAATCGGCGCTCCACCACTTCGAAATCTCCTTCATGACAACCTCTCTCAGATTCGGGTTCAGCCGCCGCTGGAACTCACGCAACGGCTTTGCCTCATCCTCGAGATAGATGTGGTGAGAGCACAGAGCCGGACTGATCCCCTGGAGATCCGTTACGCTCCATCCTATCGCCTTGCGGTTCTTTTCAAGAACCCCCATCAGACGGGATTCTTGCTCTCCAGTCAAATCAGCAGAGATAATGACTGGGTACATCTCATGCTCACTCGCAAGGAACCTATACTTCAACGACGCTGGTAGTGGCTTCAGCTCTGGACAAGTCGGTGCTGGCAAATCTGGCTTCTGAAGAATCCGCGTGTATGCTGCTAAATCTGCTCGGGAAAATGAGAACTCTTTATCGCAAATTGGATCTGGAGAAGGCTGCTCAACTGGACTGTCTCTGCTCTGCATGGCGTCAACCTCTTCCCTAGCTGTAGGCTCAGTAAAAGTCTGATCTGGTATAAGCTCATCAAACTCTGCCCAATCAAAATCTGACTCCGAGGGATCTGTATCATCATCACAAAATAACTCTGTCTTGCGGTCGAGAATTGAATCTGCCAACTGAAAAGTATCCTGGACCAGGAGTGCGCTCTCCAATCTATCCTCTACTGGCGTCTCTGCATCAGCGGTCTCTGAAGGTGAGAGGATGGCATGTGCATCAGGATCTGCCCAAACTGCCTCGTCATCTGTAATCACAAAATTGCAATCCTGGTGGATGTCTGGCCCTGCATCTGTCATCTGCTCTGAATCTGTACTCGGCTCTGAGCAAGCTAAATCTCTGACTCTGATGTCCTCGACCGTCTCTATTTGTACACTCTCGCCCTCGACGCGAAAGTATACCTTCCCGCTATCATGGTCAGTCACTGCCTTGGTTGTGGCCAAGAACGGGCGACCTAGAATGATGGGGGTATCGGTCACAGACTCAAGGATCTCCATTTCCAGCACAACGAAGTCCACGGGGAATTGCAGGCCCTGAATCGTGACGACAACGTCCTTCAGCAACCCCTTCGGCCTCTTTACAGATAGATCAGCAAACTGAAGGATTGTCCTGCTCTGTCGTAGAGTGCCCAACTCGAAGCGGTCGAGAAGGGCTGCCGGAAGTAGGTTGATCGAAGAACCACTGTCTAATAGAGTGCGGTCAAACCTCTGCTCTCTGATATGGCATCTGACATATGGGGCTCCTGAATCTGGCCTCTTGGCCGACAGACGGTTCTGAATCGCGAAATACGTGGCTCTGGTCAGCACATGGATCTCTGACTGGTGGTTCCTCCTCTTCCTCCTAACTGTGGTCCTGTCTCTGAGTGATCTCTGGAGTAGAGGAATGTGCTGCAAGGCCTCCTTAAGAGCCAGCTGAATGTGGAAGCGGTCGATCATCTGCTGGCTGAACTCTTCCTGCTATCTCTTTTTTGGATTTTCTATTTTCTTCCCCTTCCCCATGTGTAGGGCTTTAGGGAAGGGGATCAAAGGGTCCTTCTCAGATGAAGGACTAGGAGAGGGTCTAGGTTGCTCAAGCACGGCAGAATCCACACATACCTCATCATGCACCACAGGTGGATCAGAATAAAACAAACCCTTTCCTTTATTGCAAGATAAGTCCTGATATACACGAATAGATGGAAAGACTACAGGACTAGCAGAAGTAAAAACGGTGGCATCAGCACCACCCTCGGCATGTCTTGCGGCATCAACACCGCGCTCTCGCTCGGCAACACTGGTGGCATAAGTACCACTTCCTCCATCTCGTAAAATGACGGCATCAGTACCGCCGGTGGGATCAGCATCCATGGTGGCATCAGTACCACCGTCATCATCTCTCATGGCCTCAGTATAGCGCTCCTCCTCGTCTGCTGCTCTGGAAGTGGCCTGGGAACGTCGCTCAGACGAGGCACCGCCTGCTGGCATCCTACCGCTCCTAAGTGTGACAAAGTCAGTATCAAACAAATATGCAGACATATCACCAAAAGCATCACTAGGAGTGGCATACTCTGTGAAATCTACCTGCTCAGACTTCCTCTTCAGGTTGTTCGGGTTCGGCTCAATCTGGGCAGGGATGGCGGCCTTCCCTCTCACTATCTTCCGTACCTCCTGGCGGAACTCATCCATCTCCCGTCTAAAAATAGCCTGTTGATCGGTCAAGAGGCGGGCTATGTCGTCTAAGGTGGGGTTCTCATAGGATGGCCCATGAGAACCTGACGGGTGGCCTTGCTGGTAGTGAGGCTGCTGCTGTGGCTGGTGTTGCGGGTGAGAAGGGTATGACCGGGATGATACTACTGTTGCTGAGGTTGATCTCGCCTCCAAGACTGTCCCTGATGATAGGGACGAGGACCATACTGTGAAGACTGCTGCTGTTGTTGCTGGTGGTGCTCTGGGGGCTGCTGCTGCTGGTGATTTCTCTGATAGCCGTACTGGCCACCCTGAACCTGAGGCTGCTGCTGGGAACTGGCACCTCCGGCTGACCAATGGAATCCGGGATGATCTCGTCGGATATCAGGCTGGGGGCGGTCGTACCAAATCCCGTTGATGTCCATCAACGGCTCCTGCTCATAGGTGACTGGTGGGAGTACGGCCAGAGGCTGATCCGGCTGATAGACCATCATCTGTGTGTCGGGAGATGGTGGTGACTGGTAAGAAGGTTGCGGTTGCTGGTACGGCTTCGCCTGTACAAGGTGAACCTGTCTAGGCTGCTGGTGGCTGGAGCGTTGGGACGAGCTGCCGGTGCTACTCGGATCACCTCGTGCCTGAAGACGGGGCTGGGAAGCCGTCTGTGCCTCCTGGAGACATAAGAGTTGTGTCTTCAGGTCACTCAGGGTCTGTGCCATCTGCTCCATCTGCGTGATACCCTGGCACTGCTTCTTATCTATGATCTCCATCCGGTCCAGCTTCTCGCTGATGATGCCCATGTCAGCGGTTGTGGACTCGGCCTGTGCTGCTGCCGCTGACGAAGTGGATGGACCGGCGTCAACCCGTGCTATCCTCTGGTACTACACGGTCTGTGGCTGGGGGCGTCCATGTGTGTAGAGTCGGGTCTGGGACATCATTGTGTAGTTCTCGACCATCTCCTCATAGATAGCCCAGACCTGATCATGATCCTTGGCGAAGTAGGACCCGCCACAAGAAGCGTTCACAAGGCCCTGCAGCTCTGGTGTCAACCCGCAAAAGAAGCTCTGAACAAGGTTCGTCTTTGAGATGTCATGGTGCGGGCATCTGTCTGTCAACTCTCGAAACCTCTCCCATGCCTCGTGGAATTGCTCATTGGGGAGCATGGAGAAGTTGCTGATCAGGGCCCTCGTTGCATTCGTCCGCCGAGTGGATAGTACTTGTTCAAGTACTCGGTGCGGAGCTGCTCCCAGGTGTACACAAATCTCCCTAAGTGCTTCAGCCAGTTGGCTGCTCTGTCTGCCAGGGAGAAAGGAAAGGCAATCATCTTGATGGTATCCTCGTCCACCTGACGGTCGTGGACGGTGCTGCAGATCATCTCGAACTCCTGGAGATGAAGATGGGGCTCCTCAGTGGCGAGCCCATGGAACCGGGGAAGAAGCTGCAAGGTGTTCGGGGGGGGACTTGAAGTCCCCCACGATGGCCGATAACATGACCCAACAATGCGTCAAAGTCGATCTGGGGTTGTGCAACTCCCGCATCGATCTCGGAGGCTCTACTGCTGTTGCTGCTGCGGCTGCTGCGATTGTTGTCGCATCGTTGGGTATCCTCGGTCCGTCGTATGGGTCGCGCTGCTCGCGGTCGGCTCTCATCTGCTCCATCTCTCTCCTCATCTCTATCATAAAGGCACCCTGATCCCTCAACTGCTGCTGCACTGAGTCAAGGGAGGCGATCAGGGTGGAGTTGATCGTACCCTGGTCTAGGACAAATGTCTGCTCTCCTCGGGGACCTCCGGTGCGGTCATCACTGCTGCCGGCCATGGTCTCTTCAAAGGCAAAAGACCCAAACTCAGGTGCCGATAAATCATCTGACTGTGGTCTCTCATATGGCACTGGCATCTCAGGAATGGTAGAAGGGTGGTCGAGGGGGAACAGGGCGGAGTCGAATTCGGGTTCGGAGAGAGGGTCTGAGCTCTCAAGAACCGACCTAGATGAGTGGGCTGGAGTGCTGAAAAGCGGTGCAGCCAGAGGCTTCCTAAGAGACCTCCTGCCCGTCATCGTGATCTGGCGAGTCGTGCGGATGGGATCTGGAATCAACTATGATGAGCAAACAAACCCCGGATTCACCTACTCAACGCGAGCTGAAGACCGTAAGAGTTCGGCCAATTATCTTGTCAATTTTTATTAAGTGATCAAGTCAAGATAGCAGAGCGGTTACGTGATCTGTTGGAAATCCAATCCGCCGAACAGACTGTCCTATATAAAAGGCCGGTAGTCTGATCGAGGCTCGGATTTGGCTCTATCCTAATGTGCGGATCACTCTCTCGCTCAAGCAAACCAGACATCGAGGGGGTTTCTCTTCCCAAGACAAATTTTTAGATTGAGTGTCTTTTAGGGTCAAGTTGGATTAGCAGCCCCAATTTTGTGGTTTTTCTTTTTTTTAGTATTTTTCAATAACAGACAACGCCTAACGAATTTTTCGGTTCTCCTTGTTATTTTAATCCAAAATAGGGGGGAGAAGACGAAAAAGCCAATGCGCGAGAATCAATGATGCATGCAGAGTAAGAAATGCGTACCTGACTCCAGCAGTCTACATGTAAGGTCATCCGCGCATAAAATTAAAGACTGAATATAAACTACTTATATGATGCACGAGGTAAAATTGTCCCTAGCAGAGCAATTTCTACACGTGAAGAACAGTAGCAGCGTACTCGAGCCTAGGTCCGGAGTCCTATCTTGGGAGCCACTCGGTGTCCACCACAACGGATCCTGCACGCGTTGTATGTGACTCCTCAAGGCACGTGGACTAGAGCTATAATAAACGGCTTTTTCTTGTGAATTAATTATTTAGGTCCAATTATTTGAACTATGGGAACAGGCAGATATTAGGGGGTTTGGATCCTAAATAATTACGTCACAATCAGGCAAATTCCTAAGCTAAGGCTAAAATCACGTAAATCAATAAGCAGTAAATAACCGTCGAAAAACCGTGAAAAAGCTGCGAAAAACCGATGGGACCCCCCCGAGCACACCGGTGCTCGGCGAAACAGACCCCGAAAGTCTAAGTGTCGCTGACTGTCCCTGTATTATTACAAGTCAAATAACCTGACTGGAAATAAATCTAAACTAATATATGGCCAATCTAACTACTCTCGCGGCTATTTCGCAGCTCCCGCACTCCTTCTTGCTCCTTGCGCTCTCCTGCGGCTCCGTAGAGAAGAGAGCCGCCTCCAACTCCCACGGTTGCTTCGGCTTTCGAAGAAAGTTGCCTCAATCCTCGGGCCCTCGCAAGAAAACAAACGAAGTGTCAAACCAGATTATTATATATAAACAAGTCAGAAAAATATATACCAAAAATATATACAAAAAGCCGCGAAAAATAAAGCCGCTGAAAAATCAAATGCGACTACTAAGCCGTGCTTCCCGGCAACGGTGCCATTCTGATGACCGAAAATTCAACCAATCCGGATCAGATAAAAATAATCAAACTCGGATCGATGCGGCCTGGATCGAGAAGGATCAATCAGTCAATCAAGAAAAATATGAAGCAGACCACCAATCAAGCAGATAAAACAATAAAAATCAAATAGTGGCACTGGCTATGAGATTAGCCTAGTGTAGCACCCAGGGTCAGACTCAGGGAGCACGAATTGGCCTTGTGGCCTACGAAGTAGTCAAAAATGAAATGAAGGGAAAACAACAATTTTTTGGTGGTTTTTAATATTTTTATTTTTTTGGGGATTTTTGATAATAAGGAAAATAATAAAAAGACAAATATAAGCAACTTCAACCAATTATTTAGGCTCTCAAAAAAGGTCCAAAAATTCCAAAAAAAATTATGTTGTTTAGGATTGTTACTGTTTTTGGTGAATTTTTGAGAATTTT
Source organism: Ottelia alismoides (assembly GCA_037367405.1). Taxonomy (NCBI): domain Eukaryota; kingdom Viridiplantae; phylum Streptophyta; class Magnoliopsida; order Alismatales; family Hydrocharitaceae; genus Ottelia; species Ottelia alismoides. The sequence continues at coordinate 461,811 of JAZKJV010002553.1, read as the reverse complement.
ATTATTTTTATATAATTTTCTAAAAATGAAATAAGGTAGCAAAAAGGGAAAACTGTCCAGTCAGGCTTGGAGGACCAATTTAAAATATAAAAAGGTCCTAAAAGAGCCTGGAGCTATTTTTTATGAAAACCAGAAATAATAAGCAAAATGCAGAAAAAGAATTTATTGTTTTTGGAATTTTCTGCTATTTTCTAGAATTGTTATGAGTTTTTAAGGTTTTTTAAATTTTTAAGGTTTTTATATATACAAAATTCACGAAAATTGCATCGAAAATCAAGTACACACAAATTAACAAATCCTAATTTTTTTAGAATTTTTAAGAAAGTTTTTATATTTTTTATGGTTTTCTAATCTGAACAGAGGCAAAAATGAAGATTTTTAAATTTTTAAAAATACCAAAAGCCTCAAAAATGTACCAACTTTTTAGTGAAAATTTTACACAGTGGCACGAGCCACGTATCCAATTTTCACGAAATTTGGACTTAATTTGCTATTTTATTTAATTAAAATAGAGGCTCACAGTGCATAGGGACCCAAATGCAAGAAAACAAGTTTCCAGAGGCTGAAATGTAACAAATTCAGAAAGTTGGAGGACCTTCATGTAAAAATTCCAATATCGCTTGCGCCAGGCACGTGTACTGGGCACGGAAGGACCTATATGTAATAAAACTTACTTCCGGTGACTACTTAGCAACACATGCTAAAAGTCGAGGGAAGAAAGTGCAAAATACCCACAAAATTCAACACATGTCGAATAACAACGCTCACAGGGGCATGGATGCAAATATCAAAAAGTATATTTCATTCAGTAACACTTAGAAACTACAAACCCATAGCATGCAAATTCTCCACAAAAATCACGTGACGATGCACGTGTTCCACTTAGACAGGGACAAAAATGCAAATACAAGAAATATCAAGGTCCTAAGTGCAAATGTTCCAGAATAAAAACAAATGAAATAAATATTTATAGGACTAGAAAGTAAATGACAAAGCAGGAGGAGCCTAAGAGTAATTTACCCCTATTTATTATCCGAGGGCCAGAGGCGCGCCACGTGTGATATCCAACGGCTGCGGGGCGCTGCGCCTCAATGAAGGACGTCAGCTCGAATCTGACGGCTGAGGTGTGCCCACATGGCTGATCTGACGCTCGTGAATCAAGGGCACTCCTCGCTGGATCAAGGGCCACGATCGAGCCTCTGGTATATCTACGGTGGCTGGCTCCTCGCACGTGGACGCTCCAGATCAAAACTAGGCGAGGAGGGCTCGATCTGACGACGACAGAGGATGCACCAAGAACAGGTCGTCGGCGACTTTTGCCGGCCCAATGCTCGCGCTAGAGTCCTCCTCTGCTGCAACTGAGATGTCCAAGAGCTTCGCCTCGATGTTCTGTAGCTAGTGGATGCCTCCGATGAGGCTGGGAAGCTCCGCGGAGCTCCGGCGACGACGGCGGCTGGGAGTTGCTGTGCTGAACGCTCAGACCCTCAGATGGGCCTCTTCTCGATCTGCAAAACCCACAGACAAACTCCTGGGTCGAGGGCAAAGTGCCTCGACCCGGTGAGAGGGTGAACGGGGGGTTGTATGCGTCGGGACGGCACCCTCCAGCGATGCGACGACGGAGGAGGGTGGACTCCCAGTTCCGGGGCGAACTGAGTTGGATGGGGAGGCATAGAACATGAAGAGGAGTATGGCGAAGATGTGGGTGTCGTCCGATGATCGAATGGATGGTCGAGGTGACGTGAATTGATCGGCGACGGAGATCGGAGGAATTGGGCGTAATGGGAAATTAGAGAAATATGGGAAGAATCAAGGCTACCTGATGCGTGGGATCGACTGGGGATGAGCTCGTGGAGCTCTGGTCGTCGCCTCGAGGGTCGTCGAAGGCCCGAGGCTCGGGCGCAGCTCTGGGCAGCGTACGGCGGCGAGATGTTGCCGGATCAGTGGTGCAGCGGTCCTCTCCTCTCTTCGACACCGCCAATCGGAAGTTGTCACTCTAAGGATTAGGGTAGAGGTCACAGGAAGAAGGGGCAGCGCCAAAGATGGCGTGAAATGCGCGGTGGAGATCGGACTTTATACGGCTAGGGGTCCGGCTAGAGAAGGATCAGGCGAGCGAATCGGAGCATGGATCCCTATGCAAAACGTCGAGCGTGGGTCTCGAATGCAAGAGGAAGGATTAGGACCCGGGGTTTAAGGGTTTGATGATCGGATCACTGCACGGAAATTAGGTGAAATCGGGTAAGAGTGCAGGATCCGCGGCCTGGTGGTCCAAGGGGGGGAGTCGACAGGGGTCAACAATCCCCCGTGGACCAATCAGAGCCCGCCAATTATTAATTATTTGATAATTCATTTAAAAATACTATTTGACTTATTTTCGAAAAACTTAAAACATGAAAAAAGTTTATTTATTTTTAAACTATTTTCTAGTGATTTTTATTTATTTTTTTGAAAAATAATTTATGTATTTACAAAATATTATTATTATATATAGGTATATACATATGCATTTTTTATTTTTGATTTTTAATTATTTATTTTTTTATATTTTATTCAAATTTTATATTTTATTTATTTATAGAATAAAATTTGGAATAAAGGGGTATTTTTATTTTATTTTTATTAATTATTTACAAGGGTTAAATAAATACTTTTATTTATATACATACATGGTATATATACAATGTGATTTTGATTTTTATTTTTATTTCTTTTTATTTTTATTTTATTTTTATGGTTTTTGTTTTATTTATATGCATCATGGAATATGGGATGAGAAAATATTTTTATTGAATTTGTATTTATTTTTTTATAAGGGAAAATAAATATATAAGTGGTTTTATGTACATGGTGTATATAGACAATGAAGAAGGAATTTTATCTCTTTTTATTTTGCTTTTATTTTTCTCATTTTTATTTTGATTTTATATTTACAGATATATACATATTTACACAAATGCATATTTATTTTATTTAGAGGAAAATATTTTATTTATATACAGGTATATATACACACACATGAGTTTCCCTGTCTCCCTCTACTTGGGTTGTTTTTGCGGTCAGGCCCATGCTGAGCCCTCCCTTGGGATTAGGTCGCTCGATATTTATTCTAAATATCTCCCTCTTTTTCTTTTATTTCTTTATTCTTTTATTTATACACAAAAACATGCTAATTATTCATTTACATAATGCACGCTGAATGATAATTATTGCTATTTACATGAATATACATGTGTTTTGCATAGGTTTTATAGCTAAAATAAAACAATAAAGAGTGATGGATGGGTATTCATCAGGGGTCCAAAACCTAACTTTAACATCGTAACTCTAAAAAATATAGAACCACCTTCATTAAATAGCTTTAATAGTTATATACAATTAAAGTTGATTTTGATAGAGTTTTTATTTGAGAGATATGGGTCAGGGAAGTTGGGGTTTTGGAATTTTATTTAGACCATAACTTTTTATTTGTATTTCATTTTTATGTGAAATCAATTTTGTATTTTCTATATTTTATTGTCCACAACTTTCTTGTTCAAAGTTTCTTATTCACAGTATAAAATGTGGAATTAAAAGTAGGTGCCAAAAATGAATAAAATGAATAAAAATAAGTAAGGATTTTATTAGATTTTGGCCCTTATGTCCCCCTACTTTATTCCGTGTCGACCTAGTCATCGAGATGCCTACGTCTCGGGATTTAGAGTCATAAAATATTTTCAATATTTTATTCTTTTTTCTTTTATTATCTTTATTCTATTATATTGGATTTAAAAACCATTTGTATGCACTATTTACATAATGATGCATGAATGATAAAATGCATGAATTAAGGGTATTTATATGCATTTACTAGGGTTTTAAAGGCCAAAATGATAGAATAGAGATGATAAAGGGAGATTCATCATCCCCCTATACTTGACTTTGCTAGTCCCTAGCAAACAATTATGCAGTCAGTGCAGAAAAAAAACAAAGAAAAGAAAAGGAAGAAAATGGATTAAATTTAATTATCAAACTTGTCTTCACAAAATCAAAGTTTATAGCTTAAGTCGGACCTTTGAAATTTTAGTGCGGGCAAAACCTTAATAGGAGACGAATTTGAAATCTAACAGCCTTCGAGAATCCCAAAACTCTGCTCAAGTCCGCTCAATAGCCAGGTCAGAATACTTCAACTCATATGCAAACCCTTATGACTATGAATCTGACTCGTATAGTGTAAGTGATAGTGTCTCTCCCCAACTGAAATGACAAAGGGACTAATTTCTACAGCATGATAACCCAATGATTCCTCAATCCAATATCTCCTTCCTTGAGGAGCGAGGTATTCCCTTCTAAGTTCAAGTGACAACCAGCTCAAAAGGAGGGGTGAAGAGAAGAATGGACGGTAGCCAATGTAGCTACCTATCCTAGGATGCAAGACCAATGTAGTCAAGTCATCCAGCTGCAGGCTAACATAATTTTACTTTGAAGTTCAAGATTGCTTACTGGTTATATAAATATATACACTCCAGCAGGCATTTTATTTTTAAACAGGCCTGCCCATTTTTTTTGGATTTTTTTGCTTTTTTTGAAATACTATATACAACAGCGTTTACATAAGGAGTTTTTTCTCTTGAGCCATTAGACTATCCCTCTTTTGAATTTTTATCACAACCCACACTCTCATGCCTTCAAAATTCATCGTCACTGGACGGGTTGGGGTGCACTTCCCTCCCTAGAGGAGGACAAATGTTTCCACTTGTGTGCGTCTTATACCGGCAAATCCAATCCCCTCACTACTCCAACTGAGTTGAGCTAAGTGAAAGGTGCAGGTGTATAAGTTAGGTCATTATCAACAAGAGCCATGTGTGTGCTCCAAAATACTCTACTTAGGTAGTCAAGAATCCATTGAACCAAGTCTCATGATCCTCAAAGAATTAAGTCAACTAGACCTAAAGTACCTCAATTCCAGTTCCTATAAGGTTCCTGTTAATTAGATAGATTTAAGGTCCAACCAAGCTCCGATCTTCTAATTTTACTTAGACTAGTTCATTTATCAAACTAAATCCGAAAAATGCGAATGCTATGCAAATGTTATGCAGAGAATATTTTTGTGATGCAATTTTCAATGATTTTGAACTGTTTATGGATTTTTGAAAAAGATGATGCATATGCAATTTTTTGTATTTTCCAATAGATTTTTTAAATTTTTTTGGTATTTTTTATTTTGCAAAAATTTTTGGGATATTGAAAAAGATTTTGACCAAAAACTAGGTACAAATATTTACACAAGGATACATCTTATATTTACAAGAGTTAGAGATTTTAAGAATTTACAAGGGGAAAGTGGTCAATTTTATAGATATGTATATATAATTAATAAAGAATATTAGGGTGATGTATATATTCTTCAAACTTATACAAAACAATTTTGAAAAACTACAGTCCAAAATATTTTTCACAAAGAATTTTTACAAACATGTACCCACAATTGAAAATCATTTTGCAAAGGTTTTTCAAACAGTATATATAGATTTTTTAAATTATTTTTGCAACCATTTTTCAAACCATTTGAAAATCATTTATCAAACATTTTATTTCACACAAAGAAAATAAATTTTCAAAACAAAACAATTTTACAAAGGTTGACAATATTTAACAAGACATTTTCCAAATAGTTTTCAAAAGATTTTTCAAAAGGATTTTCAAACTATTTTTCAAATATTTTGCAAAAAAATTACCTGATTCATTAATCAGTAAATACAAAAAGAATTTGAGGAATAGTCAACATCTTATTATTAAGTATTTTTAATGAATTTTAAAAGTATAATTATCCATAATTATTAAATAAAAATACAAAAGTACGATTTATGGCTTAAAGTATATACATAGTATATACGACCCCCTGTACTTAGCTTGAGTTATGTCCTCATAGATCAGAGAGAAAAAAAGAAGACATAACTCGTACTGAGTATAGAAAGGTCTAAAGAATAGATGAATAAGGAACAAATGAATGAGAAGTCGACTGTCCCACCTATACTTAGGATCAAATAATTCAAAGTATAATAGACTGTACACAAATCAGGGAGGGTCAATGGTGGGATTGAACAGATTGTACTTAGATTGTCTCCCCCCTATACTTAGGGTAAGATATCCCTAAGTATAGACAAGAAGATGAGACAATGGAGAGGATCAAAGAATAGAAGAACTCGGGGTGCACGCCCCCCCCCCCCTATACTTAGGACAAAGTACATCCTAAGTATAGAAGATTGACAAAAAGGGGTGACACCTTTTCGGTGGAAAAAGAAAATAGAAAAGGAAAAAATAAAAGAATAAAAGAGATGAAGATAGATGAAGATATAAGAGGATGTACACATCACTCCCCCTAGACATAGGGTAAAAGAAGCCCTAAGTATAGGCAACAACAGGAGTGATGAAACGGAACGACGAATGAACGCTCAGCTTGTTCATCCCCCCTATACTTAGGACAACGGGTCAAGAAGGTTGAAACCCTTCTTGCGGGACCGCTAAGGAATAGATCTGATATGGTGCAGATCGACATCAGGATCCTCAGATGACACAAACCGATCAAGCTCGACACAGTGAAGCTCCTCAATGGTCTTAGAGTAAAGAGGCACAGACGGGTGAGTGGAAGTAGTGCGGCTAGGTCTGGCCTTGGGTGTCTCGTTAATGTCATCGTGACAAGGGACGAACTCATCATCAGAAGAAGTGTGGTCAGTGTCATCCTATGAGGTCTCGTCTAGGTCAAAACCAAAAGGAACAGACTCATCAGAAGAAGTAGTCGAATCTTGTTCGTTGATGAATCTACGATTCATCATCTCAATATCTTTATCTTAGCAAAATCCCCGAGTAAAATCCCAGAAAAATGTGCATAAATTCATTAAATTAACAAAATGTCTCTTGTAAATAAAACACACTAATTATTGTATATTAGATTGTACAAAATAAACATAAAAAGCCGCAAAAATAAAGGAGTTTTATACATGTAAATAGCCCAAAATTTCATGTATTTTTAATAATTTCATTTCAACTCCTTTTTTGGCTAATTCTTTCTCCAACGTGTTCATATCAATGTATATAAAAATACAAAAATACAAAACAAATTTTACCTCAAATAAATGCTCCTAGATCCCAAAGGGAAAAAAGCCATAAAGACCAACTTCAAAGCAAATTCCCGCTCCGTAGGAACTCCAAATTCACCAAACTCACTTTTAAAGTTCAAGTTAGAAAATTATCTATCGAAAGGAAGTGATTTCATTAAAATCGGAGCTCATTTGCAAAAGTTGGATTTTGGGACCTAGATGTACATTGTATATATTCCTTCTTTCTTCATTTTTTATTTTATCTTTACTAATTTCTAAAAATAAAAAAATCATGCTTGTATTGTATTCTGATTGTAGTATTTTGTTGTATTTTTCCATTGTAAATATCTCTTATTAAAAAGATAAAAATACATATTAGAAAAGCAAATAAAAAATGTACATATTGTATGTATTCCCTTGTAAATTCTCCACTCTTTTTCCTTCTTTATATATTTTGTTGAATTTTATTTATTTATTTTGCATTCTCTACAATAACCACCATTCAACTCATTCTACCACCAACCTCCATTCAACCACACCATTTTTTAAACCTCCCATTCAACTCCATTAATAAAATAACCTCCCACCATTTTAATAACTTCTCATTTCATCATCTTTATATACATTCCATCCTCCTCAATTTGCACTTGATCCATCTTTATGTGAGGAGAGCCTAGTTCCCAGAATTGAATCGATGACAGCGACGCAACCGCAGTCGAGCGACGACGGCCCTCTCTCCGGTGAGATCCGCTGGTTTTTTGGCCAACATCGCAACCGCCTTCGCTCGTTGCTCGAGCTCATCGCTCGCCGGCAAATTCGAGCGAAGACCGTGTTCTCGTGAGCACATACGATCGTCTCCATCGTAGGTAATTTTTCGTCTCATTTTGTCATCATTGTTATTTTGTTTGCAATTTTTTTTATCATATCACCACCATTACATCCCCCATTTGTTTATATCTTCATCTTCATCATCATCACCACACCATCTTTGTTATTTTTTTATTTGCATTCTTGTTTAAGAAAATTTAGAAAAAAATTAAAACAAAAAAAGAAGTTTCTTTTATTACAACAGTAAAAAAACAAAAAAACAAAAAATCAGAAGGTGGAGCAGCAGCTCCAAAGCCGCCGCCCCACCTCCCCCAAGGCCGCCGCCGCCGTGCGTGGCTGGCGCTCCCTTCGCTGTCGTGCCCCCCCCCCGCGCCGCCCGCCCGCGTGTGGCGGCAGCCGCTCCTCAAGCTGCGAGTCCGCCATCCCCCCCCCCCCCCCCGCCGACCACCGCGCCCCCTGCCTCTCGCGTGGCCGCCTCAGCCTCCCACCGCCACCCGCGCGACGCCACGGCCGCGCCTGCAGCGCCACCGGCCGCCGATCTTGTTGGGTTCCTCTCCCCTGTGCATAGCCGCCCATCCCCAAGAAGAAGAAAGGGTATTCCTTTTTCCTTTATTTTTTTATTGTAAAAATTTTAAGTTTATCCTCTTAAGTTTCCGTAATTACAATTCCGTCCTGTACATAAGTGGCTTTGTAATTTCAGTTTCTATTTTGCACAGAGACCCCTGTGTTTGCATTTTGATTTGGACTTCAATACTGAATCTTTTTATTTAATGAAAAATGGCATTGTGTTGAGTAACTTAGTCTCTATCATCTGAATATTTATTTATATTTTTAAGATATTTGGGTAATTAATTAAAATTGTCCAACTAAAATATTGCATATTTTACCCAGTCAGTGTTCTTAAATTGACATCTGACGCACGGTTGTTCTAAAAATTCCACAAAAATTAGATATGATGCCCTGATATGTGATTAACTTACTGTCCAAATTTCATCTAAAGTGGAGTTATCTTGTGCTTGAAATAAATTGTAGAGTTAATTTAGTATTTGATTTTTAATTAAATCGACATATATCCTTTTCGTGAAATTTCAAGTCTCCTATATGCCTCATTAAAATATTTACTTGAGATAATTTGCACTCTGATTAATTTGGTATTATGGATTTATTAGAAATTATTTACTCACTGTCACTCTGATTTCACTAAAAAATCCATAAAAAATCATACTTTGTCAAAAAAATCCAAAAAATATTACTGTAGCTTCCTTTCATCATGTTTTCATTACAATAATGTTTTCATCATTTTTACTTACTATTTGTGTGAAAAATGGCGAAAAAACTCTTAAAAAGTGTGCATTTTTAATTGATGCATTGTAGTTCCAAAAAATACAAAAAAAATTGTTTTGTGTTCATCACTAGATTAAGATTCTAGAAAAAATACAATTTGGCTAAATTGGACTAATTTTACATTAAAATTAATTTGGCCTTGTTGTGTGTTTTCTTAGTGTCTTAATTAACTCGCATCTTATTTTTTGGCATTCATTTTCCATTAAAAAATCTAAAAAAATACCGATTGGAAATCTAAAACTTAATTTTGAATTGAACCCGAAGTTGTTCCTTTGACTCCCTGAGTTCGACCCCGGACTTTCCCGAGATATAAATTAAGCCGAGACACTCTTCACGGAGATTCTTTTCTCTGTTCTGACTGAATCGCTAAGTACACGTACTACGACGTGATCGAATTAAACATCATATTTAGCGACTCGTCAGATGGCGTCGTTGCCGGGGAGGCAAACGGCTTAGGGACTAATTTAAAAATTTGGATTTAGATTTCATTTACTCGGGTAGTCTGATCCCCGAGCCATTTGTAATTAATCCATTTTCTTCTCCATTATTTCTCTTCAATATTTTTGTATATATTTTATTTTTTATCTCTCTAATATAAATCTCATTTTTCTTGCGAGGACCCAGTGGACTTGGAGTGCATCGGAGGTCGACGGACACGACGCGTGCCGACTGCTGAAGATCAAGGAGAAATTATTTATTTCGAGAGAAATTTTGTAAATTCTTGTAATTATTTAGCTTACTTCTTTATAGTGGCTCTTGTTTGAGAGCTCGCGTGTGTAAAAAAGACTTGGACATTTGTGGTATGTCGAGACCTGTTTCACTCTCCGGTGAGAGTGGGGCTTGACTTGAGTGGCGAAATTAAGGATTAGGCACACGTTAGTGTAGAATCAAATTTGTTTGTGCCCGTCGTAAATTAGGCCACGCATATCTAAGAAGATTCACGTATCTTATAAGATTCATAATGAGACGTGCATAGACACGTACTACTTAGCTCAAAATCAAATCAATTCTTCCCCGCTAATAGTATATTGTTTAGGTGCGGTTTTTCTCGATCTACATGCATTTAATGTAAAATTTACAAATTCTATTCTACATAACGCATGGAGAGTGTTGGGATTCACTGTAAGTATGCCTTCTTCTGAGCATGCATCATAGTTTCTCGTTTGCATTCTGATTTCCAATTCCCCTCTTGTTTTATAACTTAAGGTCAAAAGGAAATTGGGACTAAACGGTAGACGTGCTTGTGTGTTCATATAAATTTCAAGTGGACTGAATTGAGCAGGTCGATTTAAAAAAATTGGAATAAAAAGAACCCTTGTTCTCGGGTGCATAAAACCCTCATTGTTTGTTTTACTTGCAAGTGAGAGAGAGATGCCCCTAGGATAGAGCCAAGTCTGGATTTCTTACTTACTACTGGTTCTTTATTTTCAGGCGATTATCTACTTTTCAGTGAGGAATACGGGTAGCCGTATTTATACGGTCCGGACTTCCTTAGTAGAGTGGGAGGTTTAGAGGGCGCTTTAGTCCTCAAGGAACGGGCTTTGACTTGTACTTACTCCTATACTGGCTGAAAGTAGGCCAAACTAGTCGTAAGAACTGGGTCAGTCTGTAGGAAAATACGGGCACCTAACAGCTCGTTAATCTTTTCAAGATTGTATTTCTCACCAACTAAAATTGACAAGATAATTCGGCCGAACTCTTACGGCCTTCACGTGTTGAGTTGGTGAAACCGAGGGTTTGAATTGTGTTTGTATTGTGTGAGTTCACTCCGCACATTTACGTGCACCGTAGAACTAGCGTCTCATTGAATATCGTGTTCTAATCGGTTCTTTTGACATCGAAGATGACTGATTGGGGGGATATTTATTCGGACTTTGCGAATATCCCGTTGAACCCTCCAAGAAGTATGTCTTCACAGGTCCATGCGCAACATGGACCAACCTGGACTCATGACCCTCTTGAGCCCAGGATCACTCACTCTCGGGATGGTTACTCTCAAACCATTCCCTTTCTCTCTTCCCACCTCACCGAGGAAGACCTTCGCCTCGATGAGAATATCATGATTCAAAATCCTCTTCTAATCGAGAACACCTTGTTGATTCAGGACCTAAAGAAGACACAAGAAAAATGCCTCCAAAGAAGAAAGAAGACGAAGAAGAGAACCAAGAATACCCAATGAGAATGATACTTGCCAGATTAGCTGCATCTGAGCAACAACACGCATTACTAAGAGCTCAGTTAGGACAGCTAAATGTTGGGGTCTAACCACCAATTGATGCGGCGTATAACCCCGGACAATAACAAATTCGGAATTACTTGAGTCCGGTCGAACCACCTGTTGATTTTGAGTTGAAGCCGCATTTTCTGAACCTGCTGCCACACTTTGATGGGAATGCTTCTGAGGAGCCATATGCATTCCTAAGGGACTTTGAGCTCATCTGCGCTAACCTCAAACATCAAAATGTTAGTCAGTATTATATTAGGCTCAAAGCCCTTCCATTTGCCTTGGGTGGAAAAGCCGACTACTGGGAGAAAAATCTTGGGATTACCATTACCACTTATGCCCAGTTCAAGTGCCTGTTTCTAAAGAAGTTCTACCCGTTGAGTAGAACTAACATGATGAGGATGCGCACTACAAGTTTTTCCCAATTAACCCATGAAGCCTTTTGTGATGCTTGGGAAAGATTCAAGGACATCCTGCAGAAGTGTCCTTGTCATGGACTAGATGATAACATCTTGGTCCAATCATTTTTCACTGGTCTCAACCCTGAGATGCAGGGTTTAGTGAGCGATGCCTGTGGAGGCAGCAATATATCACGAGGAGCGGATACTGTCTAAAGGGTATTCGAGCAGATGGCTGAAACTAGCCGCTCACAGATAGCCAGCAGGGCCTATACACCATCCCCCAGTTCACCCTCACTTGGAGGGGGAAAATCAGTTGTAGTCGATCTCTCTCATGACGTGATCCCTAGTATGGGACTCCTTGCTGACAAGCTCACTGTAGTCGAGAGGATCGATAGGAGGATTGATGAGTTAGACCGGAGTGTCTCCAAGATTCCAAAATAAATGGAGGAGTTGGCTGATAGGGTATCTAAGATAAAGATACATGCCGTGACTGCACCCTCTGCTCCCGCATACCGAGTTCACCATGTTCAGGAGCAGTTGGTGTCAGGGCAACCCCAGCCGTGGGAGCAGGACCAATCCTACACCCATTCCTTCCAGCAGCCACTTCCATTAGCAGAGACAGTTCAGGAAGAGTCTCCACCGGTTTGGGAGGTGAATGGAGTATGGTATACTCAGGATCCTGCCCGGCAGGGAAGTACGGGAGACCGGCAGACCTACCAGCGTCCCCCGACTTTTCACAACACCGCATTCACCTCCGCACCACCTCCTTCACAGCAGAGCCCTGGATTTCAGCCACCCCAGCAGCAACAGCAACAGTACCAGCAGTATGGCCGACAGGGCCATTACCAGACGGGCTAGCAGGGCCCGCAACCCCAGCAGCAGCAGCAGCAGAGGCAGTACTCTGGCCAGCTGGGCCAGTCTTCCTGTTCTTCTTCCCAGTCTTATCCACTTCCTTCTTCGTTTGGTCCCATGGATATTTAGCAGCAGATATTCGACGAGCTATGTTCCTACAGGAATGAGATTCATGACTTACGGGTGGATGTCAACCGCCTGTCCAGATGGCGAGACGAGCAGACTGCACCTTCTACCTCTATCCCAGCCCAAGTTCAGGCTAACCCCAATAGCCTGAACCATTCTAGTTCTCAGCAGCACTTTGGTCAGATATACTATTCAGCATCTCCTAGATCTGAACATGAGATTCTTTCGTGTGACGAGGCTAACCACATGTCACTCAGGAGCGAAAGGACCGTGATCGTACCTGACCGGGCGAGGGAAACGAGGAGGGGCATCTCTGAAGCTCTATCTGAGGAGTCTTCAGAGGACGAGGAGGAGAGGCATCATATTTCGGAGCCCCTTCAGTATCATTCGCGGATTTCTACTCAGGGAGCCGAGAGGAGGAGGAGAGCACGTGTGCAACATCGGAAGCATGGATATACTTCTGAGTCTACAGAGGACCTTGCATCTCCGGTTGTAGGTGATACCACTCCAGCTTCTATTCCACAACCTGTAGTAGACAGTTTTCATTTCGATCCCATGTTGCATCGAAAAGATTCATGTATGAAGAACTCTGTTTCCGTTAATGCCAAGAATGATCTTTCAGTTCATGATTCAGACTCTTCATCTTCTGTTTCTCTAGCTTCCATCCCTTTCCCCCATGCTCTTACGGCAGGAAAGCGCATCGAAAAGATTCAGGAAGATGACCCCGATATGGCACGGTTTTGTAAAGAAAATATCACAGTTAAGGTGCCATTTGATGAATATGTGGCTAACCATCCTACCTTCGAAAATACCTTAAGGTGAGATGCACACCTACAAGGGTTAGCAGGAAGAAAGATAACTGAAATATAAAGACACATGTCTTATCAGTAGCCACAACCTATTGTCTCAAGAATCAAACTTTGCCAAGGAAAAGAGAGAGACATGGGTGCTCACTATGTGGAGAGTCGTATTGACGACATTGCGTTTGCACGCACACTCTTAGATATTGGTTCTTCGATTAACTTACTTCCCTTAGCATTATATCAGAAATTGGAGTTGGGACCACTACGCAAATCTAGAGCTTTACTCCAATTTGTAGATCGTTCAGTGAAGAGACCTAAGGGAGAAGTGAAGAACGTCGTTATCTCGATTGAGGGACAGAACTATTAGGTTGACTTCACAGTCTTGGACATGGAGACCCCCAATCATTGGAGAGAATCTCAGATCATTCTCGGACGGCCCTTCCTTAGGACCGCAGGCGCAGCTTTCGATTATGGTACGGGAATGATGAAGTTTTCGTTCTTCAGGCGGAGAAGTGAACCTTGAGATGAAGCAAACCAAGTGTCAGTGACCCGATTCAGAGAGTAGCACAGAGTACTCATCTTCAGAGGTAGATTGCAGTTTGATTAGCACAGTTGGGATTTGGGGACAGATTCCTTCAGGACAGAGCGAGTCCCTTTCATCTGAAAAGGGCATAGTGGATGATGCAGTTTGCCAAGTGTTGTCTGATTTTGTGGGAGATGCATCAACCTATTCTCATGATGACATAGAGATCCATCCGGATCTTTCAGTTCCATTCTCTTCGGAACAATCATGGGACATAGATGATGAGTCAGACGTGGATTTTGCCGATTGTTTGGATATTTTTGACGATCCAACTCCCGATACGTCTGATTTAGTGGCGAGTACTACTCAGCTTAGCCCACCTTCATGCAGCACGGAACCAGATTCAGATTCAATTCATCCAAATCTACTTGATGATACCACATTACCAGAACTGAAATCACTACCTCCTACACTCAAGTATGCCTTTCTTGCGGGACCCAAAGAGAGATATCCTATCATCATTAGCTCAGACTTGACTTTAGAGCAGGAGTCTAGGTTGTTAGAAGTCTTAGAGAGGAACCGCAAAGCAATAGGCTGGACCGTGTCAGATCTCGTGGGGATAAACCCCGCTCTCTGCTCGCACCACGTTTTTACTGAGGATAATATGAGACCTTCCCGTGAGTTCCAAAGGAGACTTAAACCCAATCTACGAGAAGTGGTGAAGAAAGAGATTGAGAAATGGTGTAAAGCAGGGTTTATATACCCTATTTCTGACTCCAAGTGGGTGGCCCTGCTTCATGTTGTCTCGAAGAAGTCGGGAATTCAGATGATCACCAACGAGGAGGGGTAGAGATCACGACACGAGTACCTACGTCGTGGCGTGTCTGTGTTGACTACAGGCGCCTGAATGCCGCGACCAAGAAAGACCACTTTCCCTTGCCTTTTATAGATCAGATATTGGAGAGACTTGCAGGGAAAGAGTTCTTCTCTGTTTTCTTGATGGGTACTCTGGCTATAACTAGGTGGCCATAGCCCCTGAGACCAGGAAAAGACCACATTCACATGTCCATTCGGCACTTATGCTTTCAGGTGCATGCCATTCGGGCTCTGCAATGCCCCGGGCACATTTCAGCGGTGCATGATAGCCATATTTGCCGAGATGGTGGGAGATTTCCTGGAAGTATTCATGGATGACTTCTCAGTCCATGGTGATTCTTTGATACATGTTTAGCGCACTTGGACCGAGTCCTCACGAGGTGTAGAGAGGTGAATCTGGTACTCTCTTGGGAGAAGAGTCGCTTTATGGTGACGGAGGGTATCGTGTTGGGGCATGTCATCTCCAAAAGGGGAATGGAGGTTGACCCTGCCAAGGTGGAGGTGATCAAGAAACTGATCCACCTACCAACGTGAAGTCAGTGCGGTCATTCTTAGGGCATGTTGGATTTTATAGAAGATTCATTCAAGATTTTTCAAAGATTGCTCGCCCACTAACTGAGCTCTTAGGGAAAGATACAGAGTTCGTTGTAGATCACAGGTCTCTGGAGGCCTTTGAGCTCTTGAAGAGGAAGATTTGTGCCTCGCCTATCTTACGAGCTCCTGATTGGTCTCTCCTCTTTGAGATCATGACCGACGCCTCAGATTTTGCTACAGGAGTTGTGTTAGGACAACGGCGAGAATGGATTCCGTTTGCGATCCACTACGCGAGCAAAGTATTAGATCCTACACGGAAGAAGTATACAGTGACTGAAAGGAAATGCTCGCGGTAGTATGGGCCCTCGAGAAGTTCAGATCATATATTTTGGGCTCCAAGGTGACCAATTTACACTGATCATACAGCCATTCGATACTTAATGGAAAAGAAAGATGCGAAGGCGTGTCTTCTTAGGTGTATTTTACTCCTCTAGGAATTTGATTTGGAGATTAAAGATAAACCTGGAGTGAAGAATGTTGTGGCTGATCATCTTTCTCGGATTGAACTTAAGGATTCTCCTGATTATGAGCGGATTAGAGAGACCTTCCTAAATGAGTCAATTTGTGCTATTGACTCACTCTCTTGGTATGACAACATGGTGAACTATCTTGTCTCCAAGCAGGTTCCCCATGGTTGGACTAGGAGCAGCATTGACCGACTGAAGTCGGATTTGAGGATATACCACTGGGACGATCCTTTCCTTTTCTTCGAAGGACCGGATTGTGTTTGGAGAAGGTGTATTCCTCAGGAGGAATACCAGAGTGTCCTCACATATTTTTCATTCACTTGAGGCTGGAGGACACCATTCGGGAAAGAGAACCGCTCACAAAGTACTACAATGTGGATTATATTGGCCGACCTTGTTTAGAGATGCTATTGATTTTGTGCGGTCGTGCCCGATTTTTCAAAGGATGGGAGGGACAGTTAGACAGAGAGATGAGATGCCCATGCAACCGATGATTATTTGTGATGTCTTTGATGCATGGGGCATAGATTTTATGGGTCCCTTTCCCAACAGCCAAGGACATGAGTACATATTGTTGGCGGTCGATTATTTATCCAGGTGGGTGGAGGCTATCCCAACCCGAACTGCAGACAGCAAGACTATCTGTAAGTTTGTGAGAGACCATATCATTGCTAGGTTCGGGGTGCCAAAAGTTTTGATATCTGATGGGGGTAGCCATTTTGTGAACCGAGATATGAGATCTTTAGCTAAGGACTATGGATTTGAGAATATAGTTATTAGTCCTTACCACCCACAGTCCAACGGCATGGCAAAGGTTTCGAACAGAGAGGTGAAGAGTATTTTGCAGAAATTGGTTTCGTCCCGATAGGAAGAACTGGTCTCAGCTCTTGGACCAAGTTCTGTGGGCCTATAGGACAGCCTACAAGACACCATTGGGTACTTCACCATTTAGAATGATCTATGGCAAGCCATGTCATTTGCTCGCAGAATTGATTCATAAATCCGAATGGGAAATTAAGAGATTAATTGGAGTTGTCACCTAGGAAAGCTGTGTCGAGATTTGAACTTGAACGAGCTCGTGGAAATCCGAAACAGGGCATATGACAACAGTTTGATTTATAAGGATAAAGTAAAGAGATGGCATGATCAGCACATTAGGTGCAAAGTCTTTGTCCCTGGACAAAAGGTATGGTTGTTCAATGCCAGGTTGAAGATGTTCCATGGGAAGCTCAAATCTAAATGGACGAGTCCCTTTGTTGTTAAGAAAGTGCACGAGAATGGAAGTGTAGAGATAGCTGATCTCACGGATGGTGCACAATCTCATGTCGTGAATGGACAACTGTTGAAGTATTTTGTTGATTCGAAAGAGCAGTTAGTCCAAGTCGAGGTCATCAACTTCATACAGAGTGAGCACAGAGCAGATACATCTTATTACTCGTCATGAAGATACAGCATCAAGATTCAACATCTTAGAAGATTCATTGCTCTTGTGCATTCTCCCTTCTTTGTATATTCTCCAGATCACATCGGTTCTCACACTTACTCTTGTCCTATACTTAGGCTCACCAGAGCCTAAGTATAGGGGGAACCGATGTCCTCCATGTGTACATACTCATCTATTTCTCCTCTTGACATCATCCGCCCCATTTTTGCTCTTCTTCTACACTTAGGCTGACCAGAGCCTAAGTATAGGGAGGCAGATCGACTTCTCTATTATTTATTGTTTTAGCCATCCTACGCTTAGCACGAGCTATGTCTTTTTCTCGCTTCTTGTGCTCTGAGGGCATAGCACATGCTTAGTATAGGGGGGCGTGTATATATTACATATATACTTTACCCATAGCTCGTACTTTCACGTATTTTTGTATATATTATACAATAATTATGGGGTGGGTAAAAAAACTTTTTCAAAAAAATCTCTTAAAAAACTTTTCAAAAAAATGTTTTTTGTTCTCTTTTCTTATTTGCTCTAAAAATTTTTTCAAAAAATGTGTCCTTTCTTATTTACCAATATTTCCAAAAAAAGAGAAAGAAAAAAACCTTTTCAAAAAAAAGTTTTCCAAAAAAAACTTTTCAAAGAAGAAAAAAACCTTTTTCTTACAAAAAAACAAAAAAAGCAAAACTTAATCTAAAAAAATTCTTCTTTGCCTTGTTTGTCAAAAAAAATCTTTTTCTGAAACTTTAAAAAAAATCACAAAAAACTAACTAATAAGTTGGTTTAAACCCTGACACATTCACTTTCACACAAGACTAGTGATGTTCAAGAACACTTGGTTTATGAGCTCTTGAGATTTTGAGTTAACCAGCCTTAGTCATTAGGGTCTTTGACTTAATTATTCACATTTCCCTAGTTCGAAAGATTTGTGTGCTATATTACATGCTTAGTCTCTACCTTAAGAATATGACCAGCACCTCACATACACGACTGCAGTTATGATGAGATGAGTTGAAATTTCACTTGAGGGTCTGGGATGAGGGATTTGAGTTTGGACTTGATTTGATGATGCTCGAGGATGGGATAAAATCAATGAAGGCTTCATGAAACCTGAGTGTCAGCATCTTTAGCCAGTATGAGAACATGGTTCTTGTACTATCTCTTGACATTTACCTATGTGCCAGGGTGTGATAAAATAAAAAAATGTTGATCAGTGTGCGCCAACTCTTGGTAAAATCAGTGGAGCTAGCCAAAATTACTACAAATACATGAAATGTCAAAGAAAAGCTCTCAATCCACAAAGCCAAATATCAAAGAGCTTCCACCAAAGGCAAGCGCTCCCAAACTTTCCAAAGTGTCCACTTGGACCACCGCTATTAGGACCAGGAGTCGGGCTTGCACCAAAAAAAGGGCTCTGCATCGTAAATGCTTCAAGTCTGGGTGTAGAAGGTACGATAGGTACTCAAAAAAGGCACACCCCGGTGTACTCCCAGGAAAACAAGTGCAGACGGCTCGAACTTCTCTTGACGGACGCACTGATCAACACCAAAAATATGTGTTGCGTAATAAGGCACTTGAGAGGATCCTTGTTCCAATAAGAGGGAGAGAAGAAATGACACAATCCTATGCCCTCCATCAACTGGCCTTCCATCTACACTTTTAAGTCTGACAACTAAAGAGATGGTGGATTGGAAGCAAGAAATGGTTTATTCTCTAGTGTTGAGGATCGGGTCCTTAGAAGAGTCTCTTGGACTGGAACCTTGGGGTGACTTTGTGACTCTACTCTTGTAACTGTGGTCAACACTTAAACTCATATCCCTACTATATATGTATACAAAGAGAGTCTGGATGATTAGGGAAATTGGATACCTTTTGACTAGAGCTTGGTTCAGCTTAGAATTTTAGGATCTCTAAAACCAAGAGTTCTTGAACGGATCAAGTCTTGTATTCACATGCACAGTCAGGGGTTAATCCAACTTATTCATTCTTTACATGCTCGAGGACTAGCAAAGTTTAAGTATAGGGGGTGATGAATCTATGATTCATCATCTCAATATCTTTATCTTAGCAAAATCCCCGAGTAAAATCCCAGAAAAATGTGTATAAATTCCATTAAATTAACAAAATGTCTCTTGTAAATAAAACACACTAATTATTGTATATTAGATTGTACAAAATAAATTACACATAAAAAACCGCAAAAATAAAGAGGTTTATACATGTAAATAGCCCAAAATTTCATGTATTTTTAATAATTTCATTTCAACTCCTTTTCTGGTAATTCTTCTCCAACGTGTTCATATCAATGTATATAAAAATACAAAAATACAAAACAAATTTTACCTCAAATAAATGCTCCTAGATCCTAAAGGGAAAAAAAGCCATAAAGACCAACTTCCAAGCCATATTCCCGCTCCATAGGAACTCCAAATTCACCAAACTCACTTTTAAAGTTCAAGTTAGAAAATTATCTATCCAACGGAAGTGATTTCATTAAAATCGGAGCTCATTTGCAAAAGTTGGAATTTGGGACCTAGATGTACATTGTATATATTCCTTCTTTCTTCATTTTTTATTTTATCTTTACTAATTACTAAAAATAAAAAAATCATGCTTGTATTGTATTTCTGATTGTAGTATTTTATTGTATTTTTCCGTTGTAAATATCTCTTATTAAAAAGACAAAAAAGATACATATTAGAAAAGCAAACAAAAAATGTACATGTTGTATGTATTCCCTTGTAAATTCTCCACTCTTTTTCCTTCTTTAAATATTTTGTTGTATTTTATTTATTTATTTTACATTCTCTACAATAACCACCATTCAACTCATTCTACCACCAACCTCCATTCAACCCCACCGTTTTTTAAACCTCCCATTCAACTCCATTAATAAAATAACCTCCAACCATTTTAATAACTTTTCATTTCATCATCTTATATGCATTCCATCCTCCTCAATTTGCACTTGATCCATCTTTATGTGAGGAGAGCCCTAGCTCTCAGAGTTGAATCGGTGACACCGACGCAACCGCGGTCGAGCGACGACGACCCTCTCTCCAGTGACATCCGTTGGTTTTTGGCCAACATCGCAACCGCCTTCGCGCGTTGCTCGAGCTCATCGCTCGCCGGCGATTCGAGCAAAGACCATGCTCTCTTGAGCACATCATAGATGATCGTCTCCATCGTAGGTAATTTTTTCGTCTCATTTTGTCATCATTGTTATTTTGTTTACAATTTTTTTTATCATATCACCACCATTACATCCCCATTTGTTTATATCTTCATCTTCATCATCATCACCACACCATCTTTGTCATCTTTTTATTTGCATTCTTGTTTAAGAAAATTTAGAAAAAAAATAAAACAAATTAAAACAAAAAAAGAAGTTTTCTTTTATTACAACAGTAAAACAAAAAAAATAAAAAAACAAAAAAAAAATAAAAAAAATCGGAAGGTGGAGCAGCGGCTCCAAAGCCGCCGCCCCACCTCCCCCAAGATCGTCGCCACTGTGCGCGGCTGGCGCTCCCTTCGCTGTCGTGCGCGGGTCCCCCCCCCCCCCCCCCCGCCCCGCGCTGACCGCCGCGCCTCCCTCCACGCTTCGCCGCCCGCCCGCGTGTGGCGGTACCGCCTCCAACCTCCAATAGCGCAGCCGCTCCTCAAGTCGCGAGTCCGCCATCCCCCCCTCCCCCGTGCGCCGACCGCCGTGCCCCCCTGCCGCTTGCGTGGCCGCCTCAGCCTCCCTCCGCTACCCGTGCGACGCCGCGGCCGTGCCTGCAACGCCATCGGCCGCCGATCTTGTTGGGTTCCTCTCCCCTGTGCATAGCCACCCATCCCCAGGAAGAAGAAAGGGTATTCCTTTTTCCTTTACTTTTTTATTGTAAAAATTTCAAGTTTATCCTCTTAAGTTTCCGTAATTACAATTCCGTCCTGTACATAAGTGGCTTTGTACTCAGTTTCTATTTTGCACAGAGACCCCTGTGTTTACATTTTGATTTGGACTTCAATACTGAATCTTTTTATTCAACGAAAAATGGCATTGTGTTGAATAACTTAGTCTCTATCATCTGAATATTTATTTATATTTTTATGATATTTGGGTAATTAATTAAAATTGTCCAACTGAAATATTGCATATTTTACCCAATCAGTGTTCTTAAATTGACATCTGACACACGGTTGCTCTAAAAAATTCCACAAAAATTAGATATGATGCCTTGATATGTGATTAACTTACTGTTCAAATTTCATCTAAAGTGGAGTTATCTTGTGCCTGAAATAAATTGTAGAGTGAATTTAGTATTTGATTTTTAATTAAATCCACATATATCCTTTTCACGAAATTTCAAGTCTCCTGTATGCCACATTAAAATATCTACTTGAGATGATTTGCACTCTGATTAATTTGGTATTGTGGATGTATTAGAAATTATTTACTCACTGTCACTCTGATTTCACTAAAAAATCCATAAAAAATTCATACTTTGTCAAAAAATCCAAAAATATTAATGTAGCTTCCTTTCATCATGTTTTCATTACATTAGTTTTTTCATCATTTTTACTTACTGTTTGTGTGAAAAATTGTGATCTCTTAAAAAGTGTGCATTTTTAATTGTTGCATTTTAGTTCCAAAAAATACAACAAAATGTGTTTTGTGTTCATCACTGGATTAAGATTCTAGAAAAAATACAATTTGGCTAAATTGGACTAATTTTACGTTAAAATTGATTTGGCCTTGTTGTGTGTTTTCTTAGTGTCTTAATTAACTTGCATCTTGTTTTTGGCATTCATTTTGCATTAAAAAAATCTAAAAAATACCGATTGGAAATCTAAAACTTAAATTTTCGAATTAAACCTGAAGTTGTTCCTTTGCCTCCCTGAGTTCGACCCCGGACTTGCCCGGGATATAAATTAAGCCGAGACACTCTTCACGGAGATTCTTTTCTCGGTTCTGAATGAATCGCTAAGTACACGTAGTACAACGTGACCGAATTAAACATCGTATTTAGCGACTCGTCATTCGTCCTTTACAGTCTCAACCGAGTCATCTTTCTCATCAAAAGGTCTGAATGAATAAAAGCAAGAAGATCAAATTCAACCTTAGTCTCATCAATATCTGCCCCCCGCTCAATGGTATCGATTTGTAAATCCCGTGGATGTCATCAACACAACGCCAAGTCCCAGAAGAAGGAACTCCGAGGTCCATGCTTTCCAAGTCTTCCTCCTTGGAGAGAATTCTAAGGTCTCAGTGGAATCCAACATACAACAAAAGTCTTTGATAGTCTCATCAAGGTCATGGTCCTCGGGGTCAGTTAAGATCGGTGAAGGTGCATCAGATGCATGTCTCTAATCGGTAGTGGGTGTGGTAATCATCACTTCGCTCTCGTCAACATGACAGAAACGAATCTCTCGTGATCCATAATTAATAACGAACCTCTTAGAGGTCAGGAATGGTCGTCCAGGATGATTGGAGAGTGCTCCCCTTTGGAGATCTCCATGGACAATACGACAAAATCAACATTGTACCTCATGCCCTAAATCGAAATGATGGCGTTTTCAAGGATACCCTTTGGCCTCTTAATAGATCCATCAGTAAACTGAACGATCATCCTGGTTTTCTTGAGAGGCCCTAAGTGAAGAGATTGTACCAAAGAGAAAAGTATTATGCTAATCGAAGCACCACCGTCAAGTAGAGTGTGATCACATGTGTGGTTAGAGATGGTGCAACTAATGAAAGGTGTACCGATGTCCTTTTTCCTAGGAATAGGATGGTGAGTGATGGCATGGGCAGTGGCCATAGTCAGGATGTGATGCTCGGATCTACTCCTCTGCTTTCTCTTCTTATGATGAGGAGTAGATAATTGGGTCACGGCCTGGTGAAGTGGGGCATCAATGATCTCAGGAATAGCGGCCACCACTTCAGGTCCAATCAACATTTTTTTGAATTTTTGGACCTCCTCCATACAAGGGAGGATATCAGAATTAGCATCTATATGAGGAATGCCAAGAGCAGTCTGTACAGTGGCATCCTTGGGATCAAAGGTGGGATAAGATGTGAATGGATGTGTGGTCAAATGGTCTGGAAGATGAGCACTCTCCTCACAGTTTGAATCAACCAAAGGTCTCCTGAAATCTTTTTTGTTTTTAGATTTTGCTCATTTTCTTGTATTTGGGCAATTGCAAGCTCTCATGATAATCCTCAAGTGAATCCGTATCCTGAAAGAATGGAGTGTCATGTTGGATCTTATTTATGCTAACTATATCATTTATCCTTGAGTTCATATGCTCCATCATCTAATTCAAGGTCTCAAGTGTGGACATCATGAAAGGTGACTCTAGAATCTCAAGATCAGGTGAGTCGAATGTTAGTGGTGGGTGTGGACAAAAATCACATTCCAAATATGGATATTCTATGAATAATGGGTTGTCGAACTGTGAAGGTGATGGTGGTGGAAATGATGGGAAAATGTCAAAATCCGGATCCTGAAGTAGTGGGTTGGTAGGATATGTACAAAAATTAGGAGAAAACTCCTTTTGGGAAAAGAGAGGTGACCAGCTGGAATGAGTGAGGGATCCACAAAATCCGAACAAAAAATGTTCCAATCAGCCATCTCGAAATAAGAGAAAATGATCGGGAGAGCACGATGGCCAAGTCAAGAGAAATGGGAAAAAAGGTGCAAATGTGCAGAGAAGATCTAGAATACACACAAGAAAACATATACAAACACACACAATACAAACCCCTCAATTCACCTACTCAACTCGATAGAGACCGTGAAAAATCGGTTTTTTTATCTTATCCGTTTTAGAGTTAGGTGAGAAGTCAGAACTGTTGCGCAAACATTTAAGGGCTGAATGGGATTTGGGCACTAGTCCTTAGGGTGTGCGTGAGCAAATAAAAGAGAAGACAATGAGGGGATTACTTGCTCCAAGACAAGATTTTTTGATGTTTTTTAGGGTCAAGTAATATAAGCAATCTCAATTTTATTATTATCACTTTTTGTATTTTTAATGAGAAATGCACGAGCCTATCGAGGATTCAATTTTTATTAGCACCTATGTGATCAAAATCAGAGGTAGAGAGGCGAAAAAGTAATGCAAGTAGGCAAAATGATGATGTATGCTAAAGCATAAATGCTCACCTTGCCTACAGTACTTTACATGCAAAGATGCTCAACATAATTGAAACATACACTATATGCAAATGCAAGCCAGTGAAATTGCCCTAAGTTTGGGAATTGTTATTATCATCAAGAACCAATGTTAATGACTTAGAATGGAACCTAAGTGTTCGGTCTTGGAATCTCCTCGATGCCCACGACAATGGATCTTGCAAGCGTTGTATGAAGGACTCTCGCAACGCGGAGACTGAGTGAGAAGCAATTCAAAATTTTACGAAGTCCAAACGTATCTATAAACACATGCAAATATAATTAGGTGTTTTGGACCTTAATCTATCGTCAAGCAATACTAAAACTAAGGGCTCAATCACACAAAATAAAGAAAATAAAATTGAGAAACAAATGAAAAAAAGTGAAGAAAATGCGACAAAATCGGGGGTAGCCCCCAGGTGAAAAATCACTTGGAAATTGGGCCGGAATGTCTAGAGTCCTGAGTACTTGTATTATTATAATTTAGAGTCTTACACAAATAAATTCTACAAAAAAAAGTGCTCAAAAATTTGTCTTCAAACACTCTAAATTCTTCTTTGATGTTAGGTCAAAGCCGCCTCACGTGGGTGTGCAGACGCTCCTAGAAGAGCTCCTCCCTCGATATGTGTTCCTCGCACAAATCCAAACAAGGAGAGTAGTTAGACAATTCAACAATTAATATCAAATAAATAAGAAAATAATGAAGGCATAAAAATAGGCAAATAAATAAAAATCCACAAATCATCCCAATCTATGCGCCATTATAACTCGAGTTTTGTAAGGTTTTAAAGTAGTCTGCAAAAGACAGGACCATGATGTCGCTGAAGAGATTGCTCACAAAACCCAGGTCAACCAACAATAAACCCACAATTAAAAATCAAGCAATGAAAATAAATACGGATTTAAAATTTATTATAACTCTACAATGAATGTGTACAGTTTGCAAGCATGTAGAGTGTCAAACACAGGGAACAAGCAGGATAGATCAGGCAGCGAATGCACAAGAATATGAATGTGATGTATTCGTTTATATATGTGCTCTATTTGTGGATTTTAATTTTGTATTATATTTTATTTTTATTTTATATTTTTATTTGATTTTTATTTTTCTTATTTTATATTTCTTTTCATATTTTATATTTTTTATATTTTCTTTTTATTTAGAAATATAAATATAAAGCATATGGACAATATATATACAATATAGGCTAAGGTTAATATAAAAATTAACATAGATAGGAAAAATAAATAAAATAAAATCTTTTTGGGTTTAGATAAGTTTTTAATGTTTTTTATTTTCAAGAATTTTTGTTCATTTTTATATGTTTCAAAGTCAAATATACCAAAATCAGAGTTTAAATAAATACCTAAATTAAATTGGATAAAAAATATGAAATATCATTAAAATCTCCAAATTAATTTTAAAATATAGATAATAATATAGAGAAAATTCAAAAACAGAAAATATAGTTTTGGGATTTTTTAAGAATTTTTTATATTTTTATAATGGTTTTAGGGGTTTTCTATTTTTGGAGTTTTCTTTATATTTTTAGTGATTTTTGGCCTAAAGTTGCAAAATAAGTAAATAAATATAAAATATATTTTTTGGAATTTTTCAAAAGGTTTTTTAATTTTAAGTATTTTCTTCTACAAATAGGGATAAAAATAGATGTCTTTATTTTTTATAAATATTAAAAAGCTTCAAAATGTAAAATAAAAATAGTGACGTGAAAGACCAATACCACAAAAAGAAATAGCTATTTTGGGGGATTTTTTCGAGTTTCATAGGTATTAAAAATAAATATAATCAACAAAGAGAAACTACACTACTAGCAAGGGCATATATGCAAATAGCAGAAATTATAGGGGCCAAAGTGCAAGTTTTACAGAAATATGTAATGCATATAAAAAATTCCTGAACTAATATGAAATAATAAAACCCGCGAGGGCCACGCTGCAAAATTACCTAGCTCGAGAGACACATGACCTACACTGATAGGGACTTAAATGTAATTATCAAAACTCCAAGGGCTCTTTTGCAATTTTTACAAAAAGATATAACATACTAAAAATGTTTCTAGACTAAACAACATTGTCATCGAGATGAACAATGCTCGTGGATTTTGGCCCTTATCTCACCCTACTTTATTCCTTATTGACCTAGTCATCGAGATGCCTAGGTCTCGGGATTTAGGGACATAAAATATTTTCAATATTTTATTATTTTTAGAGACTTATAATTACAAGTTAGTTTTTAAGGGCCATATAGGTATATTCATCTATATATTTTAGTCTTTTATTTTTATTTTGTATTTTAATTTTATTATTTTAATTTATTATTTTATATATTTATAACTTATTTTTATAAACTTAAATATTTTTATTTTATTTTTATGAAGTATTTTATACAATTAAATAATTATATCTATCTATTATATAGGTAAAGATATAGGTATTTTACCTATGTATTTTATACAAGTATTTTATTTTAATATTTTCTTGATGTTTTTGTTCTTGTTTTAATATGTACATATAATATAAATAATATTTACAAAATTATAAGAATATAAAATTATAAAAATAATGAATAATAAATAAAATGAATATCTTAATATGGTAAAGCATACAACAGGGGTCCAAAACCAAATTTTCACACCGTAACTCCAAAAAATATGAAACCACCTTCATTAAATAGCTTATTAAAAGTTATATATAATTAAAGGTAATTTTTATACATTTTGAGTTTTTATTTCAGATATATAGGTCTGGGAAGTTGGGGTTTTGGAATTTTATTTAGACAATAACTTTTTATTTGTATTTTATATTTGTGTGAAATCAATTTTATATTTTTCTATATTTTATTATCCACAACTTTCATGTTCAAAGTTTCTTTAATTGAAGTATAAAAGTGGAACTAAAAATAGGTCCCAAAATGAATGAAATGAATTAAAATAAATAAGGATTTTATTGTATTTTGGCCCTTATCTCCCCCTACTTTATTCCTTGTCGATCTAGTCGTCGGGATGCCGAGGTCTCAGGGTTTAGGGTCATAAATTATTTTTAATATTTTATTATTTTCTTTTCTTTCCTTTATTATATTATTTTGGCTTTAAAACCGCTTTTTATGTACTATTTACATAATGATTCATGAATGATAAAATGCATGAATTAAGGGTATTTATATGCATTTACTAGGTTTTTTAAGACCAAAATGATAGGATAAAGATGATGAAACTGAGATTCATCACTTCCCTAACTGATTGATCCAATGTACGGACTTGTCTTGAAGGTTAAAGAGAAAGACAACCATCTTGACTGCACTTAATGGGATGTTAGGGTAGTGAGTAGTGTCGTAGATGTGACCAAACTGCTGAAGTGTATGATTCCTCATTTGTGATCCCGTGTAACTATGGAAGAAGAGATAAGAGATGCATCTTCAACTCAAAATATCCATGGATATGTGGATCTAGATCCACTCAATCATCTGGTCAGTTCTAGAATTATAGGTTTCCTTCAAAATGGGCTTAGGAGCCTCTCTTCTTTCCTCATCTTCCCCTCCATGGTGTCCATCTGCATGTGCCTCTCCTCCTCCTCCTCCGATATTATCTCTCCTTCTCCTCCGATATTATCTGTATTCCTCCTTAGTTCCATTAGCATCTCCTGGAAGGTAGCCTGAGCTTTGACTTGTGTAATCAGTTGTGCCTGGATCACTTGTACATATGTGAGCATCTGAGCATTGACTTCATTCTGTTCGACTTGGTGTGCCATCTTTTTTAGTGGATCATCTCTGAATCAGACTCAAAGTCTATGGAATCATGATCAAGCTGCGGATCTGCATGATGAAATAAATCCCGACCAGAATTGAATTGCACACCAGATGTGAAGAAGTGTTCGAAATTATGGTCAATTATGAACATTATTGGATTAGGCAGTGTGTAGGGAGACATGTCAATCTCCGTCGATAAAGGAGGAATGTTGGGACAAAGGCGATCCCGGTGTATTGGAGATAAAGAAGATGGAGAGTCTTGAGAGTGGCTCATGAAATTCAAATCGGTCTCTCTATAATTGCCATGAATTATTGGAGATGGTGGGTCGTGGAAACAATGTTATCGTATACGGAGTCCAGACTAAGCCATACAAGACATGGCATCTTGAGAGACAAAAGGAGTAGGGATGAAGAATAATGAGCACGGAGATTCACCAGGAATAAAATGAAGATAGAATGAGAAAAGGCTTAAACGAACAAAGTAAAGGGGAATAATACAAGAATTAAAAAGAAAAGGTGAAAGTGTGTGTTACTGCGATCTTTGATCTTAATCTATATCCATGCAAGACACCAAAACAATTGGGTTCACCAAAGCAACACAAGTGAAGTCGTTAGAGTTCGGATGTTATCTTGGTAGTTTTTATTGTATGTTATTATGCCAATCTTGTAACAAGTTCTTATCAGCTAACCATGTAGTAGAGTGAGTACTACAAGACAAGTGTCTTGTGCTTCCCACTTCCTTTGCAACATGTAGCATGTACTTTTTTACGGATCCTTGTTATCAGGTCTGGATCTACTGCTCATCCAAAGAAGTATAGGAGCAAGCTGATAGGCAAAACCAATACTTCCCCTTGCAGGTCCTCGGACGTGGCACGATAAGACAAGGACCCACCATCGCATTTCTCTGATGCTCAATACTTCATATGAAGTATGCAAGCAGACTCAACCCTACTCGTCCACATACCGACAAAAGTGCCAATACCTCGTGATCCAGTTAATAAACAAGGTAGTACCCATGTTGAGACTTTGCACTAATTCTTAGGTTTCGTTTGGTTGTAGGGATGGGCTGGCCCAACCTGGGGTACCCCTCCTTCCACCCTCCCAATCCTCCTCACAGTTTACTATTCATAGGGTATCCCAACCCAACCCAATCCTGCCCAACCCTGCAACCAAATGAACCCCTAGGGTAATGCCTCATTATATCTGGAAGGTACCTGAAAACAATATGGGCGTTATAAACCCAATGTAATGAAGTTCATTACATATTTTAATTGGAGTAAAAGTTTATTTAGGAGTCCTATTGATTTAGTTTTTGAATTTTCACTTTTTTAGTATTTTTTTAATAATAATCGCCTAACGAATTTTCGGATTCCCAATTTATCTGACTTCAAGAAATCATGGGGATATGTCGAAAATCCAATGCACGTCAAATCGATGAACGCATGGTTAGAAATGCGTACCTTGGTCCAACACTCTACATGCAAATAATCCATGCATAAAATTAAAACTAATCTATATGTACATGCAACGATGAAATCACCCTAGGCACAAGAACTAATATTAGCATGGTGCCCAAGTTATTTTGATAAAGTCCAAGCATAATAATCTATAGGACATGTAGATATTCAGGCTTTGGACCTATATTACCGAAAAGCAAATCCCAAGTATTTAAGGCTCACCCACACAAGACGTAAAATAGAAAAAATGCACAAAACATGAATGACATAAACACAAGTAAAATAAAGGGAAAATATGGAGAACAAAAGTGAAGAAAGTGATAAAATTGTGAAAAAAACCTATGATTCGCTACGTGAACAAACACCTGATGAAATGGACTTCACAAAATTCCAAGCATCCATAGAGTGTCCAAAGACTAAGTTTAACTATTACAAATTAAGTCTCTCTCTCTCTCTCACACACCAAAAATAAAAATAAAAACTACACTATCCCTAATGTGCTCCTCTCTCTCTCTCTCTTTTAGTCTTCTTTCATTGCTCTTTCCTACTAGCTAGGCAGAATAGTGGCCCTCGCTTCTTTCATTGCTCTCTCCTATAGGCCTAGGTTGAATAGTTGGCCTTCGCTTCACGTGGGTGCTCCGATCCACTCCTAGTAAGTTTGTCCTCTCTCTACGTACCCTTGAAGAAAAGTCAAACAAGAGAGTGGTCTAAACAATTTAAACAATTATTGAATAAAAGTAAATAGAGAATGAAAAATAGATATCCGTGTACAATCTACACGTTGCTCCCCAGCGACGGTACCATTTTATGAATCAGTTCTGCACCGGACTGCTAATCAAACACGACTAGCAATCGATGAGTGGCCAAATGTCTCTCAATCAATATACAACCCACTAATGAAAATTAAGCGATAAAGTGAGTTAAAATCTATTATAACTCCATAATAAATGTGTATAAGGTAAGTATGGTGCAGTGGCGAACACAGAGAGCAAGTGAGTTAGATTAAAGAAATTAAAGATTAATTATTACTAAATAATATTAATTTCTTATTTATTTTTGTTTATAATTTTCTTTTTATAATTTTGTGTGTTTTTTAAATAGATTAAATTTCTAGGATTTTTTATTTTTATATTTTTATTATTTTTTAATTTTTAATTTCATATTTTCATTTAATTTTACAAAATTTAGTTTCTTTTTAATTTTAAAATATGATATATATTTATATATAATAATATATATCATATATATTATAAGTAATATATAAGATATATAATATATATAGGGTACTGTACTTTTAAATAAATCAAAATATATTTATGTAACATGAAATCAAATATAATTGGGATTTTTATATTTTTCTTTGTTTTTCGTAATTTTTATAATTTTTTGCTAATTTTTAGATATTTTAAAGTAATGAATATATCAAAACAACATACATATATCCAAAATTAACCTAAAACTATTTTTAATATTTAGAAAATTCTATAACATAAAATTATATTTTTATATTTTTAGTGATTTTTGGATATAAGGTGGTAGATATAGTAGTACATATAATATATTTTCGGAATTTTTAGAGAAGTTTTCTCATATTTATGGGTTTTATTATCTAGACATGACGAAAATGGTTCTTTTTGAATTTTTAATAAATAGGAAAATTATATAAAATGCTGAATAAAATTTATGCGAGTACACACATCATGTGAGGCACTGAGATTAATTTTCCTACAATTTTTGGAGCAATACAAAGGTTTACAATGCATAAAAATAATAGAAAATTAAATGTTGTATGAATAGGGACCTATTTGCAATTCTTAGAAACATATTCTTCATTTAGTAACTAGTTCAAGAAACATTGGGACATACATGCAATATACACATCATCTCTTGTGGTCTACGCATGAGGCGGATGGACCAAAATGTAATAAAAAGAAAGCTTATGGTCTGATTCACAAAATAACATAAAATTATTAATATTATTTGAAATATTTATAGAACTAACTATTAATGCAAAAAAAGTGATGGGGGTAAATTGTAATATATCGCAAGAAGGCACGTGGACGGCACGTAAGGTGCAATCAGAGGGTTGCAGGTGCTCCACATGGCTTTACTTAAAATTGGAGGGCTCATAAGGCGCAGTGGTTTGACTTATGTCAATGGCCCCAAATTAGATATGGGTTGGGGCTCTAATCCAATAGCTCTGAGGGTCCTTAGAAGAACATAGAAGGGATTCCCTTGTTCATCACTTCAATCGACCAATACTTCCTCCTCTGAGCTTCTCCGGCTATGCTGACCAACCCAAGAGATTCCTCAAGATGGGCTCCAATGAATGCAGGCCTCGTCGAAGGAGGCATGGATGCTCTGTTTGTCTGGTACTTGGGAATTGGCTTGATTCGTGCTCCAAGTAGCCTATCAAGAGCTCCAACCTGCACAAGAGGATATAGGGTTGAAGGGGTGAAGCACCTCAACCAAAAATATGAAGATGATATCAAGAAATGGAGGTGGGCAGTAAGCTCCAGCGAATGACGGAGGAATGAGCTTTGTTTTGCCAATTTAAAGAGAGGTTGGTTGATTTGGGCGAAGGCGCATGATGAAGAAATGATGAGGGTGATGAGGCGCTGATCAGAGAGGGTCGAGACATGTGAATCACGACGAACAGAGGTGACCAGAGCTGGAGCTCCGACGAACTACGATCTTATGATTTAGGCTAAATCTAGGCTAAATGACATGAACTTAAGGACAATATTATGTAAGGGACAAAAATACAATACGCTAACCTATCAGCTCGACTTGGCTGTAACCAAGGAGCATGTAACCTTCACCGGAGCAAGTTGCTCGACGACGGTGGACCTCCTCCAGCCACTCCTTCTCCTCGTTGATGCCTTGGCAAGACTCCTACTGTCACCATGAAGCTCAAGAACACTTAGGGTATGGGTTACATAGTGCGTAGAGGGATCAAAAGGGAAAAAATGGCAGAGATGAGTTATTTATAGACAAGACGATGAGGTTTACATGACCTAGGGATTTTGGTTCACTTGATGAAGTTTTGATCAACCTAGAGTCATGGTGTGATGGACGATCATATTGTAAAGATTGATGATGAAGGAATCATATTGAATCGAGCATTGCATAAGACATGAAATTTGGTGAAAATGGGTCCTCACATGCTCTAACAAGGCCAGTGGGCCTGTAGGTATAGTTGAATAGGGGTCAACCAATGCTCACACCTCCTTGGTCCACATAGGACCACAGAAAGACAAACTAGAAAGGAAAAAAGAAAGTGGAAAATAAAATTGAAAGTGATTTAACAAACAAAACTTAAAACATGAAAATGCTTCTTATTTTCAAAATATTTTATGGGTATTTTTAATTATTTTACAACCTTATTTGTAGGATATTAATATTTACATGTATAATTATATATACATTCACATGTATTTTGAGTATTTTATTTTAAATTTTAATTGTTATTATCATATGTACATATTTTATATATTTATAACATAATTAAATACATATTTACATATTTTTTTATTCTTATGATTTTAATTATATACATAAATAATTACATGTATGTATATTATAGGTATAATATACCTATATATTTTATTGTATTTTTTAAATGTATTTTTAATGGGTTTCTTTTGTATTTACAATTATAATATGTTTCTAATAATATCTATTATTTTAAAATATAAAAAAGTACATATTTAAAGGATAAAATATATGAATAAAATATACATATACATTGTATAATGAGACCCTAGAAAATTGGCTTTTGCATCTTAACTCCATTTTTGTATCTTAACTTCGTTAGATAGATAATTTAATTTAGAATACAATGGAGGTGAGTTTGGTGAATTTTAAGTTCATATGGAGAAGATGTTAACCTGCGAAGTTCGGTTTGTGGCATTTTCATCTGTGTGTTCTAGTTGCACATAGCATAATTTTAAGTGGCAATTATTTTTATGTACAAGTTTCGTATCATTTATTATATGAGATGTATAAATTAAATAATAATAATAATAATATGGTGTAAAAATGGGTATTTTTGGAGCATGAAATTGGGTTTTATACATAGTATCTGACCCTTATCTCCCCCACTCTATTCCTTGTCGACCTTGTCAACATTAACTCGATCTCAGGGTTTAGCATAATTTAGTATCTTTGATACTTTGTTTATTTTTCTTTTCTTTATTATTTTATTTTGGATTTAAAAAATATATTTAAGTATCATTTATATGAATAAAGATAGCTAATTTGTGTAAGTTATTCATACTTTTAGGTGTTTTGATAGAGATTTAAATACAAAATAGAAGAGTAAAGGTAGATGAATGGCTATTCATCACCCCACATCTCATATTCTCTTTACCCATTATCCCCTTCTTCCCTTCAATAGATTTGATCTGATAAGCCAAACCACCTATTGCTAGCCTATCTCCAACAAACAAACTTAATCAGACCTCTTATCCTCTCCTTAGAAACCAGTTCAAATGCCAACCTCATGCAAAGGAATCACATTCAAATATGCCACTTTCCATATTTAACTCGTCAGATTTCACTCCGTCCAACATCATCCACCATGTTTGACATCAAGACAAGGGAGAAATCTCGAAGTTGGTTGGTTGATGACAGTATCCCCAACTCTGGCAAAGATCCCTGACTGACGCGACCCATAGATCCTCAATCAATGTTGCCGTTCTTCCATCATGAGAAGGCCACATCTCGAGGATGAGCGGACATTCCTCTGAGGTGATAACCATAGTTGAGTCTACTCTTCCAACCCCTCAGGTGCACATGTAACCCTCTTCTCCCCCTCCACCTCCTCCTCATGTCTGCTTTCTTCTTCTCTTTCCTCGTTTCATGTACTTCTCTCATTTCTTCATTCACCCACACCCCACTCCGCTGAAGAATCATCACCACCTTTTGTGGCCTTCATGTGTTCTCCTTCTTCCTCTACGCAACCCCTTGTCGATTGCTCCTCTCCATCACTAGATAAAGGAGATCCATTCATTGAACCCTCGCCTTCATGAATAATGACAAGATCAAGCCTATTAGGCTTGATTCATAGCCCGTCCTTGGCAGGTACGAGCCTCCATTCATCCTCGAACCTCTGCCATTTACCATGGCAGTCGTGTGCCAGCCATTAAATCATCGGAGGAGTCGTAGAATCTATCGTCGAGGACTCCATCCTACAGATGTGTTATAGAGAGATCATATGAAGAAGGGCATCATACAACAGCCCTTTGATCAAGGAGCATATCCTATAGTATAGAATCAGAAACCGACTCATTGAACACATCAGAGAAGAAGGTCCTCATTGAAGGCTCTCTTCTCGCTTGAGAGAAGTTGAAGACGAAGAAGCTGTAGTGTCTAGATACCCCCCGATTTGGATAGAAGGGATACCATTCTCTCAAAGATCCAACTACCTGATTAAGAGGGAGTCACCCCATCTCACCTGCATGAGCAGAGAGCCTGGTCATGTGCTTCTTGCATGTGGCTTGGCGAATTTAAAGAACACACCCCTCCAACTCTTTAGATCTATAGGGAGATCCACCACATATGTCGTGCACATGATTGTGAGTCTTTTGCACTAAAGCACATGCTCTTTTTGAAATCGCAAATAAGTCAAGTCACGTACCCCATGCGCTTGACCTTAGCACATTTGCAGGTGTGCCTCCGAAGTCCTCAGAACTTCCAAGTACACCCCTGCTGCTAATCAAATTGTAGAGGGAGCCCAACCATGCTTAAAAATCACAAATATGCCACTGAAAACGTCTAAATTTGCAAGTTTTTATATTTATTTTTATGACATATACGATCATGTATCCATTTGTTCGTATTTTGTAAGTCGCTTGTTTGATTTTAATGTTCTTTAAGTTAATTTGAAGTTTATTTCATTTTTATCACATAGAGCACTTAATTATTAATTTTACGATGCTATTTTTATATGTTATCTAGATACTTTGAGCATATATATTATCAATTATTGACTCCTTATTGCTTAGGGGGAAGTAATTCGGGATCCAACTCAAGATCAATAGATTAATTATTTATGGAATTAATCCATGGGAGGGTTCATTGGTTAAATTGATTGACATGGCTAGCCTGTTCTTACATTGGTCGTTGCTCATTCATTTTGTCATTTAAAAAAATCAAAAAATTGCATTTACTTGTTTTATTTTTCACACATTACATAACATTATTTTCTTGCATAAAAATATATATAAAATTCATGCATCATGCTTTGTTTTTTATTATTTACATTATTTATTATAAACTCCCTGAAAATCTGTAAAATTAAAAGACCTTAAAACTTAGTTTATTTGAAAACCTAACAATCTGAGTTGATTGAAAATTGACTATAAACCCTCACATTATCTCCATGAGTTCGACCTCGGAACTTGCCCAGGTAAAATAAAGAATTGACTCTAAACCCTCATATTACCTCATAGGAGCACACTCTCTCTCACTCGAACTTGGGGGAAATAGGCGGGAATATGGATCAGAGCTCAATGAAGGGCACCTTGAGCTCTTTATATACGAGGAAAATTTGAAAAATGGCCGAAATTTGGGTATGCGAAACAAAATTAGATCAGGTGGCTCGGGAATCGTGTATGAATCAAGAGAATAGGGTGGATCAAAGGGAACTAGAATTAAATCATAAGAGGAAGGGTTCGGTCGTGATAATTGGAGGATGAAGCGGGTTTCGAGTAGGTTTATTCGGGTTAGAGGGTGAAGGAGATAGTTGATCGGGTCGGTCAACAAAATGGGTTGGACCAATTGGGTTTGAGCTCGAATGACCCAACACAAAATGATAAAAAGATAAAAACTAAATAGAATAAAAGAAAAATAAAATAAAAAATGACTTTGATTTTAAAAATTAAAACAAAAAATGTTAATAAATTTATAAACTATCTTATGATTATTTTTAATAAATAAAATAATTTCATTTAAATAGTTAAATTAATTAAGTACATGTATCTACATGAACTATATATACAATGTATGTGTATTTTTATTTATGTATCTCCACAAATATATATGTTATTATCTATTTTATTTTTAAAATAATAACTTAAGGTTATGAATGCATTGTTATTTTAATTTTATGGATTTATATAATAATACAAATAAATAAAAATATGCACAAAATAGTTACATAATGCCTATATAATAAATACATTTATTTTGGTTATTTCTAGCTTTTCTATTTTTATTTGCATTTTTTATAATTAGTACAAAATATCTATAAAATGTTGAAATTACAATATGTACAAAAATGTGAAGATGAAATATATATTCATGTAATATACAATTGTACAGGTGCAATAACACCTCAAAAAGCTGACTTTCTCATCCTAACTCTGAATTTTATCAATTCACCTTCATCTAAAAACTATTTTATACCGATTAAAATGAAAGTGAGGTTGAAACATTTTGAGTTCAAATGGAGTAAATATTGAACTTTCAATTATAGTTTTAAGATTTTTTGGTGTTGTACCTTTTATTCTATACATGATTTAAATAATTTTATTATTTAGATAACATTTTTATGTACAAGTTTCACGAAGAATTTTTTTATTTGAGGTTGAATTAATGGTAAATAAAATAGTACAAGATATGTGCATAATTAATATGATGAATATTTACAATGTAATGTTGGTTTCAGAGATGTTTATAAGTCAAGGACATTATCTCCCCCTGCTTTGTTCATTGTCGATTAGGTCAACACTTAGCCTAGTCTCGAGGTTAGAATCAGTCTGCATCTATAATACATATGTGCAACCTTGTTTTCTTCTTTTATTCATTTGTTTGGGTCAAAAATAATGGTAATAATACAATATCAACAGATGTTGTTGGTTTATTAAGAGATAAAAAATAACAACATTTACATGTGTTTTATAAGGAAATTTAAGTCCAAATGAAAGAATAAAGATGATGAATTGCATATTCATCCGACGCCTAGATTTGGTTCTGTTATTGCTCAATCAAATAAGTGATCTACACATAATGCAAGGTTATATCAGACCCCTAAAGGAGATAGCATATTGACACATCTGAAACATCCACCATGGTCGGAGGCGAGTGCTTGGAGCTCTCAAACCCACAAGAGTCAGATCTAAAGACTTAGGGTATATGTCCAGGGTTTTGGGCTCTAACCTCAAGGCTACGTCCTAACCCACTCATAGTCTGGAGAAGTACATGTATATAAGGATCGGGTTACTCTCACACAATCAATGATATTCAGATTTATTCAAATTGCTTTCAATCACCTTATTTAGTAGCCCCCTTGTTTTAATTTGATTATCTACTGATTTGAGCGAGAAGATCAGAACACATCTATGCGGGATTTCCAATTTCCTTCAAGCTTGGGTGAGATTGGTGCTTCTTCCTCGTTGCACCCTACAGGTTTTCAGACCCATGAACAGGAGGGATAAAAGATCTGGTAATAGAAGGTTCTTGCAACAACAATTTATTTTGAGCTCACTCACTAAGTGGGGCAGTATAGATGGCTTCACCAATTGGGTAGGTGATTTTTTGAAAGGGGATGTTTCAGGGATTTCAGATGCAGATGTTATTTTGCGAGCTATCAAATCCTTTCCTAAAGGGACATCTTGTGGGAGAGATGGTCTGAGGGCTCAACATATTTTAGATGCCCTTTATGGGGAGGGATCTTCGGTTGCCAAGGATATGCTATTTCCTTGATAGTTAATTTGTGGCTTAGTGGGAGATGTCCCTAGTATGGCTGAGTTTATAGCCTCCGCACCTCTCACTCCACTGCTCAAACCGGACAATGGCATTCGTCCTATTGTTGTAGGTACTATATGGAGGTGCCTTGTATCTAAAGTTGTTATGGTAGGGGTTAGCAAGGAGACGTCTAAATATCTTAAAGACTTTCAATTTGGAGTTGGTGTATCTGGAGGAGCGGAAGCCATCTTACACAGCACCAATCACCTTTTGAGCAAGCTTCACAGAGACAGGTCTCTTTCTATGCATACGGTGGATTTCTCTAATGCTTTCAACTTAATAGATAGATCTCTGATGCTTGGGGAAGTTAGGAGGAGATGCCCCTCTATTTCTCCATGGGTGGAATTTATCTATGCTTAAGCCGCTAGATTATATATTGGAGACAATTATTTGCGGTCATCAACAGGAGTGCAGCAAGGTGACCCTTTAGGCTCCCTTCTTTTTTCTCTAGCATTGCACCCACTTATTCATGAGACCAGAGACAATTGTAAACTCCTACTTCATGCTTGGTATCTTGATGATGGGACAATTATTGGGGACACTGTAGAAGTGGCCAAGGCACTTGACATTATTCAATGCAGGGGTCCAGAGATGGGGCTTATTCTAAATATAAAAAAATAGAGCTTTTCTGGACTTCATGTGATGGTCAGAAGATCCGTAAAGGATTGTTTCCCATGGATATTGGGAGGCCGCGGCTAGGTATGAAGTTGCTTCGAGGAGCTGGGATAAAGACTTTATTGAAGATTTAGCTATGATGAGGGCTACCAAGGTTGTTGACTTAATGCATTTACTTCCTCAACTGGATGATGTAAAGCCTTGAACTTGACATATCTCAGATCCTTTATAATAAGATCCGGCTCGTCAAAAGAAAACCAACGAAATTTGTTTCGTGTGAATCAGACTTCGTTTCGAATTGTTATGATTTTCGGAAGAAAGAGAAGTAAGGAAGGCTAAGATGTCATTAACCCATAATGATTGTCATTAAGACTAATTAAACATGATTAAAGAAACTAATGATGGATTGAAAACCTCTAATGATCATTAGTAAACACTAATCAATAGTTAACAAAAGATAAGCGTAAGCCGTGAAAGATAAACCGCGATTAGTGAAAGTTAATCACGATTAGTGTTAATTAAACGTCATTAGCGAATCTAGAATCCTTTGGAATGTTCTAACTTAAGCCCCAAGTTTGGGATAGGTTTTGGCGGAAACCATGGGTTGCTAAACCATGGTTAAGGCCTAAACTATGGTTTTCTAAACATGGTTAGTGGTTTTCCGGGGCCTATAAATAGACCCCCCCCCCCATTCATTTTCTACGACTTCCACTACCACCACCACCCCAAGGGCTAGGGTCAAGAGGTCAGGAGGAGGAGTGGGAGGCGAGGGAGGAGCGCTAGCGAAGCGCTGCCGGGAGAACGAGAAGGAGAAAGGTACGATCCTCTCTTAGTTTGCTTCGTAAGCTAGGCTTTCAATTCATCCTCTTGTTCTTCCAAGTTTTGTTCTTGATTCATCTTTCTTTCTGATTTGTTTTCATGTTGTGGTTCGAGGAGAAATATGTGTAACACCCTACTTAGGTGCGGGCGGCTATGCACGTCAGTGACCCTGTGATTCGTCACACGTTCACTCATCTAAGACGCGTGGTGTCTACCGATTCTCCATCGTTTATGTTTTTGTTCTTTCTACTATGCTTTTATAATTATTTTGATGGAGAAATCTGTGCAATACCCTACTTATGTGAGGGCAGCTATGCACGTCAGTGGCCCTGTGATTCGTCACACGTTCACTCACCTAAGATGCATGGTGTCTACCGATTCTTCATCTCTTGTTGTTTGAGTATATTCTTTCAGTTTTGTTGTTGTTTTCCTCACGATTGATTTTATAGAGGAAACTCTTCGAAATTTTCCGAGAAATATGTCCCAATATAAGGGGAAACTCTGCCGAAATTTTCCGAGAAATATGTCCCGATATAAGGGGAAACTCTGCCGAAATTTTCCGAGAAATATGTCCCGGTATAAGGGGAAACTCTGACGAAATTTTAAGAGAACATATGTTCTTGGTGTTCTTCGTGTTCTTCACGTTCTTCGCGTTCTTGACACCTTCTTAGCGTTTTTGATACGAAAATGAAATTCGATCTTTTCAGGAGCCTTAAAATAGCCTTTCTAAAAACAAAACACAATAAAGCCTTGCATACACGAGAGAGAGCTCAATTAGGTAACGAAATCCTTCCTTTTACTGTTGGGTTTTCATAGGAGATTATTGAAATTCTTGATTTTATTTTCTTTGCTATTAAGAACCCTAATTTTGGCCATTTCTGAAAAGTCTGAAAAGTTGTTTTGTGATTCCCACTAAAATAGGGTTTAAGCATCAGATTGATGCTATGGCTTTGAAAGTTAGGGTTTGGGAGTTAAAATAAGCATAAATACGAGTATATATGGTTGTGAATAATATATATGTGAGTCTATACTAAATAATGCTAATTATGCAAATCGAAGATTTAACGAAAGAATTACATCATGGGAATTGATGTGGCTTGAGTTGGATCCTGAAAAGGATCGTGTGTCACGTTAAGGATGACTGGGAGTAGAACTACAGGTCGGGCAAGCAACCTGTAGGTTTGTCGGAAGGAACCCGTATTGGCGTTTCCCTACCTAAGTGGTACGCGGTTGCCCTGCTATGATAAGTGCACACAAATTGAATGTTTTGCAACGCGTGGTACCGAGAGCCAATATATTCGGGTTGGAACGACGGAAGATGTGGTAGTGCCATGTGGAGGCACGGGTGGTTCAATAGCGGCTGGGTCACGATAATATGTATTTAAAGCCGCTAGGTTATATGATTAAATGTTAGCCTGAGGTTTTAAGCAACCGAGTCCTCGAGGACGGTGTGCTCATTTGATTTTCCAGGCTGAGGATTTGAGACCCTGTTGAATAAAAGAAAAGGAAATTGTCGGGGTAGTATAGGAAGATTGGTTGAGGCGACGTGCGGTGGCATAAGCTTACCAAGATCAACACAATCTCCAATCCCGAAGTGTCTACAGCTTCAGAGTCCTAATGGTGGGGTTCCCCTGGACTAATCCCCGATGTGGAATAGAAAGGAATAGGACTTAAACTAATGAGATGGAATGAAATTTTTGTGATATCAAGTTTTGAAAAATTACCCAATTTGTTTTCTTTTCTCTTCTTTGTTACTTAGCATTCGCTAATTTTTATCCTATGATTTATGGAAAACCCAACAGGTATCGGTGAACCATCGCAAGGACTTTAAAAATTACATGCAGCTTACATACTAGACATCCAGCCAGCCACAATAGCTTTACTCTTTAAGGTAGTTAGTAATCTTTTGTATATTTTCCTTTCAAGCTGATGTACATGTACATGATTATAGTGGGATAGTGTATCATCTGAACTTTATTTTGTGAATAGAAAAGTGTTAAAATACTTTCTTCTGAGTATTTGTATTTACAGTCTATTTCTGAATGTTAGTTGTGATTGCTGAATAAATTATTGCAGAGTAACCAGATCCGGATATGGGAGGATCCGACGACGCGGGGAAACGGGGTCGCGACAAATTGAACATGCCCAAGATTTTCTTCTTGCCATTCCTATTGAGGGGTTCGGAATGCATATGTCACCCATTGAATATCGTAGTATTCTCAAGTACCGCCTCATGATTCCTCTTTTCCCACCAGATGAGGCTTGTCCAGTATGCCACAAATCCTGCTTAGATGCTTTTGGGGAGCATGTCGTTCATTGTCGCGAACTTCAAGGTTTTAAATACAGACATGATCTTGTCAGAGATGTTCTTTTTGATATACTCAGACATGCAGGTGTTGCTTCAAAAAAAGAAGCACCGGTGAATTTCTTAACTGATCCACAAGAGGGGAGATCGACACTTAGACCAGTAGATGTTTTGATATTTGGATGGGTTGAAGGAAAGCATGCATGTATTGATTTGATTGGAGTTTCTCCATTGGTGGGACCGATAAAGTGCGATTTTGTTGCGGGATGCGCTGCACAAAATGATGCCTTAGCTAAAGTGGCTAAGCATGAGAAGGTCTGCATTGACAATCAACATGTATTCATCCCATTTGATTTTGATACATTTGGGTTCTTGGCAAGTGAAGCAGTGGAGGTACTTAAGAGGATTCAAAAAATCATGCATAATAATGTTATGGTTCCTAAGTCTATGACTGTTGTATTTTGAAGGATTGGATTTGCCATTCAAAAGGGATTGGCGGCGCAGCTTGTTGCCCTCCTTCCATCAATTTCTATGTAACTTTTTTTCCTTAGTAAATTTTTAAGTCCCATATGAGTGAAAATCAGAAAAGCCATGCAGGGGGAAATACGATGATGAATGTCAAGTTCAAAAATACTCATAGTGCTTCCTTACAATCACTAAGGGGATGTAAGATATAATTTAAATTTCCCTGAGTAGATATTCTAATGCATGCATGGGAAAGGAAACCACACTTAGAACATGAATTTATATTGGTGAGCGAGATAACATATAAATTTGGCTAGAGGAAATATGATATAGTGCATCTATATATGGTGAAGTGTGGTCCGAGTCCTACAAGCACAAGAATAATCCTAGGAACTCTAATAGTCACGGTGCAATCTTAGGACTACGTCAATCACCACCAAAAATTTAAGCCTGATAGGCAGTATCCAGTATTTGCGTACAAGCGCGAGAACCCAAACGAGAATTGTTGGAAATGAGCAGCTATTACGAGTTATTAAAAAAATTAAATATCACTCTCTCTCCAAAAAAAAATTCTTTGCACCTTTTCAACTTGCTCGGTCCATAGAATCGCCTGCCTCCGATCTACTTGAAATACTTCTTTCCAGAAAAACTGCTGCAAGTCCATTGGGTTCCTTGCACGAAAGAGATAATAAGATGTTAGAGAATGATATGCAAAATATTTATAGAATATAAAATAAATGGAAAATGCTAAGAAAAATAAGCAGAGAAATGTACACGCAAGAAAATCGAGGGTCAGAATACCTGAGGGTTGATAACTTAAAATTAAAATTGTCTAAAAATAGACCCTAAATTGCATACCGCCCCGACAACGACGTCATTTGACATACCATTAAATACCCTTATTACAATGTTGTTTTTTCCTTGTAATTTGGAACTCCAAATCAATAAAAACCCATAAGAAAATAATATGAAATTAATCTCAATGTGAGTACTTTGATTATACTTGGGCAAGTCTCAAGGTCAAACTCAGGGAGGTAGTGTGAGGGTCTAGAGTTTTCAAACAACTCCGATGAATGAGGTGGCTGAGATCTCTCTCTCTCTCTCTCTAATTGTTGAACGGGTATTTTCACGGGTCTAAAATACGTCTCACACAAAGCAGAGACGCAGTCGCTGTGGCGACCCGCAAGAAACCCCAATTCAAACAACAATTAACCCACAACAAAGATCAAACAATGAAAAGCGGTGCGGAGTTAAAATTTATTATAACTATACAAAAGATGTGTATAGTGCAAGTAATGTAGAGTGGCGAACATAGGAAGAAAGCACGTAGATCGGGGCAAATGATGCTAAAAAATGACTGTGATCAAGTGTCAATATGTATGCTATTTTTTTGTGGGTTTTAATTTTATATTTTTTAT
Source organism: Ottelia alismoides (assembly GCA_037367405.1). NCBI lineage: Eukaryota > Viridiplantae > Streptophyta > Magnoliopsida > Alismatales > Hydrocharitaceae > Ottelia > Ottelia alismoides. The sequence continues at coordinate 417,518 of JAZKJV010002553.1, read as the reverse complement.
TTGATTTTTGTTTTTTGTATTTTTATATTTTGATCTTTTACATTCTGATTTTATATTTTCTTTTTATATTTTATATTTTTGTATTTTCTTTTTATTTTGAAATAAGGGTACAAAACTATATAGAATATATATACACAAGAGAGATGAGAGAGAGAGATAGAATATATATAAAAATAGGGAAAATTAAGCAAAATACAAGAAATAAATTATTTTTTGGGTTTTAATAATTTTTTAATATTTTTGTGATTTTTAGATAAATTTTCAAATTTTTTATGGATTTTTAAATTAAAAATAATCAAAATAGGGAATAAAATAATTAGCCGAAATTAAAATGGAGATGAAAAGTATTAAACAGAGTTAAAAATTCTCCAGATTATTTTTAAAACAAAGATAAGGAAATATAGAAAATTCAAAAATAGAGATAATTTTTTTAATATTTTTATGGGGTTTTTATGTTTTTATAAAGCTTTGGGGGTTTTACAATTTTTATGAGTTTTCTTTTTTTTTTTTGGGATTTTTGGTCTGAAATTGTAAAATACTTAAATAAATATGAAATATATTTTTTGTAATTTTTCAAAAAGGTTTTATAATTTTTATGCATTTTATTATGCAAATAGGGATGAAAATGCATGTTTTTGAATTTTTATAAATATTAAAATGCTTCAAAAATGTAAAATAAAAATATGGCATAGATGTGCAATGCTCCAGGAAGCTAGGGCTATTTTTGTGGATTTTTTTCGATTTTTATTGATGCATGAAATATATGCTACAAGCAAAGAGAAATTACACTATTAGTAAGGGCATATTTGTAAATATCAGAAAGTATAGGGGTCATAGTGTAAATTTCCCAAAATATTAAACATGTTCAAAAATTTAATGGACCAATTATTAATTAACAAAACTCCCAGTCCTACCCTACAAAAATCGCCAAAGCATACACGACAAGCACGTGAGCCTGACCGGAACTAGAACATAATTATACAAAAGGCTGGGGGCTATACTGCAATTTGTCCAAAAAGTACTTAATTAGAAATAAAAAAGTAACATGGGGGTCCTATGCAAAATGGCCACGCCTCACGTGCACTAGTAATGTGAGGTGAGGTGGATGATGAATCTCGGATTCATCACTCTAAATCTCATTTATTAAGCTCAAAAACTTCAAAATCAACAGCATATCTGCATCTATTCTGCTTAATTAGCATTCATGCATGTTTTCATAAGAATGTCATTTTATCCATTATTTTTGCACAAAATAAGAAGCCAAAAGTCCAAGCTAGAAATGACCTGTAAATAACCTAATTTCTCGGATTTTTAACTCCTTCATGCTAACTTCGAATGACACAAAACCACTCCACTATGTACATATCACTAACAAGAATAAATGAAAAATACAAAAAAAATCACTAATCCTGTTAAGTGGACCAAAAACCCAAACCCTAGTTTCAGGATTTTCGGACTAAAAGCCCCATATCTTCCCCATCCAGTACCCGATTTAATGCTACTCACTTTTGAACTAATGTACATTCAATTACCTTCAAAACAAGATCAAGTTCAAGTGAATCAGAACTCGTATGTGAAAGTTGGGTTTTGGGCCTCTTTTGTACATTGTATATTTTAGCGGTTTCTGACCTATATTTTATGCATATACTTTCATAATTAATAAAAATCCAAAAAAATAGATTTAGATGTCTTTTATTTATCTTTGATTTCTCCATAATTTTTCGGATTTTTACCCGGCCTAAAAATGACAACAAAATTAGAAAACCCAAAAACCTAGGTATTCTATGTACATGGGATACCCAAAAATTCACTTTTTACATTTAACCGATTTTGGCTTTGCATGAAAGTTGTAGATCTCGTCGAGACGAGCATTTTTCATGAAGGAACTTTTTCGATCCGAGGTCGTTTACTATTTCTTTTTGATTTTACAAAATAATTCCTTTTCGATTTTTCTGAAGCTGACACGTGGCCGCCCCAGAGGCTGCCACGTGTCAGTGTTTTTTAGGCTTTTCTTTTATTCGTTTTTATTAAAAACAAAAATTTTAAAAAAATTATTAAAATTAATTCACCGCACGTGCATCGCACGTGCCTCCCAGGCACGTGCTCCGCACGTGCATCGCCCCCTTTCCCTTTTGAGCCACGTGGCCCTTCCGCGGTCGTTCGATCAGCGCCGATCGAACGGCCGTTGTGCGTCATCTCCAACCTCTGAGCGGTCGCCCTCCGTTATCTCTGCCTCACCGTAACCACCCTCCGCAGTCGCTGCCCCGTGTATTCCGCAACGACCGGCCGCCTCCCTCGCCTATAAAATCACCTTGCCACCCCCCATCCAAACCATCCGCCGAGTCACCCCTGCGACGAGGTCGACGATGACAGCGTCACCTTCTCCAGACGACGAGATCCGAGGGGATCTTCCCTCGTTGCAGAAGCGGCACCGCCGCCGCTCTTCCTCTGCTTCGCTCCGGCCAGCCGTCGAGCCCGCTACAATTCGATTCCAACGTCATCTCCTCCACGCGTTATCAACATCGACTCCAGCCACTTACGTCTTCTCTGACTTTGACATTCGCCTTCTTCTCCGACAACCCGCCTCCGTCGTCGCTATCTTCACCGACCATCTTCGACTCCAGCACCGCCTGAGCTCCTCCGTGGGCCATCGCTCCATTGCCCACAACTCCTACTCGCTTCACCACCACCAAGTTCTTCTCCGACAAACTTCATCTTCAACACCACCGCAAGCAGTCTGACGACCGCCAGGCCACAGAGAATCGTCTTCCGCCAACGCCTCGAATCAGAGCGGTGCTCCGCCAACCACCAACCGACACTCCACCAGTCACCGAAGGCCTTACGGCCCGCCTCCTCATCTCCGCCTTCATCAGCCGGGCACGGAGCCCGAGACTCCCCACGCACGTGCGGGGCACGTGCATCGGGGGAGGACTACCTCAACACTACATCAGCACCCAGGTCACGTGCTTTGCACGTGACCGTGGGTCAAATTGCACAGGATACCCCCGGGCTTTCTTCGTATCGCGCTTCAACCCACTACCCTAGGGGTCACGTGCGGTGCACGTGACCTGCTGGGAAATTTACAGAGGCCCCCCATAGTATTAGTAATAAAATCTAGGCCCCCCTTGCTCATTTTATTTATTTGTTTATTGTACGTATACCCTTGTCTTCCCCTTTATTTTTTGAACCTCTTTTTGACATTATTCTATTTATCAAAAATTGGCACTTTGTTCTACACTCAATTCTCTACACTTTGACATGATGTGGATATTTTTCTGATTAATGGTTAATTGATAATTAATTCTTTTGTGGAAATTGCAAACTTTACCCATTTCATGCTCTAAAATTCATATTTGATTAACTGTTGCACTAAAAATCCCGAAAAATTACATAGTGTAGAGTTAATTGTGCTTGACATTGTGCCAAAAAAGATTTGCATTTGCAAGCATATTTTGCTCTGTAAAAATCATTTTGCATGTTTTAGTATTTGATTTTTAGTAGGTATTAAACCTCGCATTTTCGAGGTTTAGGATTTTTCTGAAATCCATCACCTAGTGATAGATCTTAGATAATTTTATCCTGTGAAAATAAATAGGTTTAATATTTATTATAATTAAATATTAAAAGTCATTCTGTTTGCATTTAAAAATCCATAAAAAAATTCATATTGCATCCAAAAATTCCAAAAAAATTACATTGCATTCATTTCATCATAATCTACATTGTGGCAAGTTTTGTATTTTTCGGACATTGTTTGAACATAGCCGATATTTTAGTCCCTAAAATAGGCCAAAATTGCATTTTGCATCCCTTATTTGCATTGAAAATTTCAAAAAAAGATCGCCTCGAAACCGTGCACGAATATTGATAAACACAACTCTAGGTTGTTCCTTTACCTCAGTATGATCGACCTTGGGACTTGCCCAAGTAAAAATAAACATGAAACCACTCGATTAAAAATTGAATAATTTTGTGGTTATTTCTTGACCGATTCCGATCGTCGCCTACAACGAACGACACATTTTTAATTTCACACGACAAGATAAAACCAACTTTTTAAACTCGGTGTTTTCGGACTCGTCAGATGGCGCCGTTGCCAGGGAGGCAAACGGCTTAGTTTGGTGTTTTGAAATTTTTTTGTTCGGTTTTCCGCATTCGAGTAGTCTGACCCCCGAATTTTTCATTGTGAATACCATTTTATTTCCAGCATTTATTTCGCTTGTTTTATTTTTGATTATTTCCTGAGTCACTCTCTTACACATATCTCTCTTACTTTACTTGCGAGGTACCCGGCGTACGTGGAGCGGTTTTTCAAGAAACCGACGCATCTTCATCGACATCCGAAGAAGCCGCAATTAATTTAAGATCGAGTCGAGTCGTGAGAGAGCGTAGAGTCTAGGTTTTCAATTTCTGCAATTTCATTCACATGCTTATTTACAGTGGTGTCCGTTTGGACTCTCGCGCATGTAAAAAAGACCTTGAACTCTATCTGTGGTGTGTCGTGGCCTGTTTCACTCTCCGGTGAGGGTGGGGCCCGACTTGAGTGGCGATTAGAATAGACCTGCACATATGGCTCTCAGAGTATTTTTACATTTTTTTTATTGTGCTCGTAGGATCTTAGGCCACACTGCACTTTAATTGAGACGCACATTAGATCGTTCAACTTAGCCAAAATTTAAATCAATTCTTCCCGCTAATAGAACTTTCTGCTTAGGTGCGGTATTCATCAGCTTGCACGCATTTAGAATATTCTTGTATTGCATCCCACATGGAGATTGCGAGGAGGCACTGTAAGTCTTCTAACTGAGCATACATCATTGTTTTCTCGCACATCGGCTTTTCCCAAACTTCTCTCTTTTTTATCACATAATTCTAAAGGATATTGGGACTGGACAGTAGACGTGTATTTGTGCTCATTTAAATTCTTCAGTGATCACCTAATAAAAATTGGGACTGCTCAATATAGTCGATTTCAAATTAACCCATAAAATCAAGAATTTCTGCGGGAGAGCAACCCCGACCTTGGATGTTTATATTTTTCTGAGTGAGCAAGAGACGACACTTAAGGCTAGAGCCCAAATCCGAAATTTCAGCTCGCTAACATTTTGCCAAGATTGATTTATCACCAACTAAAATTGAAAAGATAATAGCCAAACTCTTACGGCTTCATTGTGTGCGTTGGTGAACTCAGGGTTTGAATTGTGTTTGCGTTGGTGTGCGTGAACCGATTTCGAAGATCAACAGCCGCACTTTTGATAAAATTTCTCTTGACTATTCCGTGCAATCATCTCTCTCCTTTCTTGATTTAAAATTCACCATGGAATTCTTGACCAATAACTCTTGCAGACCCAACCCCTCATTCCTTTCAGCTCTTTCAAAAATAGCTGAACGTTTATCTGAGAATCCATCAGAGCTATACTATGAAAATGAATTCGTATCGGTTAGACTCAAAACACCTCCCCCACAACCACCAATAAATCCATCTCCCTCTTTTAATCCGACCTGTTTCATGAATGACAACCCTTTGTATTCAGAGAAGACAAACCAACAAATGATTGAGGGCTCTACTTCTTCATTTATCATATCCTCTTTACGCTGATCATACAATTCATCCTTCATATTCGGTAAATGTCAATCCATCATTCATTGGAGATGATAACCACTTGATCGAATTGAACACTTCTTCACCCCTTCCATCGATCTTGAACACCAATGAAAAATCATTATCTTGGATTGAACATAACAACCCCCTCTTCACTCATACAGAGGATTGGGCCGACCACATAGGAACACATCAACCCTGTATGTTGACTCCACAATATTAAGGTCCGACTACTCAAAGAATTAAACTCCCCTTGGACCAACTCCACATACCTAGACCATATGAGCAGCCACCTTCCATGATTATTGAGGAGATACTTTCAGAAAACGATGATCGTATATCGGATATTTCAATAGACCCCTCTCCTAGTACATATAGAAAAATGGAAGAGGATATTCAATTACAAAAACATACCCCAACTGCTCCCGTACTTGGTCGTGAAGAGATTTTGGAGAATATTTTGAGGATGAATAAGAAATTTGATTTAATGGAAGATAGATTTCAAGAACTTGCCGATCGATTAATTTTATTCTCTGGTAGCTCGAACATGAAAATGAATTAGGAAATGATTGGATATGAGACTGAAAATTTTGAGGATATTCAGGGACCTAGGGACAATTCTGATAATATCACTTCTACATATTACTCCCCTAGAAATGACTATGTCGCTGACTATCGCTCTGAATATCAAGGCCCCTTTTCATCTAAAGAACACACCACACCCCCACACTATATAGAAAATACCAAAAAAATGGAAATATTTGAAAACTACAAAAAAATAAAAATCAGAAAATTTCATAAAAATTGAGACTGAAGACGATCTAAGGAATTTGGATCCGACTGTACGGGAAGCAATAGGAAAGAAATTGATTTTTGAACTTCCCTTTCTACAGGCCATTGAACACTTCCCCGATCTTAAAGGATTTGTAATGGACAAATTAATGATGAAAAAGTCAGGCAGGATTAGAACAAAGATCGAAAGACATATCTTGTCAATGGCCTCCTCCTTGGTGTTGAGGAGAAAAACTAAGAGCCGCATAGTGAGGCGGTTGCCTAGATTTGACTGTGAAATCAAAGACACAATCTTCACCCATGCTCGGATTGATGACGATGCACCGATCAATATCCTTCTGACCTCTGTATTTCATGAACTCAAACTCGGACCGATTCGGAAGATACGAGAGATTATTCAATTGGCGGACCGATCGATAAAACGGCCGAGAGGAACCATTTCTGTCATCATGAAATTCCACGGTGCTCCGCTCAGAGTAGAATTCACGATCATTGATATTGAGCATCAAGGAGAATCTACCCAGTCTCCAATCATTCTCGGAAAGTTGTTCTTGGCATTGTTCAAGGCAATTATTGACTGTGAGACTCGGGAAATCAATTTCACAGCATTGGAAACACTTAGATCTGACCATATCTTTGAGGAACTACGATCTTCTGAGGCAACCCACGAAGTCCCCGACAACCGTAACCATGAAACGGTAGAAGAGCCCTACCCTGCAACCACATCTGAGATAGCGGTTGTTGATGAGACTATTGGTTTAGAGAATCTCCCCCTGCTCCATTCCCAACCTCTCTCACCATGGAGAATCACGTATATGAATCATATGATCCGGAGACTTATGCATGGGCACACCCTGGGTCAACCTACTCTAACTACATGGATTGTGTCAACTCGACACAGGAATGTGCTCCAACATCGAATCAATTGAGAAAGAACATGCAGAGACTCTCCCCAGTATTTCAATTCCTGCGGATCTCGAAATAGACAAATCCTTCTTCTATGATCCTGAGACATATGCATGGTCACACCCTGGAGCAACATTTTCTGAATATCATGACCAAATCATCCCGAATCGAGAGTGCTCAAACATACAAGAGACTAAGAAAAAGCACGCAACCCAACACCGACCAAGGAGAATTCCAATGGCTATTCATCTGAATACTCAAGTGAACCGACACCTTCACGAAGAAATAAAAAGAGAGCCACTTTTGACTTTCGGAAGAGGAATCATCTGATGGTCCCTCATCAGGTCCGGAAAAGGTAGTCTACATGAGTGAAGTTTGTTCGGCAACTCTAAAGCCATATCTTCGCAAGGATCCAAAATTCAATTCTCATTGGACAACTCCCGTTCCTAACTACTACTCATTCAAAGCTGATGCTCCTGCCCTCTTCAAGTACACTGGAATTCTTTCGTATGAGCCGACTGAGACCGGTGCTTCAGAGTATTCATCTGAGGACAAACCGATTGACCCCAAGAAGGAACGAATTCTAAGGAAACAACTGAGGAAACAAAAAGACATGAATACTTGGAGTATGTCCACCTTCAAATACTACTCCTCTGAGGATAATTCTGATGATGGATATCTTTCATCTGACTCAAATCCTTCATCCACTATCCATCATGATTTTTCTGAGGATAACACTGACACTAATTGGAAATCATATGCCTCATCTCCATCTCATCATTATGATCTCCCACCGCAGGCTCACAAGAAGATCAGCCGAAAACCGCCTTAATCAACGGCTACCCACCCTCCCTCCCGACCACATCGGTCTCCTTGTACAGCGTCTTCCTCTACTTAGGCCAAGGCCTAAGTATAGGGGGGGACCGATGCCATTTGTATATACCATTTCTCTCACCACGCTCCTTTTCCCGATCACTCCATCTCCACCCTTCTTCTATACTTAAACTGACCAAAGCCTAAGTACAGGGGGAACCGACACCCACCTGTCTATACTCTCCTCATTCACATATCCCAACCGCTTCATTTTTTGGCATTTTCACTCCCTTACGCTTAGCCCGAGCTATGTCTTCATTACGCTTCTTGTGCTCTGAGGACACAACACTCGCTAAGTATAAGGGGGTCTGTATAGATACTTTATATATATTTTATCCATACCTCGTACTTTTGCGTAAGTCTATATGTATTTACGGGGTGGGTAATTCATTTGAAAAAAAATTGAAAAAATGAAAAGAAAAGAAAAAGGATTTTGCTACTGACACTGACTTTGCCCAAATTTTTTTTTGAAAATGGCTTCTTATTCATTCTTGCATTGAAAAAAATCCCTTGTATAAAAAGAAAAAAAATGTCTGCATTTCACACACCTGCACTTCATCTAGCATCGCATTCATCTGCATCTGTGAAAAGTCATTGGGTTCTGAACCGAGTTATGAGTAGAAACCGAGAGTGGTCTGGACTTGACCTTAATCCACCTAATTTTCAGAGGGACTTCACCGAGAAATAGGATTTTAAGAGCTTCAGGTCTTTTGACTTAATTCTTTAAGTTCCACATTACAATGTGCAGCGTTTGACTCTTAGTGTCTAACCTGATCTATTCATTCTGGGTACAACTCTGGAATAGGGAATTAATTTGTACTCTCGCACTATGCACTTAGCTCAACTCAGACGGGATTTTGGAAGAATGTGTGAGTCTTTTTTCTGGTAGCGTGGAAATCTAAAGACTGGAGTAGGGGTTGAAATAAAGCTTCAGAAAAGGGATGGACGACTGGACACAATTTTTTCTAAGACCCCAAAAAAATGTACGGAACAAAAAGATTCTATATCCGTAGGGGCACAACAAGATCCAAGCAGAACCACCAAAAATTCCAAATACAAAGAAGCATTACCAAATAAAATCTGACCAAAAAGATCCAAGCTTCAAGAAACCTGCAGATCTTGGTGAAGACTCGGCTACACTGGCCATCTTCACAAGGAGAGGTGACTACACTGGCCACCCTCCACTTCTTTTCCCTTTCTTCTAACTTCTCCCCCATTTCGATTGTGAACACAACGCGACAGGCCTTAGAAGGAAATACCTGACTCCCCGAGGACGAGTTACTGGAGAGGAGAGGAGCATGGTAGTCCGGCATTCTAGATGGGAAGAGCTAAAATCCTTTACACACATGAGTCGGTTGTTCAATGTTCATAGGGTATACTTTTGGAAGAGGATTGATCTAACATGATTTCTGAGCCGAAACTGTGACAATGATGTATAGAACTTGAGGGTTGTTGATTTTAAAATTCTAAGTCTCACAGAAGTTCCGACACACAAATAATCCTAAGGTCGAGTTTAGTTTCACTTTCACCTTCAGTTCATGGTCTTGGTATGAAACCCAATCTCATTTCACTTCATGGCATGTCTTTTTGATGCTCGGGGACGAGCATGGTTTAAGTATAGGGGGATGATGAATCTCGGATTCATCACTCTAAATCTCATTTATTAAGCTCAATTCCCTCAAAATCAACAGCATATCTGCATCTATTCTGCATAATTAGCATTCATGCATGTTTTCATAAGAATGTCGTTTTATCCATTATTTTTGCACAAAATAAGAAGCCAAAAATCCAAGCCAGAAATGACCTGTAAATAACCTAATTTCTCGGATTTTTAACTCCTTCATGCTAACTCCGAATGACACAAAACCACTCCACTGTGTACTGATGAATCTCCATTTCATCACCTTTATTCTATCATTTTGGCCTTAAAAACCCCAGCAAATGCATGAAAATAGCATTAATTTGTACAAAATAGCATCCATTCCTTATTGAGTTTATTGTACATAAAATAAGGTTTTTAATGCCAAAATTATAGAATAAAGGGAAGAAAAGAAAAAAGGAATAAAATATTGCAAATATTTTATGACCCTAACCCCGAGACCAAGGCCAGCATGGAATTGGTCGACAAGGAATAAAGTAGGGGGAGATAAGGGCCAATTATACAATAAATACCTCATTTATTCGTTCATTTATTTATGCATTTTTGACACCTATTTTGTACATAATTATTTATTCATCAAATAAAGAAACTTTGTACATGAAAGTTGTAGATAATAATGTAAATAAAAATACAAAATTGAGTTTGCGTAAAAAGGATACACAATGTACATTTTATACCCAGAATAAAAAGCCAAAATCTCAACTTCACAGACCCATATCTTGCAAATAAAAATTCCAAATCACCCAAACTCACTTTAATTGTATATAGCTTTCCATAAACTATTTAATAAAATTTGTTTCATAATTTTTGGAGTCCATCTGTGGAAGTTAGGTTTTTGGCCCACCTTGTATATAGGACTGATTAAAGTATTCATTTTATTCAATATTCAGTATTTTTATAAATTTATATTTTTAGAATCTTGTAAATAATGTATATAATATATGTACATATTAAAATTAAAAGAAAACTAAAAAGAATTTGTAAAATAAAATAAGCTCATGTAATACATAGACAAAATACCTATGTTAAGAATGTACATGAATAAACAGGGATTTTATCCTTTTATTCTTTATTCCTATATATTTTTATAATAATGTATATATTATACATAACTCATTAAAAATACAAATTCAAAATAAAAATAAGTAAAATTCATTAAATAAATGAAATGTATATAATATATAGGTAAAATACCTATAAGTATACTTACATATACACAAACACATCTATTTAAAAATGTAAATAAACTCCTAAAAATTAAATAAAAGTACCTTTATACTCATAAAAATAAATTATAAATTTATAAAATTAGCCAATAAAAGAATAAAAGAAAATAAACAAATTAAAAATAAAATATACAAAAATACATGTAAAATACATACATATACACATTATTTTAATAAAACCATAATAAAATACTTCAAAAAAATAAATAAAAATCATAAATAAATACTACATTAATTTATAAACATTTTTATTTTATAAGTAAATACTAATTAATTCATTTAACACGTGTAATAAATGGGTCAAGATTCGGCTGATGTGGACCAATCAGGGGCCAGGGAAAGTTGACCTCCGGTCAACTCCCCCTGCGCCTCTGATTTTCGTCAGACATGTATTTTCCCTTGATTTCTGCCATTTTTCCTGGGCGTCCCTTTCATCCATCGCCTTCGATCTCTTCACGGATTTTATTCTCTGATCATCCATGATTCGCGCCGTGATCTTGGAACCCTTGTACATAGCCCCGATTCTTCAATAATCGTCGGTCCATGGGGGTCCCCTGGAATGTTTATAAATAAGGTTTTCCTCCTCCTTGGCCGAATTTGGCCATTTTTATTCCTCCCAATGAGCTTGAATCAGCTCCTGGTGTAGCCCTCATGACAGGAGGCGCTTCCCAGCACCTCGATTCGGTCCATGGAGGAGGAGAATTTTGTCGCGGCGGCGCTCCGACGGTCGCCCTGCTCCCTGGTGGCCCCCAGGTATAAGAGCTGTCCTTTTAAGCATTTTAGTTAGTTTTTAATGTTAGTTTTTAATTCCAGTAGTTAGATTAGTCTTTAGTTAAGTCCCTTAGCGTAAAATCCAAAAATTCGAAGTTCGCCGGAGCTCCGCTCCGGCGACTTCTTCACCGTAAACCCGACTGTTTTCGACCGCCACGAGCACCCCATCTTGATCCCCATCGCCTTCTCCATCGTTCCATCACCTTTGACCAACCCAGGACCCCTGGTCTTGGCAAATCGGGGCTCCACCTCCGCCGTTCATCGGAGCCCCTCCACCTCACACTATTTTGCCGTGAAGCTTCAAAACCCCGGTTCGAGGAGGTAGCCCTCTCGCCCCCGGTTCTTCCTCTACAGGTCAAATGAAGAATAGAGCCCATCTGGGCTCGAATCGAACCAGGAAGAGGTTCCTGGAGGTCCGATACTTCACCGACCTCGTCCGAGCGACTCGGACCTCCAGGAGCCATAATGGAACCATCAGTCGATGCGGGAGGCCTCCAGCTACGTGCAGACCATCTCAGACGCGCCGGAGAGCCCTGGAGGAGCCCAAGCTTCTCGATCGAAGCTCGCCAGGCGCGAGCTTCTTCCCTGTTCTTCCAGGGAGCTCCAGCACCGTTGGAACATGAGGCGAGGCCCAGTTCGCTCAGGAGCAGTCCGATGAAGACACGTGCCAACCGTAAGATCAGCCAGGATCATCTAATCCAAGCCCTTCATCGACGAACCGGTATCCACCGTCGGATGCTCGCTGCGTGGATAAGTGGCGCGCCCTGCGCCGCAGGATGATGCGCCATAGGGGGTAAATTTCAAACACATCCCCCCGCTTTTGTATCTATAGTTTAATCCTAAAAATAAAAGGCTACGTTGTAAATAAAGTATAAAATTTGCAGTCCACCCCCTGGAGTTTGTATATTTGCGTTTTAGTCCCTCCGCGCCTCACGTGCAGCACCCACGTGAGGCGCGTGATATTTGCATTTAAACCCCTCCGTGTTTCAGTAATTGTAGATTGGCCCTGAAAATAAAATTAAACGTTCATTTTTATTGAAATTTTTGCATGGATACCCCTGTCACTTATTTTAATTGCAAAAATGCCCCTGCCAAGCCAGTTATCTTTGTATGCTTTGTCCATTTATTTTGTCCCCCATTTTAATTTGAAAAATCTTGCAAAAATGGATATAAGCATCTGTTAACATGCTCTCACACGCCATATTTTTGGATCTTAATTTTGTTGTATTTTTGCATTTATTAAAAATCAAAAACATGTCTTTTATTTACTGCCTAACTTATAAAATACCAATAAAAATATTAAAAGACCTCTAAAAATTCCAAAAAAATTGCCTAGTGTGTATTTTAACGTATTTCAGTGTCAGTCCAAAAACCCCTAAAAATCTCAAAAGGAAAATCTTAAAAATTTAAAAATACAAAAAAACTTCAAAAAAATATATAAAAAATAAAAGAAAAATCAGAAAAATATGAACTCAGTTCCTATTTCTGCTATATTTTATTAGCTTTATTAGAAAAATAGTGTGGAAAAAATTTGAGGTTGTTTGCTATTTTTAATTCCCAATTTTATCTCCAGCCAGTAGCTTTCCCACTATTTTGCTTTATTTCAGTATTTAAAAATACCAAAAACAGTTTGAAAAATACCCAAAAATCACAAAAACAGTAAAAAATCCTAAAAATATAAAAAAACATTTTATTTCTGACTTTTTGGTTATTTTTGCACATTTTTATAAATACTTTATCTTGTCTTTTATTACATTGTCCTTATTTTCCCATATTGAAAAAAGAAAATAGAAAAATATAAAATATAAAATATAAAAATCAGAAAATCAAAAATCAAAATACAAAATTAAAAATAAAAAACAAAATAAAAAAATAGAAAATTAAAAACCCACAAAAACAATAAGCAGTTGGACATGAACCAAGAATTGAATAATTGCACAATCATTTTCACATACAACAATTCGCCTCCCAGTGCTCGACATCTACCTGTACTTACGCCTATACACACTTGCATGTAGAGTTATAATAAATTTTAACTCCACATTTTTGGATATTCATTGCATACATTGATTGTGGGTTAATTGTTGATTGATTTGGGGATCTTTAAGTGGTCAATTCAGCGACTGGATCTCTCGCCTTGTGAGATATCTAGACCCTTAATTTTCCCCACCCATCAAATGGCGCCGTTGCTGGGGAGGCAACGGATTTTGTATGATTTTGTGAGCTTATTTGTTCATTTATTCGATTATTTGCTCATGTCCATGATTCAGTTATTTGTTTGGATTTTATTCCTAATTGATATTATTTGATTGACTGCTCTGACCATTTCTTTCCTTTGTCTTTGATGCGAGGGACCGCCAAGCGAAGGAGGACCTCCTAGGAGGACCTATGCACCCAAGCAAGGTGGAGTTGGCTCTTCTATGCCAAGCCAACAGGAGAGAGCATCAAAGGGAGAAGAAAGAGAATTTTTGAAGACAGTCTCTATTTTTATGCATATTACTTTATTATGTATATTCATGTGAGAGAGTGAAACTTAGAATTTTGTAATAATACAGGACTCTCACAGGTACACTCCAACTCCCGAGGTCCATTGCCTGAGGGATTGTTCCCTTGGGGGCCTCGACGGTTTTGACGCTCTTTCTTTTTATTTTATTTTTATTATTATGTGTGAATGAGCCCTAGCTTAGGAATTGCTTGCCGATAGATTAAGGTCCAAACACCCTAATATATTTGCATGTACATATAGTGCGTTTTGGATCTAGGCAAATCTAAACAGTCGGTTCATTTATCTCTTAACCCATGTGCCGTGAGCAAGCCCCATCAAGCACTACTCCTGAACTCGAGCGTGTCGAGAAGAGGAGGGGTGAGCCAAGACCGGACTCTTAGGTTAAGGATAAGTGACCGACTTGTGGTGCTTCACGATAATAGCAGTTACTATCTTAGGGCGATTTCTTCGGCTTGCATCTGCATATAGCATAGGTTTCAATTCTGTTCTGCATCCCGCATGGAGAGAGCTGGGAAACACTGTAAGTCCTCTTACTTAGCATGCATCATCGATTTCCGACTTGCATGGCTTTTCTGACCTTCTCCCTCTGTTTTTGACCACTTAGGATGCTTTTCCATTGGAACCTCGATAGGCACGTGCATTGAAAATACCCAAAAAAAGTGATAACCTAAATAAAATCGGGACTGCTAACTCTATTGGACCTAAAAACAAAACGTAATGGATTCCTTGTCTTGGGGAGAGCAACCCCCTCATTGTATGTGATTTAAGTGTTCACGTATACACTAAGGAGTAGAGCCCAAATCCCATCAAGCCTCCTAAGTGTTTGTACAACTTTGTGATTCTCACCTAACTCTAAAACCGAAAAGATAATGACCATCATCTGACGGTCTTCACCGTGTCGAGTAGGTGAATTAGGGGTTTGCCTTGTGTATTGATTGTGACTTGGAGTCCGTTGCATTTTCATGCATTATTAGAGTCATCGGTCCTGTCCGTGTGAGTCATGCATTTTTCATCTTTGAGTCTCTCTACCTCTCTTGTACATATACCTCTTCATTTGCATTGAGTCGTGATATTGGCGCTCGAGCTCAATCATTTCTTCGCCAAGTCCATTCGTTCCCGACATCTTCTTCACCATCTTCTTCGTATCCACTGTATCATCCCTATCTTCTTCGGTTCAAGGAGAGTATGCTCTTCGGACCACCATTGTGGCGGTGTTCCCGTCCTGTGTGGAACACCCAATTTTGTATGTGTCTCGATCTTCTTCCCCGCCCTCCTCGTCCCCTCTGTTTCACTCTTCTATCACCGTGATATTGGCACGTAGCCTCAATCAACTTCTCCACCCCATTGTGTACCCTTCTTATCCACCCTTCTTGTGTACCCCGTATCAACTCTCCCTTTTGCCCGGGAATGCTGTGCAGATTGATGAGGCCCGCATCGAGGATTGTCTATATTATTTGTGTAAGTCGGGCATGATGTTGAGGATGCTGAGATTGATTTGGTGGATTTTACTTTTGGATACATGCATACAAGCTTATTGAGGATTCTTGATGACGCATAGAGCGCAGGTGTGATTCTTTATTAAGGATTTAGATCTCACCCACCGGATTAAGGATGTAATATGACGCGATGACTTGGTGATGATTTCATGAGTATTGATTGATCTATCTCTCTTGAGGTTCCACCCATCCTGATTTTGAGGATTGACTGATTGTTCTGATTTGGACCTCCTGATTAAGGTGTGCGGATCCTACATGATCTCTCATCTTCCTAATTGACCCATCCTTGATCTTCTGACTCTCTAATCCACCCTGGCATTTAGAGGATTCCTGACTATTTGTTGTGCTATCTCAGCCAGATTTGATTACCTGAGGGACATCTTGTGAATGACCTGATTATTTGCTCCCTCTCTTGATCTTACGCCCTCCGGTAGATTGATGGATTCACATTATTTTGAGGACCTGAGATGACTGGCCAGCATTCCCTTGACCTACATTGATCTAGCTCGCATTCCTCCCCGAGGACTATCTGCGGGAGAATGCGACAATTTCTTGGACTACGGTTTCATTCACGACTTTGGTCGCCATTGTGATGCTACCCGAAACCGAGTCAGATGATATGCTTGATTAGCCTCCCTCCGTGATTGTGTGCCCGACTTGTCGGTGCCTGAGGCCAACTGACCGACTGCTCTCCTTGACGGTCCTTGCAAGGCAGAGCTCCACTTTTCTGATTATTCCATGCGTGGTTCATAGCTCTTCGAGGGTTATCTGCGGGAGGCTATGCCACATTATTGCTATGATGGTCGCTTCTGCTGGTAGGATGACTGTTGCCTACCATGACCATCTTCTCTGTGGATCCGTCTGATGGATCCGACTCCTTTGAGCCTCTCTCTCTCCTTGACGACCCTCGCAAGGACAAGACGTATTCCGATTATTCACTGTGTAGCTCACATTACTTCCCGAGGACTATCTGCGGAAGGATGTGACACTTTCTTTACGATTGGCTTCACTCATTTCTGGTATCTCCTGTTTGTTGGAGCACGAAGTCGATTCGTCTAAATTGTGTGTTCGGTCTTCCTTTCTGACTGTGCACCCAATCTGTTGGGGCACGTGACCGACTTGCTAGACTCCTTTGAGTCTGCTCTCCTTGACGGTCCTCGCAAGGATGAGCTCTTCTCTGATTATTACTTGATTAGCTCGTAGCTCCCCGAGGGTTATCTGCGGGAGTCTACGACATATTTCCAATTTGAGTGGTCTCTTCTGATGGTAGCTGATTCGTCGACCACCGAGACCAATATGTGGGTCTGTCTGATGGACCCGGCTCCTTTGAGCCCTTCTCTCTCCTTGACGACCCTCGCAAGGTAGAGATACATTCTGACTATTCCTTGCCTAGATCGCGGTGCTCTCCGAGGACTATCTGCGAAAGATTGCGGCGCTCTCTTTACGCTCGGTTTCCCCTGCTGACTGTGTCTCCGATCTGCGGAGCACGGAACCGAGTCGTTTGATATATGTGATTCTGGTCCCATCTTGAGTTGCCTATCCGATCTACGGATCATTGGACCCATCTGATTACACCTTTGAGTCTTCTCGCCTTGACGGTCCTCGCAAGGTCGAGCTTCTGATATCTTCTACTTTCATGCCTAGTTGGCAGCATGTTCCCCGAGGGTTATCTGCAGGATGCTGCCACAATTTCTTGATTATCCGGTCTCTTCTGCTGGTAGCTGATATGTCGACTACCGAGACTGATACTGATGATCCGTCTGATGGATCACTGACGCCTTTACGTCTGCTCGCCTTGACGACCCTCGCAAGGCCGAGTCTTCTTCTGATTATTCGATGATTAGGTACCACTCTCCGAGGGTTATCTGCGAGAGGGTACATCACTTTGTAGATACTCGGTTTCATTTCTGGTATCTCCTGTCTGTTGGAGCACTAAGCCGAGTCTTTTGAGTTGCGTACTTGGTCCCCTCTCTGATTGTGTATCCAATCTACAGATCACGGGACCAAGTCTGCTGATTATGGTCTGATTCCTGGCTCATTTGAGCCTGCTCACCTTGACGACCCTCGCAGGGTTGAGCCATGTCTTGCGGCATTGGGTGTGTGTCTCCTACGATCTTCCGACCTCAAGACCGCCGCATGCCACGATGTCTCCTATTCTCTATCTTCCATATCTTATCGAGACTCTGATTGACCGGAGGGCTCTGAACTGTTCCTTCTTCCTCCCGGTCTTACTGTATCGGCTTTATTCCCTCATGCTGACCCTGTGTGCCGATTATCTGCTTCATGCTACCGCACCTGATATCTGTACTTCCTGATCTATTTGTCTTCGGTAGCCGACACCCACCTGACTGCATATCCGGGTGTCTTTTCACCTTCTGACTGTGTCCTCGTTCTCACAGGGAGACGATGACGCAAGTACGGTATTCACTTGTCAGATACCTTCCTGTACTTCACCAGTTCTTCATCGACTATAAATATGTGTTTGTATATTCTGTTTTCCCCGCATGTTATGTGTGCCCTGGATCTATCACCATATCTTTGACTATACTTAGGACGTACTTTGCCCTAAGTATAGGGGGGTACACACCATGCTGTTCTTTCGCCGTTCAGTTTCGTCACTCCTGTTGTTGCCTATACTTAGGGATATCTCACCCTAAGTATAGGGGGAGTGATGCGTATATTCTACACAATCTTCCCGTCTGCCTGTATATATCTCTCTTTTCTGCGTTTCTTCTTTTCCTTTTCAGATTTCTTTATCTAAATAAAAGGTGTCGCCCCTTGTAGACAGTTTTCTATACTTAGGATGTACTTTGTCCTAAGTATAGGGGGGTGCACCCCTGATTCGTTAATTCTTTGCTCTGTTTATTCCCACCCTTGACCTTCCCTGCCTTGTGTACAATCTGCTATACTTAGGATTACTTGATCCTAAGTATAGGGGTGACGGTCAACTTCTATTTCCTTCATCTCTTATTCGTATATTCTTTAGACTCATCTATACTCAGTACGAGTTATGTCTTCTCTTTTCTTTTCCGATCTAGGAGGACATAGCTCATGCTAAGTATAGGGGGTCGTATATACTCTGTATATACTTCATCCATAACTCGTACTTTCGTATAATTATGATATAATTCATTGAAAAATGATTAATAATGCCTCCTATTCCTCAGATTCTTTTTATATATACTGATTAATAAATCAGGTTAAAAATAGTTTTGCAAAATGATTTGAAAAATGGTGTGAACCGTTTGGAAAACTTTTTGTGAAACGTTTTCAACCTTTGTAAAAATGTTTTGATTGCAAAATTTTTCTATTTAGTGTGAAATAAAGGATTTGAAAACCTATTTGCAAATGGTTTTGAAAACATTTTGTAAAAATATTTTGAAAAATGTATATATGATGTTTGCAAAATCTTTGCAAAACGGATTTCAAATGATTGTAAATATTTGCAAAAAAATATCTTGTACTATAGATTTCAAAAGGATTTTTAAATCAATTTGAGGAATAAAAGCATAATAATAATAATAATAATAAATAAAATAAATAAACCATAAATAAAATACATAAAATTCTTTATCCATTGTATATACACCTAAATAAATCACTCTGTTAAAACCTATAAATCCTTCATTCTTTAAAGCGGCACACCTGTGTAAATAGTTGTACATATTTTGAGTACCAAAATTCTTTTATTTGTAAATTTTGTATAAAAATTTTCTCTTTGTTTTCAAAATTCTTTGCAAAAATGTATTATCCTTTGCATGTTTGTAAATAGCATCTGCATAGCATTCATATTCTTTGATTGAGCTTGATGATTGAACTAGTCCAATAAGATCGAAGATTGGAGCTTGGTTGGACCTTACTACACCTAATTGCACTGGAACCTTATGGGAACTAGATTTAAGGTACTTTAGGTCTATTCAGACTTAATTCTTTGAGAAATCAGGGCTGGGTTCAAGTCACCTCAGTGGACTAAATAGAACTTTTCGAAACACACGCATGACTCTTGTCGGCCGTGACCTAACTTGGACACTTGCACCTTTCACTTGGCTCAACTCAGTTGGAGTGGTAAGGGGGTTGGATTTGCCAGTCCGAGATGCACACGGGTGGAAACATTCGTCCTCGTCTAGGGAGGGAAGTGCACCCCAACCTGGTCCAGTTTCAATGAAGTCGAATGACGGGAGAGTGTGGGTTGCAATAAAGCTTCAAAAGAGGGATAGTCTACTGGCTCAAGAGGAAAATTTCTTGTATATATGCTGCACCATGTAGATATGTTGTACAGATGCACTTGAAAAAAAATGCAAAAAGAACTCCAAAAAAGTGGTGGGTCGGATTGAAAATTTAATAACCCCACCGAAGTGTATATAGTCCAATAAAGCAAAAGCTTATGATATCCATGTTACATCTCATGAAGCTTGCAGCGGGAGACTTAGCTACACTGGTTGAGCTCCCAAAATTCTATACCTCTTATTCCCCCTCTTCTTGAGCCGGTTGCACTTGAACTTAGAAGGGAATACCCCGCTCCTCGACGGTAGAGGGTTGAATTGGGGAATCATTGGGTTGTCATTCTGGAGAAGCTAGTCCCTTTGTCATTTCAGTTGGGGAGAGCCACTATCACTTACACTGTACAAGTCAGCTTCATAGTCATAAGGGGTTGCGTATGAGGTAGGCTAGTTCTGACCTGGCTATTGAGGTGATTTGAACCGAGTTCTGAAACTCTCGAAGGCTGTTGGGTTTTAAATTTGGTTCCCGACTAGGTTCCGCACACACTTTCACACCAAGGTCTAACCTGAGCTCCAAACTTTGATTTTGTACATATAAGTTTAATAATCATGACCAATTCAATTATTCTTTAAATTCTTTATTTTTGCTTTTTCTTTTCTTCTTATTCTTTAATTCTTTTTGTACTTATTGCATAAGTATTTGCTAGGGACTAGCAAAGGCAAGTATAGGGGGGTGATGAATCTCCATTTCATCACCTTTATTCTTTCATTTTGGCCTTAAAAACCCCAGCAAATGCATGAAAATAGCATTAATTTGTACAAAATAACATCCATTCCTTATTGAGTTTATTGTACATAAAATAAGGTTCTTAATGTCATAATTATAGAATAAAGGGAAGAAAAGAAAAAAGGAATAAAATATTGCAAATATTTTACGACCCTAACCCCGAGACCAAGTCCAGCATGGAATTGGTCGACAAGGAATAAAGTAGGGGGAGATAAGGGCCAATTATACAATAAATACCTCATTTATTCATTCATTTATTTATGCATTTTTGACACCTATTTTGTACATAATTATTTATTCATCAAATAAAGAAACTTTGTACATGAAAATTGTAGATAATAATGTAAATAAAAATACAAAATTGAGTTTGCGTAAAAAGGATACACAGTGTACATTTTATACCCAGAATAAAAAGCCAAAATCTCAACTTCACAGACCCATGTCTTGCAAATAAAAACTCCAAATCACCCAAACTCACTTTAATTGTATATAGCTTTCCATAAACTATTTAATAAAATTAGTTTCATAATTTTTGGAGTCCATCTGTGGAAGTTAGATTTTTGGCCCACCTTGTATATAGGACTGATTAAAGTATTCATTTTATTCAATATTCAGTATTTTTATAAATTTATATTTTTAGAATCTTGTAAATAATGTATATAATATATGTACATATTAAAATTAAAAGAAACTAAAAAGAATTTGTAAAATAAAATAAGCTCATGTAATACATAGACAAAATACCTATGTTAAGAATGTACATGAATAAACAGGGATTTTATCCTTTTATTCTTTATTCCTCTATATTTTTATAATAATGTATATATTATACATAACTCATTAAAAATACAAATTCAAAATAAAAATAAGTAAAATTCATTAAATAAATAAAATGTATATGATATATAGGTAAAATACCTATAAGTATACTTACATATACACAAACACATTTATTTAAAAATGTAAATAAACTCCTAAAAATTAAATAAAAGTACCTTTATACTCACAAAAATAAATTATAAATTTATAAAATAAGCCAATAAAAGAATAAAAGAAAATAAACAAATTAAAAATAAAATATACAAAAATACATGTAAAATACATACATATACACATTATTTTAATAAAACCATAATAAAATACTTCAAAAAAATAAATAAAAATCATAAATAAATACTAAATTAATTTATAAACATTTTTTTATAAGTAAATTCTAATTAATTCATTTAACACGTGTAATAAATGGGTCAAGATTCGGCTGATGTGGACCAATCAGGGGCCAGGGAAAGTTGACCTCCGGTCAACTCCCCCTGCACCTCTGATTTTCGTCAGACATGTATTTTCCCTTGATTTCTGCCATTTTTCCTGGACGTCCCTTTCATCCATCGCCTTCGATCTCTTCACGGATTTTATTCTCTGATCATCCATGATTCGCGCCGTGATCTTGGAACCCTTGTACATAGCCCCGATTCTTCAATAATCGTCGGTCCATGGGGGTCCCCTGGAATGTTTATAAATAAGGTCTTCCTCCTCCTTGGCCGAATTTGGCCATTTTTATTCCTCCCAATGAGCTTGAATCAGCTCCTGGTGTAGCCCTCATGACAGGAGGCGCTTCCCAGCACCTCGATTCGGTCCATGGAGGAGGAGAATTTTGTCGCGGCGACGCTCCGACGGTCGCCCTGCTACCTGGTGGCCCCCAGGTATAAGAGCTGTCCTTTTAAGCATTTTAGTTAGTTTTTAATGTTAGTTTTTAATTCCAGTAGTTAGATTAGTCTTTAGTTAAGTCCCTTAGGTCCAAAAATTCGAAGTTCGCCGGAGCTCCGCTCCGGCGACTTCTTCACCGTAAACCCGACTGTTTTCGACCGCCACGAGCACCCCATCTTGATCCCCATCGCCTTCTCCATCGTTCCATCACCTTTGACCAACCCAGGACCCTTGGTCTTGGCGAATTGGGGCTCCACCTCCGCCGTTCATCGGAGCCCCTCCGCCTCACTCCATTTTGCCGCGAAGCTTCAAAACCCCGGGTCGAGGAGGTAGCCCTCTCGCCCCCGGTTTTTCCTTTGCAGGTCAAATGAAGAATAGAGCCCATCTGGGCTCGAATCGAACCAGGAAGAGGTTCCTGGAGGTCCGGTACTTCACCGACCTCGTCCGAGCGACTCGGACCTCCAGGAGCCATAATGGAACCATCGGTCGACGCGGGAGGCCTCCAGCTACGTGCAGACCATCTCAGACGCGCCGGAGAGCCCTGGAGGAGCCCAAGCTTCTCGATCGAAGCTCGCCAGGCGCTAGCTTCTTCCCTGTTCTTCCAGGGAGCTCCAGCGCCGTTGGATTAGGAGGCGAGGCCCAGTTCGCTCAGGAGTCGTCCGATGAAGACACATGCCAACCGTCAGATCAGCCAGGATCATCTAATCCAAGCCCTTCATCGACGAACCGGTATCCACCGTCGGATGCTCGCCGCGTGGATAAGTGGCGCGCCCTGCGCCGCAGGATGATGCGCCTTAGGGGGTAAATTTCAAACACCCCCCCCCCCCCCCGCTTTTTGTATCTATAGTTTAATCCTAAAAATAAAAGGCTACGTTGTAAATAAATTATAAAATTTGCAGTCCACCCCCTGGAGTTTGTATATTTGCGTTTTAGTCCCTCCGCGCCTCACGTGCAACACCCACGTGAGGCGCGTGATATTTGCATTTAAACCCCGCCGTGTTTCAGTAATTGTAGATTGGCCCTGAAAATAAAATTAAATGTTCATTTTTATTGAAATTTTTGCATAGATACCCCTGTCACTTATTTTAATTGCAAAAATGCCCCTGCCAGGCCAGTTATCTTTGTATGCTTTGTCCATTTATTTTGTCCCCCATTTTAATTTGAAAATCTTGCAAAAATGGATATAAGCATCTGTTAACATGCTCTCACACGCCATATTTTTGGATCTTAATTTTGTTGTATTTTTGCATTTATTAAAAATCAAAAACATGTCTTTTATTTACTGCCTAGCTTATAAAATACCAAAAAAATATTAAAAGACCTCTAAAATTTTCAAAAAAAATTCCCTAGTGTGTATTTTAACGTATTTCAGTGTCAATCCAAAAACCCCTAAAAATCTCAAAAGGAAAATCTTAAAAAATCAAAAATACACAAAAACTTCAAAAAAAAATATATAAAATCAAAGAAAAAACGGAAAAATATGAACTCGGTTCCTATTTCTGCTATATTTTATTAGCTTTATTAGAAAAATAGTGTGGAAAATTTTTGAGGCTGTTTGCTATTTTTAATTCCCAATTTTATCTCCAGCCAGTAGCATTCCCACTGTTTTGCTTTATTTCAGTATTTAAAAATACCACAAACAGTTTGAATAATACCCAAAAATCACAAAAATAGTAAAAAATCCTAAAAATATCAAAAAACATTTTATTTCTGATTTTTTGATTATTTTTGCACATTTTTATAAATACTTTATCTTGTCTTTTATTACATTGTCCTTATTTTCCCATATTGAAAAAAGAAAATAGAAAAATATAAAATATAAAATATAAAAATCAGAAAATCAAAAATCAAAGTACAAAATTAAAAATCAAAAACAAAATAAAAAATAGAAAATTTAAAACCCACAAAAACAATAAACAATTGGACATGAACCAAGAATTGAATAATTGCACAATCATTTTCACATACAACCATTCGCCTCCCAGTGTTCAACCTCTACCTGTACTTACGCCTATACACACTTGCATGTAGAGTTATAATAAATTTTAACTCCACATTTTTGGATATTCATTGCATACATTGATTGTGGGTTAATTGTTGATCGATTTGGGGATCTTTAAGTGGTCAATTCAGCGACTGGATCTCTCGCCTTGTGAGATATCTAGACCCTTAATTTTCCCCACTCATCATGTACATATCACTAACAAGAATAAATAAAAAATACAAAAAATCACTAACCCTGTTAAGTGGACCAAAAACCCAAACCCTAGTTTCAAGATTTTCGGACTAAAAGCCTCATATCTTCCCCATCCAGTACCTGATTTAATGCTACTCACTTTTGAACTAATGTACATTCAATTACCTTCAAAACAAGACCAAGTTCAAGTGAATCAGAGCTCGTATGTGAAAGTTGGGTTTTGGGCCTCTTTTGTACATTGTATATTTTAGCGGTTTCTGACCTATATTTTATGTATATATTTTCTTAATTAATAAAAATCCAAAAAAATATATTTATATGTCTTTTATTTATCTTTGATTTCTCCATAATTTTTCGGATTTTTATACGGCCTAAAAATGACAAAAAATAAGAAAACCCAAAAATCTAGGTATTCTATGTACTTGGGATACCCCAAAAATCCACTTTTTACATTTGACTGATTTTGGCTTTGTTGTCTTCATGAAAATTGTAGATCTCGTTGAGACGAGCATTTTTCATGAATGAACTTTTTCGATCCGAGGTCGTTTACTATTTCTTTTTGATTTTAGTAAATAATTCCTTTTTGATTTTTCTAGAGCTGACACGTGGCAGCCCCAGAGGCCGCCATGTGTCAGTGTATTTTGGGCTTTTCTTTTATTCATTTTTATTAAAAACACAAATTTTAAAAAAATAATTAAAAATAATTCAACGCACGTGCTCCGCACGTGCATCGCCCCCTTCCCCTTTTGAGCCACGTGGCCCTTTCGCGCTGTGCGTCATCTCCAACCTTTGAGCGGCCGCCTTATCTCCGCCTCACCGCAACCACCCTCTGCAGCCGCCGCCCCGCGTATTCCGCAACGACCGACCGCCTCCCTCGCTTATAAAATCATCTCGCCACCCCCGTCCAAACCATCCGCCGAGTCACCCCTACGACGAGGTCGACGGTGACAACGTCACCTTCTCCAGACGGCGAGATCCGAGGGGAGCTTCCCTCGTTGCAGAAGCGGCACCGCCGCCGCTCTTCCTCTGCTTCACTCCGGCCAACCGTCGAACCCTCTACGATTCGATTCCAACGTCATCTCCTCCACGCGTTATCAACATCGACTCCAGCCACTTACGTCTTCTCCGACTTCGACATTCGCCTTCTTCTCCGACAACCCGCCTCCGCCGTCGCTATCTTCACTGACCATCTCCGACTCCAGCACCGCCTGAGCTCCTCCGTGGGCCATCTCTCCATCGCCCACAACTCCGACTCGCTTCACCGCCACCAAGTTCTTCTCCGACGATCTTCGTCTTCAACACCACCGCAAGCGGTCTGACGACCGCCAGGCCACAAAGCATCGTCTTCCGCCAACGCCTCGAATCAGAGCGGTGCTCCGCCAACCGCCAGCCGACACTCCACCAGTCACCGGAGGCCTTACGGCCCGCCTCCTCATCTCCGCCTTCATCAGCCGAGCATGGAGCCCGAGACTCCCCACGCATGTGCGGGGCACGTGCGTCGGGGGAGGACTACCTCAGCACTACGGCAACACCCAGGTCACATGCTTTGCATGTGACCGTAGGTCAAATTGCACAGGACACCCCTGGGCTTTCTTCATATCGCGCTTCAGCCCACTACCCCAGGGCACGTGACCTGCTGGGAAATTTACAGAGAGCCCCCCATGGTATTGGTAATAAAATCTAGGCCCCCCTGCTCATTTTATTTATTTATTTATTGCACGTATACCCCTGTCTTCCCCTTTAGTTTTGAACCTCTTTTGACATTATTCTATTTATCAAAAATTGACATTTTGTTCTACACTCAATTCTCTACACTTTGACATGATGTGGATATTTTTCTGATTAATGGTTTATTAATAATTAATTCTTTTGTGAAAATTGCAAACTTTACCCATTTCGTGCTCTAAAATTCATATTTGATTAACTGTTGCTCTAAAAATCCCCGAAAAATTACATAGTGTAGAGTTAATTGCGCTTGACATTGTGCTGAAAAAGATTTGCATTTGCGTCATAGTTTGCTCTGTTAAAATCATTTTGCATGTTTTAGTATTTAATTTTAGTAGGTATTAAACCCCACATTTTCGAGGTTTAGGATTTTTCTGAGATCCATCACCTAGTGATAGATCTTAGATAATTTTATCCCCTGAAAATAAGCAAGTTTAATATTTATTACAATTAAATATTAAAATTCATTGTGTTTGCATTTAAAAATCCATAAAAAATTCATATTGCATCCAAAAATTCCAAAAAAATTACATTGCATTCATTTCATCATAATCTACATCGTGGCCAAGTTTTGTATTTTTGGACATCGTTTGAACATAACCGATATTTTAGTCCCTAAAATAGGCCAAAATTGCATTTTGCATCCCTTATTTGCATTGAAAATTCCAAAAAAAGACCGCCTCGAAAACCGTGCACGAATATTGATAAACACAACTCTAGGTTGTTCCTTTGCCTCCTTGTGATCGACCTTGGGACTTGCTCAAGTAAAATAAACATGAAATCACTCGATTAAAAATTGAATAATTTTTGTGGTTATTTCTTGACCGATTCCGATCGCCGCCTACAACGAACGACACATTTTTATTTTCACACGACAAGATAAAACCAACTTTTTAAACTCGACGTTTTCGGACTCGTCAGTGGCCGAGGACCCAAATGTAATTAACAAAATGTATGGGGCTTAATGAAAATATTACAAAAATATTTAAACAGCAAAGGAAGGATTGTAGACTGTTTATTAAATGCAAAAATTGGTCTGTGTGGAAACGCAAAATACCCAAACTTTGGTGGGATCGAACGATGGGGAGGCAATCACTTGCCACGTGTCAGCACAGGATCCCATGATGACGGTTCGACAACCAACGACTGAGATTAGATCTTCAAGAGAAGATCTGATGGTGGAGGCAAGATGCGATCCGACGGCAGCTGCTTGATCTAGGGTGCCGACCTCGATCTAACGGCAGAGGACCCTGGAAGAAGAACAGGGAAGAAACACCGTCGAGGTGATCTTCTTCGATTTCAATCCTCGGCCTCCGGTGCACAGAAGGGCTCCTAAATGGCCATGACGCTTCCAGGTACGGTCCTCTGTTGGCTGGAGGCTCCAAAAGTCACCGGCGTGTCTCGAAGGGGGCGCGCGAGGCCGGTGGCTCAGGTGAGCTCCAAGTGCCTCGGTGAACGATCAAAATGAGCTTCAGGCACTTCTAATAACACAGAAATGCAAAACAGAGTGAAGGGGTCGAGGGAAAAGTGCCTCAACCCCACAGTAGGGCGAAATGGGCTGGTGAGGTGAAAAGAGGGCTCGTCGGAGCAAGCGCCGACGAAGAGGAGGCGACGGTGAACGATTGGATTTTAATCGAAAAGGAAGGCAAGGATAAAATCCTGAGACTATGGCGAGCTACAAAATGTTAAAAAGTAAAGAAAACGTATGTCAATGGCTGGACACCGGAGATGATAACCTCGACGACCAAGGTTGCCCGGAGATAGGATGGAAGCCACCTTGACCTTTGCTCGATCTTGCTACGGCTGATGGAGGAGACATGTCACGTCTCCGGTCCGGATCACGTCGAAAGGGGGCCAAAGCTAGGGTCCAAGAGGTTCAAAGATTCAAGGGAAGGTCGGGGTGGTTTTTGAATATGTGGTGGACAGAGCATAAAGAACGATGATTCTGGAGCACGCCAGCGATGCAATCCTCGAGGGGAGCCCTGGGCGTGTAAGCTTATCCCACGAGGAGAAAAGGTCGTCAAGGGCTCGACGCGAGATGGTGAAAGGATCGAGCCCCAAAAATCCTCGAAATGAGGCAAAAATGAAGTTCTGACAGGAACGCAGGCACCACGTGGACCAACCAAGAAAAAGCCTGAAAAAATATTTCTAAATTAATTTTAAAATAATAAACGATTTTATTAAATTTAAATTATCAAATAAAAAATATTTATTATTTTCTAAAGTATTTTATGATGATTTTTAATTATTTTTTAGAGGTTTAAAATTACAAGTTCCCTTTTAAGGGCTATATACATGTATATTTGTCTATGTATTTTAATATTTTATTTTTATTCTGTATATTTAATTTTATTAGTTACGTTTATTATTTTATATATTTATAACTTACTTTTATACACTTAAATATATTTTTATTTTATTTTTCTGATGTATTATGTAGAATTAAATAAATAGTTGTATTAATTCTATAGGTACAGACATAGGTATTTTACCTATGTCTTTTATATACTTATTTTTATTTTTTGTGTTTTATTTGTGTTTTATTCATATTTTAATACATATGCTATAAATAATATTTACAAAATAAAAAAAAATAAAATTACAAAAATAATGAATGATAAATAAAATGAATGTTTTAATCGATATAAGTATACAATAGAGGTCTAAAACCTAACTTTCAAACCTTAACTACAAAAAATATGAAACCACCTTCATTAAATATATTATTAAAAGTTATATACAATTAAAGGTGATTTTGATACATTTCGAGTTCTTATTTGAGAGATACAGATATGGGAAGTTGGGGTTTTGGAATTTTATTCAGATCATAACTTTTTATCTGTACATTATTTTTGTATGAAATTAATTTTGTATTTTTATATATTTAATTATCTACAACTTTCATATTTAAAGTTTCTTTATTTGAGGTATAAAAGTTGAACTAAAAATAGGTCTCGAAATGAATAAGAAATGAATTAAACAAAAGGGATTTTTATTGTATTTTGGCTCTTATCTCCCCCTACTTTATTCCTTGTCGACCTAATCATCGAAATGCCATGGTATCGGGGTTTTCGAGTCATAAAATATGTACAATATTTTATTCATTTTATTTTCTTTTCTTTATTCTATAAATTTGGCTTCAAAAACCGTATGTTACGCACTATTTACACAATGATGCATGAATGTTAAAATGTCTAAATTAAGCCTATTTACACGCATTTTCCAGGGGTTTTAAGGCCAAAATGATAGAATAAATATGATGAAACGGAGATTCGTCACTAACGTGGCTCCAATTAGAAGGGGACACATGTAACATTGCCCAAGTTGACCATGCATGAAAATAAAGAAAATGAATTAAAAATAGAGGAAGACCTAAAATGTAAAAACGGATAAAATGAAAGTTGCACATCTCAAAAAGACCTACAACACTCATGAAGGATTGAAATGTGACTTGTGCAAGATATAATTTTTTAGTGATATTATATGTATATAAAATAGCAATTTATTTTGTAATCTTTATTTGATTTTTTGTAGATAATAAATGTATGCAACAATTAAAGATGGTGTAGAATAATGCAATGGACACAAATGTATTTTTTATTTTTATGAGTTAATAAAAGGTCAAAATAAATGAATGATGTGAATTATATATAGATGAATTACATGCAAGTGAATTTAGGTTTGGGTTTATTTCACATATACATGAGTTAGTATATTTTCGATTTTTTCATTAATTAATGTTAGCTATGTGTACACAATGGAGTTATTTTTTTCTGTTAAGTAGAATTAGTGTGGATTATTTAAAAATGGATGAAGTTAGGTGAATATTACAAGTGATTGTTAATGCAGAATGAAATGCAAATTTGTGTAATTTATTTACAAGTGCATGGATGCTAATTATGAGATATAACCGCACGAATGCACCTAACTTAGGATGAAGCTTTTTTTCCTAGTTAACTAGTGTGATCATCAATCTACCATTCAAATATTTGAAGGAATATTCCTACAAGGAGAGTAATTAATGGATTTTTATTGGTAACATTCCAAAAAAACATAGTCGTCCCCCACTCTCTTCAACCCTAGCTTAGTCGTTGAGAGAAGAAGAACATCGTCTCCTTCGTGTCGTCACGCTTGCGAAGGAGGTAGTCCCCTTATGACACATAGATTGCGGAGGAAAACGAGTTGATCAAGGCATGCTCATCTCATATGTGGAGAAGAAGCCACGAGAGAGGAGTATCTCTTGCTTATGTGGAACACATGCAACTCATCCTCGCCATTACACATGCGATGCTTGCTGATCGAATTTTATTCAGGTGGTCTCTTTGCTTTGAGGCTGTATGCGCAAATTCAAGATATCTTCTCTTACAATTGTAGTTTTATGAAACATGACGATAATCATTCGTGCATCCATGTGATTTTGCTTTACGAAGAAAATATTTGTCATCATCGGTATATCACAACTCATACTATGGGCATCTTTTTGCATTTTCCGTGATGTGCGTGGTTTAAAACCTCCTTGACCATATTCATCTCTAGTGTCAATTATCTTCACTCCCATCGATCCTTCATTGCTCCACATTCCACAACTGCTTCGTCAAGATGAGAACTCGATGCCTCTTCATGTTTCTTGGATGGTGACGAATAAACATGTATTGATATAATTAACTACATGAAGTTCGAGATTGACACTTCTCAAACTCCGCATTATCGTGAGCTCCCTATCATGGACTTCACCTCCGCCATGATTTCCATCCATTGCAAGCTTGAGTTCTCCCGCTCCACAGGAGCAACTTTCACTTTTTAGAGAGATGGTAATTAACATAAATATCTAGTTTGGTTATATGATGTCTACTCAAGGATGATTACATTAGTGGAATAATTTGAAGACATGGTCAACATGACCTCCTGTGTAAGGACAAGAAGTTTGTGATATTAATTTCCAAGATCATGCAACGATTACGTAATATCGAAAGGTCCCTGATCATACATGTAAAAAATCCAAAAAAAGAGAGTGACTCCACTGTATCCCGAATCACCCCAAGGAAAGAAACCCTACACACGAGCTGCAAGTCGAGCAAACTCCACGGTTTGCAATTTTTTTTCGATAGCACCTCCACATTAGAACCCTCCATCTCAAAATTACGAAGTCCTCTCCCCCCCTCCCCCTTTGCTTCGCTCGCCTCCCCTCCCCGCCCCCACCTCTTCCCACCTTTTCCCCCCTTCGCCCTCCTCCATCCCCTCCTCTTCCGACCTCCCACACCCAAACTCCAAACATTTCAAACCCCCCAAAAATCTCCACCAATCTTCCTCTCTCCAAACACACACCTAGCCCTGCCTTCCTATCTCCACCCCCACACCCCCAACCTCCACCTTCTCCGCCCCTCCGGCCACGATGAGCGGCGGTGGCGAGTCTAGGGTTTCGATCCCCAGCAGCTTCCGCAAGACGATCCAGAACATCAAGGAGATCGCCGGCAACCACAGCGATGAGGAGGTCTACGCAATGCTCAAGGAGTGCGGGATGGATCCCAACGAGGCCACCCAGCGCCTACTCTTCCAAGGTCCGTCCCCGATCTCCCCCCAAAGGAGCCGCCTTTCCCGCGGTTTGCGCTCGTGATCATGCTAATCTTGTCGTTCACGTGCCTAAAGACTCGATATTTAGGAGAAAGACGCGAGTCTTGTTTGTTTCTGAGTGTGGAGTAGGATGCTCGGATAAGGAGGGTTTTAAGTGTTTTGTTGGACTTCTTTAGCGTCCTATTTGCATTCTATTTGATCTGCAGAGGTTCGGGTAGAAGTGGTAGGATCATAAAGTAGTTAAGAAAAATGCTCTGCCCTCGTTCATGAAAGATCGAAACAAATAGTGATGGTGGGTAAGTGGGAGGTCTTATGGTTGGTGGGTATCGTACATACCACTTTCGGATCATAGGAAGGTTACAGTCCATGTCTGTACGGGCATGAAGATATGAGTTTATTTGTTGCAAAATCATTTTTAGTCGATACGGCTATTTCAGCAAGTATTTTATGTTAAGGAGACACACGTCACATACTAATATACTAGTTGCTTCATTTACTCGATTAAACAGTGAAAATATCTATCCATCTGTATTACTTTGTCGTCATCTATAATGAGGACTGGAAATTAAGGTCTTATTTTGTTGTTCAGAGACAAACCTCACATGAACGAATTCATTTATATTTTTTTTGAGAAAGGAATGAACGAATTTCATTTGTTGCATCGAGTTCAAGTCTCCCATTTTACCTCTATGCATGCCATTAGATGTCAGGGTTCCTTTGTTTGGATTGGACTGAAGTTAGTTACGATCCTTTTGGATTTGATGTACGTTAGGTTGTTAATGATAATTGGTAGTCATGTGGAAAGTGACTGCATTATCTCCTTTTTGACATTCCGCATATTCATAAACCGGAGAGGATGCTTGTGTGTTCAATTTCCTCACCAAGATACCTTTCAGATATAGTTTTGAATATCTTTATGTACCAAAGGGTCAGATGACGATCTTGGTTGATGAGTACGGTGAGAGAGAAGAGGCATAGGTAAGGTTATGGAAGGAATGGGAATGCACACATGTAACATGGGATTTTGGTAGGGAAGCACAGAGATGCGCGAGCTGGGAGAGGAACACGTCAAGCCATGTGGGGGTTCCGAAGAAAAATGCAAAGTTGCATAAGTGAAGATGGGAATGAAGGAAGGATAATAGAGTTGAACTCTCAAAATTATGTTTCCAATCTAAACTGTCTTTTCCATCATGGAAGGAAATATAGCGATATATCGACGATATATCGATTACGAGACGAGACCGATATGGGTACCGATATGGCAAAATATCCTCCTTTTCAGGCATTTCCTTCACAAAAGTGCGTCGATATGGGCGATTTTTCGGCGATAAAATTTCCATTAACCAAAGGGGTCTTTAGATAAACCATAACAACATAGCAGACAAAGATCTAAAATTTTAATGAGAGAAATATTAGTTCAAGCTAAAACCAAAACAGATAAAATTGGAAAACAATCCTAAAAAGAAGAGCATAATCAACTGATCAAAACAAATTCTGAAGGTTTTTTGCTCCCATGCATGTTTCCCCATGTTAATTCAATAGGTCAGGCACCTATGATTTTTCATCCCCTTTTGGCCTCAAAAAGAATATGAAAATTTGTAATTTTTTGAATTTTCGCACTGCTCCAACTCCATTTAGAATGCATGTATGCTGCACAGCTTGCACTCATCTTCATTTTTCTGCTCCCCCTCTCGACTAATAACCATGAGGGAAGAGAGAACCAATGAGCGATAATGGGGTTAACTCCCAAAATTATATTTCCAATCTAAAATGTCTTTTCCATTAACCAAAGGGGCCTTTAAATAGACATACAATTATTATCCTAAACACTAAACAATGTACAATTTTGAAGTAAATGATAATAACCGAGCATAGATAAATCTAACATTGAGAAAATAGAGAAATTATATGCTCAATCCAACAACCCAACGGATAAAATTAGAAATAATCCTAAAAAGAAAAGGATAATTACTTGACAAAAAGAAACTCTGAAATCGTGTAAATTCCAAATTTTTTTGGACTGCTTCAACTTGCCATCCTTATGGGATTAATGAATGTGTGTTGCGCTCATCTTTATTCCGTTGTTCCCGTTCTCGACTAGTAACCATGACTTTACATTGGCTGAAATGTACGCTGGCTTTTGTTGATATATTAAGGAAGTACATATCAGCTTGATAAATATGCTATTCATGAACTTAATGAATGGTCCGTTGGTAGCGGTGGGTGTCTATCACAAGGGATACCAGGGTTTGAATCTTAAGGGCAAGTCTTGGATGGGTCTCTATTGGAGGTTCATCCCATCCTTTCAAATACATAAAAATAAAAAAGTAAATCTACTATTCATCATGATGCAAACTTAGATTATGAACACTTGATTTATTGATTTGAACAATGCTCCTTCCTCAGTTTCGTTTATATTGACGTTTCTAACCAAGTCAAGTGGCATGCAGTGAAAGTTATGTCTATTTATATCATCTGCTGGCCTTGAGTGAAATTTACTCAATTTATATCATCTGCTGGCCTTTTAGGTGTCCCTTCATATAATTGATCAGCTGTTATAACACTCAATCTTTCCACTGTGTGCGTGTGTTTGGGGGTGGGGGGAGGTCATTGAGTGTCATCGAACGCCATTTATTAGTTCGAATGCTATACATCATTCTGGACTTACTTGTATACAAGGGTGTAATGGCTTGGCAAGTGGGGATTTTCCTGATGGCTCATATGCATGCTAAATCAAATGCATCAACTATTTTAATTTGGTGATATGCATGCGATTCATCACTTCTCGAAAAATTCTTGCTTTTGCTTCTTAAGTTCTGATAAAGAGAAGGATATTTTAACATCATGCCTTGTTCAATCCAAATAGTATATGACTGAAAAGAAGTGCCATTTTTGGTCATAAAAGCACTCATATTCATATATTTGCCATTCAGTGTTAGAGTGTTTGTTTTGATCTGGCCTCGTGATTTACAAAGTAATGATGCTATCTCCAGAGACAGCTGCCCATGCATTGACGTGTTCTCAATTATATTTGTGTAATTGGTAGATTTGGGATTGTCGATCTGTTTAAACTGCAATAGTGTGCATCTTTCTAGAACCTTACAACATATTCTTGGATGGCTGTTAACCTTTAGTGGTCATCTTCTGTTTTTGGTATCTCATTTTATTTCAAACAAAATTTATGAACAAGTTTCAAAAGAATGCATAGTCTACTGTTTCTGGCACTGTCTTGGAAAGATTATTAAGCTTTTATATTTTCTTTCACTAGAAAAACCTGTTTAGCAGAATGGTTCTGCATTTACATGTTGCAATTTACGATGAATTAATTTCTGGAAGATGTTTTGCAGATACATTTCATGTGGTCAAAGGAAAGCGTTATAAGCGGAAAGAGGTGATTTTAAGTTTTTTCTTGCTATTTTCTATTTGGCATATCATTAATTGCTTGATGTGGGATGTATATAGTTTTACTCTGCATATACATTCTCAAAAAACCCCGTTGACATGTATTGTAACAAATGATTTAGCTTTCAGACAATGGTAAAGCTCGAGACTGTGTTTATCATGAACATGATTTCATAGGTGCTACTGCAGTTTTTTTGAGTCAAAGGATGGGTACACACATGAAGGTGCCCTCCACATGTATAGTAGTTAATGGAAAAATACAAAAGTTACCTTGTAAGAGCTAGGATTCAAGGAGAGTCTTGGCATGAAAGATTATATTTTCAGAATAAAAGCGAGTGGATGAGAATATAACTCCATTTCGATATATCCACGATGCCCAAATGATAGTAATCAACATAAGCAAATCCGAGCCAGTCCGAGATCTAGTACACTAGATAAAGTCCCATAAATCTACAAGAGCACTGGTTCTTCGGATGTCATACTTCGACGCATATTTGGGAAGAGGCTGGGATTAGATGGCTGAATGTGGAAAACTCAACGGCTTTCTGGACTTCAGTAAGGGCAGTGGACGACAACTCTCTCAGGACGACGTATCCCCGACATACTTGCTCTTATGGGCAATTTGGTGCGCGCGTAACGAGAACATATTTAAGGGCCATCGATTCTACATCGAAAATGTCCTTAACCACTTTAGAAGATAACAGAAGAAACAACATGATCGTATGAGTTGTATACGGATCTGTATCTACCTATCCTCTTCTCTTCTATTTTGTAATTCTTCACTCGTATTTCAACGAACTCGTGAGGTGAGCCCCATAACGGGGCCTCACCCTTTTTTACGCTAAAAAAATTGCCAATACTTGCCAGATTGCTTTTGACTTTTCACAACCGAAGAACAAATGGTCAATGATTTATGTTTCATTTTCACAAAGCTTTTGTCTTTTCATAATCGAAGAACAAATGGTCAATGGTTTATGTTGCATTTTCACAAAGAGGGTAATGGCTAATGTCATTCCCACTGCCACTGAATCTGGCCCAACTATCCCTCGTAAGAATTCTCCATCTGCGCATCGACCACAAGAAAACTCTAATGTCTGGTGACACCTTCAGACTGCCAATAAGTCTACAATCTCTAATCAAAATGTCAGATCCCAGATCTGAAGGTCTGTCAATCCTTCAGCATGGCCTCAAATTTCAGCGAAATTCGGACGAATTTCTGTCAAATATCGATATCCAGTAGAAATCGAAATTCGACCGAAATGATCGTTATATGGGGGTCCTAGTACAAAAAATGACCGAAATGACCAAAATTTTTGTCGAAATTCCACCGAAATTCCATCAAAATTCTGTTTTGGTCGATACCGAAATGGTGACCGAAACCGACATTTAGGGCCTTGTTCGGTAGGCCATCTTCACAGAAAAATATCTATCACTCCATGTATAATGATCTCTCCCAGTACCAGGTACATAGTGAGAAAAAGGTACCGCCTGAAGGTCCACATACTCTAAAATACGTTGGTTTGAAAATGCTCTGTTGAAGGTAGGCAACCGAGCATTGCCAATCCGCATGCCCGCAACTTGTGCTTCCTGAGACGCAAAGAGAGTGAACAAACAAGGGAACCTTGATGTCATGGTTTCGTCTCTAGTTCAGTCATCCTTCCAAATGGCAAAAACTATTACCACTCCTCGAAATTGGCTTGAAAAACACCCGCGCTTGTGGTAGATGGGATCAAACACCATTCTAGATTACCGAGCTAGAGAATGAAGGACGATGGGACATTTCAAGTTGGGCATGTACCATAAATGCGTCGAAGAAGCTTGCAGCAAAGTTTTTCATTATTCCCCCACATTCGGGCCATGTTCATGATTTCCAATATTGATATGCTGAGTCCTCCCTTCTGTAAAGGTAGAGTGATTGTCTTCCAATCAACCAGATGTAAATCGGATGTAACTTTGCATGAATCCCCCCTAAAAGATCTCTTCATAATCATCTCTAATATCAATCAAATCCTAAATGGAAGAAGTTTGGATGACGTGAAGACAACTAGGATCGACGTATGTACGACTTTTACAAGAAAAAGTCTTCCACCTTGAGAGAGAATGGATCCCTTTCAATTGGAGAGCTTCCTCTCTAACTTTTCTATGATGGAGAGCCAATCATACATCCACAATCTACCACTGATTAGCGGAAGTCTCAGGTAGCATATTGGGAGTTTAGCTTGTTATGCCCCTAATTCCATGCAACACTTCCAACCTCAATTTTTGGAAGATTAAAGGGTATAACGGCTGACTTATGCTTCTTGAGATTAAGTCCTGAAAACTCCCCAAAGATATCGAGGATCACAAACATTATTGCCGTCTCTTGACATCCTCCTTCGATAAACAATACAGTATCATCCACATATTGGAGTAGTGGGTTGTAAATGTCCCCACAATTGTACTCATATATTGAAGTAGTGGGTTGTAATATCCCCACAATTGTACTCAGAAGTGGCATCTCGGTGAACCACACTTGAGACCATATAGACAACGACGTCTGTTGCAATGACTAATAGTAAGCTAGTGGGCAGCCTTGTCATACCCCTCTTCAAGGTTGCAGAAGTTGGTAGTCTGTACTTGGTTGACATGATTAATGAGTAATGATTAATTGACAGTCATGAGAATAATCGGATTTAGTCAGACATTAATCGGTTTTGATTTTTTAATTATTTTAAATATATAAATTATTTTTTAATACATATACTCTCATATATATGCATAGATTTAGCAATTTTCGTATTTATAAGAGCTTAAAAGAAGAAGAAATTTTAGCAAAAGAAGAAAAAAATGGAACCGGTTTACAACAAAATGTTTGCTACATGGCACGAGTTAATGTTCAAAAACAAATACAACATGTTAAAATAAAAGTAATTCAAGGAGCAAGTGGCACAAGTCATTCATCACCATTAATGTCTTCATCCAACGCAAGCTCTTCATCATCATCATCATCATCATCATCATCATCATCATTTTCTTCTTCTTTGTCTTCAAGATGTAGCTCCTCATTCATCGACGCATCATTTGAGCTCGAAGATGAAGTTCCTCTGCCACGTTCACCTCACTGGCTCCTCGGTTCCAAATTCTCTTCGACACAACTAGCATGTGATATAGTACCCTGCCCGAAGTCAATCTGTAACCTCGAAAAACCTCCTTGTCTTAAGAATTGACATCTCCAATCCATTCACCCAAATATGCACGATCACGAGAAAAAAATGAGATCTCTTTCTTTCTTAACTCGATGTTCTTGCAAGTTGGGATTGAAACACACGTACATAAGATCGTTCAGTCTCTTCATCTCTAGCCTGTTTCTCTTCTTGATATATATTTGAAGACTGAAATACAAGTAAAATTGCAAATTTATATCAATTATTATTTTAATGTTTACTATTATCAATCCAATTGGATTGGTCAATGGAGTCGTTACCAAGTCGATTGTACACCAGTTACTCACACATTCAGAGGATGAAGGCGTCAATCTCAAGATTTTGTTGGCCATGGCTTTCAAATGAGACGTGTCATCTTCATGATTATATTACTAATTAGCTATTAAAACGGAGAATTGATTATGTTAGTAATATAAAATGACTCGAATGATCGATATATATGGATCGTAATTACCATCATTTGTCATCCTTTGTCTCACAACTAATTGCTTGCCAAAATCTTTGCGATCAAATGTATATTCCAGAAACCCATCCCTAATGACTTCATCTTATATTTTCAAATTTGGATAAAATCTTTCCTTACCATCTTTAAAACCTCTCCTCACCACTTATCCATATCACCATGAGACTTTGTGTAGAAAAAGTACGGGTTCAACTTCAAATAAGAAGCTCCTAGATTCAATGGAGTATCAAGCCTTCCTTTGGTCTTAGAGGTAACAACGTCCACAAAAAAATTGCAATGAAAGATGCAGTTATCTCCCGATCGGCCTCTTCAAGTCCTCCGTAGACAAAAACCATGGATAGGCATCGATCTTCATCGACCACACGTAATAAACAAACCAAAGGTGTGAAAATTCAGATAACACGTACAATGTTGTTTCAAATTGTAGGGCTAAATACTATGGAACTTGCTACTTCTCCCTTCTTGGTCTTATACCATTTGCAGTTCCTCCACTTTTCTGAGGAAAACATCAACTCAGCTTGTCTTTTTTCTTATTACAGCTCTCAAGAGTGAGGAAAGTGGTTACAAATCATGTTCGCCCTAGCCTTGCAAATAACATTTGGTGTGAGTTTTGATGTTTCCTAGAATATGGACACCCCTCTTGTCGAACTTACGCATCAAGGTAAGAGTTTTGGTGGGAGAGTAAATGAACACCGTGAGCCTCTTTCACCTTCGTGATTGCACTCCTCACCTTCATCTCTTTGCTTATCTCCTCCAAAGCTAAATAAATGGAGTACGCACAGAGTTCACCAAATATACAGACATTTTGTGAGCATTAATCTTCCTGCTACTATTTGAGAATGCATTATATACCATAATCTGAATCACATTTTCCACTCCCACTTCATTTAGACACTCCAACAACTTGGATATGTATTCCACAGTGTGTGCCTCATCTGAGGCATCTATGAACTTAAAATATGAAGTACCCAAGGTGCAATTGATGCAGAAGTTGACGCTCCTTGCTTGTATATCATCCACACATTAGTCATCAAAGAGTATCATGTCGACTTCCATGTATCTTGATGGAATTGCAGGTCATCATGCATTTTCTTCACCACCTTAGTTAGAAATGGACCGCTGAGCTCGTTCATGACCGTACTTCCCAATTGCATCTACCATATGTGTAGAGATATATTTATGTTACCGTACTCTTTTCTCCATTCTAATTTCTTTTATTAGTCTTATGTAATTTACCCACACACTCTCCTCTATATAAGAGAGCGTAGGGTTCAATGGAATAAACAAGTTTCATATTTCGCCCAAAATGGTATTAGAGCGATGATCCTATGCCGATGCTCTTGTACCCCAGAAACCCTAGACCTCCATCAACTGCCCCTTCTCGAGGTTCCGCTACCAGCTCTCGAGGCGAAGTGTCGCTGTTACCGGCCTCTCTGTAAGCACATCTTGGCGTCGCTAATGCCAATCTCTCTCACTTGAGGTGCCGCCGCCGACCCCTCCTCGACGCCACCGACTCCTCTCCGTCGTGCGGGCTCTCGCTTACGCGTACGCGTGTAAAATCTCTAGCCCACACTTTGGTCTGGTTCATGGTAATGTATTTGGTTGCAGTTTCATGTAACAAAATCCCCCTATGTCAGTGTAGGCAATTCTTTCTTCAAGTCTACTAACCTAATCTTCTTCAATCGACAACATGTTAGAGAGCAAGGTAGACATCCCCACCATGTTCGCCTTTAGTGGTCCAACGCCCATAATCAATATGGATATGTTGAATTATAAGCTGTGGTCCATGCAATTTATGATGCTAATGAAGTCAATGTTTAAGAAGCATATTCTTATCGAGGAAGAGCCGAGTGAGAAGACATGGTTGAATGCCTCACGAGAGGTTGATAATGCATATGCTCAAGTCTTGTTGTCTGGTGCCCTGGACACCAAAGATTGCTAATGATGTCTTGTATCGATCCACTAGCAAAGCAATGTGGGATATACTTGCTGCCATTTACAAGCAAAGAATGAGACGAAGATTTTGCAGCTTCAACATGATATCTTTACTATAAAGCAGAATGAACGACCCCTTCATGCTCAATATACTGTCTTGCGCGGATGTTTGAGAGGCTTCATAACTTCATGCCTCTCACGACTGCCCCAGAGCAGTTGAAGATGTATCGGAATGCCCACGATGGCTGGTATCTTCATCTCTTGACTCATAGTTTTAGGAAGCATGCTCTCAAATATTGACAGATGCTACTCTTCCTCCCATGAAGCTTTTCGTAGACTTAGCCGGATCAACATTCCTTTACCGACTTCCATGTCGAACTCGTCTGCAATGGCTGCATCTTGTGGTCGAGGAAGCTCTTCTCAGTTTCATGGTCGTAGACCTCATGGTAGAGGAGGTCGTGGAACTCGCCAGCATTGCACCTACTGTCATCATTTTGGCCATTTAGAGGATACATGCTACTCCAAGCATGGCTTCCCTGCATTAGCCCGTGTAGCAGAGCATGCCATTCTTCATGCAGTTCCATCCTCATCTGATCAGGGATATGATGAGCTTGTTTCTCGATTGAGAGACATCATGCCTTCGGCTAGCACCTCTTCACCTCCTTCAAAGAACAACTCGGACATTTCTGCTAATGCCGAAGCTAGTACCTCAGGTAGCATTCATGTCTTTACTTCTTGTCATGGTCAAATATTACAGAATAGATCATGGATTCTGGTGCAACACATCATTTGTGTGGAGATAGAGATCAACTCATCGCCTACAAACATGTTCCTCCAAGGAGGATTGTGGTTATAACAGATGTGACTCATTCCCTGATCACAAGATAAGGGGAGATTAGCTTGACACCCTCTATGTGATTGTAGAATGTGCTTCATGCTCCCGACTACTAACTTCTTTGTGTATTAGTCAGATCACTAAGGTTTTACATTGTAAAGCTATATTTGACCCATCATCTCTTGTATTTTAGGGCATTCTTACAGGCAGGGTGATTGGTTGTGGCCGTAAGCAGGGCGACCTCTATCAATTGGTTCGAACCCCATATGTTGCGCCATCCTCTCATTCCACTGGATCGATCTCTACCTTTATATGTCATATGTGCTTTGGTCATCTTCCACTTCAGAAAATGCGTCAAGTCCTTACCCAAATTTCATCTTGCTCATCGTTCAACTACGGAGCTTGTCAGTTGGGAAAGCATCATCGGTCTATTTTCCTTAGTTGTCGGAGTCGGAGTAGTAGGCCCTCGTTTGAGTTTTTTTCATGTTGACATTTGGGGTCGATCATCGGGGACACATATTTTATTTAGTTGTAGTGGATGATTTTAATCGTTTGTCTCAGGTTTTCTTGTTGAAAAATAAATCTGAAGTTGGACGTGTTATTATAAATTTTATTAAAGAAGTGCATGCTATTTTTCTACCTTTGTCAAAATTGTGCGAACTGATAATGCTATGGAATGTACTCACATGCTTTCACAATTCCTCTCATTTCATGGTATTCTTCATCAAACATCATGTGCCTACACCTCTCAGCAGAATGGTATTGCTGAGAGAAAGCACTGTCACTTACTTGACGTCACTCATACTCTCCTTATTCATAGTCGTGTCCCACATTCATTCTGG
This sequence comes from Ottelia alismoides, assembly GCA_037367405.1. Classification (NCBI taxonomy): domain Eukaryota; kingdom Viridiplantae; phylum Streptophyta; class Magnoliopsida; order Alismatales; family Hydrocharitaceae; genus Ottelia; species Ottelia alismoides. The sequence continues at coordinate 374,802 of JAZKJV010002553.1, read as the reverse complement.
GGAGATGCGGTTCTTACGTCTTGCTATCTTGTGAACTGTATGCCCTCATCAATGTTGAGGGAGAAGATACTTTTTTCTCTTGTATTTTCAAACAAGGAGTTCTCTCTTACACCCCGTGTCTTTGGGTTTGTTGCGTTTATCCATTGGTTGACTCCAGAGATTGACAAGCTCTGGTTGTCAAATGTGTCTTTGTCGGGTACTCCAGAACTCAGATCGGGTATGGATGTTATGATCCGTTACATAAGAAGTATCATGTTAGCGCAGATGTCACATTTTTTGAGTCGGTCATGTATTTCTCTCTTACAAGTGACTGATTGACATCTTCAGATTCGAATGATGAGGTTTACATGCACCCTCCACCTATTAGTCCACCACCACCATCACCACCTCCATCACCCCTCGTTAGCCCCACCGCCACTGCCACCTATTGTCTGATTCCACCCCTACCACAATACTATAGTCGATGGCTTGCTCCTGCTCATGTTCATGGTTCATTATCTAGCATACCTTAGGTTTGTTCTGAATACATTATTTCTAACAATGGGACTGAAGATGTTCCTCAGTAGGCATCCTTGGAGGAGGTTGATGCTCATGTCACTGACGGGACTGATGATGATCTTGATGTGCCTATTGCTATTAGGAAGCAGAAGCGTACTTGTGCTTCATATTCGGTTGCTTCTCATATGGCCTTCGATCGTATGACGGGCGACCTTCAGAGATTTGCTGTTGCGTTGTCAGCCGTGGAAATGCCATGGAACTACCATGAGGCATTGAAGGACAATCAATGGCGTTTAGCTATGGAGCAGGAGCTGGCAACCCTACGATCGCAAGGTACTTGGAGTCGGGTTCCTGCCTTCTCTGGGGCGTCTATAGTCAACTGCAAACGTGTGTTTACAATGAAACAGAATGCAGATGGGAGCATTGATCGTTACAAGGCCCGACTAGTTGCATGAGGTTTTACTCAGACATACATGGTGAATTATCTAGACACTTTCTCTCTGATTGATCGCCACTCTACCCTACATATTCTTTTGTCAATTGCAGTGGTTCGAGATCGGCCTTTATTTCAGCTTGATGTTAAAAATACGTTCTTGTATGGTGATTTTCATGAAGAAGTCTACATGCAGCCGTCGCTGGGGTTTGTTGCTGAGGGGGAGTGTTCACAGGTGTGTAGACTTCATAAGACAATATATGGCCTTAAGCAGAGCCCAAGAGCTTGGTTTCAGAAGCTCTCAAATTTGATTGAAAAGCATGGATTCGAAAGATCGAATGCAAATCATTCTCTTTTCATACAGAGAACTTTTAGAGGTACAATTGCAATCATGGTGTATGTTGATGATATACTCATTATAAGAGATGATATACTGGGGATAAAGAGGGCAAAAGAATTTCTGGGTCGTAAATTTATTCTCAAGGATCTTGGTACCCTTAGATATTTTCTTGGACTGGTGTTTGCCAGAAATCAGCAAGGGCTTGTGATGAACCAAAGAAAATATGTCACCGATCTACTAAGTGAAACATGCATGCTTGGATGGGTAAGTAAAACATGCATGCTTGTGATGACCCAAAGAAAACAGTAGTGGTCGAACATGCAATGTGGATGGGCTGCTTCAACATGTATTCAGACCACCGTGTTCTAATCTAGTGCTGCAGTTTTGCAGATGACATCTTGCTTTTCACAGTGGGTGGGTCTAAGGGTAGGCGATGGATTGTTGGCTTGGAATGAGATTTTGGGTGTATTCTCGTTCTACAGATAAATAAGGGCATATCCTCCATTTTTATTTTTGGACTTCGTGAAGAAGAGGTAACAATGTGTGGCAAGTTGTCGGGTCCTCTCCATTGACCACAAACCCACACGTAATTAGTAAAAAAGTTGTTGGGTCTTCGATTTGTATTATTATATCTGTACCTTGCTCTTCCACTAACAATGGATAGCCTGCGATACATGGATTGGTTGAGATCGCTGGATCATATGGAGAGGAAGCTAGAGGTCAAAAAGTTAGATGCCTTTCAAATGGAAATCACATGCTATTACTCAAGTTTTTGTCCTGTAAACCTTTCGGGGGCTTTATTTGACGCTTTTGGTTCTCTAGGGTTTCATGCTATATAAGAATCACTAAACCCTTTGAGTAATACACACTATTCATTCTTCTTTTCTTCTTTACGTGGTATGCGAGCTATAATCCTACACCGAGGCTCGAGCCCACCGACCCCACCGCCACCTCTAGCCTTTCTCGATCATGTGGCAACCCTATATATGGCTCTGTGCAGCCACATGTGACAACCTTCATCGTTGGTTTCCATAGACAACCATTGTTGGGCCATCTCCACTGTCACTAGGTCATCATCCACCTTGCTACGTGCCTGGTGGAGTCTCTGCCATGCCTTGGTTCTGTCCAGGCCATCAAGCCACCATGGGGGGCATTACTTAGCGAGGCCGGTTCTTCACAGGGGCATCGTTATGCCATCATGCCACTACAAGGGCCACATGGTACCTATCTAGGGCACCACTAGGGCCATAAGGGCGTCGCCAACCTTTCGCTACTCTCCATAAGGAGCCCCAACTCTCTACCTTTAGACCATTGCCCTCGCTCGACCCTCTCTTAGGGTTGTTGGACTTTTCCGTTGCACCTGCTTGGAAACCTCTCTCCGAGGCCCACAACCATTGTTGGGCCTCGTTCTAGGGTTTCCAGACACTTGCCATGCAACCGTTGAGGGCTCCGGTAATATGCGGATCACCTAAATCACATCGGATTTGATTCATGATTGAACAAATATACTGTTATTTTTTGATCTCTCTTGATTGCCATGACATCCACCCCTAACGAGACCAAACCCATGCACATTGTCTTTTATAATAATATATGGGACTAATTTTAAACTCGTGGAAGCTGAAAAGTGAAAACTACATCCTTTGGTCTCAAGATTTCAAGGTGTTGGTTGGTGGTCAGAGGAAGATCTCCATCCTCATGAAGGATCCTCTTGAAGAAACTGACAAGGACTACGAGTCATGTCCTGTAGACAATTATCAACGATTCAGAAAGTCGGTAGCATATTCGTTCGATAAATCATTTTGAAGCGAGTAAGTGGGCATGCGAAAGTATATGCGGATTATGCAGCTTCTATTATTTTAATACAAATTAATTTTAAATATAATAATAAGTCCAAATATTAGATATTCATGTTTCAAAAAAATATAACATGAAAGCAATATGAAGTAATTTTTTTATACAATGTGATTTCAACCAAAACATTTCCAAAAGCCATCCATTTAAAAGATAAGATCATAATATTTATAACAAAATATCTAATAATGTTGGCTCATACAAAGGTGCATACACAATTGATCAAACTCCTATTCTAATTTGTCGAAAATAACTGGAGGAACTTCTTCATCATTATTCACTGTTAGAATCCATGATAAATTCTTTTTCATCTTCCACACTGAGAATGCATCATGTTCCTTTGGCTCCTTTGCTTCACCAATTCATCCACTCGTCTTGCATCGACCACCATGCTCCAAGTTAGTCATGATCCTTGGAACACTCGTTATTCGCCTTCCTCTGGTCCGATCCACTCACTCACATATGCCCTATCCTTGGAAACAAATGGGTCTCTTCTTTGTTGAGATTGTTGCTTGTTCAGTTTTGATTTCAAGTTTATTCCACTTTTTAGTATGGATCTGCAATGCAAGTATTTAGTCAAATCTTTACGTGATTCAATCTTAGTCTCATCAATAATCATAAATTACAAATGTGGACGTGTACTGCTGCAAGAGAGCTCCAATTCCTCTCACATTCAGAAGAAGAGGATGTCCGCTTTCATATCTTCATCGCCATTGCCTTCATGTATGATGTCTCACCACCATATAGTAACCGCCAATTTGCGAAAAAAAGCATGTCAACTCCTTAGTCCTTACATTCTTGAACTATGTATAAGGAGTATTTTATAAGTGACATGCTACAACCTGGATCGAACACATCCTCATTGACTGAGCCTTGCCAGATACCTAATGCTTTTCCGAAGGTCTATCCCCATTTTTATAAAGAACCATTTCTTTTGTTGTGATGACATCTTGAACGTCTGAATTAGGGTAAGATATCTCCAAGTAGTACGAAAGACATTTATGATAATGGTATCTTTTGAAACGACTTTATAATCCCTATAAAAATAAAAGGGGTTGAGATAGTGAGCTGCAAGTTGAGAGAACTATCTAACCTTCCTCTCGACTTTGAATCAATGGCATCAATGCCGGGCTTATAGAAATGCTCAATGTCTTTAAAAAGAGACTATATCTCCTTCGTCGCATCTTGAAGCTCTCCTTACCCAAAGCTCAACTGGCCTCCAATCACCATCAACAATACACAAGAGAAGGACGAGCAAGGAAAAGACCTTCGAGGTCAACGAAACTTGGTTCCTAAATGATGTTCTAAGAACAATTGATCCAACCATTTCTCGTTTCCTTGTCTTGTACCACTTGCACTCTTTCCATTCATCAGGAAAAAAGTGAATCTTAGCTTCTCTTTCTTTTCAAAGAGACTTTGTAGCATAAGAAAACATGTGACAAATCCTGTTTGCCATGGTCTTACTATCTCACCCTTTTGGTTAAAATGTCGCATCAAGCTGAGCATCTTTGCTTTGCATGACTGTAGATGGAAATTGTCAACGTTTTGGCCTTTGCTATGTAATTTTTGACCTTCGACTCTTTGCTAATTTCTTCAAGTATGAGATCTATGCAGTGAGCATCGTAAAATGATCAAAATATGTTTGGATATTTGGTGTTGAGGAGCCTCGTAGTCGCCATGTTAGCAGTTGCATTGTCAGTCACGACTTGTAGAACATTATCTACTCCAACTTCCTTGATGCAATTCTCTATCAAGGAGGATATATATATATATATATATATATATATATATATTCAACGGTGTGTGCATCGGTTGATGCATCCACAAAATTCAGAAAACATGTCTCCAAGGCACAGTTAACTCACAAGTTCGTTATGCTTCTTCAATCTTCCCCTCATGTCGGCCCATACATCTGTTATGATGCAAAATCCGCTTTTCTTCCTTGCATCCTTGTGCTCTTTCAAAAAAGCTTTTGTTTCTTCCACTTCATCCCCTATAAAATGAAGGGGAATATATGTAAGTTGGACAACGGTGAAGTATTGAGTGCTATATTCCACCGTCTATTTCTCTTTATTGCTCTCTCCTCCCAACCCCCAAATTAATTCATCTCTCTCCAGATTCCCTCCCCACTCATTCCCCACTCCCCTTCCCTTTCTTTCTTCTATATATCACCCTCTTTTCTTAAACCCCAAAGATACCATCGACCCATTTCCCAAACCCACAGGAACCCATCGCAATATCCTCCTCCGACCATGTAGGCACCTATGGCCTCACTGCCCCTCCTAGCCTCCAACAACCTAGCACCGCAACTCGCTCAAGACATCCTTCCCCTTGCTGCTGTGACTCTAAACACCACCCTCTCGGTGCCATGTGTAGTGCATTTCGAGCACTATTATCGCTTGCCGAAGTGGGTTGTCATAGCTACTGTGAGAGTATGTGTCACTTATCTTATAGATGGGTAAATGGATCCTTGCAAGATTCGTTTTTCCCAACCAATGTTTAGTCCCATATCTACCAATGATGGGACTCAGAGGGTCTGTGGAGGCTATATAAGAAGCCCCAGACCTACTGTATCCGGTGAGAATGTTCAATGAAACACATGACCCTTTGAAGCCTTCTCCCGTGGGTTTCATCCCGCTCTTTAGGGAGTAGGGTTCCATGGAAAATCCCTAGTTCTTAATGTTTATTTTCTATCTTTGATATTCGCTTCCGCAATTCTTATTTTCTAACATGATATCAGAGCGGATTTGATTCTCGAGGATTTTATGTTCCTGATTTATTCGAGATTCGATTTATAGGGAAGATTCAATCCATGGCCTCAAATTTCAGCGAAATTCGATCGAATTTCTGTCGAATATCGATATCCAGTCGAAATCGAAATTCGATCGAAATGACCAAAATATGGGGGTCTTAGTACAAAAAATGACCGAAATGACCGAAATTCCGGTCGAATTCCACCGAAATTCCATCGAAATTCTGTTTTGGTCGATATCGAAATGGTGAGTGAAACCGACATTTAGGGCCTTGATTCAATTCATGCTTGTTTTTGGAAATTTATATCTGGAGATTATTATTCTTTATCATTGAAGTTCGTGATCGAGATTGGGATTCCATTCTAGGATCTCTCCGTTGAAACCCTAATTCAAGGAGGTGGCATCTTCTTCAGTCAAGCTGCTTTCCCATGAGGGGAATCCAATCTTCAATAGTAGGTTCGAAAGGGCTTCGAAGCCCTATTCCTTGGCATCTCCCAGCAACAGTCAGACTCCAGTGTAGAAGATCCTCGCGCTCAGCGGCTTCGAAACCCTATTTCGAGGAGTGCCCATCGACTACCAGATTACTGGCCATTTACGTCCATTTGGGTATTATCGCTTTAAAGAGTTGATTTCGGTGTCGTTGCCAGATGCACCTTTGGTCTTGATCAGGCCATCTGCGGTTACGATCCGACTATCTCAGAGCAACAAAGCACAGTCGTGTGCTACTTTCACATCTTCCAAGCGGCACCCCCATTGAGTTAGAAAGCGACATATGGCGGGCGATGGCTTAGGGCTCCAACGCCTCCCTCCTCCTCGCGCAATACTTACGTGCAACCCATCCAGGTGATGGCGGCGACACGCTTCCAATAGATCTCGCGAGCCCCTTGTCGAAGGCTCCAACGTAGAAGGCGACTTCTTCTCTAGATAGCAGGTGGCGATGGTCGCCATCCTCCTTTCAGGTTCATCATGGCGGCACACAACCACCAGGCGGAGCTCCAGCTCCTGCTCGCACCTCCAGTTCCAGGCGGACCCCTCCAGACCACATCCCCATCTCGACGGCGACGAGCCGTACATCATCATCCTCTACAACCAGGAGCAGAGGCTCTTCGGGTGCGGGTTCGAAGAAAAGGGTTCCCAAGTGGGAACCCTAAAATACTACCTCATGGGTTGTGTTTCTTTTTTTAAAATTTCCCTTAGAAGTGTCCAAGTGGGACGCCTGTTACTTAAAAAGTAGAAAGAAAAGAGGCCCAAGGGGCCTGCAACTGCCATGTTTCAAAGGAAAAAAGAGAGTAGAAGAAAAGACACGTACAAAAAAACCGTACGCAAATGATGAGTTGGCTATTAAAAAAGTGGAAAATAGTCGGGAAAAATGTCTAAAAAAGGAAAAATCGAGAAAAAATGTTGAATTGCTTTTTTTAAAAAGAGGATCGTACAAAAAGAATCCGTGCGAAAAAACTAAATTATTTGAAAAAAATGAGAAGAAGGTCGATTTTTTTGAGATCAGCTTATGCGATGTTTTGTTTCCCCATTTTCTTGTCTTCTCCCAACTTTGTTGTTGTCATTGTTTTCCGACAATTATGGGAGAAAGGAGGAGTATTGTGTAGAGTTACATGTGTTCCAGATTCAGATGTCAGATTCCAGACCAGCCAGATGTTCGGACTCTACAATTCTATTTCAGGCTCTGCGGATTGGTTCAGTCTAAGTTCAAGGCATTCCGTAATTGAGTGGCCCATGTATGCAGTCGTTAGTTTGTGGCCCCCATCTTTTTTTTGGTCAGAGTTTTCATGTGTTCCATATGGACTCCAGAGTAGAGATCCCAATCCCTAGGCCGTGCGGGCTAGGGTTTTTATGTGGTTTCATATGGACTCTAGTGTAGAGATCCCATTCTCTGAGCCAGTATGGGAGAGAACAAGTTCTCCGACGAGGAGACTTTTCAGACTCCATTCTCTTGCGACTGTGGACTTCGACGAGGATGTCTCCATGGCTTTTCAGTTTGGCCCTTTTAGAGATGGAGCGACTATCCACTTTATTTTGATGGGCTAGAGTTCTCCAAGTGGAGACTCATTTTTAGTTGCAGTGACTCTGACTAGCGCAGTACATAACGCATGCTCTCTGACGTGGAGATTCAGTTTGACTCACATTCCAGTCCGTTTGTTCCTCCTCACTTGGATGACATGAGAAGCAACATCCTCGATACCAGCTGACAGTTGTGCGTGTTGGGTTGATATTGTCTGTAGTGTCTTGTATTTTGAGTTTGAGTGATTTCTTTCTGTTTGTTCAAGCTGAGCATTGCATGCTCCCGCTTGAGGAGTGTTAGAGTATGCGTCACTTATCATGTTGATGGGTAAATAGATCCTTCCAAGATCTATTTACTCCATCCATTATTTAGTCCCATATCTACTAGTGGTGGGACTTGGAGGGTCTGTGACTCCATGGAGGCTATATAAGAAGCCCCAGACCTCCTGTATCTAGTGAGAAAGTTCAATGATAATATGTCCCTTTGAGGTATTCTCCCGTAGTTTCATCCCACCCCTTAGGGAGTAGGGTTCCACGTAAAATCCCTTGTTTTTAATGTTTATTTTCTATCTCTGATATCCGCCTCCGCAACTCTTATTTTCTAACAGCTACTGTACCCAAACAAGTAAGGTTTTCCTATTCCTTTTGTCTTCAAATGGTATCTTAACCCTCTAGGTTCTCTGTTATTTGTTAAAGAAAAGACCGTAATAAGTTTCCTAGAGAGCTAGTTCCCTTTGGTCATCAGGGTTGGCAGTCCTTGCCAATTGGTAGGTGACTAGGTGTAAGTGAAGCTATGCATTTCTCTTTATTATAGAGTGAAGAACCTTTGTCACACGTTAATGTTTCCTTTGGAGTTAACATCATAGATTGAGTGCAAATTGGATTTCCAAATAGGAAGGGATCATTTTTAATTTGATTTCTTGTCATAGGTTATAGTACCTAGAATTCCAACTAGATCATTATCCATTTAAGCTAAAGCCAGTTTTATGCTGTATTGCTTTCCATTTTTATGCAATCTCAAGGTATCCCTTTTTTCACTAAGATGTGATGACAACCTTATGTGTGGGGTGCGTAGTCGAAGCTTTACGCAGTGCCTTATTTATCCGTGTAGTTAAAATCATAGTGCACCGAACATCTGCAGAGGCAGCTCCTATAACATTTCTTCACGATGTTATTAAAGTCTGCAAATGTCAAACTGTGATTGGTTAGATTTTAAAAGGTACAGCAACAAACTCACAAGTCTTATATCCTTTTTGTCGCAGTGCCTAAGTGCTACATTGAATCCCTAAAAAATGTTAAAAAACTGTGATGTGAACCTAGTGGGTAAGGCATTTGTGTGAGATAACTTGTGATATGTCTGTCATGTGCTTGACTGTGGAGTGCATAAGACCTCGAATATGATGTTTGATGTATTTTAGTGGTAGCACATAATCAGTGATAAAATCAACTTTTATATTGTATGTAGTTTTTATTTTATCATTGATGAGACAAATGGTGGATGTGTCAATCATGAAGGACACCATGGAGAAATGCTTGTCAGATGTGACTGGAGTTGAATATAGCGAGCGACACTGCATTTAAGATTTTCCCGAAACCAATCTGAAACTCATATCCTTTGAAAAGCTCTACATGGGTTATTAGGATGACCACTGGAAGTAACCCTTTTATCCACAATCTTGAACTATGCACTCCCTATGTTTGTCTGACAAAACCTGGTATATGTTAGCAGTTAGCACATCTAATGCATGTTTAGGGCTATTGTTTAGTTAAAATGTGGATTAAATTAGTGAAATGTTTAAGGCATACTTTTGAATTAAGAAACGTGATTCCCATTCTATCTTCACGATGCCCTGTGTTTCTTTCGTGGTCATTCAGGTAGGTGGATGAGAGAACTCAGTAGATTCTCTGTGGACCAGCACCTAAAGGAAGCCTTCTTGATTAGAGAAAGCCATTGGACCCTTAATAGATAGCAATCATCACTTGTAGGATGTTAGGTCTGGGTAAGGTTGACTTTGAAAACTGGGCAATTCTATTCGGGGATGGCCTAGGTACTCTTGTAACTGTACCATCTGATATTAACCCATAGTTTTTAAGAGAGTAATATAGGGATCACAAAAAGATAAAGTTCATACAGAATTTCTGACAATGGGAAATTGGTTTAATTTGCAAGTGAGGCATGTGAGGGTTTTGATGCGAATATTTTTTTCGATATAAACATCCTACAAAATCAATTATTTAGTGTAAGAATATGCCGGCAGTCCAAAATTCAGTTACAATACATCTGACAACGTTCTGGACTCTATCCTCTTCAGCAAGATTGTTGTCCTTAGATATTTGCTTCGTGCTTTATTAACATCAGCTATTTAGAGACACAGCAATCATCAAGTTCTTTTCTTGCAGAATATTGGTAACAAGGAGGTTCCTGAGGCTGGATGGAGACCAGGGGGGTTGGGTCGTGGAGGGAGGGGCAGCAGGGGAAGCTATTCCTCTCGTTTTATCCCAAGTGGTATGGAGATTCTGTGTGATTTTTTTACATACGTGCTTTCATAAGTACTTTGAAAAAGGTTGTTTTTGTATCCTGTGCACATTATCTTGTAACTTTTTTGTTGTTACTCTTCAAGTGATACAAAGATATTTCAAGTACTTGACACAATCTGCTACGATTATTGGTCAGCACATACTTTTTATTGTCGTCAGTTTGTTTCCTTTTGGCATCTTGATATATTGTCTTATGGTTGTAGTCTACCGTGTATGCTGCGTTTTTCTCTCCAATCACATTTTCAATGTTGAAGCGGAGTTCAATTGTCATGTTAATTATCAAACCATAAGATGAGCGTTATATTACAGAGTGCATTTTCGATCTTGTTCTGCAAATACACCTTCTTTCTCAGAAATTATACACGCTCATTTTTCGCTCCATTTGGCCACATGATTTTCTCTTGATAGTAGTTCAACTGTTCTCTATATAAGGCTGGGGTTTGTAAGCTGTTATCCATATATGTATATATATTCCTTTTGTAATTGTATATCTACTTTCTTTTACTTCACCCTTTTTGTACAGATGCCACTGGTGCAAAGAACTTGCCTGTGGTCAAAGAAACGGGAGCTAACCAAATTGCTGACAAGGTCTCTAAAGCAACATTCGCAGTTAAAGATGCCGAAAGTAAGGCAGGACACATGAAATTAAGGTATCTTCATTGTTTTCTCTTATATATATTTTTTTTATCATTTGGGGGTATTTTTGCTGGTTTACATGTTTTACATCTACTCTTTTTGCTAAGAGGCATAGGACCCGTTTAAAAGGGTTTCTTTACCTTTTTTTCTAAGAAAGCATGTTTCAAACTGTTCTACAAGAATTCTGTTGCAATCGATGTTATAATTGTTGCACTTTTATTCTCATGCATACCTGACCATGGATTCTATATCTATAACCATTTTAAAGCTGAATTTTTCATGAATTTATTGACACATGGCACTCTCTTGAGAGAGCTCTCACCATTTCTGACTCCCACCGCCACTACTCTTTTCTCTCTCTCTTTCTACCATGATCTCTCTCCCACTTTAGTGCTCTCCCTCCCTCCCCATATATATATATATCTCAAGTTTCTCTCTGTCTTTCTCTCTCATCCGAGTTATTCTCTCCAAGGATGCAAAAATCGATTCAGGCGGCCATTTAAACGACCGTTTAGACGCATTCGGCCCTCAATTACATCGATTGCCTTTAATCGGCTATGTAAATGATCGTACCGCTAAAACGTGTGTAATTGGCCGTTTACACGCCGTTTAAGCGGTCGTGTTTTGCATTAGGGTATATATAAACCTCCTTCGACCCGATTCATTTAAAACCCAAAAATTCAAAACCCCCCCATCGCATGCCCAGAACCCCCGACTCCCTTCACCCGATAGGCCTAACCTCCAAAACCCATCGCCGCCCACTGCGACCAGAGCATAGCCTCGCTGCATGCCACCTCCAGTCGCTTTGGTTAATCATCGAGCCTCTTTCGAAGCCCTCGTAACCGTGGTCCTCGCCAAGCCTTGCCGCCGCTGTCCTCGCCTCGCCGATGTTGTGGATCTCACCTCGCCTCAGCACCGCCGTGTTCCTCGCCTAGCCTCGCCGCCACCGTTGTCCTCGCCTCACCTCGCCGCATAGAACGATTGCACCATCCCAAACGAAACCTATGGTATAATCCTCTCACATTTTGTTCTTTTTGGGATTAAATGTTTAAAATTTATAAAGGCCTAGTTGATGAGTTTATATTTATGCAAGATAATTGCTTAACTTTGACCTCTTTCATATTCATAATTACCATTAGCATGCGCAATTATACCAGTGAACGCTTACTGTTGTGAATATGTGATTATATTTTTATAGTTCATTTATACTTTTTTTATTAATTATATTTATGTAATATTTTTTATTAATTTAAAAATGTAAAACCACATAGACCATTTAATTTCCGTTGAAACTCCCGTATACTGTTTAATCAATAATCAATGACCGTACCGACTGTATACCGCATACCGTTTTTTGCAACCTTGATTATCTCTCTCCCGCAAGATTGATATATTTGGATGGTTGCTGATTAACGTTTTCCTCTTCATTTTGATTTCAATTGCATGTGGCAGTTTGTGTATATGTTAACTTTTTTTCTCAAGCTATATCTTATTTGTTGGTAGTCACACGTCTCTCTTTTTTTGCTAATATTTTGGAGTGTATTTATATATATTAGTGTTGGAATTCGATGCAGAACTTTTACCATTTTTTATGTTATGCATTTATATACTTCTAAAACATCATCTATCCATGTGATTGTATTTTTACTCAATTGGTTTCTCCGATTCCTACATTGAGAATTATATTTTTGTAATAGTTGTATTTAACTATTATTTTTAGGTGCACATTAGTTTAAATACTATAGAAAATAGATGATCCTGATTAATATGTGTACATGTAAAATATGTATTGTACAAGTTATTTGGTTACCATAATATTTTTGAAATTATTTTGGATGGTTTTCAATTATAGTATTTGTCTCTCTTTTTTATCAGCAGTACAATTGGCATGATTTATTCCGAATATTTATATGGGTGTATATATCAACTTTCAATTTATTCTTTATAATATCATCTTTGTTTAAGCTTATCATTTATGTCCAGCTTCATCTGCTAAATTTATCATGTATATTCAAAGTAGGAAAAAATGAGGATGCCCCCGCTGGGCAGTCAACATGGCTGCCTCCACCCCATTTTTCTGCATTTTTTTATTTTTTAAATCGCCATGTATATTCATCTATATATCCCTCCAATATGCCATTTAAATTTCGTCAGAAACAGAGACTCCTACACCCTCCATCTAGAACATGCAATTTTAACAGTCTAAACATTGCTATAATTGACATGTTTTATATGGAGGGCATATGAGTCTCTGTTTCTGACGAAATTCGAATGACATATAGGAGGGATATATAGATGAATATACATGGTGATATTTTGAAAAAAACTGAAAAAACATCGAAAATGTCGAAAATGAGGCTGGGGCATCCCCATTGAGCGCTTCAAAATAAATGTTCGATAATTTTTCCTTGACGATATGTTATATTTTGTTGATTGTGTAAATTTGTCTGTTTATGTTGTAGTTTACAAATTTGCTTCAAATAACAACACGAAGTACACATATGTTATTTTGGACGAATTCAATTAACTTTTTCTGATAGTTGTATTTCTAATGATTGTTCGGAGGTGAATAATAATTAAATATTATAAAAAATCAAATGATCCTGATGAATATTCCGATTCATAAAACAATTGTTCTAGGTGAGTTATTTGATTACCATAATATTTTTGAGTTATTGTCAGAGTCTTTTATATAGAGCTTTTGTCCTTTTTTTTGACTTTTTTCAGTATAGTGGGCAAGGTTTTTTGCAAATGTTTATATGACTGTGTGTATACATATACATGTGAGTCGACTTACTATTTATGTTTTATAATATCATCGTTAATTAAATTTACCATTTCTTTTCATTTTCAACTGATAAATTTATCATGCATATTCAAAGCAAATGTTCCATAATTTTTTATTTTACTTTACCTATTTTTTTCATCTCATGAATTCGCCAATTCATATTATAGTTTTAGACATTTGCTTCAAATAACAATAGGAAATACTTTTCATCAGTTCTCTCTAAAATATATTATTTGTTATTTAGGTTATTTGCTATTCAGATTAATCATCTGTTCTCTCTAAAATATATACAAGTTAAATACTTTTATGTTTTTTTTAATTAAAATCTTTCATTTTGAAATTTTAATATAATATTTTTTAAAACGTAATAAGATACTTTGTTAGCAATTGTTATTATCAAATAAATTAATTTATATAATTATAACAACTATTATAGTTAAATTTAACTTCTAATAATAATAATAATTTAAAACTCATATTACTTTAAATTGTATTATACACATTTCAGTAATTGTGAACTAATTATAAACATGAAATAAACTTTGAATATAAATACTTTTTGGAATAGTTGTAACTTTGTTATATTAAAGATAATGAATGATACTCTTAGCATGCATACATTTAACTTGAAAAGTGATTAAACCTTTAAATTTTGTGGTTACGATGCATTTGGATGAACCGAATTGAAGACTTTTTTGAGGATCTCATTTCAAGTTTTTAAAATGAGGTTCATTATGAACCTATTACTAAATTACAATGTAGACATTATTTCAAAGCAAAAAAATATTTTTAATATAAAAATACAATTTTTAAATAATATTACCTGAAGGACAATCTTCTCATAAGATAGGTAAATTGTACACAATATATTCCTGTATAATTTGCCAATTAAGTTCTAAGTACATTCTTATAATTTAACGTCTTAATTTCATACTTTACCGTTAAAAACTACTCATGCCGCGAAGGGTGGGCATGCACCATGTTACCCTATTTAAGGCTAGGTTTCTCCTAGAAATGTTTACACATGGAGCTATGTGGAGACTGCTCTCCGAGCACCACGTCTCCGCTTTCTCTCCCTCTTTCTCTCTCTATGCGCTATCTTTCTCCTTCTCTCTCCCTCTCCTAAGTTACTCCCTATTTCTCTCTCTCCCCTTGACCAAAACGTAGCATGCCATCTTACATTTCCTTCCCCATCTCTCTCTCTCTCTCCAAGCACTACCTTTTTTCTTCCTCCATTTTTTAAGGTCGTGCTCTCATGCGTCCTCCCCCCTCTCTCAATGAGATATAGTTATTCTTAAATTTTTCTCACATGCAAATTCTATGTATCTCCATCTGTGGAGGCTATCCTATTGTAATAAATTGAATAATTATCATACTAAAAATATCCTGCATAAAAGCTATATCAAACAAAAAATTATAGAAAAATATAATATTTAAATAGGATGAATTTAATAGGGGTTTCATAGGAACCGTTAAACATTTAATCCATAGACAACTTTAATAAAAACAATTGGAAATGTATAACTTCAACTATAATAAATGTGCAAGGGGAGAAAATAGAATAGAGATATAAAAACAATGTGATAATTTTATATAAAAAAGTTGACATGTAATTATCAATTTTTATTTTGTTTTTATTTATTTGTATTCAATAAATATCAATAAACTTTTACCGATATTTCATTAAGTAATATGCAGAAATTTACATGGATAAGTATGGTCAAACATAGAAAATGATAATGTAGGATACACATACATATCGTAATAGACTTATAGTGTTATAGAAGTCATATTTGATATGTTCATGTGTTGACTAGAATATTAAAAATAAAAATAATATAAATTACAACATTAATATTACATTATATTATTTGTACCCACTTAATGGTCTAGTGGTAGTACAATGTGTCTACCACACAAAAGAGCAGGGTTCAAATCCCACTCTTGGTGGGGTTGCGTTAGGTAGTCGACAACCATCTTAAAAAATAGTTGAATCTTTCAACATGGATTTGAGCAAGAATCCATGTTGCCGACCCTACTTATAGTTGGAGAAGGCTTAGTACATTTTTTTTATAATCTTTTCCGCTGCGAAGGGCGAGTTACATCCTAGTTAGATTGAAAGGAAAGGATTAGAGTTTGACATAGTCGGTAGCTCGATCTTAATTCTGTGGATCAACTTGTTCTCACTGAAATATATTTATACCCTAATTTAATCAAATTCCCTGTACACATTGGATCTGATTGTGTCTTTTTTTACATTAATATGATCATCATATTATTTTTTTGTCAATTTCCTAACGTGGAAGTTTTATCATAGAAGGTAGTAGAGGGATGATGAGTAACTCGGTGGAGGTTTGAGAGGTGGGGTCGTTGAATCGGATTGTTGGGTCATTTTTGAAGATGAATAAGAATGCACCATCTTTCATGGGAGGGGAGTGGTGGAGGTTGTGATTACACAGATGGAGGTAAACAGGGTCATGCAGTTGGGAAGGGTGATGAATTTATGAGTGTGCTGCTTGTTATATTATTGGGAATGCTGCAGTTTAAACTGAGAGATAAGTACATCTTGGATAAAATTATTTCTCTCTCTCCCCTTGACCAAAACTGTTAATGTAATACATCTTGGATAAAATTGAGAGATAAGTACGAGAGAGGGGGGTTAATTTGTGGCTCTCGTGGGGGTTTTATCCCAAGATTAAGATGTCCAAAGCAACTTGGATTCCTTTAGCGAGGCAACAATCAATAGGTATTGGGTTTGAAGTGTTGTGATTGAAGTGTGTCCTTTTCTGTTTGCGGGTGTTCTTTTATGTATGTTTTTATCTGTGTTTGTGCTTGTTTACATTCAAACACACAAATGCGCACAAATAAACACGCACACGTTGCACTTTTCGAAGTTGGTTTTGGTCTTATCCAGTGTATTCATGAATGGACTTGAAAATTCTTGACTCAGTCTACTAAATTTAATCTAGTAATTCTATATTTAGTCGAGTTTCAGAATTTATATGATGCATGTGTACTTAGACTCTTGCTACCCTAACAATACAGTGAAGATTTTAAGTCGTAGCATAATTTTAGACAAAGTGGTATATATCCATGGTGCTGGATTTTACCACTTTACTTCTTTACACTCATCTTGTGAAGACCATGGTTCAAAAAAATGCGCCTCGAGGCGCACGAGGCATACGCCTCGAGGTGAGGCGGCTTGAAAATGCCCCAGAATGACTGCCTCAAGGGGTCTCTGAGAGGCGACCGCCTCAGTTGATCGAGACGCTCGAGGCGGAGGCGAGGCGGTCCATGAGGCATTTTTTTATTTTCAAATTATTTTTTTATGTTAATCATTTGTCCGATTAGCAATTTCATATGTTTATAAATGTTTGTTGTTTAGGATATAAATATACAAGATGGATGCTTAAATTTGACCGCTTTCATGCTCATATTTACCATTAAACATGTCCAATTATGTCAAAAACTCTTAAGTTATACTCTTAAATCAAGGTTGCAGAAGTCGGCAGTCGGTACTCGGTCGGCAGGGTTATTGAATAAGGATTAATCGACAGTCAGGAGAGTAATCGGATTTAGTCGGGCATTAGTCGGTTTTGAATTTTTTAATTATTTTAAATATATAAATCAAGTTTTATAACATTTACTCTCATTTATATTCATATATTTAGCACTTTTAATATTTTTGAGAGCTTAAAAAATTATAGCAACAGAAGAAAAAACGAAGTTAAGAACAAAATGTTTGGTTCATAGCATGGACAAAATGTTAAGAACAAAATGTTTGGTGCATAGCACGAGTTGAAGTTAGAAATAAATTAATACAACGCTAATCAACAACTACAAAAGGTAAATAACCTAAGTTACCTAACTATCATGCAAATCAACAAGAAGAACTTAAGTTAACGAACATTTAGGCGTAATAAACACAATTCTAATCTTATATAAGTTAACCAACATGAATTTAAATCACAAAGTTTTAAGTAAAATTATCCAGGATAGTATGTTGATTAGTTGATATTCTATATCTAGATGAAAAACTATAATTTAAAGTACAGAAATATACCGAATTTTCTTATAATTTTTATTTAACAATTTTAGTGTCTTTTATTTTTATATTTTTAATTTATTTGTGAGTTATACTTATTAGCATGTAACCTTAAGTATCTCATCTTATTGTCTAACAACAAGCCCTAAATCTCATCTAATTCTAAACGGGTAATCGAGTTTACGGTTTGCGCCGAAACATATATCCGAAATCCCTATGCAAAAGTCAGCCGAGAAATCTCTATGCAAAAGTCGACCGACTAATCGGGCGATTAATCGGGTCTGACCGACTATTGACCGATTTGGCCTAGTCGAGTCGGGTACCCCCCGACTCGACTAGTCGGACCGACTAGTCGGCCTAGTCAGCCGACTTTTACAACAGTGCCTTAAATATACGAATCCGCAAATATCATATAAAACATCACTTGTAAACTAAAGGTTAAGGAGTTGTTACAGAATAAGCTATGTAATATGCTGAGAAGGACAAACAGGATAGAATTCATGGGGGTTCATGTACTATTCCCATAGAAAAGATCCATATATCTGAATATAAATAAAATATTCAATAAAAATTTTTTTGCAGCGAGACCCCCGTCTTGTTGGGGTATGGTATGGAAGGATGGGTGCATACAACGATTCTTCAACTTGGGTTAAGATAGTTAGAAGTCTGGGGAATATCAACATATTCATTCTCATACGTTTGTATATTCTGGGGAATATCAACATATTCATTCTCATACGTTTGTATATCTTTCTTTCGGTGTTCTTATCTTTATAATTTTATCATATCTTATAGTGATATATATCATATGTTAGTAAGAATATCTATAATTTCATTAATATATATTTATTTTAGTTTATATATATATATATATTTATCCTTGTAAACTGAGGCTTACGCCTCGATCGCCTCGAGGCTACGCCTCGCCTCGATTCCAGGGAAACCGCCTCATTCCGTTTTTAATTTTTTCAAACCTTGGTAAAGACTTGATTAACATTGCGTTGAGAATGGTGAACGATTGAAACAATTGAGTAATGGATCATGTGTAACACCCCTCTATTGTGCGATATAGGGTTATTTGTGATCTCACATCACCTATTGCGTGGGAGTTGGTTTTGAGGGAGATCTTATATAGGGACTTGTACTACAAGTTTTAGTGAGAAGGATTACTGTACAAAGACCTATTTGGTTGCTTCTCTCGTGGAGTTGGGTGGTCATCTTGACTATCGTGTACCATATAAGTTCATGTTCGTATAAATTCATGTTTTAGTATTATGATTGATGAGCTTTTGTTTTAATCTCATTTTGTAATATGGAGTTAGAAAAAGCTAATTGGGGCAATTATGATTTTGATGTTTGTGCTTTTTTTTCATTTTTATTTCGAAGTTCTCGAAGTTTGTCTTCCTTGAAAATTGTATTACTTTTTCCATAATGGTAAGGCAACTACATTCTAATGTGTTGTGGTACATATCTAGAGCAGTTTTATATCAAAAAAATGCTACAAGCAAAGTCCAAGAAGGCACAATACTTGGTGCGTCAACATTAATCGAGGTTGTTTGCAAAAGGTGTGGCTCACATGAAGGAAATAGATGAAGATGGTGAAGGAAATAGATGAAGATGGTGACTATCCCCATATAGAGGAGTAAACAACGTAGAGGCAACATCAACTTGATGAGGGGATGCTGCATTACTCCGTAGGGATGCACATTCGTCAATATTGTGACCATCCATTATTTGAGTTATACTGCTGCATTCTTTGTGGATCGATTCTACGAGGAAGTTGTTGATGAGACTTTGACTTTGATGCATCCTAAGTGGTGAGACATGGGAGGTGGCGAGAAACCATGTGGTGGTGTGCGTGGCCACACCTGCCCAACAAAAGATGGTGACGATTGAAACAATTGAGTAACGGATCATGTGTAACACCCCTTTATTGTGCGATATAGGGTTATTTGTGATCTCACATCACCTATTGCGTGGGAGTTGGTTTTGAGGGAGATCTTATATAGGTACTTGTACTACAAGTTTTAGTGAGAAGGATTACTGTACAAAGACCTATTTGGTTGCTTCTCTCGTGGAGTTGGGTGGTCATCTTGACTATCGTGTACCATATAAGTTCATGTTCGTATAAATTCATGTTTTAGTATTATGATTGATGAGCATTTGTTTTAATCTCATTTTGTAATATGGAGTTAGAGAAAGCTAATTGGGGCAATTATGATTTTGATGTTTGTGCTTTTTTTCATTTTTATTTCGAAGTTCTCGAAGTTTGTCTTCCTTGAAAATTGTATTAATTTTTCTATAATGGTAAGGCAACTACATTCTAATGTGTTGTGGTACATATCTAGAGCAGTTTTATATCAAAGAAATGCTACAAGCAAAGTCCAAGAAGGCACAACACTTGGTGCGTCAACATTAATCGAGGTTGTTTGCAAAAGGTGTGGCTCACATGAAGGAAATAGATGAAGATGGTGACTATCCCCATATAGAGGAGTAAACAACGTAAAGGCAACTCCATAGGGATGCACATTCGTCAATATTGTGACCATCCATTATTTGAGTTATACTGCTGCATTCTTTGTGGATCGATTCTACGAGGAAGTTGTTGCTGAGACTTTGGCTTTGATGCATCCTAAGTGGTGAGACATGGGAGGTGGCGAGAAACCATGTGGTGGTGTGCGTGGCCACACCTGCCCAACAAAACTAAGTTCAGAGGCCGTCATCTATGTATCATTGTCCTATGATTTGGGGGTTGCAAGGACTTGGAGGTTGGATAGTTGATGGCAATGGGTTTGAGGTTCGTGTGGGGACGGAGCAACAAGGATACCAACTAGGATTTCGAGTTTTCGAGTGGAGTTGTGTGAATGAAAAAATGACGATGGAGGAGATGAATGTAAGTGGTTGGTGGTGTTTGTTAATGCGTAAGTGGGAGATTGTCCGTTCATGAGCACACATATTTTGATGGTAACAAAACCTGTGTGTAAAGCTTGTAGCATGCTTAAGAGCATGAACACTACTAGACCATGTACAAGCACAAGCTAAGTAACTCAAACTTAAGGGAAGAAGAAGTTAAGAAGCTTAAAGGAGTTCAAAGCTAAGGAACTCCAGGCTTAGCCCAAGGAAGGATCTTATGCCCATGAAGAAGACTAAGTCTTTTCTTTTATCGCGTACTGCATTTTGTAATTGTCTTAAATGGTAGAAGACCTCAAGCGTTATGCATCTTGCATGATTTTTGACTCTGACTTTGACTTTCAAGTTAAAGACTAGCTAATCAATCAAACCATTCTGACTTGATCGATTAATCTTGTTTACTTATCGATCAATATTTGAATTATAACGGCTATCTCTAATAGATCACCTTTTGATTCTGATTGATCTTTAATTCCTCATAATCAATCATTTAGTTCTAGTCGATCATATTTTATATCTTGATCGATCATTCTCTATTTTAGGAAGATTTTTAAAGGCGATTTCCTTCCTGATTTTTTCACAACGGCTACTTTTTCAAAGGCAACGACTATGGGGTCCTTAACCCTATAAATGGGAGCCATACCTCAATGTACAACACATAATGAGAGCAACAAGTTCTGTTTTCTCTACTTTTTACTCCATACTCCGAAAGAAAGATTAGAGAGCTATTTTCTGCTCCATTCTTCATGCTTACGGCTCTGAAGCTCTGAGATTCTTCTTACGAGTTCGCTCCTCTCCTTGTAAATTCGTTTTAGTTTTGCCTTATTATTTTTTAATGCATATTTTCTTTGATATTGGGGTTATTGGGATTGTTTACTTGTACACAGTTGAGTTGATAGTGTATTGAATTCAGGTTGTAATACGGTTCGGTTGCTCATGGATTGGTTGCTTATCTTGTAATTAAAAGTTACTATGTAGCGTTGTGGTTATTTGAGTGTATTATTTGCTGTGATCTAGGACATAAGTACGATCCACCCGCTCCCATCTACCGGTATGCATGGTAAACTAATAATTGGTATCAAAGCATCGTTCGTGTACACGAAATTAGCCTCCGATACACATAACCGACATTTTAGGATTACAACGAGACAAACTACTCTGGTTGGAAGACAATGATGATAATCTTCTTGTAGTTATCGGATTTCTCAACCTAGAATTTGACGAGGAATGAATTCAAATTTATCAAGGAGGAGACATGCTACACCTTCGCTGAGCTAGCTCATATGAAATTGATTTCGAAAGCAGTAAATTCTATATACCACTCTTTGTCCGAAGATGGGTTCGATCAAGTCTCACATATGAAAACAAACTATGTTATGTAGAAGTGCTTGGAGACTACCATGAAGGTACATCCAAAGTTAAAGAATCTCGCTTTAGAATTCTTAAACTAGAGTATGAAACATTTGAGATGCAGAAAGGAGAGTCTTTCTTCACTGTGCCACGATATTCCATATTTTAGAGAAATTATAATGTATGTATAATGATTGGAATGGGCACAATGGAAAACGCCTTACTATACACACATTTTTGAAAGTGACAAAATGGTTCTCGCAATGATTAATGGGGACTTTCTTCACCGTGCTACGATATTGTAAGAAAAACGTATTC
Source organism: Ottelia alismoides (assembly GCA_037367405.1). Lineage (NCBI taxonomy): Eukaryota > Viridiplantae > Streptophyta > Magnoliopsida > Alismatales > Hydrocharitaceae > Ottelia > Ottelia alismoides. The sequence goes on along the minus strand of JAZKJV010002553.1, from coordinate 352,323 downwards.
GTCTGAAAAGAATAGAGAGTCAACATCTTTTAATAGTTGGCAAATATGTTGATTGATTGTTTAAAAGAGAAGATGACATAATGCATTGTAATGACTTTAAGGTCCATTCATGTGATTAGCTAGGTGCTCAACACTATTTTTTTTGGTTTGGGAATCGAAGTTGTCAAGGTGATATGCGATAACATGCCCATGAGATTGTGAACTGTTTGAGATGTGGGGTGAATTGAAGTCACTACCTGCTTATGGTACAATAGTATCTGTCTAGATGGAGATATCAATATCCATGTGTACATATTTTTGCAGGATATCGATCAACATCACACGATATATTGGCAACATTTCTATATAACAAGCATATCGCTCAAATTGAGGGGGTTTAGTACAAATTTTCCAAAAATTTCACATCGTTATCTCATCGATATATATATATACAAATAACTTTATATCACCCATGTGACTTGGTTTCTTTGCTTGTTAAGCTACTCCTAATATTAAAAACACATTATGGTTTATATGTTTTATAGTCCTCGTTTTGAACATGGTGCTTTGCCCCCCTTTTGGCAATGATGATGCTATGGATGGACAAAGAAAGTCAGCATATATATAATACTGCACTTGCTACTGTTATTAATATAGTGATTTAGAATCCCAAGTCCACAAGATACTCCAATCGGTATTTATTTTCCTTAGCTAAGTTAGAAGGCTTAATTTCATATTTATTTTAGTTTATTTTCTTTCATTTTTTTGTGTTTGTTCATTTGTTTTATGCCCAATATAGCTCAACATATTATTTATACATAATATGTTATGCCATATAAAACAAATGTGCTAAGTCATAGTCGGCAATATCGCGATATATCGGCGACTTATCGTCGATATATGGATATTGACGAAATGTCCGTACCGATATTCATATAAATATTCTTTTCCAGGATAATCGACCGATATATCGTCGAGATATCGACGATATATTTCCATATCGAGCTATATCAATCGAAATTAAATGGTTTCAGTATAAAATTTCCCAGATATCAATCGATATCATCGATAGTTCGCTAATATTTATATATATATCAATGATATTACCCTTATAAGCTTGATTTCACTACTTATTTTGCTATTCCTAATACTTAAACACGTCCTGATTTATATATTTTATTTCGGTTAGGGTATGATGCTACTGGGGTGTATACATGCCGGTTCTTTAAGCGGTAGACTTCACCCTCTTTGGCAATAGAGATGAACACAAGTCTAATGCTGATCTAGCAAGAATTACCATGTCATAATCAGTGTTTCAAATTTTGCGAAATTTCGACGAAATTTCGTCAAAATTTCGGTTTCGACATCCTACCGAAATTGAAATCGAAATATCGATATATACTCTTCCTCCACAAATCTTGGCCGAAATTGTCAAAATTTCATCGAAATTTTGAAATTGTTTCGTTTTTTCAACATATCATCATGGTATTAAAAGGCGCGCCTCGAGGCGGTCGAGGCGTACGCCTCGAGGCGAGGCGGGCCTTTTTAGCCTCGAGGCGTGCGCCTCGGCCTTGTCCAGTGAGGCGTGCGCCTCGACTGGCTGAGGCGTAGCCTCGAGGCGTTCCGCCTCGAGGCGGTCGAGGCGTTTTCCGAGGCGTTTTTGTTTTTTTTGAAGATTTCTTGTATGATTTTGATAGTTACATGGTGGTTTGAGAAGCTTATAAATATATACTTGTTTAGGATAATGATTATACAAGTTAAATGCCTAAATCTGATGTTTCTTTCGTACCCATAACTCCACATTTACTATTAATTATGTGTAACTATTTCAGCAAACTACTTCATATTTACTATTAATTATATCTAACTATTAATTTATGCAAAATGTATGCTTAAATTTGACCTCTTTCATATTCATATGCTTGAATTTGACCTATTTCATATTCATATTTACCATTAACATGCCAAATTATTTTAGTGAACGCTTACTATTAGGGGATGGTGCAACAGGGGGGATGCATACAACCGTTCTTCACCTGGGTATAGTAGAACATATAGTTAGGATTCAAATCATATGATTCATATCAACAACTTGGATATTTATAATGACAACTGTAGCTAATCCCTTTTAGATAATTTTTTAGTGATAGTTATAAGTTATAACCAATGATTTTCTTTTGATTAGGTAGAAATTTAGAAAGGTTTATGGCATTGAGTCATTGATATATCCTTTTTTCATGTTCTTATCTTCATAATATCATCATATAGTACATTGTTATATACTATATGTTTGTCAGATTATATTATTTCATCAATAAATATATGTATTATATATTTTATATTTATTTTTCTATACGAAACTGAGGCTTACGCCTCGACCGCCTCGAGGCTACGCCTCGCCTCGCCTCGCTTCCAGGGAAAACGCCTCGTTCCGCCTTTCGTTTTTTCAAACCTTGCATATCATATTGAAATCGAAATTGGGATTTAGAACCTTGGCCAGAATACATCTCAGCTGTCTGTATATAACATGTATTAGTGTGCTACATACTCCTCATTGTTGCATATAAGTGTATATTTGTTTGTTGTGTATTGTTTTAATAAACCTGGTAATCTTAATTCCTAGAAGAATCACTTTTTATGCCATTTTCGACCAGGCATACCGATAAGATATCTGTATTTCCTACCTTGCCCTCCATAGAACTCTTGGTTCTAAACCTTTCATGATTAGGTAATCTCTTTTACAATATTGCACTAATTTAAAATTTTCATGAATTTTAGTGAATAAGTAAATCCTTATACCGAAGAAACATTGTCTCATTAATCATTATATACATTTTTTGAATCAAATGACTCATCCCGATGCCATTCACTATGTTCTATGAATAAAATATGTGTTTAAAGTGTGCTTAACTTAGCTACTTTGATTACAATTCCAATATTTATTAATCTCCAATCAACATTAACAACGATATGTTTGATATGACTGATATGTGCTGTATAAGGGTCATAGGTGATCTATATGTGTCATCTAAGTGAATATTTGTAAGTTATTTAACGTTTGAGAACTTGGATTAAATCCATTTCCAATATGTATAAGTCAACAATCAACATTAACATCTATATGTTCGATATGACCGATATGTGCAACATTAGGGTCATTAGGCTACCTAGTCATGAGAGGTTTAGAACCAACTGTTCTATGGAGGGCAAGTTAGGAAATATCGATATCAAGAGTTCTCGTTATAGCCACCACAACAACCATTAGGGGATCCTCCTCCGTTTGCTAAAGTTCATCGCCCTCATCATTTGTCGCATCTCTGCTAGTCGTCTTCTCGCTCTGCTCGTCCCTACCACCACCGCAACCCATGGCTGCCACCCACAGCTTCGTCCTATGGTAGCATGGGTCGGGGGATTCTGGCCCCACAACTCCAGGACGTGGCCCCTCCTACATGGCGATGCTGCCCCTTGCTCCGTGGCGGTGACAATAGGAGAAACCCTAGGGGGTGTCCTTCGAAGAGTTGGGTTCCCACGATGGGAACCCTAAATAAAGAAGCGACCTCAGTGGGCTGAATTATTAAAAAGGATGAAAAAAGCGAGTCCAGTTCGTTTTAAAAAAAAAGAGGGTTGGGCCTTTTGACCTTGATATTTTGTTCAAGAAAAGAAGAGTTTTTGAGAAAATGCGCTTAGAAAAGCAAAGCCATACGCAAAAAAATTGCATAAAACGAAGGGAAAGCCAGAAAAATGAAACGACTATTAAAAAAAGAGAGGGAAATAACCGAAAAAATGAATAAAAAAATTGAGTAGAAAAAACCAAGAAAATTGTGACGGCTTATTGGTTTTGTCCACCCCATCTTCTTGTATTTTCCCAACTTGGTCGACGTCATTGTCTTCCGACAAGTATGGGAGCAAGGGGGAGTATTACATAGAGTTACATGTCGGATTCAGATTCTTCAGATCAACCAGAATTTCCGGGCTCTACAGTTCAGTTTTAAAGTTTGCGGATTGGTTCAGAGTCCAAGTTCGCACTCCATTTTTGAGTGATTCATTTTCTTCACGTTCTCTAGAGATAGACTCCTTTTCAGACACACATGTGTACGATCTTTTTTATGTGGACCCTATATTTTGTTTTTTTGGTCTCAGAGTTTTCATGTATTCCATAGGGATTCGAGAGTAGAGATTCCATTCCCTATGCCATGTGGGCTAGGGTTTTCATGTGGTATCATAGGAACTTTAGAGTAGAGATCCAATTCTCTGAGCTAGTATGTGAGAAACCCAGTTCTCCGACGAGGAGACTTTTCAGAATCATTCTCCAGCGATCGTGGACTTTGACGAGGATGTCCACAACTTTTTCAGTTCGACCCTTTCAGAGATGGAATAGTTGTCCACATGATGCGGCAAGCTAGAGTTCTCCAAGTGGAGACTCATTTCCAGTTGCAGTGACTCTGACATGCTCAATACATAGCATATGCTTTCTGACGAGGAGATTTAGTTTGACTTACACTCCAGACTTTTTGTTCCGCCTCACCTGCACGACATGAGAAGCAATGTCCTTGACAACAGTCGGCATTTGTGTTTGCGTTGAGTTGATGTTATCTATAGTGTCCTGTATTGTGAGTCTGAGATTTCTTTCTGTTTGTTCAAGCTGAGCATTACATGCTCTAGCTTGAGGAGGGGGGGGGGGTGTTGGAGCATATGCGTCACTTATCATGTAGTTGTGTAAATGGATCACCCTATGATCTATCTACCACATCCATTGTTTATTCCCACATCTACCAGTGGTGAGACTTGAAGGGTATGCGGAGGCTATATAAGAAGTCCCAGGCCTCCTGTATCAGACGAGAAAGTACAATGTAACACATGGCCCTTTGAAGTCTTCTTCCGTGGTTTCATCCCGCTCCTTAGGGAGCAGGGTTCCACGTAAAAATCCTGTGTTCTTCATTGTTCTTTATTCATTAATTCTGGTATGCTTTCCACATTCAAGTTTTTTAACAAATATATTAGTCGTAATTATATAACAAAAACAGTAACCGAGAAGTTAAAATTTACGTCAGTTTAAAAGTTATAAATAAGTGTCTATCATGCTTGCGTCTATATATATCATAAAACACAGGTTTTGCTAAGTAATGCTTTATACTATTTTATATTTTAGAATGCATGCTATTTTTTTCTCGTTACATACAAGTTATTTTACAAACGTACATGCTTTCCAGAGAACTAACATAGATGAATTTATGAGGTTTAAATGCAAAGTGGTACCGTGCGACAAGGCGATGGGAAAGGCGATTAATCATTTGCTTGATCGAACACCTCCCCTAATTGTATGCACATATACTCCTTCAAGATGCTGCCTCATCCGATTTTCCTTGTCGATCACCTTCACAACAATGTATGTGATGTGCATATAGAGAAGTCCAAGACGAAATATGCATTGTATGCATAATGGTCACCTTCACAACAATGTATGTGATGTGCATATAGAGAAGTCCAAGACGAAATATGCATTGTATGCATAATGGTTGTATCTTTGCTGATCGGGATAATGCTAGAAAAAAGGATTATATTTAGGAGACAATTCAACTTTGGAAATGCAGATAGAGAGGTTTTGGTGTATTTCAAAGAGGTGTACACACTACCTATTTTTTGGTGACGAAGTTGAGAAGTATAATAGAAAGCTGCAACAAAAAAGGATGTGTGCCATTTAATAAATAGGCGAAAGCTTAGTGGATCGTAATAAAAATAAATAAATGAAGAAGGAATTGTGAAGAGAAGTTGAAAAAGTCCAAGTATGAGTTCGTGCCTGCTACATGGAATCATAGATTAGGGATTTGCAAATACTTATTATTTAGTCGAGGCTCCATTGCAATTTAGCTCTTTGTTCTTGCACTAGTCATGAATTAGCTTAGAGGTTAAACTTGCAGTTTTTAGGGATGGCATGTGGAGGAGATTGTGTGAGGAATAAATGATTTGGAGGAGGGGAGTATGGTACTTATATGGGGGTTCTGGATTGTTGACTTGTTTCTCGGTGTGATTGGTAAATCTTGTGGGGGAGGGGGTATGTTGTTTTTTTTTGAAAATACCATGCGAGGTATCATGTTGAAAAAGAATCATTAATTTAATGCTCCACAACTTGTGCTTTGAAACGACACCCTAGTGCACAAGCTCCTACCATGTGAGGTATGGGAAATTGTTGGTCAACTTTGGGTTTATTGTACGCAACATTGCTTTGCATTCTAGTTTATTTATGTTATCTAGCAACCATGTTGTTACATTGGTGTTGCTTATTTGGATGGGACCTACCCTTTCTGGAAGATTTTTTTCTACATCGTTTGAGGGATTTCCTTGAGATGTTTACATTCCTTGAAGATGCAGACATGCTGATAGTGGAGAAGGATCACTAGGTGCGGGCAGAGGGCTCGTTCTCAATCAAGAAGGCGTAAACAACTTTTGTTGCATCTTACTTTGGCTCATGATGACTGTTAGAGTATGCATCACATGTATAGATGGGTAATTGGATCTCTCTAGGGTACAATTATCACATTTGCAGATTTAGTCCTACATCTAATATGGGTGGGACTTGTCTACTAGAGGGGCTATATACGAAGCCACACTCCACCTGTAACATATGAGAAAAAAGAATAACAATGTATCTTTCATGTTAAGAGGACTTCTCCAATGGTTTCTTCCCGTTCCTTATGGAGTAGTGTTCCTCGTAAAATCATGAGATTCTTCTACTAGTTTATATTTCTTTTTCTCTGATACGCTTACGAACTATCATTTTCTGTAATGATCTGATGCATGGTTGTAAATTAATTTGCTAAGGCGAGAATATGCAATGTGTAAAGGCATTTTTATGGCTTGTCGGTCATGGGTGGCTGCTCAATAAGGTGTATAGGGATAAGATTTTGCGGAATGGAGACATGAATTGCCAAAGATGCAAGGTAAAAGCAGAAAACTTGGAGGACCTCTTTTTCGTTATGGGGACAATGTTGGGCCCTTTGCTCACCTTTGGGCTCTTTGGTGCAAAAAAGGAACTCATTTTCCAAGACTAGAGATTCTATCTTGAAATGTAATGGAGCATGAAAAATCTCGTCTTTTGACATGTTTGCTTGTACCCTAAAGTTTATTGAATGCATTTGTTGTGCATCCCATCTTGTGATCACACCCTCCAATGATTAAAAAAGAACCTTACTTTGATTAAGTATTCAACCATTTTGGGTTGTTTTGTTGTTGAAAACAAATCCCTATCAAAATTAGTATGGGCATGGCATCAAATTTTAGTTTTGACATGTGACCAAAGTTTGACTGTAATGGTCGACATTTGAGCGTTTAGGGTTGCTGATAGAATGATTGGTGACCTAAATGGCTGAACTTTTGATTCAGCCGATATTGACCGAAATCGATATTGAAGGCCTTGGTGTGGGGTTTGGGGGGGGGGGAATGTAGCTTGCACTTATCATCAAACCATGGGAGTCGACAGGGGTGGTGGTGATGTTAATTCTATTAACAATTATTTTTGCATATTCTTTAAAAAATCTATTATTGCAATGTTCTTGGATTTATGGTATGAAAGGACAGCCTAGCGCATAGTGTTCAAATTGTTCATTTGAATAAATTGAAACCTTTATTATTGGATGATCTTGATAATTATTGATTAATGGAGGAATGGTAATACTATTTTTGTTCGAGAAGGAACCAAAGTGGATGATTGACTCATTTCATACTAGAAATAACCGCCGCCGGAAATCCTTTGATAACACGGATAGGACTCAATGATAACCAGCGATCGGAACAGTTTGCTGAATCCCATTAAACCATTCCATAGAAGTTCATTGATATCTTATTTTTATAAAGAAAATCAGATTGTCTTTTTGAATAATCCACGGCACCTATGGTCCCATTGTAAAAAAGCATTCCTGCCATGCGAGGTCTGGCAAAGGGTTGGTTAAGTTTGGGCCTATTGTTTGCAATCTTACTTTGCGTGGAGCGCAGGTCCATCTGGGTTTAATGACGCGTCACCTTACTTTGCATTTATTATCAAACCATGGCAGTCGACGGGGGTGGTGGTGATATTAATTCTATTAACATTTATTTTTGCATATTCTTAGAAAACACTATTATCGCAATGTTCCTGGATTTATGGCATGAAAGGGCAGCCTAGCGCATAGTGTTCAAATTGTTCATTTGAATATATTGAAACCCTTATTATTGGATGATCTTAATAATTATTGATTAATCGAGGAATGATAATACCATTTTTGTTCAAGAAGAAACCAAAGTGGATGATTGACTCATTTCATAGTAGAAATCACTGGAAATCCTTTGATAACACGGATAGAACTAAATGATAACCAATGATTGGAACAGTTTGCTGAATCCCATGAAACCATTTCACAGAAGTTCATTGATATCTTATTTTTATAAAGAAAACAGGCTTCGCTTTTTGAATAATTTTTGCCACTTATGGTCCATAGTAAAAAAGGATTCCCACCATGTGAGGTCTGACGAAGGGTTGGTTAAATTTGGGCCTATTGTTTGCAATCTTACTTTGCGTGTAGTGCTGGATCCTTCTGGGTTGATGGTGCGTCACCTTTGTTTTTTTTCTCTACAACAGGAATTATAAACTTTTTCCATATGCCAAGGCTCCTCTTTCGTGGACTTACTGGAATGTTTTAAAATATCAGCTTAATGCTTAATCCACTCCAGATATATTCTGATATTTTTTTGGGATACGGACCCTTCAACGGTTAAAATACACACGACAGAAAATTTATATTGCATATATTTCTCACGTACCATTGATGATTTGTTTGGAAGCATAATATTGATGTTTATGAACATCAGAACATAATTTAATGTTCTACACTCTAACAGGTAAGTAGTTTAGAACTGGTTAGGGCGTTTGCAGATTCAAGTTTGAACTGGCCATCAAAGCTGAATAATTTAATAAACTTCTCGTATAGTTGGCAATTATTAATATTGGTTTATCACCCGGGTTTTATTTGTATTTTTTGAAATAGATCTCATGTTGCTTTTAAGCTAATAATTACACAATGGCCGCATCAAAATGTGCATATTAATCATCGCATTTGTGACAATTATGCTCTATTTTCATGATCATCAGAATTTTAATAACATGCTTTGTGAATGCCATACAGCTGCACCATTGGCCTATTTAGTATAAATTCTTTCTTTTCTTATCAGCTCTGCTTCTGGGATCGCCAATGGTGATGTCAAAATGAGTTGTGGAGAGAGTCATTCTCTAGAGTCTAGTCAGTCTGAAAATCTTGCACCTCCTAAAGGTGATATCAACAGTGAACATTCAGTTCCAATTGTTGAAGCACATGAAAAATCTTTTCCATCTACAAATGAATCTTCACCGACTTTGGTTGTGTTCGACTCTGGTGTCTCTGCATCTGCTTCAAATTCACTTGAAGACATTCCATACACATTGGAGATCATTAAACATGATATAGGTGGTCAACATAGAGTTGCTGACTTGAAGACCAAAGTCATGCCAAGTGAGACAGCTGATACAGCTCATCTGCCATCATTAAAAGCAGCAATTGACTCAAAAAGTGGCATTTCTCAATCGCAAGGAAAACAGCCAAGTAATCCCCAAAGGCTTGGTTCAACCCATCTGACAGAGGTATTGATTGTTGAATCTGCAGCTGCTGTCCCTTGCTCTTCTGAAAGCAGGCCATCTTCTAATTACAGCAACCGTTCCCAGCCTCTTATCGGCCAACAGAAAGGTGATTTCTTTCGTGATATATTTATCTGTAAAAGAGATTACAGCATTACAAATTAGTATTTTATGTTGAGTCATTGGAGTTCTTAGACTTCAAGATTGTAGATTTATTTTTTCTTTCATTATCTTATCTGTAACAGTTTGAATATCATCCCCAGCAATTTACATCAAATCTTGGGATGCGAATATCTTTAAAATCAGGCTTACTTCCATGGGAATAAATGTTAAACTGTGTGACAAATGTTCCCTTTTGTTGTAATAGGTTATTTTTTCACACATATTGTTCATATTAGATAATTATCTCAATTGCTTGGGTTGAATGTTGCACCTTGCAACCATCTCTCAAGTCACAAGTCCATTTGCAGCTGACTAATAACCATTCTTTTTTTAAAAAATAGCGAAGATTTTAAACCTACCCCTCAGAACTTGTCCTTGTTAATATTTTACCGTTACTTCACACGACTTTAGTGGTTAAACTCTTGGTCCTGATGACCCAAGGGTGGTTCACTGTAAGTGAGGCATTGCATGAGCTTGAAAACAGTTGAGATGAACTCCGTAATTGGGATCAAATTAAGATAATTATTGTACTCTATAAATATTCTGAATACATGCATGTTTGCTTTATAGTAAAAAAATCAGACTACCCTAACATGCATAAGATTAGAATACGTGTATAATGCGTAACATATAACACGTGATGTGACGTAGTGCCAATTCCTAGAATTGCAGAGGGTTTAAAATTTCCACGTCACACATCTTTGAAAGGGCATATCTTCGAATGACATTACATTTCACGTTTCTTTATTGGGGATATGTCCTTCGTTTTACACACCTTATTTTAGGGTTAGAATGGGCATCACACTTTCTTTGACCTCATGCATTATCCCTTGACATTAAGGGGCTATGCTAGCCATACAAGATATATAACATATTGCAGCACACATCCGTATGTGAAGCTTTTGTGATGCACAATTCCTTGACTTCACACTCTTTCGTCGGAACTTCTACTTGCTTCTTCTTTATTTGAAAGCATCTAATTGTGAATATGCATTTTATTTATGTTTTTATTTTATGGAAGATGTCTTTTGGCCAATAAGTGTTATTAGTAGTACTTCTGTTTTAATTCATAATAGTTTACTCTATATAAACTATAAGGTTGTTACACCATGCATAAAAAATGAAATGTTTGACTGCATGACCTATGAAAATAAATAAAATAGAAATGCTGAATCTAGAAAAATAAGAAAACATGAACTTACGTTGGACCCTACGCCATATGGAACATGATGAAACCACCCGAAAAAACCACTAAGGGCTGCATCTTCTGTTGACTTTCTCATTACGCGGGGTGTGGGGCTCTATTTGTAGCCCCACCAATTCACCAAGTCCCACCACTTGGCAATGCATGATTAAACTACTTTCCACACATAGAGGCCCGTTCTCACAAATATCTCAACCCCCCTCATGCTGGAGCATGGATGTGCGTCTTGTGTATATATATATAAACCGAATATATATAATAAAACTCTTGAACTTTGTACTGCATCTCCGCATGCTTGTGATATGGGGAATCTGCAGTTGCTGTTGGGCTCTTGAATGCTTTATTTACAGAATACCGGAAAAGGAACTCTCCAACAGAGATCTCTATGAGCGTTGCCACCATACGGTGATCTGAAGAAAGAGCATCAATCATAAAGCCATTGCAATAGGATTCTCTCAGGGAATAGGATTTCTACTATGAAGTCCTTACGGATCTCCCCGTATCGAGAATCTACCATGAATCTGTGGCTTACATGGTCCATGTTACAACTTTGAACCTAAATCATGAGTATGTGGACGTCTTCAACAAATTATCATATATTGTGACACATAAAACTTGCAAGTGTTCTTAGACACTACATATATTCCACATCTGTGTGGAGATAAAAAATTTAATTGGAAACTTCTCCCACTTTTCTTCTTCTCATCAACAATTCTCATCCGTCGTTTTTTTCTTTTTTGCAATCATCTTTTTCCCATTTCCTTTTTCTTTTTCAACTCTTCTCTTCCCAACATCTTCCTCTTTTTGACAAACTTTCATTGACTATTTTTTTCATGCAATCTTCTTTTTTTCCACATCTGCTTCTATTGTTGCAAAATCAGTATTCGATATTCATTCCGAAGGATCACTGAATAAGATATGATATTAGGTAACTAATTGGAGTGATGCAGTTAGGTATTTTCAATTATTTTAAATAAAAATTTTATGTCTGATACATATAATCTTGTATATTCACACATGTATAGTTATTTATTAATATGATAAACATGCAATCATTTTGCGTGCTCTTGTTTTCTCCGTCTGTGTCACCTCCATTACTATTGTGTGCACTAGCGCCTTTGGCATGACACTTTTCTGCCAACTGCCACTGCTGTTTGTAATGCCTTTAAATTGCTTTTATGTGCTGGGTCTTGCATCTAATTGCCTCTGTTGCTGATCGGCTGCACGAGAGGGTCTTTTCCTCAGGAACTAATCACCGCCAACACCATCGCTTCATTCTCGCGCTGTCCCATGCAACCTTGCGCTGCTGGTAAAGCTTCTCCATCGCGAGCAAGTTCATTGGGTTTGTCGTGCTATTGCCTGGTATCATCTCCATCGAGGTGATCTGATGACCATGGCCACTGGCTGTGAGGTTGGCATGGCGGCAAGATTTGATCTTCAACTAGAACTTTGGAAATAATGAAAACTGCGTATCATTGAGACAAAAACTCAATGAATAATGCACATCCACTAGGTTCCTATCACTTAATCTATCAATCATCGGAACACTACATTTTTCTTCAAGAAAGATCGAGAGACACCACGGAGAAGATTGAAACATGATTCCGAGAACAAAATAATATTGACATCCCAAACAAATTAGAAAATTGATGAACAACTTGCTCGCTCTGATATCTTGTGAAAGTAAATCAAATAGAAATGCAGAATCAAGAACAATGAGAAAAAGTGAATTTTCATGCAACCTTACCCCTAAGGAGCGGAATGAAACCACATGAGAAAGCTACTAAGGGCTCAATTACACAAATATCTCAATATGACCATTAGAATATCTTTCCCTCTATCTACTGGTGAAGTTTGTTGTCTGTGTCATCTAATATCTTCCATTTATAAGAAGGGGCTTTACCACTTTTTTTTGAATAAGTCATGCTTCTACAATCTCTAGATGATACCTAAAATGGAACTTGTGTGGAACTACATTGTGGGAAACCGCCTCCATACAAACTTGAAGATTCTGAGAAAGCATCATCCTGGAAGATCTCGTTATGGTGTTAGGTTCTTCTCAAACGAGCTGGAAGATCTTACCAATTAGGTTTTTAATCAACTTTATTTACTTCTTTTGTCTGCATAAATAAGTTGCCAAATCTTTCAGGCTTCTTACTTTTCATCCCATGCCACATACTTATGTAGATAAATACTTTCATGGAATGAAATAGGTGCCAACTGTAGTGACACGTTATCTTGCTATCGGTTGCTATAATTTGAAAATGTGGATTAAGGGAGGGCAGATTATCTCATTCTTCTCCACTTATTGGCCGCCTCAATTAATTGTCTAGTGGAGGGCATGATTTTATTTTTCTTATACGCTTGATTGCCCACTCCCTTTTCTTCAGTTCAGCAGGAGCACACTAATGCATTGTTGGCTCCTGTTAGTACCTGCTATCTTTTATCACATGGGACTAGCTTCTCCATCTTTTTCAGCAGTTGCCATCTTGAAATTTCTTCTTCTTTGTATGCCTTACCATAGCGGACATTTCTATTTTACCTTTGTGCCACAAGCTCCATTTTGCATTTAACATCTTTGTGAACTCGATCATTCATTTTTAAGGTGTTGGCTTCTTTGAATGCTATTTGCAAGCTTTGCATTCTACATTGGAGCTTGTTGTATTGAGGCCGACGTTCTCTTTGCTTGGAATCACTGTTATTAAATCTCCTATTTTTAGCTATCATATCATCATTTTTCTAATTTAGGATCATCATCTATTTGTAATTACCAAAATGTCTTTATGTCTGAACATCTCGAACTGGCTTAATCCCAGGCATGATAAAATCACACTGATTGGTGTGCCCTCAAGCAAAGTTCATATGCGATCATCATTATAGACCTTGTACAATGAAAAAGTCTGCGATATTTTGGACTGAATAGGTTGCATGTCTGTATATCGGTAGCTGCAAGGCAAAGGTCTTTGACTCTGGGGTCCAAGGAGACCCTTGCACCTGATTGGATATCCCATCAATTACTTTGGTGAGGCCATGCATGCAGTTTGAGATGCTTGTCCTTTCTGAACTCTTGGAGTAGTATGTCCTGTTTATTAAGCTTCTGTAGTACTCTGCCGTTCTGGTACCACTTTGGTATTTTTTAAACTAATCTACCTCATCCATTATTATTTACGGCATTCTGGCTGCCATAAGGATTCTATTCGTCCCCTCCTGGATGCAGCTTTAGTGGCTGATAGTATTATCATTCTGGTTACTAGCCTTCAGTATTTTTTTTTGCGTACATAGTTCCATCCTCCACATCAACCTGTAAGTAATGGTGGGTTGGGCATCAGACAGCTTCTGTAGGTTAATCTGTCGAATTCTTGTGAGGCATCTGACTGTAATTGATCACATAATGGGTCAATGCTTCAATATGGTTATGAATAGACTGGTTCTTAGCTACTATTGTAGTTTAATCATTAAGAAAATATCGTTGTTTGTAAACATGCATTGAGATTCTGTACCTGATGCAGCCTTGATCTAGAAATATGTGCTCACTTTATTTTGCATTATGCCATTGTGTGTAAAACCCTAGTCCAATCATCAATATATTTTTGTAGTTTGAAACATGATGGACTGCTATTCTGTACCAGATGCATCCTTGATTTAGTTTTATCTGGTCACTATATTTTACATTACGCCATAGAGTGTGTAGACTCCCTTTGGCGATTGTCTAACCTTGTGTGGCTTGCTCCTTTTTTCTGTTAACTCTTTAGTCCTCTCATGTTTTTAGCAAATTTAATTTTGAATAATGGCAGATATTAGATGATTATAACCTAAGAGTCAATTTTTTGTACGGACTAAACCTTAGACACTATTAAAAACTCGACTGATCTATTATGAGTCTCGCTCAATTGTCCTAATGGTTGAGAAGTAGGCACCTCGCACAGTTGCTGCTTGCTGATTTTTCAATCATCCAACCCTATCGAATGAAACCGGAACGCCATATGTTACCGTAGTCCTGTTAGGTCCCAATCCGCTCTCGCTTGCCACTACTAACGGGGTCTTGGTTTATTTCCCTTCCTTTAGCTACTTTGATGTTTCAGTTCGCTAAGTTTAATTTGAGTCTATTCTTCTTAGAAACTGAGACCGCGGGCTAGTAAGTATAAGACAAACAAATGCTTGTCCTCGTTCATTTACTCTCGGTGGTCCTTGAAATATCTTGGTATGTTATCTTTTTTTAGCAGCTGAATGCGATGAAATTAGGACTGAAGGAAATGATTTTATTTACTTGCTGAAAGCCTGTTCTTTCGAAATCAATCTTTACTTGTTGCTTACTGCGGTTCTTATTTTTCATATAATTAATGTCTTTGGTGAAGGTGACGTGATGGCTGTGGAGAGTCAACACACAATTTACTCTAATGTATGGATTACGGCCTAATGATGTGTAGGGTGCTTCTATTTCTTCCATGGAGTTGGGTCAATTAGTTTAGTTGTTTTTTTGGCTTAGTGGTTGGATTAGTATTTGGGATCTAGACTTTGAAGATTTACAACAGCTCTATGTTGGTTTACTGGTGGTCAAGATCCTTCTTCCGGAAATTCTTATGGATCCTTGTGAAGTACTTTTGTGGCTGGAGGCTTAATGTTTCATAGGTGAGCAGGTGGTCATGTATTTAAAGATTTGTCACGTTAGCGATGGTTGAGATAGACTGATGCTACATAACTTTTTGGAATAAGATCTTATGAACACGGTCTTAAGTTTGTTGAGGTGTTGTTTTTGTGACAACATGGTGTCAAATCGTCTCTAAAAAGTCGTGTCAAGGGATTGGTTTTGCCTTTTTTCTTGAGACTTGTATTAAGAGCACATAAAATATGATTATGTCATGCTATTCATGGAAGTTGTTCAGACGTGAAAAAGTGCAAGCTAATGAACCTATTTATAAGCAACCAGATGCATATGTCTAATCACATCTTTTACTTCACACTAATTTTGTGTTAGTTTATTAGGTCTATGTGGCTTATGCGTGACGAGTCTGTATTATGGGGTGAAAGAATGTACATAGAGAATGTAATAGTCAAGACCTTACATTTCAGATTTCGATTTCGTTTCACCAATGTCTAGAAAGAGAAATTCCAAAAGTTTTGCACACATTTTACCCAAATTAAGGTCTTTAATGTTATTAAATCAATAAATAAAATCATAATTGTTTGGAAAATAGATGTATAAATCAAAATTTTGAATTAGTATAATCATTATAATCATCACACATGTTGATACGTAGTAGCAACGGTTGCCCAAAGTCAAAACATGTTTATTAACGGTACGCAAAAGCCATGACATTCACCTCTTCAAGAAGAATGGAGTGACATGAAAATAACAGATTTTAGTTGAAAACAAAAATACGATATTAGTTAAAACTCGAGTTGAACTTTTTGAGCTTGAATCTAGCTAATTGAATTTGGATTTAGACCCGAGATTTAGGAACTAAGTAAATAAGCTTGTTTACATTATATGAAGCGCTCTAAAAAGTAAAAACTCAGCAGTCAACACTTAAGCAGAGAAATGTGTGAAAAGTTTTTGGGTTTTTATCACTTGTGCCCTTTTGAGATATTGCCCTATTAGTTGTGCCCCTCCCTTCAAGATTGTAGAAATCGGTAGTCGGTACTCGGTTGGCATGGTCACTGACTAGGGATTAATCGACAGTTGGATGACTAGTCGAGCATTAGTCAGTTTGAATTTTATAATATATAAATCATATTTTATACACATACTAGAAATTCTCTCATAGAATGGCGGATGGAGCAGAGTCTTGACCGACACACGGTCGAGATGCTGAAGGTGGCCGACGAGTGCTGCACCAAACTCGAGGCCGTGATAAGTGAACGTGGATGTCCTGTTGTGCGATGGGCGACGGCGAGCGGAGCACCGTGGGATCTGAGGTGGTTTCTTCCATTTCGTTGCAGCTAAGTTCCTTGAGCTGCTCAGGCTCAGCCCCCTGCCATCATGGAAGGCCGTATCCCGATATATCGGTATCGACAGGTCACCGATATATCGCCGAAATGTCCGATATCGGGTATCGACAGGCAAAAAAGGCGAGCTGAATCCCGATGTCGGCGATATGGCATCGATATATCGCCGATATATCAGCGATATATCGGTATCGACATGGTACCGATATCGATACCGATATCGATATGTCCTTCCATGCCTGCCATGGCCTTGAACGACGACCAAATACGTGAACAATCATCTCTCCCTAGGCATCTACTTCCATTCTCACTAGGGGATAAACAAATATGAAGTTCTTGCATGTAGATCACCTAGTCATCTCCATCCCACGCATCTCGCGCTCCTCCCAACCAAGCCCTTTTTTGCTAACAATTCAACCCCTCTGCCACACTCCAACAGGTGACCACCCTCGCCGCCTGCGCGCAGTCGCGCCCCCAGTTACGTCTCGTGCCTCTGCACTTCAACCCACTCGCCGCATTTGCACTCCAACCCATCTGTCGAGCCGTCGCGCTCACTGCTAGAACGGCTAGTCGCCACCCTCCTGCGCCTTCGTGCCTATCCTGTGTACGACCATCTAGCCGCTGCTTTCCTGTGCCCCATCGACAACAATGTCGTGGCACGCGTGCCGTGGCTCGACGCTGTAGCAGGTCATCCACACCACCGCGTCCCTCAGTTCACGCGGTATGGATGCCATCTCGCCCATGCTTGACGGAGCTCCCACTGCCGCGACCACCGTCGCGTTCCACGCACGCCCAACTTGCTAATGCTAACCATTGCCCACGATCTCAGTGGGTTTCATTTCTTGGAACTTACGAAAAGAGGAGGAGAAGAAGACAACTCCCCTCATGTGCATATCAACCCATTGCAAAGAGAACCTCGTGTTGGAGCATTGTTTTGAACCTTCAATTTTATAATTTTATTGAACCAAAAATAACTTGCAGTTCAGCAACTAATTCTCTAAAAAATTATAACTGGTTTATAATTTTGTGACATTGCGTTGATTTATTTAAAATTATTGAAAATAAGTAGAATTTAACCCATTTATGCTCTATAAATAGTATTGAGTCACCCCATTCTCAAAAAATTCTCAAACATTCAGATTATTTTTGTTTAATTGTGCTTTAATGTCTGCCCAAATATCATTGAAAATGGAGGTGATCTGTTCCTGAAATAATTAGTTGAGTGAATTTTGTAAGAATTTTAAATTAATCCACACATAATATTTTCCCGCAAACTCTAGTCTTATGGATTGCATATTGTAATATCTATTTGAGATAATTTTGATTTGGCATGATTTTTAATTGTAGATTTATCAGGAAATAATTGCTGAGATTCACTATACTTCAGTAAAAAATTCATAAAAAATAAAATATTTTTAGGAAATTCTAAAAAATTAGCATAAGATCATTTCATAATATTTGATATTCTATCCAAGCTTCATAATTTTGGCATTCTGTATGCTCACAAAATTACCTTAAAATCCCTAAAAGAGTTCATTTTTCATTGTTGCATTTTATTCCCAAACTTCCAAAAAATACAATTTTGTATGCATCATTGAATTAGGTTTACATGAAAAATGACATTTGCCTAGTTTGATCCGATTTTGAATTAAAAATTATTTGGGTTAATGTGAACCCCCGAGGATCCGAGTACCCGTTTACGCGCAATTCGCAAGATATCATTCACAATTATATCGCACAAGTTGTAAAAATTCAGGGAAAATTTTTTTTCGCGATTATAACATTCATTCTCAACACAGGACCACAAGTAAAAGAGACAGACATCACCAAAATTTCTTTTCATTAATATTCATATCCATTTACAACATGTACAAACATATTCCATGTTACAACAAATATCCCAAAATGTGACAAAAGAGATAGCATTTACATCATCATCTGAACAAAAACTAATAAAGTAAACCATACCGTCGGGTGTACACTATATCTCCTGGAAGCATGTATATACTGAGCGGCTACTAAACTGCAGGCTGTTTGCCTGCCACACACAATAGGAAGAAAAGGCGTCAGCGGTTGCTGGTACCTCCCAAAAACTTATATAAAATAACGAGCATTTATTATTTACAAAAGAAACAAGCAGAAAGGCGAGAGCAACTCAAATTAAGATTTAATTCTACTTGCAAATGAAAACGGTTTTCAGGTTACTTGTAAGCATCTCAAATGTTCGTAATGCATTTCTAATGACTTTCCCCCTTAACCCGGCATTTCTCATATGTAACATTATTTCGATAGCAGTTGCGTAATCATGAGTGTGTGAGGGGGAATGCATATATCATTTTCCTTAGAGATCATGTTGTTTAGTGAAAAATGGAAAAGTTGAGATTGTAGAGATCTATTGATTTATTTAAATTCTTGGGTAGAGAGAATGGTCTTTTGATCTTAACTTCTCACTTCCTCAACTTCAATGTTTCAGATATAACTCCAGATGTTGTAGATGTAGATATGGATGATCTAGATATAGAATCGCCAGTCTGTTGGCGAAGTAACTCAAGCGGTGAAGAAGCCTGCAAATGGCTCTTCCGTCTCGCCCTCTAATTGGAAGCGCGGTCCAATAGAGGGATAGGTCTATTCTCCAACTACGCCACTGAGACGGGTGAGAGAGACTCCCTAGAAAAGTCGCTCTAGAGAAAACAGCCCGACTAGTACGGACAACCGAGCTCGTACGTAAAGCTGAAAAACCAGGATCCCCCGCCTGGGCATCCTAAAACAGGGTCAGCGGAACTGGTCTAAAGTCTGGATCCCAACGAGGCGTAAAAACATTGCGAGCTCGCGTAAAACCGAAATGGGACTGGGATCCTAGACCCGCGCACTTGGCGGCCGCTGCCCAATCTGGGCTTCCTTTCTTCCGCCCAGTTGAGGGTCACCGCCCCCTCGCACGATCATGGTGTAAGGGTTACTATGATCGGCACAATATTAAATGTCTGAGTCACTGCCATGCATATTTGATTTCTCAATCCTCTCCTATTCTCTTCGGAGTAACTTAGCCGATCTAGTTATTTGGTCAATGCCTCTTCTCAATAATATGGCGTTATTAATTTTCATTTATCTATTTATGTTTGAGATCCCATTTATAGTCATTTATGCTTCCTAATTCGGTCAAAGTTTACATATTCAAACATAATTTCCTGACAAAAATCCGAGGGACTGCCAAATGATATTACTGGGAGTCGTTTAAATTTTCTGAGATGACTTATGTAGTTAGAATCCTCCTGATATATATTTCTATGTCAACCCCCAATAGGGTACTTCTATTCTGGGTAGATGTCGTAGTATTATATATATTTAGAGACCCTTAAATGATTTCACTAAAACGAAAATTTGAAGTTAAACATATTTTGAGATAAGATAGTGACTATCCTTTGTGTTGATATGGAATAATAGAGATTTAATTATAAGACTGTGACATAAAATCCATAGGATGTGATTATAAGGTTCTGATATCTGGCCTCTAGAATAGTATGCACCCCATGATTATTAACGTATTATTGTTTTCTACTTTAATGGAAATACACTAGTACTATGAACGACTTTATAGGTCCTCATTCTAAGAACTGGAAAGAGTCCTAAATTTAGTATGGAAATTAACTTGAGAATAAGACATATTATCATTGATTACTATGCGTTAATTGTATATACTGATACTTACTAATTTCACTCAGAAAATAGTAAAATGCAGAAATATGCCTCAAAAACAAGTTTCCATGTTATTTCATTTTATTATATTTATTATATATATTTCTTTTTTTTTAATATGAACCATGTAAATCATGAGGATACAGGAAAATATTTTCCTTATTAGATAGGACTGTTCTGACATGATATTCAAGGCTCTAAGGCTATTAATAGTCTCAATCCGATATAATAAACCTCAGCATAACTTTCTTTAATAACATAGCAGCTTTTTCTTATGGTGCTATTTTCTTCTAATCTTACTTGTTCGAAAGTAAAAATGCATGCCTATATTCTTATATATATTCAACTCATACTTATAAGAGCTGTTACACATCAATAGCTAAAATCTGATTATGTACTTAACCTATATTTAATATAGTTCGATTTGATGATACATAAAGGTATAGATGTATAATTGGTGGACTTAATCATAAAAATTTTCACGGTAGAAAATGTGCGTGCAATGAATGACCATCTCTGTACATTACACCTGTATAAAGTGGACTCCATTTATATAAAATTGTATTTATAATAAGTTCATGGAAATCAAGAATTTAACTTTTTTATAATTTTGACCAAAAAAAATGAGATGATTAGAACTACATGCTCCATATTCACATACTCCAATTATGCTAAATTGTATATTTATTGGAAATTTCTGAAATCCTGAATCAACCTTATAATTACCCTAGGGGAAGTCCAAATTTCTTTTAAATTGAAAACTCCAGGGAAAGTAAGTTTTCATCCTCATATTAGACAATAAGAAATATAAATTTGAGATCTAATGTTGGGTAAAACATCATGCATGGCAGCAAAGAATAGGCTGGGGATGGTACCTCTCCAGATTTCCAAGATGAAAATCACGTAGGCTGGAATCTTGAGCTAAAAGAAACACTCCAGGTTATTCTTGAGACTCCAGGGAACAGCAACATGCAGAAAGGGAGCTGGGGTTTTTTCTTCTGGAATTGGAAACGAAGAAGGAGATGGAAATGGGGAGTCCCTTCGTTGGGATTTGGGGGATATAGCGAGAGAGAATGTGTTGATATATATAGATGGAGGAGAGGTCTATACCTCGGCCAAGTGTAGAAAAAGACACCCTACGTGGAACAGAAAGAGAAAAGAAGATTTTTTTTTTAAAAAAAAATATAACGTGGTCTGTTGCTGCAATTAGAGATTAATATTTTATTTATTTATTTTCTTTTTTTTTTTATTGATATACAAAAGTTCATCGTATTCACACCTCGGGTCTCGGAATTTGACGCACAAAATCTTGTTTTGACCGTCTCAAAATAACGGTCAATATGAGTATAATATTGATATACTTCCGGTCGAGTTTTGAATACCCGAAATTTTCGAATACGGTTTCGGTTTGAGGTTAAATTTTGTGATTTAAAATTATCAAACGACCTCCGATTGACGAACGGTCGATTCCGTTGGTCTTGTATCTTCGAATCGGATCTAATGACGGTCTCGGTTCGTTTCGCGGTTTCCGAATTTGCGTCGCGGCTTTTCACGGCGCGCATTACAAAGTGACCGATTTTTGGTCGATTTCGTTCGAACGACTTTTGATTCACTACTAATTGATCGTTTTAGGTTGTTTAGTATTGACCGATAACGTTTTTGGGTTCGTTAGACCCAAATTCGGACGACTTCGGGTTTGATTGGAAACCGGATGCTACAAATATAAAAACCTCAAAGGGAGTCTCGTCCTCGAGACTCGAGTTAAGGCTATTCGGTGACTTGTTTGAATTTCATATGTCCATAAAAACCTCAAAGGGTTTTGAACCCATAAAAACCTCAAAGGGAAAACAAGTCATATATTTATAATGTGTCTAATTACAAAAGCTTGTTTTGACGATTACATCAAAATAGCTGCGGATATCGTGCCCGCATGTCGGCTTCAGTCTCCCACGTCGCCTCTTTGATGCCGTGTCGGTGCCACAAAACCTTGACCAATGAAATCTCCTTGCTGCGAAGCTTCTTCACAGCACGGTCAAGTATCTGAACTGGCTTCTCCTCATATGTCAGATCCGGCTCTACGTCAAGATTCTCGTAACTGATGACGTGCCGAGGGTCGTGGACATACTTCCTCAGATTGGATATGTGGAAAACATCATGAATAGCTGAAAGATGTGGAGGAAGGGCTACTCGGTATGCCACTTTCCCCACTCTAGCCAGAATCTCAAAAGGTCCAACATATCGCGGCGCCAACTTGCCACGAACACCAAATCTCTGTACTCCCTTCATGGGAGATACTCGCAAAAATACCCAATCTCCAACCTATAATTTATAGGATTGTCATTAGTATGGGATTAAGTTGAACACATATATATCAAATTGAGTGGATGAGGAGAAAATAATTAGATTACCTGAAACTCTAAGTCTCTCCTCCGACGGTCTGCATAGCTCTTCTGGCGGCTCTGTGCCGTCAGAAGCCTCCGCCTCACAAGATCAACAGCTCTCGCAGTCTCCTCCAAGAGATCCACGGAATATAAAGCATGATCACCTACCTCACGCCAACTGAGAGGTGTGAGGCATCTCCGCCCGTATAGGGCCTCGAATGGTGCCATGCCAATACTGGAGTGATAGCTGTTGTTGTACGTGAATTCCACCAAAGGCAAATGGTCCTTCCAGGACCCTTTCCACTCCAAAGTGCATGCGCGAAGTAGATCCTCAAGTGTCTGAATGGTGCGCTCACTCTGCCCGTCTGTCTGCGGATGATAAGCAGAACTCATCTTCAGCTCTGTCTGTAGTGCTGACATGAACTGATGCCAATAATGAGATGTAAATCTCGAATCCCTGTCAGACACCACTTCTCGTGGTATACCATGCAGCCTGATAACGTTCTGCACATAGAGCTTGGCCAATCTGGATGGAGTATAAGTCGTGTGGACAGGTATGAAGTGGGCTGACTTGGTCAACCTATCAACAACGACCCATATAGAATCATGGCCACCTGGCGTCTTCGGCAATCCTGTGACAAAATCCATAGAAATGCTCTCCCATTTCCACTCGGGAATGGGGAGAGACTGCAGTAATCCTGGCGGTCTCCTGTGCTCGGCCTTGACCATCTGACAGGTCATGCATCTGCTAACATGTAGAGCCACATCGCGCTTCATTCCATCCCACCAGAAATGTCGACGCAGATCACGATACATCTTCGTACTGCCTGGATGGATAGATAACCGTGAACTGTGTGCTTCGTCCAAAATGTCTCTGCGAAGCTGCTCGTCATTGGGTACAACGAGCCGTCCTGCCTTCCATAAAATAGACTCCATCACAACAAAGTCGTCAAATTCGTCCTTGATGGCGCGCATGTATCTATCATGAATCCAAGGATCGGTCTTCTGGCCTTCTACAATACGATCCCAAAGACTGCTGTATCGTGGAGGTACGGCGGTAGAAATGGATGTGCTCTCCTGAGGATGCCAATCACTCAAAGCTGCAAGTGTATCCCACGTATATAGCCAGTTCGCCGTACCCTCTGCATGTGCTCTCCTGCTAAGTGCATCAGCCACCACGTTTCCCTTACCGGGATGGTAAGAGATCGTGCAATCATAATCCTTCAACAGTTCGAGCCATCTGCGCTGCCTCATGTTCAGCTCTTTCTGATCAAAAATGTACTTCAGACTCTTGTGGTCTGTGAAAATCTCGAAGTTCACCCCATATAGATAGTGACGCCAGATCTTCAAGGCGAAGACAACTGCTGCCAACTCCAAGTCATGTGTGGGGTAGTTCCGCTCGTGCGGTCTCAACTGTCGTGATGCATAAGCAATCACCTGTCCTCTCTGCATCAACACTGCTCCTAGACCTTCTCCAGATGCATCTGTGTAAACTGCATAGTCCTGAGTGCCTGAAGGAAGAGCAAGAATAGGCGCTGTAGTCAACCTCTCCTTCAGTGTCTGGAAGGCCTGCTCACATGAATCGTCCCAAATGAATGGAACTCCCTTCTGCGTCAATCGTGTCAATGGACGGAGGATGCGTGAAAATCCGCTGACAAAGCGTCTGTAATAGCCCGCTAATCCGAGGAAGCTCCGAATCTGAGTGACTGTCTTGGGCTGCTCCCAAGACATAACTGCATCTATCTTCGCGGAATCAACCGCAATGCTTGCTCCAGAAATGATATGCCCGAGAAATGAGACCTGGGATAACCAGAACTCACACTTGCTCAACTTGGCATATAGCTTGTGCTCTCGTAATGTGTCTAAGACGATCCGCAAATTATTAGCATGATCCTCTTCATTCCGTGAATAGATGAGCACATCATCGATGAACACCACTACAAACCTGTCCAAGTATGGACGGAAGATACGGTTCATCATATCCATGAAAGCCGCAGGTGCATTGGTGAGCCCAAACGGCATCACCACAAACTCGTAGTGTCCATAGCGAGTCCTGAAGGCTGTCTTCGGAATATCCGACTCGCGAATCCTCAGCTGATGGTAACCTGAGCGAAGATCGATCTTCGAGAAAACCGAAGATCCCTGGAGCTGGTCAAACAAATCATCGATACGTGGCAAGGGATAACGGTTCTTCACCGTTCTCTTGTTCAGCTGCCTGTAATCGATGCATAACCTCATGGATCCATCCTTCTTCTTGACAAATAGAACCGGAGCACCCCAAGGTGAAGTGCTCGGCCTCACGAATCCCAAGTCAAGCAACTCCTGCAACTGCACCTTCAGCTCCCTCAACTCGGCTGGTGCCATGCGATATGGTGCCATCGAGATCGGCTGTGTATCTGGCAACAATGTGATCTCGAACTCGATCTCCCTCTCAGGAGGTAGCCCTGGTAGCTCATCAGGAAATACGTCAGGGTATTCTGAGACTACTCGGATGTCCTGTATCATCGGCTCCTGATCAGACACCTCTCGAACAAAAGCAAGGTAAGAATCACAACCCTGATCAACAAGTCGCTGGGCTCGCAACACTGAAATGTACTCCATGGTGGAGTCATGTGTAGTACCCTCAAAGGTGAACTCTGGTAGACCTGGAATCCTGAAGACAACCGTCTTCCTAAAGCAATCAACAAGTGCATGATGAGTGGATAGCCAATCCATGCCCAATATCAAGTCGAACTCATCAAGCTGCAGAAGTAGGAAATCTGCGGTCATCTCATGACCTCCTATCAGTATGGGCAAGTGCCTGACTATCAGAGATATGACAAATAACTGGCCACCTGGCCCTCGGATGTGATATGGAGACGATAGCGTCTCTGCAACTCTATCTAAAGAAACAAGCAACCTCGAAGCAAGGAAAGAGTGTGTCGCGCCGGAATCAAATAAAACATGGAAAGGTCGGCCCAAGACTGAGACCATACCTTTCACTACAGTAGCGGCTGAACGTGCCTGCTCCTCAGTGACTGCGTGTAACTGCCCCTGCCTGGCTGATGCAGCACTAGATCCTGCCACACTCTGCGTCTGTCTCTGCTGCTGCGGTCGCCTGAAGTTGGAGTTCCTGCCACGGAAACTCCCTGAACGCTGTGTCTGAGGCTGTGGCTGAGAAGGCTGTGGCTGAGGCTCGCCAGAAGCCTGTGGGCACTGTGCACGGTAATGTCCCCACTCGTGACATCGGTAGCACCGGACTGGTCGAGTAGAGGGAGTAGCTGTGTCCGTGCTCCGAGCTGGTCCTGCAGGTGGTCTATCTGCTCGCTGCGACCCAGATGGTCGAGCGGACTCTGTACCTCGTCCGGCAAGTGCTCCTCCTAGAGTAGTCGATGGAGAAGAGCGAGCACTGCCAGAGAATGTCGAACCTGTAGGTCGGAACCGTCTGGCTGACCTCTGCTGCTGAAACGGTCGACGTATCGGCCCAAAATATCGCCGCGGTCTAGGCGGTGCTCCAGACGAGCTCCCGTAACGTCTCCCTCTGATGTCCTCGAACTTCTCCGCAGCATCGGTAGCCTCGGAGATAGAAGTGATGTGTAGTCCAGCCAGCTTCTCCTGCACCTCCTCTCGCATGCCGCCAATGAACTTCTCCAGATTCTCCTCTGGAAATGCGCCAGCTGCTCGTGTGTGTCGTGACAGCTCTGTGTATCGGATGAAATAATCTCTGGCGGTCATCTGTCCCTGACGAAGCTCTGCAAACAGTCGGCGCTGGGACTCCCTCCACTTCGCAGAAAAGAAGTGGGCTCTGAACTTCGTCACAAAATCGTTCCAAGTAGGCTCTCGGCCTAACTCGGACACTACGGCCATCCACCATCGCTCGGCGAAGTCTATCAGTGAGTACTCTACGAAAGATAGCCACGTGTTTCGTGGCGCATTAATCGCCCTGAGCACTTTCATTACTCTCATCAGCCACTGCTCAGCGTCATCTGGTGGACCTGTGCCCTCGAACAAGGGTATGTTGGCCCGCTGATAGGAAGTGAAGACTGACTGGTGCCTGTGAATGGCTGCAAACTCGTGTGCATCCTCGTCAGCAAAGTCAACAGGGTCCTGCTCCCTGCCTAAGTCTGCATCCTCCTCAGCTCCATGCTCTGGAATGTCCTCTAATGGATCATCAGGATGAGGCTGCTCCACCTCAACGGACTGGTGCTGGTCCTGTCGTATCCCATCCTGAGATGGATGGTACGTGAAATCTGACAGATCCTCAAATCTCATCTCTATGTCCGTCTGCCTGTCAGCAATCTCGGTCTGCTGGGCCAATATCTGCTCCTGCTGGCCTCTCATAGCAGCCTGCTGCTGCTGAAAATCAGTAAGTGCGCTCAGTATGCGTGCCAGCTGATCAGAAGTATCCTGACCTGGTCGAGATGCCATGGCTCTGCATAAGAACCATAATTAGTCATAAAAATGCCCTAGACAGATATTTATCATAAATGCTTTTCTCTTCTTGGGATATAAGATGAAAATTAATGAAATTGGTGACATCTGTGGTTATTGAATATGAATGTCATATTTCCCTTCTCGAACTCACGACAAGTCGGTAGACTATCGCTATTCGAGAACTTAATGCGATCGGAATTGTAATATCTCGAATGTGCGTATCGGGGTACCACTGCTCTGATACCAAACTGTGAACCCCCGAGGATCCGGGTACCCGTTTACGCGCAATTCGCAAGATATCATTCACAATTATATCGCACAAGTTGTAAAAATTCAGGGAAAATTTTTTTTTCACGACTATAACATTCATTCTCAACACAGGACCACAAGTAAAAGAGACAGACATCACCAAAATTTCTTTTCATTAATATTCATATCCATTTACAACATGTACAAACATATTCCATGTTACAACAAATATCCCAAAATGTGACAAAAGAGATAGCATTTACATCATCATCTGAACAAAAACTAATAAAGTAAACCATACCGTCGGGTGTACACTATATCTCCTGGAAGCATGTATATACTGAGCGGCTACTAAACTGCAGGCTGTTTGCCTGCCACACACAATAGGAAGAAAAGGCGTCAGCGGTTGCTGGTACCTCCCAAAAACTTATATAAAATAACGGGCATTTATTATTTACAAAAGAAACAAGCAGAAAGGCGAGAGCAACTCAAATTAAGATTTAATTCTACTTGCAAATGAAAACGGTTTTCAGGTTACTTGTAAGCATCTCAAATGTTCGTAATGCATTTCTAATGACTTTCCCCCTTAACCCGGCATTTCCCATATGTAACATTATTTCGATAGCAGTTGCGTAATCATGAGTGTGTGAGGGGGAATGCATATATCATTTTCCTTAGAGATCATGTTGTTTAGTGAAAAATGGAAAAGTTGAGATTGTAGAGATCTATTGATTTATTTAAATTCTTGGGTAGAGAGAATGGTCTTTTGATCTTAACTTCTCACTTCCTCAACTTCAATGTTTCAGATATAACTCCAGATGTTGTAGATGTAGATATGGATGATCTAGATATAGAATCGCCAGTCTGTTGGCGAAGTAACTCAAGCGGTGAAGAAGCCTGCAAATGGCTCTTCCGTCTCGCCCTCTAATTGGAAGCGCGGTCCAATAGAGGGATAGGTCTATTCTCCAACTACGCCACTGAGACGGGTGAGAGAGACTCCCTAGAAAAGTCGCTCTAGAGAAAACAGCCCGACTAGTACGGACAACCGAGCTCGTACGTAAAGCTGAAAAACCAGGATCCCCCGCCTGGGCATCCTAAAACAGGGTCAGCGGAACTGGTCTAAAGTCTGGATCCCAACGAGGCGTAAAAACATTGCGAGCTCGCGTAAAACCGAAATGGGACTGGGATCCTAGACCCGCGCACTTGGCGGCCGCTGCCCAATCTAGGCTTCCTTTCTTCCGCCCAGTTGAGGGTCACCGCCCCCTCGCACGATCATGGTGTAAGGGTTACTATGATCGGCACAATATTAAATGTCATTTCTGAGTCACTGCCATGCATATTTGATTTCTCAATCCTCTCCTATTCTCTTCGGAGTAACTTAGCCGATCTAGTTATTTGGTCAATGCCTCTTCTCAATAATATGGCGTTATTAATTTTCATTTATCTATTTATGTTTGAGATCCCATTTATAGTCATTTATGCTTCCTAATTCGGTCAAAGTTTACATATTCAAACATAATTTCCTGACAAAAATCCGAGGGACTGCCAAATGATATTACTGGGAGTCGTTTAAATTTTCTGAGATGACTTATGTAGTTAGAATCCTCCTGATATATATTTCTATGTCAACCCCCAATAGGGTACTTCTATTCTGGGTAGATGTCGTAGTATTATATATATTTAGAGACCCTTAAATGATTTCACTAAAACGAAAATTTGAAGTTAAACATATTTTGAGATAAGATAGTGACTATCCTTTGTGTTGATATGGAATAATAGAGATTTAATTATAAGACTGTGACATAAAATCCATAGGATGTGATTATAAGGTTCTGATATCTGGCCTCTAGAATAGTATGCACCCCATGATTATTAACGTATTATTGTTTTCTACTTTAATGGAAATACACTAGTACTATGAACGACTTTATAGGTCCTCATTCTAAGAACTGGAAAGAGTCCTAAATTTAGTATGGAAATTAACTTGAGAATAAGACATATTATCATTGATTACTATGCGTTAATTGTATATACTGATACTTACTAATTTCACTCAGAAAATAGTAAAATGCAGAAATATGCCTCAAAAACAAGTTTCCATGTTATTTCATTTTATTATATTTATTATATATATTTCTTTTTTTTTAATATGAACCATGTAAATCATGAGGATACAGGAAAATATTTTCCTTATTAGATAGGACTGTTCTGACATGATATTCAAGGCTCTAAGGCTATTAATAGTCTCAATCCGATATAATAAACCTCAGCATAACTTTCTTTAATAACATAGCAGCTTTTTCTTATGGTGCTATTTTCTTCTAATCTTACTTGTTCGAAAGTAAAAATGCATGCCTATATTCTTATATATATTCAACTCATACTTATAAGAGCTGTTACACATCAATAGCTAAAATCTGATTATGTACTTAACCTATATTTAATATAGTTCGATTTGATGATACATAAAGGTATAGATGTATAATTGGTGGACTTAATCATAAAAATTTTCACGGTAGAAAATGTGCGTGCAATGAATGACCATCTCTGTACATTACACCTGTATAAAGTGGACTCCATTTATATAAAATTGTATTTATAATAAGTTCATGGAAATCAAGAATTTAACTTTTTTATAATTTTGACCAAAAAAAATGAGATGATTAGAACTACATGCTCCATATTCACATACTCCAATTATGCTAAATTGTATATTTATTGGAAATTTCTGAAATCCTGAATCAACCTTATAATTACCCTAGGGGAAGTCCAAATTTCTTTTAAATTGAAAACTCCAGGGAAAGTAAGTTTTCATCCTCATATTAGACAATAAGAAATATAAATTTGAGATCTAATGTTGGGTAAAACATCATGCATGGCAGCAAAGAATAGGCTGGGGATGGTACCTCTCCAGATTTCCAAGATGAAAATCACGTAGGCTGGAATCTTGAGCTAAAAGAAACACTCCAGGTTATTCTTGAGACTCCAGGGAACAGCAACATGCAGAAAGGGAGCTGGGGTTTTTTCTTCTGGAATTGGAAACGAAGAAGGAGATGGAAATGGGGAGTCCCTTCGTTGGGATTTGGGGGATATAGCGAGAGAGAATGTGTTGATATATATAGATGGAGGAGAGGTCTATACCTCGGCCAAGTGTAGAAAAAGACACCCTACGTGGAACAGAAAGAGAAAAGAAGATTTTTTTTTTTAAAAAAAATATAACGTGGTCTGTTGCTGCAATTAGAGATTAATATTTTATTTATTTATTTTCTTTTTTTTTTATTGATATACAAAAGTTCATCGTATTCACACCTCGGGTCTCGGAATTTGACGCACAAAATCTTGTTTTGACCGTCTCAAAATAACGGTCAATATGAGTATAATATTGATATACTTCCGGTCGAGTTTTGAATACCCGAAATTTTCGAATACGGTTTCGGTTTGAGGTTAAATTTTGTGATTTAAAATTATCAAACGACCTCCGATTGACGAACGGTCGATTCCGTTGGTCTTGTATCTTCGAATCGGATCTAATGACGGTCTCGGTTCGTTTCGCGGTTTCCGAATTTGCGTCGCGGCTTTTCACGGCGCGCATTACAAAGTGACCGATTTTTGGTCGATTTCGTTCGAACGACTTTTGATTCACTACTAATTGATCGTTTTAGGTTGTTTAGTATTGACCGATAACGTTTTTGGGTTCGTTAGACCCAAATTCGGACGACTTCGGGTTTGATTGGAAACCGGATGCTACAGTTAAGTTGTGTGTTTCTCTTAAAAACTTAATTCATTTGCATTTTTGCATTTGCACTCATATCATATAAAAAATACCAAAAAATTCCTCTTTGAAAACCATGCATTAAGTGATTTGATATGAACCTTAAGTTTTTTCTTTGCCGTCTTGAGTCGACCCTGGAGCTTGCCCAGGTTAAAAATATATAAAATCACATTTGCTTGCTTGATTGATAATTTATCCGTGTGGTTTATTTTTGATTGATCATGATTGCCCAACTATAACAAATTAACTTAATTAATTAGTGCAATTTGGGGTTCGTCAAATGATGCTGTTGTTGTGGGGAGGTTCTAGCATATTAGAATAAGTTTGCTCTTAAATTAATAGCAAAAGCACTCAATGTAAAAGTTGGTCGAGTAGTCGGCCTGATTAGTAAGGTTGTCCGACTAATGACCGACTTGGTCTGGTCGAGTGGACTATCCCCCGAATCGATTAGTCGGTCGACCTAGTCAGCTGACTTTTACAACAGTGCATCCCTTTTTTTGGAGTATCACTTGTGCCCTTGAATTCTTTCACATTTATCACTTGTGCCCCTCGGATTAGTTGTCGTCTATTTGCATCCCATATGAACGTTAATTTTAGGAAATTTTGGTAATTAGGAATAAAACCTAAGGGTGTTCATGCCCCTCACCACCTCCTCCCACCGTCACTGCCCTTCTCTAACCTCCACCCAACCACCTTACACTCGCGAACAGGACACCAATCCAGTCATAGGGGCGGTAGGGTCGGTGAAGAGGCTACGGGAAAGGGTGAAGAAGAGGTCCGTAAGGGAGGAGACTGAGTACCCATGCCGTAGGCACATCAACTATTGTGGCCTCCTCCTTTCCACCTCCCCTTTTTCCCGCATCACCTTTGTCGTCACCGAGGAGTGGCTTGCCTTCCATACACCACCACCATCCACGCGTCGCCCTCGAGTCCCTCTCCAAAGTAACTCGCTTTCGCCATTGTTGGTCCTAGCAACAATTGTGCTAAAGATCGCCCTCAAGTGCTTTTCTTCTGTCAAGATTTGGAGCTTTAGGGTTCCATGGAGGGGAATCTGTGAAGATCTTGAGCTCTAGGTTTGTTCGAGGGATACCTGCGAGGAGGGTCTGGCTAAAGAGGTTGTTACTGAGGTGGAAGTCAGTGCAGTGCTGTTGGAAGAAGAGGAAGGGAGGTTACACCATTCTGCCCTCTTAACCACACCATGGTTTGGATAAACCATGGTTTAGTTGAACATTTTGATGACCATTCTGACAGAAGGGTGCAAGTGATCTTGGGGAAGGAAGTTGGGTGCACACATGATATTCCAAAAAAGGGAGGGTTGATATTTCATTATCTCAGAGGGGTACAAGTGATAAACACCGAAAGTTTTTTTATATTAGTGAATTTGATGAAAGGAAATGCTAGATTCCTTTGTTTTGTCGTTTCGATTAAAAGGCACATAATTTTGATTAAATTATTTGACATTCCATCGAAATCATGTAAAAAGAAATAAGGTTGCATTTCGATTTTGCCGACTTGGAGAAATGGATATCTCAACAAAATTCGACCAATGCTCAACGAAATATGAGGTTATGGTAATACTGCATGCAAAAAAGCTTAGGAACCGTTTGGTCTTTGTAATATTCTTTTATGATGCGAATACATAGAAGTTTACGTGGTGGGCATCTCCTCGATGTCGCACCCTCTTTTTTTTCTAAAAAAACCAGGACTTGCATAATACCCATATGTCTTGTAGACTCATTAGTGTATCTTCTTAATCGCATTAGACCGCCCAACATGATTATATGTATTTTTCTATTCCTTTTTAAACTTTTATTATTGTAGGTCTTTTTATAATAAGGATTAATAAGTACTTGTTACTCCTTGGGTTCTTCCTCTATACAAGAAAACCTATTACTCTGCCTTTGCAGTTATGAAAACAAGGAAGGTGTTGGAGCATTAGATCCACTGAACATGAATCCCACCATCAAATGGTCTCTGTGGTTGCCCTAACCCGATCATTGCCTCTAGCATTGCTCCAACCCTCAATTAACATCTTCACCTCCACATGCAGTCATAATAGTGTTGGGATATCAACCTAACCATGTATATCGATTACATCAGCACTGCCTTCGCCTTTCTATGCATAAACATTATTTTATGCTCATCGGCTCGACTAATCGCGCCATCTACTAACCTCAACACTAGAACTCAATTCCTGATAATTATACCTGATGATGCCCGCTATTGGAATCTAGTTTGTGAATACATCTCAAGGCATGATCTTTGTCTACCTTGTCAACTAAAGTCTAAAACCCTATCAGTGCATGATCTCTACGGCTATTGATGTTAGCCATCAAGTCCTCACCAGGTGTGCTTTCCAATGCCGGTGCCCTTTACTGTCTGACTGTCTGAAGGTATCACCGTGCCTCGTCATCTACATTGGTGATGCCTTCCCATCTAGGTGAAGGTCGCTTATCAGTAATGCATGTATAGTTCTCAACATGGTGCTTCACTTTTTTTCCCTTTACCGTGGATGCATTCTTTTTTTTTGCCATGACATCTGGGGGATGCTGTTGGGAAAATAGAAGAACATGTCTATTCCATCAGCCCTAGGCTCTCTTATATAGGAGAGTAGCCTATGGGTAAATTACATAAAGAGTACTGCAGGAATGGAAAATAATAAAAGACTACATAGGTAGAATATATATATATATATATATATGTTTACACTCCCCCTCAAGATGGAGCATAGATATCGATAATGCTCAGCTTGGACGCACACTTATGAAACGGGCCTCACAGTAATGCCTTGGTAAAAATATCTGCAGTTTGAGGAACTAACATGGATGTAGCAATGAATCCCTTCTGGATCATGTCACGGATAAAGTGACAGTCAACTTCAATGTGCTTGGTTCGTTCATGGAATGCTGGATTGTTTGCAATGAACAAGGCCGCCTGATTGTCACATTCTAAAGCCATAGGAAGTGGGACTTCTATATGTAAATCTGTAAGCACAGCTTTTACCTACATCATTTTGTACTAGCTTGGGCCATAGCCCTATTTTCAGATTCATCACTGGGCCTTGCTATCACAGTTTGTTTCTTGCTCCTCCACGAGATTAGGGAATCTCCAACATACACAGCAAACCCAGAGGTGGACTTCCTGTCCTTGGGACACCCTGCATAATCTGCATCTGCACAAGCTGAGATAGAGATCACCTTGCCTTTCTTGAACAGCAGACCTGCACCTGGGGATGACTTGAGGTACCTGAGTATCATATGTATTATGTCCATGTGGACCTGACGTGGTTGCTACACGAACTGGCTCACTCGATTCACAACAAAGGCTATGTCGGGCCTAGTGATAGTGATATATAGAAGTTTGCCCACCAGTTCTCTGTATCTTCTCCTATCCACCTCCTCGGTATCATCATCATATAGCTTCATACTGAGATCCATCGGTGTGGTAGCAGGTCGGCAGCCAAGCATTCCTGTTTCACTTAAGAGGTCAGTGATATATTTTCTCTGAGACATTACCAACCCATGCGGATTTCTGGCGAACTGCAGTCCCAGAAAATATCTAAGAACTCCAAGGTCCTTGGTAACAAATTCGCTACCCAACATTTCTTTCGCCTTCTTTATCCCTTGTACATCATCACCTGTAATCAAGATGTCATTTACATAGACCATGATTGCAATCACACCTCTGGAAGTCTTTTGTACAAACAAAGAATGATCAGCATTTGAACGTTTGTATCCCTGTTTCTCAAAAAGATCTGAGAGCTTCTGAAACCACGCTATGGGACTCTGCTTAAGGCCATAGATAGCCTTATGAAGTATGCACACCTTGGAACACTCCCCCTCAACAGCAAAACCGGGTGGCTGTTGCATGTAGACTTCCTCCTGTAAGCCACCATATAAGAAGGCATTTTTCACATCTAACTGATATAGCGGCCCGTCACAAGTAACCCCAACAGACAGTAAGATCCGTAGAGTGGAATGACGGGCTACATGCGAGAATGTATCAAGATAATTGCCCCGTATGTCTGTGTAAATCCACGAGCAACAAGATGAGCCTTGTATCTGTCAATACTGCCATCTGCATTCTGATTGACTGTAAATACCCATTTGCAGCTCACCGGGGATACATCTGCAGGTATAGGAACCAGACTCCAAGTTCCTCTAGACTGAAGTGCCGCCATTTCTTCCTCCATTGCTAGACGTCATTGACTATCCTTCGTAGCGTCTTGGTAACTCCGTGGAATATCTACAACTGACAAAACAACTACAAAGTTCCTGAAATCTCCAGTTAGTCGCTCAAATGACACAGAAGCTGCCAAAGGATATGAAGCGCAGCTTCGCTTCGACTTGCGTATAACAATAGGAACATCTAAATCAACCATGTCCTCGTTTGTCCTCTGTAGCACATCCTGCTCAGAAACATCGTCAGATCCATGCATAGTAATATCTTCAGAACATACCTTGGGCGAGCTAGGTGATGAGTCATGACCATGAGCTAGAGCAGGCCTGCGGGTATAATGAAATGGTAGTGTTGAAACAAGTATAGTAGTAGGAGGTGTAGATGATGGTGGTGATGGTGGTGATAATGGTAATGGTGGTGGTGGTGTCACATAAATGGCATCTGTAATAGTTGCAGGTATCAACTGATCACCGGAGGATGAAAAATACATTACAGATTCAAAAAACGTAACATCTGCATTAACTAGATACCGCCTGCGCAATGGATCATAGCACTTATACCCCTTTTGAGTTCTGGAGTACCCAACAAACACGCACTTGACATGCCTAGGAGAGAGCTTGTCAGTACCGGGAGACAACTGATGGACAAAGGCAACTTAACCAAACACACGAGGAGTAAGGGAAAACAGATCTTTACCAGGTAAGATAAGGGAGAAAGGAATCTTTTCACCTGTAACAGAGGACGACATACGATTGATTAGGTAGCATGCTGTGAGAACCGCGTCACCCCAGTAAGAATAAGGAGCATGGCTCTGTATAAGAAGTGAGCTTGTGACATCAAGTAAGTGGCGATGTTTCCTTTCAGCGATCCGATTTTGTTGGGAGGTATAGGCACATGATGTCTGGTGGATAATCCCGTGGGATGAGTAGTAACTGGCTAGGACATGAATATACAATTCCAGGGCATTATCACTTCTCACAATTTTAACAGATGTGGAGAAAACATTACGAATCTCATTAAGAAAATTGATAATAATATCCCCTGCTTCAGATTTATTCTTTAGCAAAAACACCCATGACACACGAGAGAAGTCATCCACAATAACTATATAAAATCTGTGTCCCTGATGATCAGAAACACGACTCGGACCCCAGATATCAATATGAAATAACTCAAACTTAGAGGTACTACTCCAACACTGACGACTGGGAAAGGTAGACCGATGATGCTTTCCCAACTGACAAGCCTCACATTGAATAGATGTGTGAGGCAGACCCTGGGGTAACACACGACGCAACTTCTGAAACGGTAGATATCCAAAACGCAGATGCCATAACAGAGGAGATACATGTCCAGTAGGTAGGGATGAGGTTCCAACAAAGGAAGTCTGACTGAGGCGATAGAGGCCTCCTTGCTTATAGCCACGACCAATCACGTTGCCCGTAAGGATGTCCTGAAAAACAAGAGAAGATGGATCAAAAATTGCCCGACATTGTAAATCCTTTGTAATTTGATTGATAGATAATAAATTCATTGATAAATTAGGCGCGTGTAACACATTCTTGAGCTGCATAGATGATGTCAGTCTAATCTCCCCCTGACCAGTAATTGGGGAATGTGTTCCATTAGCAATGACCACTGTTCGACCTGGAGGGATCTGTGTGTATCCTGTAAGTAGACTCTGATCGCCACATCGATGATGTGTGGCTCCCGAGTCCATGATCCAAGCTAAAGTATCTGATCCCCTACTAGTAAATGCAAGTGTGCTACCTGATGTACTGGTCGAGGCAGAAGCGGATGCAGCAACATGAGACTGGTTCTCAGTAGTGGGTGCTGGGCTAGATGGAGGAATAATGCCCCTTAGACGGGCAACAAGATCATCAAACCGCTGATCCAAAGAGGCAGCAGATGGAGGCTCTATCTGCTCAGCGACTCGTGTAGATGCAGGAAATCCATGCTTAGAGTAGCATGTGTCTTTAGTATGTCCGGTGCGATGGCAGTAAGTACATGTTGGTCGAATACAACCTCCTCTATCACGAGGCCCACGGCCTCGGGTCTGATGGTGAACTCCACGACCTCTGTTGGCAGCCATGGCTGAAGCATTCTGATGCGTAGCTGTAGATGGAATAGTGATCCGGCTCAATCTATGAAAAGCTTCCTCCATGGGAGGAATAGTAGAATCGGCCAAAATCTGAGACCGTGCTGCCTCATACTCGGGATCAAGGGCAGCAAAAAAAACTCCCACCATAGTAGCATTCCGGTAGGTCTTCTGTTGCTCTGGTGTGGCTGTCAGGGGCATGAAGCTATACAACTTCTCGAACATTCCTCGTAGGGATGTGTACAGTGAGTGTAGAGGACGTCCATTCTGCTTGATAGTGAATATGTCATGCTGGAGTTGTAGAATCTTTGTCTCGTTTTTTGCTTGAGAATATGTAGCAGTCAGAATATCCCACATTGCTTTGGCTGTGGGCTGATGAAGGATATCATTGGCAATCTCGATTGCCAGAGTTCCAGATAGCCATACTTTGGCGTATGCATCATCTGCCTCCCACGAGGCATTGACTCCAGTCTTCTCAGCAGGCTCTTCTTCAGTAAGAATATGCTTCTTACCAGTTGACTTCATAATACTCATGAACTGCATAGCTCACAGTTCATAGTTTGACCCATCCATCTTCACTATTGGCGCTGGACTTCGGAATGCGCCTATGGATGGAATATCTGCCTTGCTTTCTGACATACTGATAGCAGAAGACTGAAGTGGTAGACTGAAGATATGACCGTCTACACGGACATGAACGGGTTTAGTTGCATGTGTAGACTCAAGCAACCAAACCCATTACTTTGGAGACGCTCGCGCTTGACTTAGGGTTCGATATGCACAAGATCTTCAGACGGTTATGCACAGATCTAGGGCAGATCCAGAGATAAGAACCCACGTGCAAGAGTACACAAGATCCTGGCGCACAACGCACTGCGCGAGAGGGGAGGCGCACAACGCACTACGCGAGAGGGGATGCGCACGCAAAGACAGGTGCACTGCCCTCTGAAGACTGACTGTGCGCTGGAGGCGCGCTGGAGAGATGCGCGTCGCACGCGCTGCGTAGAAGGCTGGAGGTGCGCGACACACGCTGCTCGGAAGGCTGGAGACGCGTGGGCTGCGCGCGGGAGGGGCATGGCCGGTGCACGATAGCGGTGCGAGCCCGACGATGCAAAATCGACGGAGAAGGAGTGGCTTGACGGTGGGAATCGGGCTAGGGTTAGGGTTTCGAGAACTCCGGTCTAGGACCGTCGCTCTGATTCCATGTTGGGAAAATAGAAGAACATGTCTATTCCATCAGCCGTAGGCTCTCTTATATAGGAGAGTAGCCTATGGGTAAATTACATAAAGAGTACTGCAGGAATGGAAAATAATAAAAGACTACATAGGTAGATAATATATATATGTTTACAGATGCAATTTTTCTCATCATCGGAATTATATTGTCATTCATAAAAACTGCCATACAATCATCACTAAAATTAAATTAGTCACCCACCTTTCATGTAGGGCTGCTTCTTTTTTTATTAGTTTCTGCCTTATTTGAATTTCATGGCCATGGCACAACCCTCCTTGAAGACCTATTATTTCCCCTTCTTCAATGGTTTTGTAAGGCATAAAAACTATATTTTGTTATTTCTATGCATTTAAGGTGGTCATTGATGGTGAAAAGCCTCCATGTTCTAACTAAGATGTCTTTGATTGAAGTTTATAAGGATTTGAATTCTGGTATCAAGATAATTACCAGGTTTTTATGCTCTTTCTGTCTATTGCTGCAAACCATGGTTTCAGATTTCATGAAATATCAACGAAATTTCGGTTTCGACATGGGACCGAAATTTTAGTCGAAGTGCTGATATGGGGGCCTTTACAAATGTTTCTCGATTTGTGATGTAGCGTGACCCCAAATTATGGGGCCACATTTATTTAATTAAATAATTATCAATTTTATTTACGTTTTTAGCGGTTGGATTGGTCTAATTGAATAATTGAGATCGCCTGTGATCTCAACGTTGATTTCGTAGATTTTAATTATAATTGTTGGTCAATTAAATAATTAGAGTCCAATTAAGGTAGTTAGAGGTCAATTAGGATTAAATTAGTTGTTAATTTGATTTATTTACTATTTTTGTAAACCCTCTCTCCTATATAAAGAGAGGGCAGGTCCTTGTTTTTAAACAGTCAATTATGAAGTAAAAATTGAGATTGTTATCTCTATCCCCTCTCCTTCTCTCTTCTTCCCCCACGCGATTTCCGCGGTTCTCCTCCTTCAACCTCTCGCATTCCCGGCGAGTTATCTTCTCCGAACCCCTCGTTCCGACGAGTTTTTCTTCCTCTCAACCCCTCCCATTTCTCTTCTCAACCCTTCTATTTCTTCCACCAAATTTCCACCATAAAAAAAAAGATTATTTTATCGACGCCAACATCGTTCCGCATCAATTGGTATCAGAGCATGGCTTTCAGATCGCCCCCACGATCTGACGATCCGTCCCGATACTCGCGTCGACATACATCAAGACACCATCGTTCGTCCGACAAAAAACGACGAGCCGACTACGGCTACAACAAGGAGACGGAGCGCATGTTACGAGATTTGCAGGACAACTTCCGATCCATGTCATCAATGTTTCGGGACCTCACGGCCAACCTTGAGGCCTACCGCGACGCCCAATCGAAGCCGCCACCCGTTGAAGCCGCTACCGCCAGTTTGGACGAAGAAAACGTCGCGAAAGAAGACCAAACGGTTGCTGTCCAGATCGTTTTGGAAGAAAAAAATGAAGAAATAAGGGCTGTCCAGGAGTTTTCCGATCAGTCCCCGTCGTCTACGGCGATCCCGAGGGCAGCCCCGGCCCCCACGGCAGTTCCGCGGGCTGTCCAGGCCGCCACAGCACCAGCCGCGGTCCCTTCCGCCACTCCGGTGCATCCTCCCGCCTCCCCATGCGCGAGTGGCCCTCTGCGGCGCCTCCAGCCACAACCCCTCGCCTCTCTCCCCGGGTCTCCCCTCCTCCGCCTGCTACCCCCC
Source organism: Ottelia alismoides (assembly GCA_037367405.1). Classification (NCBI taxonomy): domain Eukaryota; kingdom Viridiplantae; phylum Streptophyta; class Magnoliopsida; order Alismatales; family Hydrocharitaceae; genus Ottelia; species Ottelia alismoides. The sequence goes on along the minus strand of JAZKJV010002553.1, from coordinate 311,645 downwards.
GAACCCCCCAGCGGCACCCCCAGCCCACCACCGTACCCACCCCGACACCTCTCTCTCGAACCCTACTCCCTTCCGACGCCTCCTGCCCTCTCCACCCTCTCCCCATCGCCCCTCCCCTCCTCCCCTCTTCTTCCTCCCGGGTTTCTCCGACCCCCACCTCTCACCCCCGCGTCGCCTCTTCCCCTTTCCCCCACGCCACCCCACCCGATCCCTCCCTCGGCCCCGTGGCCTAATCCCCAGCGCCGCCACTTCCCCTTCCCCCCTTCCCAACCTCGCCACCGCCCCGCTCTTTTCCCTCCATATCTGGCGCGCTGCTGCGCGGAGCCCAGATCGAACCGCACCCCCGCCAGCCTAGCAACCCACGCGTCTCGCGCCCAAGCCCCGCATCCCCACCGCCTGCGACGCCGCTGCTGAACCGGACTTCGCCAACAGCTCCCCCGCAACACCCGGTGCCGCCGCCTCGCGTGGAAACGGGAAGAAACCCTATCGGGTGCTTCTTAACGATGGGAACCCAATCCCTCAATTCCAGGGAATTGAGGTTGAATTGGGAAAATTGCAAAAACAAATTCCCAAAAAACCCTATTTGCATAAAGAACAAAGGCTATAGAAATGTGAGGAGAATTGAAGGGGTACGAAAATTGCAGTGGTACCCTCCTATTGGAAAAAATTATAAACGTAATGTTGAAGATGATCCCATGGGAGGGAATTGAAGCCCCAATTCAAGGATGATTTCTCCAACTATCCACCTACATCACGCAATTCGTCAGGAGCCGAATTTTTTAAAGCGGTGGAGAGTTGATGCAGCGTGACCCCAAATTATGGGGCCACATTTATTTAATTAAATAATTATCAATTTTATTTACGTTTTTAGCGGTTGGATTGGTCTAATTGAATAATTGAGATCGCCTGTGATCTCAACGTTGATTTCGTAGATTTTAATTATAATTGTTGGTCAATTAAATAATTAGAGTCCAATTAAGGTAGTTAGAGGTCAATTAGGATTAAATTAGTTGTTAATTTGATTTATTTACTATTTTTGTAAACCCTCTCTCCTATATAAAGAGAGGGCAGGTCCTTGTTTTTAAACAGTCAATTATGAAGTAAAAATTGAGATTGTTATCTCTATCCCCTCTCCTTCTCTCTTCTTCCCCCACGCGATCTCCGCGGTTCTCCTCCTTCAACCTCTCGCATTCCCGGCGAGTTATCTTCTCCGAACCCCTCATTCCGACGAGTTTTTCTTCCTCTCAACCCCTCCCATTTCTCTTCTCAACCCTTCTATTTCTTCCACCAAATTTCCACCATAAAAAAAGATTATTTTATCGACGCCAACATCGTTCCGCATCAATTTGGGTGAATGTGACCGAAATTAATTGAAATTTCGGTGAAATTTCGTTTCGACGTGGTGTCGATACGATATCCGATATCGAAATTTAAAACCTTGCTGCAAACCTCCTATTCAGCGTTACTACAAAAGACATGTTATAGAAGCTTGCCCGGATTTAGTCCTAACATACAACCGAATCTTGTGTTGTTGATATATATGCATCATTTAGAGGTAGGCTACTCTTATTGATAACTATACTAATACTTAGCCCACATGCCTTTACGAAGAAGATCCGAGGATGTGCTCAATGACATGCCTACAAATTTCTCGGTAGTTTGGGTCCTTTTAGACTTTAAAAGACCAATTTTGAACTCCTAAAACTATCCCTTCTTTGCGCGCAATCATTTGACAAGGTGGTTATTCTCGATACCATTGTAGAGGCTATGATACCGTGGATGTAGTTTTCCCCTTTTTGTTTATTGCTCAAGAATATATTATATTTCAGATGGATATTGGGTAAAGGTTGGCCGACCTCCCATAATCAATCACATATTCACTATATTACAGATTTCTCGCAAGCATTTGATCAAGTTAATCTCCTCTTCTGATTGCACTAGCCCAATTCAACTATTTTACGGACATCTTACTGTGACTAGTCTTGCTACCACTATAGGTATTGTGGTTAATACTATGACTGATTTTACTTAAACACGGTTCATGGACTTTGGTGCATTCAACTATCTGGCTAAAGAAGATTTCTTTCTTCCCCTCAACCATTCTCGAGTGTAAAATATGTTAGATTGGATAATGGTAATCCATCTTCTGTGAGTCTGCAAGATGAACCTCTCTTCCTGTCTTTAGCTGTTTTATGCTTATTGTGCACCTAATTTCCCTTTGAGCTTTCTTTCAATTTATAAAATATGTGTTGAGGTCGCATGTCGAGAGATGTTTGACAAATAATTTTACTACTTTTAGGACATCCAGGTTATGTTGATTATTGGTGGTGTAGATGGGGTAAATGCTCTATATATTATTTTGATATTACCAAATTCTATCTTTGCTGGAACTACTTTAATCTGTGTTGTTACATTACTCTGGCATCTTTGTCTTTGCTACCCTTCTGCTTGGAGTCTCTCTGACATGTTTCAGCCTCTCCAGTGTGAAGCCTGCCAGTTTAGCAAACATCATGTAGCACCATTTCCTTGTAGATCGTGTCTCCATGGCCCATGCTATGGTCTTCCAACTCATCTCGTTTCGATCACACTCATTAGTGATGTTACTAAATAGAATAACTGTGAACTACTATTCGGTTGATCAATTAAAAATGGAATAATAATATCATTTTGTTTTTTAAACTTTTCATTAATATAAAGTAAAAGTTTGATGTATACAAATGGCACTTTTATCTTGTTTGTTAATGACCATATATGTATAAAAAGATGAGATTATGTGTTAGACATAATTTATTTATTTCGTAATAATTTAAAATTCATAAACTAATGGTTTCTGATTATTCATCTAAATATTATTTATTCTTTATCTAAATATTATTTATTCTTTATCTGTTGACCTTTTAACCTTTTCGATGACTTTTGCAATATTACCTCCATATTTGTTTATGTTCATTGTGTTGTTTGGGGATTTGTGTTATTGGACACTTTTTTTATTTTCATTGATGTTTATAATATAGTTTCTTAGGTTTATCTAATAAAAGATAGTTCGGAGATCAATTTGGTTGTCGAGTTCTTTTTATTCTTTTTTAAACATTTTCTCCACTATTGTAACACCTTTTGGACTTGAGAATGCTCCCCCGAGTTTTTTCCTAATGATTTGATGTATTTCCTGACCTCTTAGATACTTCGCATCATACTCTGTAATCCATATACCTCACGACAAAATGAGTTGCAAGAAGGGAGATTAGACCATAGAAGGCCATATCGTGATATATCATCGATATATCAGTATCGAGAGGCAGATGATATCGATATCAGGGTGCGTATCAATTTACGAGGATATCGGTGATATATCGCCATATCAGCCCATATCGGTAAATAATGACTGGATTCGGTACAAAAATTCTCGGATATCGATCGATATTGTCGAAATTTCGCTGATATCGATATATTTATGAATAATACCCTTCTAAGTTTGATTTCACTACCTATTTTGCCCCTCCTAATGTTAAAACTCATCATGTTTTATTTATTTTGTTCGGGTAGGGCATGGTACGACATGGGGGTGCAATAATGTTTCTATACCTTGGGGGTGTCCAATCGATTTTAATTGATCTTCTTATTATTGTGAATTATGCTTCTTTTAAATAAAGCTATTATGCTCTTTATTTATTTGGTTCCAAAAATAGCTCAAGCATTTTGTTTATACATATTATGTGATCCAATATAAGTCTTGGATGAACTCCATTTTCAATATTTATAAGTCAACAATTAACATTCACAATGATACGTTCAATACGACGTATATGTACAATATAAGGGTCATAGATGATATATATATGCGATATAAGTGTATATTTGTAAGTTATTTAGTGTTATAAGAACTTGGATGGACATCAATTCCAATATCCACAAGTTAGCAATCAACAATAAAAACGATGTGTTCGATATGGCCGATATGTGCGATATAAGGGTCATAGATGATCGATATATGTGATCTAAGAGTATATTTGTAAGTTATTTAGTGTTCTAAGAACATGGACGAACTCCATTTCCAATATCTATAGGTTAACAATTAACAATACCGGCAAGATGTTCGATATGACCGATATGTGCGATATTAGAATCATAGATGATCGATATGTGCGATCTAAGGTATATTTGTAAGTTATTTAGTGTTCTAAGAACTTGGACGAACTCCATTTCCAATATCTATAACTCAGGAATCAACATTAACATCGATATATTCGAAATGATCGGTATATGCGATATATGAGGTATAGATGATTGATATGTGTGATATAAGTGTGTGTTTGTAGGTTGTTTGTTGTTTTAATATCTTGGATGATCTTAATTTCTGAAAAAACAACAAAAAATGTTATTTTGAGCCATTTCCGACATTTCAACCGATATCTCGATATGTCGGTGATATATCTCGATATATCCTTTTCAGGCAGACCGATACAATATCGATATCGATATGGCCTTTAATGGATTAGACACCTCCTTGACGTGTCTTACACTCTTCTTTCCCAAGGTCCCTAGATCTTATATAGAGATGCAATTTCTACCACTACTTGATTAAGGGCTCATTCATCCTTGGTTACTTTCCTCCGTTTGCTCGTATTCATCCTAATGATGTTGCTTTCTCGTTGGATTTGTGTAGTTTTGATGGCATGATTTGATCACATCTTTCTTATTGAAATAAGTTGTCTCTTTGTCTAAAAAAAGGAATAAGTTGTCTTCGTGTGCAATTTGATGCATTTTTCTGGGATATTCGTGGAGTTGAAGGGGTATATGTGCTATGACCATGCTGCATGTACTCTATTTTTATGCTAATGTTACATTTTTCAAGTAAACTAGCTATCTACGTAGCCTATTGCTGATGTTTGGTTAGAGTTCACTCTTCTGCTTCAACTCTACTGTATGAGGCTTCGAGAAATGTTCGAGTTTGTTTTTCTTCCTCTAGTTCTTAATTGTGGTTGATTCACTCACCTCTTCTACTCTTCTTGAGGAGCATATTTCCTGCTGCTATTTTGGTTGATTTACCTACCTTTCTTTTGAGGCTCAAAAAAAGGGGGAGACACTCAACGGTGTTCGCCCCAGTATATTAAAAAGTTAAAGTGAAGAAGAAGAAAGAGAAGGAAAAAACGTACAAGACAAAACAAGATAGTAATTAGCGAATATACAGAAGTATACCACCACCCCCACCAAAAGCAAAAGCAAACTGCAACCTATACCACACTCCAGTCATCCACAAAACGCGAACAATGAATAAGAACATTATCCCTGTAAAAGCGTTGGCCTGAGAAGAGCGCCTCATTCCTTCCCAACCATATGGACCACAACCTTGCAATCGGGATCAAGATATCCCTCCGACCCCTGTTCCTGTTAAGAACCAACGCGTCGCAGAAAGCCGACAGGTCATCCGATCTCACCCAATCCAGATCATCCCAAATCCCTCGGACCACGAGGCAGCCGAAGAATAAGTGATTAATGGTTTCCACAGCTGATTCACAAAGCACACAGGAGTTGGCGACATTAGCCATGAATCTAGCGCAACGATCGCGCGTCAACAACCTCTTTTTGCGTAAAAGCCAAAGGAAGAAACCAATGCGCTCAGGATGCCTCAGGCTCCAAAAAAGCTAGAATCGCGGACCATGAGATCAGCCCTATCCGGCGTTGGCGGAGCCAAAGCCCGATAAGCTTTCATCGCGGAGAAGATGCCGTCCTTCCAAGCCCAATGATCCTTACCATCACTAGGCCAATCAGCGTGACTGATTGCGTCCAGAAGTTAAATAAAATCATCAAGCCGCTGGTCTGAGAAATTCGCCAGGAAACGCGGACACTAGCAACCATCCACCCAGCAGGAGGCAACCGAAGCATCTTTGTCGGCCGCCAGAGCAAACAAACGGGGGAAACGCTCATTCAAGGCTCCCATACCCGTCCAATCGTCCATCCAAAATTTAAAAGAGTCCCCCTTCCCCAGCACCAGCCGAAAGAGCGAAAGATTCCTAGCATAGACATCCAGCACACTACGCCAAAACGGACAATGGACACCGACCACACCCCCCCTGCACCAGTCCCAACCTTCCTTCCCCCGAAAACTCCCTCAAAACGGAAATTAAAAAGTTGTCACCCTGATCCCAAATTCTGCTCACCCATTTGAGAAGAAGAGCATCATTGACAACCTCCAACCTCCGTACACCCAGGCACCTTCCCGCTTGCCCCTAGTAATCTCATCCCACGCCACAAGATGCACCCCCCTTCCCCCCTCCCCCTTCCTCCCCCATAAGAAGTTTCGTATACAACGCTCCAGACGCAAGCTAATCCCCTTCGGCGTGCGACGATTAGAAAGAAAGAAAACCAGGATCGAAGAAAGCACCGCCTTGATCAGAACAAGCCGACCCCCTCTTGAAAGCAAAGACGCACGCCAGCCAGCAAGGCGTATTTCCACTCTCTCGACAACCGGGCGCCAGTCCCGAAGCCTGACCCTTCCCACCACCAACGGCAAGCCAAGATAGTCAATTGGAAGCTCACCCGGGGTAGTCCCCAAAATCCGGCCGCACTCCACCGCCTCCGCCTGCGACATCCCAAAGGGTATCACCTTGGACTTGCTGCCATTCATAACCAGCCCTGATAATTCGCCAAACAGTTCAAGAGTCACCGCCATAGCAGACACCCCGGAAGAGCCATCCTTGATGAAGTAAATGGTATCATCCGCAAATTGGATCAAGGGCACGCGCAGGGCGCCCTTAGAGTAACCATTCGAAAGCCCGGCCTCGATCACACGGTCCACCATACGCGCCAAGACGTCCGAAGCCACAACAAAGAGAAGGGGAGCGAGGGGACACCCCTGGCGCACCCCCTTCTCGGCTGAAAGAAGCCCCCAACCGGCCGACCATTTACCAAAACAGAGAGGGATACGGTGGTCACACACCGCCGCATCCACGAAATCCATACCTCAGGGAACCCGCGCCTATGCAAAACCGACCACAAGAACCGCCAGTCCAGGCAGTCATACACCTTGGCAAAATCGATCTTCCATAGCACCGCCTTCTTACCAGAATTCTTCGAATCGACGACCAACTCAGATGCCACCACAATGTAGTCCGATATCTGCCTGTCCCGAATGAAAGCAACCTGGGTCGGGGAAACAGTAGAGTCCAGGACACGAGCAAGCCGACGGGCTAAGGCCTTAGCAACGATAAGATAAATGCCGTTAGAGATCGAAATAGGACGGAAGTCCTCGATACGCTGTGCCGCCGTGGATTTAGGGATCAATACAATGATGGCCCTATTAATCCGATCAAAACCAGAATTCCCATTACAAAACTCGGACACCACCTCCAAAACATCAGGGGCCACCACCTCCCAAAAGTCATGATAAAATGCCACCGAGAAACTGTCAGGGCCCGGGGACCCATCCTCGTTCAAGTCCCACACGGCCTCCTTAATTTCCTCCAACGAGAACGACCGAGTCAAGAGCTTGCAGTCCGAGGCCGAAATGGACGGCGCCCCAAGTCCCAGCCAACGCCACCTTCTCGGGGAGCGACTCGCCGAGAAGTATTTGAAATGATCAACGATGGCGATCCCCATCTCCCTCTCCCCAATAAAGCGAGTACCATTAATGGAAACAGAGCGCATCGCGTTAGATCGCTTCCTACTACTAGCCACACGATGAAAAATGCCATATTGGCATCTCCCTCTTTGATCCAGTTCATTCTCGACCGCTGGCGTCACTCAATAGCCCTTTTCTTGTCCTCCGCCGCGACCTGCTTTTGCGCAGATAAGCGCTCACGAAGTTCCTCAGGCAGGAGGTCCCTCTCATTCTCAACACGATCCATGACCGCCATGACGTCCTCCGCCGCAGCCCTGGCGGCACCTCTCGCTTATCTCGACACCTTCTTGAATAACGCAAGCGCCTTGCGCAACGAGGCGAGCTTTTGATCAAGCCTATAAGCTGCAGACCCCACAAAGCACGATTGAGCCCAGTGCGTCATCACCACCTCCTTGAAATTAGCCTCCTGGAGCCATCACTTCTCGTAGCGAAAGAGGCCCCTCGCCCGTTGGCCCTCACCCGACTCCCAGACAATAGGCGAGTGGTCAGAAAAAGATCGGGCACTCCAACAACTTCCCAGAAGCCAAGAATCGATCAATCCTAGAACGGGTAGTATTGTTCATCCATGTGTAGGAAATATCATCAGGCACCAAACCTTCCAGAGCTAGCTCATTCTAAATCTCAGCAAAATCAAGGGACCCCGGGTCCTGATCCCCCTGCCCCGGGGGCGATCCGAAGAGTGCAGCGTAACATTGAAGTCTCCACCCAAGAGCCAGGGAAACCCCTCAAAAGCAGTAGCCGCAGCGCGAACATCATCCCACAACTCCTGCCTCATAATGTGGCAATAGGGGGCATAGATACAGGAGAAAGCGATAGGCAAGGCAGTATCACCACGGGTCAGGACCACCGATAACACATGTCTTCCCACCAAAACAGAGCTGAAGGAGAACGCCGCAGAACGCCACGCAATTAAGAAGCCACCCGCCGACCCAACTGCATCCACCGCCCGAAATTCATCCAGAGCACCCGCACCAAACGAGCGCCAAAGTGTATCATCAACCCCCCTCAATTTCGTTTCTTGAATAAAAACAATATCACAGCCCCAATCGGAAAATCTAGAGCCCAATGATCATCGCTTATCGGCCTCCCCAAGGCCCCTAACGTTCCAAGAGAAAACCTTCATTAAGACACATCAGAACGACCCCCAACAAGGCTGAGACCAGCCGCCTCCGCCACGGAGTCCCTCAAAGTTGCACAAGAATGCTTCACCAAGGATCCCTGCCGCGATCGATTACGCCTTCGATATCTTTTCCTCGACCGCCTGTCGGGGAGGCTCCCCACATCAATAGCAGCTGCCACATCTGAAAGAACCCCCGTTGGGAAACAGAAGGGATCATCACCGTGGGCAAGGGGGAACTGTTAGCTGACGTAGCAAGCGGGCTTGAACACTGTGCATCCATATCCGAGTGGGACCCCAAGTCCACAATCTGAATCCTGCGGGCCATACCCGAATCCGACACGGGCAGGTTAATCGGATCACGGGGCATCCCCAGCCCCATCCAGGGTCCGAATTGAAAAGACCCGCCAAAGTCCAGCGCCGCCTGGCCCGATACTGGACCCGAGAAGCAAAAATGTAAAGCACTAGCCGACAACCATGGTCGAGGATCAGGAAACGAATCATCCTCGGGCACCCCCATATCAAAGAAACCGTCTTTGATATAGGGGTGCCCTAAACGATTTACCTACCTTTTTTTATGGGGGTGCCCTAAACGATTTACCTACCTTTTTTTATTACATTACCTTGATTGGGATTTTGTTCGTCATAAATATGTAGTTCACAAATGCATAATAGTAGTTTCCGTTCCCAAAGATTTTCATTTGACCTTGCATGAGGAAAAGTAGAAGCATGTTATAGATTATGAGATGGATGCTATCATCAAGACACATCAAAAATTGATCCATTTTAGTAAGCATCACTCCTTCGGATGTCCCTTATTATTCTTGTTTGTGGAAATGAGCAATTTGTTTATTCCATAGAACCCTAGGATCTCTTATATAGAGAGGACCCGTGGGTAAATTACATAAGAGGCTATAGAGAAAATAACAATAAAGAAAAAGATACATTGACTACAAATATTCTCCACACTCCCCCTCAAGATGGAGCATAGATATCAATCATGCTCAGCTTGGAAGAGCATCTCTGAAAATGTCCTCTGAGCAATGGCTTGGTAAAAATGTCTGCGGTCTGCTCCTCTGAACTAACATATGAAGTAGAAATCGAGCCCTTCTGGAACATATCTCTAGTGTAGTGGCACTCTACTTCGATATGTTTTGTTCTTTCGTGAAATGCTGGATTGTTGGCAATAAACAAAGATGCTTGATTGTCACACTGTAGCTGCATGGGTAGAGGTACATCTATATGTAAGTCTTCTAATACGGCTCGAACCTACATCATCTCCGTGCTTGCTTGCGCCATGGCCCTATATTCAGATTCAACACTGGATCTCGCCACAACAGTTTGTTCCTTGCTTTTTCAAGAAACCAGAGAGCTTCCCACAAAAACTGCAAAACCTGACGTAGACTTGCGATCCTTAGGACACTCTGCATAGTTTGCGTCAACACAAGCTGAAATAGATAAATCTGTGTTTTTCCTAAACAATCCTGAGCCTGGAGAAGACTTTAGATACCTCAGTATCATGTATATAGCATCCATATGTTCCTGTCTTGGCTGCTCCATCGCCTTACTGCAAAAGCAATATCGGGTCGAGTTATAGTTATGTAGAGAAGTTTACCCACCATCTCTCTATATCTTCTCCTGTCCACCTCTTTAATGTCATTGTCTTACAATTTCATACTTGGATCCATAGGAGTGCTTGATGGTCTACATCCAACCATGCCCGTTTCAACCAACAAATCTGTAATGTATTTCCTTTGGGTCATCACCAGACCCTGTGCATTCCTGGCAAATTCCAACCCCAGAAAATATCTTAGGGTGCGTTTGGTTCGTGGATTATCTGGGGGAGGATAACCCGTTTTTGTATTTGTGTGTTTGGTTGGTGGGTTAAGGTTGGGTGGGTTTGTGTGATATGATTGTATTGAAATTTGAAAAAGTAGGTAGTTATTGTGATATGATTGTATTGAAATTTGAAAAAGTAGGTAGTTGTGATGTGATTGTATTGAAGTTTGAAATAATGAGTAGAAGTTGAGTATTTTATGATTTTTAGATGATATGATAGTATAATATATATTTTTTGTGATGAAAAGATAGTGGCCCCCACAAGTGGGTTAGGGATATGGGTTTTGGGGGGTAACCCACCCAAAGTGGGGGGGTAACCCTCCAACCAAACACACCCTTAGGGTACCAAATCCTTTGTGACAAACTGACGGCCCAAGAATGCTTTTGCCATCTCTACTCCCTAAACATCATCTCCTGTAAGAAGAATATCATCAACATATACCATGATAACAACCGTACCTCTAGAAGTCTTCTGAATGAACAACGAGTGGTCCGCATTTGACCTTTTGAATCCGTGTCGTTCAATTAGGTGAGAAAGCTTCTGGAACCACGCCCTTGGGCTCTGTTTAAGGCCATATATCGCCTTGTGAAGTCTACACACCATATGTTTTTCCCCACAACAGCAAACCCCGGTGGCTGCTGCATGTAGACTTCTTCCTGCAAATATTCATACAAGAATGCGTTCTTGACATCAAGTTGAAATATGGACTAATCACATACCACATCAACAAAAAGAAGAATGCGAAGAGTAGAGTGCCGGACCACTGGAGAAGTCGTGCTTTATATCGGTCAAGACTGCGATCTGCATGAAACTTTACTGTGAACACCCATTTGCAACTAACAATAGAAGCATCAGATGGAGCGGTAGCCAAGCTCCATGTACCTCGGGACTATAAAGCATGCATTTCTTCTTCCTTAGCCAATCTCCAGCAGTCAATTTTCATAGCCTCTTGATACGTCTGTGGTATCTCCACAGAAGATAAAGCCGCAACAAATCTCGGGAAGTCACCTGTGAGATGGTGAAAGGAAACCTGGGAAGCAAAGGGATAAGACGTGCAAGTCCGTTTCTGCTTCCGAATAGCAATGCATCATCCACTGTACTCGATGGTGCATCATCCTCTTGTAAAGAAGAATCCTGCACATGCACATTATCTGTCCCGTCATTAGTAATAGCATCTGAACATACCTGAGGCATAATGGATGCTTGACGTGCCGCCCGAGCAGGACCTGGCCGATGCGTATAGAATTTAGGTAATGGTGGGATAGGTGGTTGTGGTGGTGGTGTTGGAGATGACATCAGCGTGACAACCGAGACAGGAACAAACACAGGTGGACTTAGACTAAGAGGAGGAGGAACATAGACGTCATCATTAGATGTGGAAGAAGCCAACCTGTCACATGCAGGGAAAAGTACATAACGGACTCAAAAAATGTAACATTAGCACTGACAAAGTATTTTCCGATTGTAGGGTCATAACAACGATAATCCTTCTGAGTCTTAGAGTAACCTACAAAGACACACTTGACGGCTCTAGGAGAGTTGTCATGTACAAGTGATGAACAAAAGCAACAACACCAAAAACATGAGGGGTAAGTGAAAACAATTCCTTATCTGGGAAAATAACGGAAAGAGCAATTTTCTCACCAAGAACAGAGGACGACTTCCGATTGACAAGGTAGCAGGCCATAAGGATAACATCCCCCAAAATGTGATAGGGGCACAACTCTTGATAAGCAGGGTTTGAGTGATATCAAGAAGATTCCGATGTTTTCTCTCTGCCACTCCATTCTGTTGAGATGTGTAAGCACATGTGGTTTGATGAATAATACCTTTAGACAAAAGGAAACGGGAGAGAGAATGAGTGCAGAACTCCAATGCATTATCCATACGAACATATTTGACCGAAGAAAAAACATTTTGTACTTCAATGATAAGATTTTTAATAACATCCCCAACTTCAGATTTTTTCTTTAACAGAAATACCCACGATACACGAGAAAATTTATTAACTACAGACATATAGAACCTGTGTCCCTAATGATTATGAACGCGACTCGGACCCCAAATATCAACATGAAACAATTCAAACAGGGAGCTACTGCTCCGACACTGATGACTAGAGAAGCCAGAACGATGATGCTTTCCCAACCGACATGCTTCACAACGAAACGATGAACTCGGAGAGATCTGAGGCAAGAGATGATACATCTTTTGGTGCGGGAGGTGACCAAAGCGTAGATGCCAGGTGTACGGAGAGACTGATCCGATTGAATGGGAAGAGACGCCAACATATGAATTCCGGACCAGACGATAGAGATCATTCTGCTCAGAGCCACAACCAATCACCCTGCTCGTTAGTATCCTGAAAAATGAGAGACGATGGGTCAAATATAGCGCGCCAATGCAAATCCTTCGTAATCTGACTGATGGATAATTGATTTATGGAAAACTCAGGAGCATGTAGAACATTCTGTAAATGCATAGACGGTGACAAGGTAATCTTTCCCTGTCCAACGACGGGGGAATGAGTCCCATCAACTATGAGCACTGGGCATCCATGTTGAATGTCTTTGTATGACTCAAGTCTATCTCTGTCATGGCAGAGTTGATGGGTGGCGCCAGAATCCATAATCCAATCTAAGAGATCATGACAAGATGTAAAAGCAGTAGCACTACCTGAGGTACTGGCAGGGGCAGAAGTACTGGCAGATGCTGAGGCGGCAATGTCTGGAGATCTACCTGGAGAATCAGTAGATGGTTGAGGCATAATATCACACAGGCGCGTCGCAAGCTCTTCGAACCGGTGATCCGGAGTAGATGCCGATGGAGATGTAACATGCTCGGTTACACGCGCCGATGTTGGAAACCCATGTTTAGAATAACATGTATCCTCTGAGTGACATGTGCGATGACAGAAAGTGCACGGCTGGCGAAAACGACCTCCTCGGCCACGAGGTCCACGTCCACGAGGAAGACTGATCACCTTTCCCTCGAGATACAACCATTGCTGAAGGAGGTGGAGTAGATGTGCTGGAAGAAACAGAGATGCGACTGAGCCTCCGGTAAACTTCCTCCATTGGAGGAATAGTAGCATCGGCAAGTATCTGAGAGCGGGTTGCCTCATACTCAGGATCAAGTGCTGCTAGTAGTATTCCCAGCATGGTAGCTTTCCGGAAGGTCTCCTGCTGCTCAGGAGTAGCCGTGAGTGGTATAGTGCTATATAGTTTCTCAAACATCCCCCGCATAGACGTATACAGAGAGTTAAGCGGCCACCCATTGTGCTTCATCGTAAAAATGCCATGCTGGAGCTGTAACATCTTGGTCTCATTCCGCACCTGTGTATATGTGGCAGCCAGTATATCCCACATCGCCTTGGCGGTGGTCTAATGGAGGGCATCATTGGCGATCTCCATCGACATTGTTCCTGATAGCCAAACCTTGGCATAAGAATTATCGGCCTCCCAGGAGGCATAGATCCCAGTCTTCTCTACCGACTCTTCCTCAGAAAGTATATGCTTCTTACCGTTCGACTTCATGAGACTCATGAACTGCATCATCTTGAGCTCGTAGTTCGTCCCATCCATCTTGACTGTTGGCGCTGGACCTTTGAATGCGCTTATGGAGGGCATATCGACTTTACTTTCTGACATGATGCCGGAGACGAATACTAGGGATTGTAGACGAGAAACCAGTGTCTGCATAAACTTGATAGGATTTAAGTGCATATATAGACTTTTATGCACTCAAATTCATGGAGAGTTAGTGGCTGATGGAGGAAGGAGTGTCGGCTCTGGAGAGAAGGGAACCCGTCGGTGATGGTTCCCTACGGCGGTGTTGAAGGGCCGGTGGAGTAAAAGGCCGGCAAGGGGAGTGCCGACGGAAGGGAGTTGCTGCTGGTGGGGGGGGGGCGATGACTATGAGGCGGGAAGGGGGTGAAACCGGCGACGACGCTGTAGGATCTCGACGGCGGGAATGAGGTGCCGGCAACGCCGTCGAGGATTGGAGAGAGAGAGAGAGGGGCGGTGGTGGGATGGGGCTTTTAGAATTAGGGTTTTGGCTCTGATACCACGCTGGTGGAAATGAGCAATCTGTTTATTCCATAGAACCCTAGGATCTCTTATATAGAGAGGATCCCTGGGTAAATTATATAAGAGGCTATAGAGAAAATAACAATAAAGAAAAAGATACACCGACTACAAATATTCTCTACAACTCTCTTGGCAGATTGAAGTCTCAATTCATAGTCAAAGATTTTATCCAAACTTATGGGATACAACTAAGAGGGAGTATGCACATATATATATATATATATATATATATATATAGAGGGCTTATCCACTGCGTACAGGGCTCATTAGCGTTTCAATGAGCACTCATTTTAGGCCTTACACGTGTATTAACCATAACTATATTTCTAATTATAGGCTACGACGAGTTTAAAAAAATCCTATATTTCCTATTATACAACGTCCTTAAAAATTGGAAGACGGTTTTGGAAAGAAACAATTCAAATAAATGATTCCACGCGGATGATTAAGGATCCAAACACTATGATAGTAATAAATGTAAATTACTGATCATTTTTTTGATATTACTGATCTCATAGTAGCTATTACTGACAATTGGTTATGGTTTTACTGACATCACAACAAGCACTTACTTGAGCAATGCCCATGACTTACTGACCATAACTTTGTTATTACTGATCTCATAGTAGCTATTACTGACCATTGGATATGCCCATGACTTACTTGAGCAATGCCCATGACTTACTGACCATAACTTTGTTATTACTGATCTCATAGTAGCTATTACTGACCATTGGTTATGTAAATTACTGACTGTTGTTTGGATATTACTGATCTCACAACAACCATTTACGTGAGTATTGTGTCGAAATTACTGACTTCTATTCAAAGTAGTAATACATATAGAAATTACTGACCATTGGTTATGGTTTTACTGACATCACAACAAACACTTACTTGTCCATTGTATATATATTACCGAATTCTGCACCATGTAATACAATGAATGTATATTACTAACCGTTGTTTTGGATATTACTGATCTCGCAACAACCATTTACTTGACTATTATATATATTACTGACATGAGCATTTGGATCTCGATTTTCAGCAAGAAATAATCGATTCGAATGTTTTCTTTCCAAAACGATCTTCCTATTTTTTAGGACGCGATATAATTGGAATATCACTTATTGTTACATCGCTTTGCATATTAATCTCCTTCCAAAAACAACATCCTTCGAAATAGGTAACCACTAAATTGGTAACACACGTGTGTGGCCAACAAATGGTGCGCACCGAAACTCAAATGGGCCCTGTGCGCATTGGATAAATTTCCTATATATATATATATATCGAAACAACATATCTATGGTCTAAAGTAGAGTCTTAGAGCATGCCTGGTTTGATAGATTTACCATTGAGATTGACACTTCGATTTTAGATGACTTTTTTTAATTAGTTTGACTTTTCCAGGCGACAACATGAGGTAAATTTGTACTTGCTGTTTATATAGATATGATAATATATGTTAAAAAAAGAATACTTTTGTGGAGAACCATATGGTACTTCTTCATGCGAACATGATTTCCGGTCCGGAATTATAACATCTCATTTTTTCTACCAATGACTCGAAGACATTCGAAATCGAGAAATCTCGTTGGGAGTCGGTGTTATTTGAGAGCAGGTAGTCGATTTGGATTTACGGGTTAATAAGCATAATGGAGCGAGTAGTGGGAATTGAATTCACATCTTTAGCTTTTAATGCTCGGGATTATAGTCGACATCGGTTGACTTTTATTTCAAAACTGAACATGTTGTTTTAGTTTCATTTGGCCCCTTTATGGAAAATCAATGTATTTCCGTATCTAAGAAAAAAGTAGAAAACAGTTATGCCTTAAGAAAGGAAGTCCTCGTAAATAAAAAAAAGATTTAGATTCGTATTTTCTCTGTCAGCTATTCTTATTTGTTTTATAGATGACCCCTCTAGAAGGAGAGGTTTATATCAATCAACTTTTTTATTTACTTTGTTTTCTATTTCTACTTCTATAATATTAGGTAAAGAATTTGGTTTCTCCCAAGTTGAAACAAGATGTTGATAAATCTAGTAATTCATAGTCATTTTTTCTATCTATTTCAATTTTTTTAACGCAAAAATTAAGGATTTAGTTTCTTTTGCAACCTTGCAGAAAGTATTTGTCACAAAGAATCTTGGTCATATTCGATTTATGTTTTTTTGTACTCCTGTATAAACAATTTAGAAGTCTAGTTAGTAAACTCTTGTAGTTTGCTGTTGCTAGACCTGATGTATCTTATGTTTTTTCATTACCCCTGTATTCTATTGGTTGCATGACTTTTGGTCCTACTTCCATACTACAAATAAGTTTCTTTCTTGTGCAACCCGATGTATTTTGGGTTAATTGGGGATGTAAAGTGGGTATCGATGTTACGACGTGATGGGTCACATGCATTATGTCTACTGATTTTTACTTTTTTGAGCATATATTGGCTTTTACAGTGCCTCTTGGTGATGTTTGGTTGGAGTTCTCACACCTGCTCTCGATATACCATAGAAAGCTTTTGTGACCTAAAACAGAGCCTTAGAGCCTAGTTAGATAGGTTTACCACTGGGATTGACACTTGTGCCTTTTAGAGGATTTCATTTAATCACTTTGTCTTTATCAGGCTATAGCTTGGAGGTACGTATATCTGATGGTTATTTCATGCACAATCCCACTAACATTATGATTCTACCAACCATACTTCATTGAAAGTCTCAACATCTCGTTTCTATGCAGAATCAAACTGTTCTTGCAAACATGGATATGCGACAACTCATAGTCTTTACCTTGTATATGACAATGTCCTATTCTCATAAAATGCCAAATGGCGAAAATATATGACATGGTATTTCTATTTCCAAAAATTAAAGGTATTCAATGAAATCCATGATTTGCTTGTTCTTAGCATGATTTTATCTCTGGAGATGAACTCTTTAAAGGCGCCAAAGGATACAAAAGTCTAGTTAGTAAACTTTTGTATGTTATTGTTATCAGTGTTCAGAAAGGCGGCCCAGGCGGCCGCTTATGCGTAGTCGGGCACTGGACCGAACCGCATATCCAGTATTCGGTTCATATGCGGTTTGGGCGAGTATGCGGCTGAGTAAATCGCATATGCGGCCGCATACTCGGCCGCCTTTTGTATAGAGCCCTTTCATAGATTTTTTCATCTTTTAGTTGCTGGAACCGGTAGCTACTGCTAATGCAGTAAAAAATAAATGTTACAAATTTTTATCAGAAAAGATTTTTATGTTGTTTGTAAAAAAATAATTTTTCATTTTTTATTTAAAATAAATGTTACTAATTATTTGTTAGAAAAGATTTTATATTGTTGTTTGTAAAAAATAAATTTCATTTTTTATTTAAATAGGAGATTTTTATTTAATTTCTATGAACGTCGTTTCATGCATTTGTTTAGTTTATATTCAATATATTTTTATTTTAGAATCAAATATATCTTCTTTTGTGAAAAATATATCTATGAGTTTGCTTTCTTCTGTCAATACTTTTCTCAATTGTTAAGAAATTTTGTAATAGAAAATTACGTTAAATCCCCCTAGCTAGCTGCCATCTCATTAATGTTAGATAAAATGGAATCCGATTATTTAATCAATTGAAATATATTGATTCACAATCCAATTTTCATTTAGTTAATTCCTATAGAAACATAACAAATGCGTCTATGATTTATTATTATTATATCTCAAATATTTTTTCTTATATTTTCATTCCTATAGTAAGTATGCAAACAGATTTCACTTTTATTTTTTATGATTCACTCTTTTATCTAAAATGGTCATTTTAAAAAAGCTTTCTCTAATTTCATGTCGTACTAAAAAGTCTATGCATATATTTCATCTATTGTTATTTTTTCGAAACATAAATATCTAATATTTGAATTCAATTTGTTACTTGAATTATTTTTAAATTAAAATAATACAAACCGCATATACTTCCGCATATCCGCTTACTCGCTTCGGACCGCCTGACCGAACGAATACAACATACCGACTTTCTGAACCTTGATTGTTATTAGATATTATATTTCTTACCCAGTTAGTAGAGCTGATCAACACATGGAGAGGCATAGCCATTTGTTGGAAGTTCTCTTGATGCTTAAATACTTACTTCAGTCTTATAGTAGACGACTCTTTTGTTCATATAATGGGCATATTGATGCCTCTAGTTATGCAGATGCCAATTATGCTAGTTCACCTGTGAACATTGGCATGTTACATGGTGTAGTATAAAAGCCTAGTGATGGTTCTAGATCTAGTGCTGAAGCAAAATATAGAGCTACAACCGAAGCCATACATGAGAGTAGGTGGCTTGTTTCACTTTCATGCCCCCAACATTGCATCTAATTTGTGTTCATGAACGGATTGAACATATCGAAATAGGTTGTTTTTTTTTATCAAGATGCTAGTCAATAGGGACACCTTTTCAACTGAGAACCAGTTTGTTGATGTCTTCACCAAAGCTCTACTTGAGAAGCGCCTTTCTGTTATTTCTATCTAGTCGAGCATTATTTATGGATATGCTCCAACTTGAGGGCGGGTATTGATTATAGCTATTTTTATGTTCATTTATTATTTTATTTATTCTAGGTTTTTTACTTGTGCCTTTCTTAATTTCTGCAATATCAGTTATGCCTTTTTCTTGTCATATTAGTCGTGCCCCTGGCTTCTTACAAAATTTTCTAGTTTTGGATATCTGTTAAGGTAAAGTAGGGGCATGACTGAGATTACGAAAAGTGCAAAACTGTGACAACTGATATTCCAAAAAAGGAAGGAGTATATCTGATATTGCAAAGTTAAGAAGGGCACAAGTGATAAAAATCATATAATTATATGCCCATTTATTATAAGCACTCATATGTGCTTGTGACCTATGGGTTTTATGAGAGTCCATCAGCCCCCGTTTCTATTAAAAACAAAAAGAAGAGATTCTTAGTCCTTAACACATTAGTAGAATGATAATATTCTGTTCTTTATGGTATATTCTGCTCTTTGTGGTTCTTATGCACTACGAAGAGAGGGAGAGTACATGACATGCATTTACACGGCAGTGTCTTGAAAAATGCTTCGCTTTGCTGCTAACCTTCTCTTCAAGTCCCCAAGTCTATTTTGTTACAGCTTAAATACACTATTTTATTACAATTTTCATACTATATTTTTTACGACTTTGCACTTGATCCAAATTAGATTTGTTAGGAAGGAGGGTACTAGTTTGACAGATTATCTGTATTAGCTACATATGTTAATTTTTGAATTACTACATGTTAGATATTACTATAAATTTCACTAATTTTCGTGATCTTATAAAGTCAGTATACAAAACACACACACATATTTAAATTTTGGCACAACATAATTTATTTCCGCCTTTAGTAACTACTAAGGATAACAACCCCACTTTTGTGTTTCTTAATGTCTAGGATGTTGGCATGTGAACCATAGACTTGTGCAGATAATGACAGTAACAAACATGAAAATTCTAAGGTGCATGTGTGGTCATACAAGAAAAGATCGAATTCGGAATGATGATCAGAGGGAAAATTGGTGTATATCTCCAATAGAGGATAAGATGAGAGAAAACCACTTAAGTTGGTTTGGTCATTTGCAAATGAGGTCAGTTGATGCACTTGTTAAAAGACGTGAGATTTGAGATATTGATAAGAGAGGGCGAGGAAGGCCCAAGAAGTGTTGCAATGAGACTATCCGAAGGGATCTTAGTTATTTGGATTTAAGCTCGAGAATGACCCCAAATAGATATGAATGGAGGCAAAAATCCATGTAACCAATCCTACTTTATTGTGGGAAATTTCTTTGTTGTTTTTAATGTCTAGGGTAAAGACATATAATCATTGTTTCTTTGTAATTTTGTTTATTGAGTTTAATTGCTCCAACTATTTATCTTTTATTGTTACATATCATGTTCATGCATGTGTGTGGAGTGTGCCTTTTTAGTAAGAATTCTTACATCTGACGTTCTCTGTGTAAAATATTTTGATGCCGTTGGGTTTTTAACTCATTGCTTTGATATATTTGAAAAAAGACCTGCCTTGCTGAATGTTTTGGTGGTTTTCCTGTTTTTGTCCGACTAGTATTGCAATCGATTAGTAGCAGCTGAATTTGTTAGCTTCTCATGTTGAATTACCCAAATTGTGGAACTTTCTTTGATGGTTGAGCTATATAGCTAATAAAAACTGTACTTTTTGTTCTGAGTTGATGGCTGTTTTGATGTGATCATGTGTTCAATATGGTTTTAAGGGTGAGCGCAGGCTGCTGAGGGCGTGGTGCACACATGCGTCCATTTTTGTATTTTGTGTGAGACTTGATTCTTTTTTCTCGGAATTGTTTCTGCTTATGCATTGTTAGCATTGTGATTGTTAACTTATTGCTTTGATATATTGAAAAACTTCTTTGTTGTATTTATTTTGTAGATCTGCTGTGGTTGTCCAATTAGTATTTCAGCCAAATAATAGCAGTTGAATTTGTTAGCACTTCACGTTGAATTGGCTCAAATTGTGGAGTTTCTTTTCATTGTTTTGCTTATGCGCTAAGCTGTAGTTTTTATTCTGGCATTTTTTTGATATCCAGTCATGTGTAACTAGGTTATGTTTTTATGATTCAGTTGGAACTTATGTATAACTTGACCAATTTGGCTGATGCTTTGCAGTGACTGTTGGCCCTAGCAAAGAGTGGAAACCTAAGCAACTAAAGCCAGATCTTGTCAAAGACCTTCACTCTATTGGAGCTTCCGAAAGCACACCACCTATTTCCGAGACTGGTAGTCAGTTATTACCTTCTGTCACTGTCACTGTTTTGGAAGATTCATCTTCCAAAGCTCAAAAGAAGTTGGGAGAGTTGCATCTCTTTGATCGCGGGCATGTTATTTTTCCAAATCATATCCGAGTTCCGGATGCTGAGAGAGCTGGTCTAAATTTTGGAAGCTTTGATGCCAATTTTGGACAAAAATCAAATTCAGAAAATGAAACTGATGCGGACAAGGGCTCTACTATTGAATCTGTTCAAGATGTTGAAGGAAATTCTGAAGAAGCTCCATTGAGGTTGGGGATAGGCTTGTTCTTACTTTTAATTATTAAACAATGCTCTTGAAACTCCAGTTTTATGCAGATTTGGAATGGGAAGGACTTATCAAGGGTCCACTTTATGCAGCTTTCCACTGTACTTTTTATGCAGTATTTGTGTTTCCATTAGTAGAATCCACAACCTCCTGGTTATACGGTGGTGGCAATTTCACAATCGAGTCTATTCCCTTCTCGCTTTATTTTTGTGTATAAAAATGATAGCATGCTGCCATATTCTATAAACATAAGCACCTTTTTTAAAGCCTTATTTTTGTGTCCATGTGGGAACACTATTTTACTTCTAAGATGCCTGGTTGATGGAATATAACTTCTCACCTGGCTAATTATTTTGAAACCGATAATGCTCAAATTAAGTTGTAGGTGGGTTTAAGCTTGGTCAGTTCAAATGATGTCCTTTTTGTCAACTATAATCTATTTCATCAGGGCACTGGTAATGTGAAAACCGGATATTAATGTAATGTCTTAGATACAACAATCATGACCTTATATTTTGGATTTTGGTTCTCTTTTGCCAAAGCCCGAAGTGAAATAATGAGAATGTTGCCAATATTTCGCTTCCATTGCCGGAATCATGCCGGAAATCGTTGATGTTACTTTAATTAGCAATTTAAGATTCCCGATGTTCATTAATATGTAATTAAGATAATTGCATACTTGTTAGCTTGAAGAAGGGGAGTAGTTAGGAGATTTGACTCATTCCACATCATATGTGGCATGTTGCATTACTAATATTTGTCTTAATAAGTAGAATATTCAACTGGTTATGTACGGATTCTATCTTCAATAAGGCTGTTTATATATGACCAATCATGTTTATTATATTTAATAAGCGATTTGTAATTAGAAGGGCTATTTAAGCTTTAAGATTATTGCAAATAGTAGTCCACGCTATATGAGATAATATACAAACCATAGATTTTGGATTTCTTATTAAAAGATGACTCGTCAAAGAAACCACAAATAATACCCATAAACAATAATGCAGCAAAGGTAAGGCAGAGCAAGGAGAAATATCAGTAATTGGGCGAATTCTGGGGACTTTATTAAGGAGTTTAACATTTTGATGAATTTTGGCAGTGTTTGGTGAAACATCACCAATATAAGGGTGAACTTCTAAAAGGAAAAACATAAAGGGTTTTGAAATTTCCGGGTTACTTAAACCAACATTCGACAAAATGTCATTTAAATCCAGTGAAATCTGATGATATGGTCAGAATTTGTGAATGGACCTTTGCTTTTTTCCTAGCAAATAAGTCCTATGGTACTCACATTTCCTAAACATAGCTGACTAAGTCTCAGTGCCTGCATTACTAGTTTATGACAATTAGTTAGACTTGCCTGTAGCCAGTCTTTAGAGCAATGAACACCCAAACTAAAAGGTGGTGCATATCCATTTTATGTTACTTGACTTAACTGGAATAGAGCGAGAAATGGTGCAAATCATGGGAAAACCCAAAGGAGCTTTAGTTGGCATTAAAGTTAGAAGTTGTATTACATTATTTATATCTTCGGAGATGTTTTTAATTGGAGCTTGTGAGGATTGATGATGCAACTAAAGTCAACGAGCAATACATTTCTGATGCTCAAAACTTTATGTCGATTGTTAGATGCTTTCTTAAAAGTATGATTTTCCTTTCTCCCATATTATGTCATCCACTCAAACAGGAATTATGCCTCGTTTGCTGAGTTATTGATTTTTCTTTAAAACACAATATTTGTTTGTATATACATGTGTATATTTATCTATTTTGTACACATATTAAAAGTTATGCTTTTGCTATTACTTGGTTGCAGTCCTCAGATAAGATCTGTGGAAGTTGAAGAGGATGCTACTTCTGATCATTCACATCCTCTTGAGCAGATGCCAGAAGCTTTGTCCTCAGATGATGTTAATATTTCCACCACTATTTCTACTGAAGGAGAATTTGGTCAACCAAAGCCAGAAACTATTTTAGTGCCGGTTGCTACCGATTCCCAATATTCTGTGATGCAGACTGTGCCGACATACTCAACCTTTGGATTAATGGCACCGGTGTTTGGGGGTCAAATTGCACCCTTTGAGAACCCTGAATCCCAGATTCGTGATGCATCTCGCCTTCCGGGCGTTGTGGTAAGCATCCCACATATTTGTTTTTCGCCTGATTCCTGCCATTACATACATATGTACATATGTATGTATACATTTTGATCAATTCGCCATTACATATATTGTATGTTTTGAATGGAAAAAATACACGTGCGTAGTCTGTAAACGCTTGCTTATTTTGCTGCGTGCTGTGCTATTCGATTGTCGACCCTCATCTTCTTTCGAAGCTGATTTACATTATTATATTATTCTATGATTGTGTAGTGATATATCTGACGGTGAGGACTTCCACCACATCTTTAGCGTTATAAGCCTGTGAAATTATTGCACTTTAGTCAGATGCTTATCTTTTCTGTGGCATCTGGAATAATTTGCTACTTTAAATGCATGCTTCCTATAATGGACATGCTATAATATAGTCGCCACATATAATCTCACCAGAGAAAGAAAGATTAATTTTGTATTGGCAGAACATTCGTGTATAAGTACATTTTTGTGCAAAAAGGAGGAAACACACCAAGATGTCCACCTCAACTTTATTAAAAAGGAGAAAAATACTAGGGAAGTAGTTTATATTTATACTGGAAATTAATATTTTCTCTTGTTTTTTCTCTAGTTTTTCCTTCTTTTAACTTACTCCTTTGTTTACATATACTGTGAATTGGGAATATCTTGTAATGCTATTCTAAACATACTATTAAGACAAACAATTGCAAGCTCTTGCATTTTGTTTCTTGTGACATTGGCAATTATGATTGATCTGAAGTTATATCCCCATGTGATGATAATTAATTTGTATATGGTTTTCTTGGAGGTAGTGGGATACAACTCTATTGAGATAGCATATATCTTTTCACCTTTTCATGATTTTTATTTCTTTTCGTTTCTATTATGTATTTTGCCTAACATGTGTTCTATCTATGTAAGAGAACTCCGAGACTCTCTCATCTCCAAATGGTATCGGAGCGACGATCCTATATCGAAGTTCTCGTACCAGTACCCTTACCCTACCTGTAGCCCACCCCTTCCGCCTCCCGCACTACCACACCCCACACATTACCTCCCAACCCCGATGCTGCCCTGCGCCACATATGGTCCCTTTGCATTGTTGCTCACATCCAGGGTCCCTTCGAATTGTTGCGCTGCCCCCAGTGACATGCTTCACTAGCAGCTGACACCTGTACCACCATACGACATTTTCCAACGTCGTCGTGTAGTTCCCTTGTGGATTGTGTAGTCTTTGGCCGTTTGATTTGATTAACAAACGATCTGATTTTGGGTCCGTTTTAATGAAACTTGAGCTTGGGACGCATCCACTTGCCTTAGAAATAACCCTCGATTAATGGGAATAGTTGTATGAGTCTACACGTACAACTGATTCCGTACATGGTTATGTAGACACACTTTGATTGGTCTACATTCCCGCTTGAGTTCTGTTTTGGCCTCTTTTTCATCATGTCAGAGAGGAAAGGTGATATCTTCTTCGTTTGGTGTCTTCAAGGGCCCAGCTCCCGTCGTCAAAATGGATGGAACCCACTATGAGTTGTGGTATGTTGGGAAAAAACTAAAACATGTTTATTCCTTGAGCCCTAGACTCTCTTATATAGGGAGAGACCTACGGGCAAATTACATAGATCTGATAGAAGATCAAGAAAATAAATAAAGAGGATACAGAAATATAGAAAATATCCCGAGTCCCGACACTCCCCCTCAAGATGGAGCGTATATATATGTCATTTTCAGTGAAGATGTCGGTCGTGTGGTCCCCTTAACTGACATGAAATGTAAAGATGAAGCCCTTCTGAATCGTGTCACGTATATAATGAAAATCAACCTCAATATACCTTGTTCTTTCATGAAATGGATGATTATTAGTAATGAATATTGCAGCATGATTGTCGCATTCTAGCGACATTAGAAGTGGCACATATATACGTAAATCTGTTAGGACTGCTCGAATCCACATTATTTCTGTACTTGCTTGTGTCATTGCTCGATACTCAGATTCAACACTTGATCTAGCTACAACAGTTTGATTCTTGCTTTTCCATGAGATGAGAGTTTCTCCAATGAATATAACAAACCCTAATGTGGATTTCCTATTTTTAGGGCATTTTGCATAATCTGCATCCGCGCATGCTAAGATAGTAATAGAATTACCCCTTTTAAATAGCAATCCTACACATGGTGATGATTTGAAATACCTTAGTATCATCTGTATAGCATCCATGTGGACTTGGTGAGCTTGTTTCTTAAATTGGCTCACCCGATTAACTGTAAATGAAATGTCGGGTCTAGTAATGGTAACATAAAGGAGCTTTCCAACCAGCTCTATGTATCTTTTCTTGTCCACCTCATCAGTATTATCATCATAAAGCTTTATGCTTGGATCCATGGATGTAGTCGCAGGTCGACATCCAAGCATACATGTGTCACTTAACAAATCAGTGACATACTTTCTTTGAGTCATCACAAGTCCTTTATTTCTAGTAAATTCCAATCCTAGAAAGTATCCTAGGACTCCTACATCCTTGGTATCATATTCACGACCCAGAAATTCTTTTGCACTCTTTATTCCTTGCATATCATCTCATGTTATGAGTATATCATCAACATATACCATAATAGCAGTCATACCTCTGGCGGTTCTCTATGTAAAAAGAGAGTGATCTACATTTGACTGTTTGAACCCTTATTTTGCAAACAAGTTTGAGAGCTTCTTTAACCATGCTCTTGGACTTTGCTTAAGGCCATAGATTGCCTAATGAAGTCTGCACACCTGTGAACACTCCCCCTCAACAGCAAACCCCGACGACTGTTGCACGTAGACTTCCTTATGAAGATCTCCATACAGAAAAGCATTCTTTACATCCAACTGAAAAAGAGACCAATTTTGCATGACCACAACTGATAAGAGTATACACAAGCTAGAATGTCGAGCCACAGGGGAGAACATGTCAAGATAATCCACCCTGTATGTTTGTGTAAACCCACGAGCAATCGATCGAGCTTTGTTCCTATCAATGGTACCATCTGCATTCTGCTTCACTATGAAAACACGCTTACAACTGACCACTGATGCCCCGGGCGGGGCAAGTCCAATGCTTCAGGCACCTCTCGACTTAAGAGTAGCCATCTCTTCTTCCATAGCTTAATGCCACCAACTGTCCCGCAAGGCCTCCTGATAGTTTCGTGGAATTGCCACGATAGATAATACAACTGCAAATTTCCAGAAAGCACCAGTCAATCAATCAAAATGCAATAGGATATGTAGCACAGCTGCGCTTTGCTTCCGAAGTGCAATGAGTACGTCCAACTCAGAAACCTCCACACTGGTATCCCGTACAGATTCCTGCTCAGGTAGATCACCAGACCCATCGTTAGATAAAATGTATTCAGAACATACCTCACGTGTGCTAGATGATGAGCGGTGACCATGAGCTGAAGTAGGCCGACGAGTATAGTGACATGGCAAGGGACTGTGACCACAATGGATGATGGAGGTGGTGGTTGTGGAGGAGGTGATGACTGAGGTGATGGCGGTGAAGGTGCTGCAGGTGGTGAAGGTAATGATGGTGGTGGCATGTAAATATCATCATCAGAGTTTAAGGAGGCTATCCTATCACCTACATGGGAAAAATACATTGCCGACTCGAAGAATGTGACATCATCACTAACATAGTACTTCCTGCGCAATGAATCATAACATCTGTACCCTTTTTGTGTTTTGGAATACCCCACAAAGACACTTGACAGACAACTGATCGACAAAAGCAACCGATCGAACACACGAGGAGCAAGTGAGATTAATTCCTTGTTAGGAAAAGCAAGAGAGAAATGGATTTTTTTGTCTAAAACCGATGAAGGCATACGATTAATAAGACAACATGCCGTAAGGACATCATCACCTAAAAAGAATGTGGGGCACGACTCTGAATGAGAAGGGTTCGTGTAACGTCAAATAAATGACGTTTTCGGCAATACCATTTTGTTGGGAAGTATAGGCACACGATGTCTGATGAATAATACCTTGGGTTGGAAAGTAATTGAAAAGAGAATTTGTACAGAATTCCAAGGCATTATTAATTCTCACATATTTTACAGATGATGAAAACACATTTTGTACTTCAGTCAAAAATGTTTTAATAACATCTCCATCTTCAGATTTATTCTGTAATAAAAAGTCCCAAGACAGACGAGAGTAGTCATCCACTACAACAAGATAAAACCTGTGTCCCTGATGATCCATAACACGACTGGGACCCCAAATATCTATATGGAACAACTCGAAAATGAAGCTACTGCTCTGACTCTGACGACTGGGAAATGATGACCAATGATGTTTTCCCAACTGATAATCCTCACATTGAAAGTATGAGTGAGGAGAAATCTGAGGTAGGACTCGACATATTTTCTAGAGCGGGAGATGGTCAAAGTGCAGATGCCTCATGAAAGAGGAGACATGTCTAACAGTAAGAGAAGAGGTAACAACATATGGAGTTCATGTTAAACGATAAAGGCCTCCTTGCTCATGGCCACAACCAATCACCCTGCCTGTAAGGATGTCCTGAAATACAAGTGAAGATGGGTCAAAAATAGCTCGATAATGTAAATCTTTTGTAATATGACTGATAGATAATAAGTTCATAGAAAAATCAAGTGCATGCAGCACGTTCTTTAAATGCATAGAGAGTGTCAAATTAATCTCCCCCTGCCATGTAATTGGGGAATGAGTCCCAACTGCAATAACCACCGTGTGCCCTGGAGGGACAGGTCTGTATGCTGTAAGTTGATTCATGTCGCCACACAAGCGATGAGTGGTACCCAAATCCATAATCCATTCAACTATATCGGATCCACAACTACTAGTGAGCGCATAAGTACTACTTGAAGTGCTGGAGGAGGATGAGGCAACCACATCAAAGTGACTCCCAGGGGTTGTGGAGGGCATGCCATGACTGACTGGAGGTATAATGCCTCTCAATCGTGCTACCAGATCATCAAACCATTGATCCATAAAAGAGGCAATTGTAGGCTTAATCTGCTCAGCCGCACGAGCAGTGGCAGGAAATCCATGCTTAGAGTAGTATGTTTCTTCGGTATGTCCAGAACGATGGCAGAAGGTGCATGACTGACGAACACGACCTCCTTTGCCGCGAGGTTCATGTCCACGAAACCGAGAAGAGCCTCGTCTGCCACTTGAGACAACCATCGTTGAGGAAGTATGACTAGTAGTGGAAGATGTAACAATAATCTGACTGAGCCGACGAAAGGCTTTCTCTATTGGAGGAATAATAAAGTCCGCCAAGATTTGAGAACGAACTACCTCATGGCTCATACTCTGGATGAAGAGCTGCCAGGAACACACCGACCATAGTGGAATTTCGATAGGTCTTTTGCTGCTCAGGGATTGATGTCAGAGGCATGAAGCTATAGAGCTTCTCAAACATCCCACGCAAGGATGTATATAGCGAGTGGAGAGGACGCTCATTCTGCTTGATGGTGAAGATACCATGCTGCGACTGTAGAATCTTTGTCTCATTCTTCACATGTGAATAAGTGGCCGCAAGAATATCCCACATCGCCTTGGCTGTGGGTTGATGATGTATATCATTGGCTCTTTCTAATGTCAATGTAGCTGCAAGCCAAACCTTGGCATAAGCATCATCCGCCTCCCATGTGGTGTTAACGCAGTCTTCTCGGCTGGTTCTTCCTCGGTAAGAATGTGTTTCTTACCTGTAGACTTTATGATGCTCGTGAACAACATAGCCCACAATTCATAGTTTGACCCATCCATCTTTATTATAGGTGCATGATCTCTAACGACACCTATGAAGGGAACTTCTCCCTTGCTTTCTGACATGATGGCTCGAGAAGACTAGAGATAAAGACTAGATATTGGTTTGTCTACACTGACATAGAGAGAGATGATTGCACGTGTAGACTCATGCGACCTATCTCATTAAAGAAAGGAAGTCCGACGACGACGAGGTGCTTAGGCATGTGGCTGCAGAGTGCTTAGGCGAAAACAAGGTTCAACCCGCATGGAAGGGTTTGGGCGGAGCGAAAGGAGGGGCCCAGGCGGGGATGGCTGGGGCCTAGGCGGAGCCCAGACAGAGCTTCAGGGTGCCTAGGCAAAGCCCAAGCGTGGTTGCAGGGTGGGTAGGCGGAGTCCAGGCAGGGTCGAGGCCTAGAT
Source organism: Ottelia alismoides (assembly GCA_037367405.1). Taxonomy (NCBI): domain Eukaryota; kingdom Viridiplantae; phylum Streptophyta; class Magnoliopsida; order Alismatales; family Hydrocharitaceae; genus Ottelia; species Ottelia alismoides. The sequence goes on along the minus strand of JAZKJV010002553.1, from coordinate 281,587 downwards.
GGTGCCCAGGCGGGAATGCGGAATGCCTAAGCGGAGCCCAGATGGCGGGGGCGACAATGGGAGGGGGTTTAGGGTTAGGGTTACGAAGCTCCGGTCTAGGACCACCGCTTTGATACCGTGTTGGAAAAAAACTAAAACATGTTTATTCCTTGAGCCTTAGGCTCTTTTATATAGGGAGAGACCTATGGGCAAATTATATAGAGTAGACAGATGATCAGGAAAATAAGTAAAGAACATACAAAAATATAGAAAATATCTCGACATGGTCCATGTAGTTTTTGACTCTCATGCAATCAATAATATGGATCACATTTTGACAAAGCCTGAGTCGACAGGTAAGACTGGCGATAATGCTTCATGGAAGCTGGATGACATATACACGCATATTTGGCTCTACATGACTCATCATGGAGATAGTCAATGATATTGTGGATCAACCTACTATTAAGGCAATGGAGGGTCTCTTAACATCCTCTTATGGTCTGGCAAAGAACGAGGTAAGGATTCTCCAATTGCACTTTGACTTCTTCAGGTCAAACATAATTGCCGTCTTCTACATAGGTTCTACTCTTTGCTTCGTGGCATGTTTCAGAAGTTTCATATCTTCGTGTCGGTGACTACTTATTGAGCAATAGATGACGTACATGAACGCCATGATAATTGGAGTTTTTCTAGCTACTTTAGATCATGAGTATGAGGCACCACGATCCAGCTTCTTATCAATGCAACTATCCCTCCCATGGAGGTGGCATACGGTCGTCTCAGCAGGATCATTGTCCCATCTTCTGCAACCACACAAACCTCCTTAGCGATAGCTGCATCTCGTGACAGAGGGTGTACTTTTCAATTTAGAGGGTGTGGTGCCCATGGCAAAGGGGACGAACATCAACGTGGTTCTTGCACGTATTGCTATTGTCCCGATCATGCAGAGAGCTATGATGTTAGAAGCATGGATATCCCGCTTCTTCTCATTTAGCCGGGCATATTGAGCCCACTGCCAGATTTGAGGTTAGATGATTTTGCCCCCATTTAGGAGAGATAATGACTTCGGCTGCCTTTACTACTTGTGCACCTACATGTCCTTTGGATGTTGTTGCCATTGGTAGAGCATCTTCTAGCTTCTCAAGTGTAACCTATGTTGTTACCAATTGTTGTAGGGCATATATGATATATTTGATCATGCATTCTAGTGTACTCATTTTTTGTGGAGACATGACCCAGTTTACATCATACAGATTTGTTCCCTCTAGCATCATAGTTGTCATTGCGGGTGTGACTCATTCCCATATTGCTGGACCTGGGTCCATTTAATGCCCTCCATGAGACTACAAAATGTGCTATATGCACTCGAGTTTTCGAGGAATTTACTTTATATTCAAATCACTAATAATTTGCATTGTTGTGACATTTTTGACTCCTCTTCTCTCGTGTTTTAGGACATACTAACGAGTGTGGTGATTGGATGTGATTGTGAGCAAGGGTGGGCTCTACATAATAATCAAGTCTCCATATGCTGGTGCTTCTTCTATTCCTTCTAGATGAGTCTCATTATACCCGTGGCATCTACATTTTAGTCACTTTCATCGACAGAAGCTGCATCATGTCCTCCACAAATATCCTTGAGTTAGTTCATTTTGACATTTGGGATCCCAGTCGTATTCATAATCATCAGGGATCGATGTTTTATCTTGTAGTTGTGGATGGTTTTTCTTGTCTATCTTGTGTTTTTCTTCTGGAAAATAAGTCTGATGCTTGTTTGTCATTCTGTCATTCATTATTAAAAATGGCTAAGTGCTCCCACTATAAGTGGGGTAGGCTACATGGATTCTTGATCAAATCCATGTTGAAAGTTTCAACTATTTTTTACGTTGGTAATCAACTACCTAATGCAACTCCCACAAGAGGGGATATGAACCATGGTCTTTTGGGTGGTAGGTACACTGCACTTGAAGGGCCTTACAATCATAGTAAGCAATATCGTGATATATCGGTGATGTATTGACGTTATATCGATATCGACGTGTGACCTATATATTGTTGATATTTGCCCTTCCAAGGTTGTTTTCTTCATATAATCGGTCCGATATTAGGATATTACGTCGATGTATCGTTGATATATCAACGATATATCGTATCAACATGATACCGATACCGATATCGATACCGATACTAATATTACCTACACTGCTTAGAATGCCTCTGCACTTTACAAATAAAAAATATTTTCTTTACTACTATCTAATATGTAGGATCTGAGTCATCTGACAATGCCTTAGAGTTATGCACTTTACAACTTTACGATTTATTCAGTTCTTTTGTCATCATACACAGACCTCGTGTGCATACACTTCTCAGCATAATGGTGTTACTGAATACAAACACCTTTACTTGATGTGATTAGGAACCTACTGATTCAGAGTCGGCTCCCTATTCATTATGGGGTTTTGTGGTTCTTACTGTCAGCTACTTTGTGAACCGCATGCCATTCTTAGTTCTAGGAGAAAAGGTTTCCTTTCTCGATTGTGTTTCCCGTGAAGGACTAGTTCTCCCTTACACCTCATGTTTTTGGCTCTTTGGCTTTCATGCACCTCCTGATTCCTGGTTATGACAAGCTCTCCCTTAGAGTTGTCAAGTGTGTCTTTGTAGGTCTCTCAAACCCAAGGGTGGTATTGTTGCTTTGACCATGTTAGACGGAAGTACTACGTAAGTGTCGATGTCACATTTTTTGGGTATGTCATGTTTTTCTCTCCTATATGTGACAGGTTGACTCCGTCTGTTCCTGGAGAGGAGATATACGTGCCTCCTCCTATGCCACCATCACCTCCAACTCTATCAACTCCACTACCTTCACCAATTCTACCAACTCCACCACCTCCAATAGTTCCTGTGACTACACCACCACCTTCACCTAGTACATTGGCTCAGTTGTTATTACGTTAGCTGGCCTCTCACTGTTCCCCCTGCTCATGGGCCGTCTCCATCATCCACCACATCCCAAGTATGTTCAAAGCACATTGTTTTCTTATGGCATTAGTGACTTGTCCATGTAGCATGCTACTTTACAGAACGAAGATATGCTTTCTCAGGAGCCTAGTTTACAGGTTGAGGAGGATGCATGCGGCCTTGATGTGTGCCTATTTCTCTGTTGAAGTAGAGGTGTCCACGTGCTATATATCCTCTTGTAGCCCATGTCTTTTTGGAAGCATCTTTTAGAGGATTTCAGGAGGTTTGTTGAGGGTCTGTCAGTTGTAGAGATTCTCGAACACATCAGGAGGCAACGCGGGACAATCAATGGTTTCTTGCCACGGAGGAGGAGATGATCGCTTTACAATCACATGGAGCTTTGTTACAACACTACATGGGCATCCGTGGTAGGATGCAAGTGGGTACTCACAGTGAAACACTGAGGTGATGGCTGTGTTGATTCTACAAGGTGAGGCTTGTGGCTTGTTGGTTCTCCCAAACATATGGGGTGGACCATTGGGATACTATCTTACTCGTGGTTTATCATTCTACACTATGGATTCTTCGCTCATTTGCAGTGATACGAGACTGATCCTTATCCCAACTTAACGTGAAGAATGCTTTTTTCTATGGTGACCAGCAAAAGGAAGTCTACATGCATCATCCGCCAAGGTTCGCTGTTGAGGGGGAGTGTCAGATGGGTGGCAGACTTCATAAGACTATCTATGGCCTTAAGTTGAGTCTGAGAGCGTGGTTTCAGAAGCTTTCGTAGGATAGAGCAGTAGTGGTTCATGAGCTCCTCGACTGCAGATCATCACATGTTCATTCAGAGGACTCAAAGATGTACCATTGCTATACATAGACGATGTTGATGATATCATTGTTACATGGGATGCTGTGCATGGTATCAGTGAAGCTAAGGATTTCCTTGGTCAGCTGTTTGTCATTAAGGACGTTGGTGATTTACGATACATCGTTGGATTTGATTTTTACAGGAACCAACAAGGTCTAGTTATGACCCAGAGGATGCATATTACTGATCTTCTCTTTGAGACGTGCCTGACAAATTGCAGGCCTGCCGCCACTCCTATGGACCTTATCATGAAGTTAGACGATGGTAATACTGAGGAGTCAGACAAAAGGTGGTACTTCGAGCTTGTTTGGAAGCTGCTATGTGTGACCATTATTAGCCCGTGCATATCTTTTGCAGTGAGCATAATTAACTAGTTCATGGAGTAGCCTGTACATGCATAAATGGATATAGTTTTATGATTCTGAGGTACCTGAAGTTCTTACATGGTATTGGATTTTTCTTTAGCAAAAGGGACATCTCTTGCCATTACAACGTGCATATATGCATATTATGCAGGATGTCCCACAAACATGTTGTCTACCTCATGTTTTACAGTGTTTATAGGGAGCTCTTTTGTAGCATGGAAGAGCAAGTAGCCGCCAATAGACGCTGGATCTAGTGCAGAGTCAAAGTATCAAGACATGGCATAAGGAAGTACTGAGATGGTGGGGGTGAAATTTGTTTTTATTAATATCCCAGCTATTGACGTGCCTCTTCCCTTGTATCTCCGATACGATAACCAGGTTGCTCTCTTCATTGTCAACAATCTTGCCTTCCATGAGAAGACCACACATATCGAGGTTGATTGTCATTATACTCATGGCATGGTTTAGAAGGGCTTTATCTCTACCTCCCACGTCAGCTAAAGGGGACCATGCAATATATGTGTTCATTAAGGCCCTTGTTAGATGGTCATTCAAGAATCGTTATTTCAAGTCGAGCATAATAAATATTTATGCTGCATCTTGAGGGGGGGTATTGAGATATTATTTATCTTCTCACTTTTCACTTTTTTATTTCTTTTTGTATCTACTATGTAATTTTCCCCGCATTAGTTCTCCTCTATATATAAGAGAACTCGAAGGTTCTATCGTAATGCAAGTCATTCTTTTCTCTCCACGGACCCAAATTTGGATGTAGGCCAATCGAATATGTTTGTAAAGTGCAGAAAGTCGGGGCTGTCCTTAGGGCATACCACCCTCCTATCATGTCAGCCTTGCAAATGCATGTTTTTTCCAAATACCATTTGTCCTTCCCCACTAATCTTGTATCTAGCTTAACACGCATAAAAGGAATAAGGATCTGTTTATGCATCAAACTCAATATGCACACTCTATCGCAACAGTGAAATGCCTCATATGTGACCGCGGGATATGCCTCCTCTTATATCACATACATCTTAACCCCTAAGATATCTCTCCACAGTTATTCTCATGCTCTTGCATTTTATAGTTTTATGTGAATATGAATCATCACTGATAACATTTAAGCTATACATGCTCTAGTTTATTTTTATCGTAATATGCTCATGTTGGAGGAGGTACCTTAGTTTGTATTTGCGTATACAGTTTTAATGGACAAGATAAAAATCAAAGGCAACATGAAGATTGAGCTTTGGAGGGAGACTCTGGAGTTTAACGTCTTCAGATTAAGTAGAAACAATACATAGTATATAGAATGCAAGGTCAGTGATAAAGCTTGGGGCATATTTTATTCTGAATACGAGCAGTTTTAAATATTTTAAGTTTCATCTTTGCTGGTGGAATTGATGGAGAGGTTACTCATGGATTTAATGTTCTGTGGATGAAGTTGAGGCAACTTTCAGGTGTTCTTTGAATAAGAGGATAACTCTGAAGCTCAAAGCAAAATACTATAAATCAGTGATGCCTAAAATGCTTTGATCACAAGTGTTTGGCAGTTAACAAAGCACGTACCTTGGTGTGTTGAATGGACTAACAAAGCACATACAAGGAAAGGCACATTGACGCCTTTTGTTTCTAGATGACATTTATTAGTGGCAAAGAAGAGATGAAGTCAAATAAGAGGCTTGGACTTTGGAGGGAGGCTTTGGAGTACAATGACCAAGTAGAATCAACATTCAGTATATGGAATGGGAGTTTAAATGATAATGAAGTTAAAGATGCGATGGATGTAAGGCTAGGAGCAAATTTTATTCTGAAGAAGGATGGATATTCAGTTTCGATATTTCAAAAGGATAGAAGAATTAATGGAGATGTTACTTATATATTGAATGCACGTGGATGATGTGGAAAGTGGATTCATGTGTTCTTTGTGATAAGGAAATACTATTGAAGCTTCAGGAAAAGAGCATGAAGCTGCAGTGATACCTGCTATGTTTGATCAGCTATAACTATAAGCACGTGCAAAGAATGCCTGTAGCTGAGATCATGATGCTCCGATGGATGCATGGTCATACAAAAAAGGATTTGCTTTGCGTGGGAAGTATCAAACAAAAGAATGTGTGACCCCACTTGAAGATAAATTGCAAGAAACTTGACTAAGGTTGCTAGACCATATGCAAATAATACGGTCTAATCCTTGAGTTGAAGCCTTGAAGGGTATAAGAAGTTAGAAGAGCTTTATAAGATGGGTTAGGCAAGAACAATGTACTGTTGGTAGGAGACTATGAAAAAGGCTTTGGCTATGCAAAAAAATCAACGTAGCTGACTGCACAGTGCGACAGGATTTGCTTTTTTGTTGTTATATGTTTACATTGAGAGATGGAGTGATATGATCTTTCTGAACGCAAAATTTCTCTTATAATGATTTTTGTACCTCGAATCTCATAGCAAAATATTACCTATAATAGAAATGAAAATTCTGTTGGGGTGGGGGGTGGGGATTCAGAATTTACTTTTTGGGCAATGCTCTATACCGTGCATTGACATTAATGTTATATGTATAAGCATATCTCATTGCTGGTCATGTTTGTTTCTTGCCACAACAGTTTGTTTCTTGCTTTTCCAAGAAACCAGAGATCCTCCAACAAACACTGCAAACCCTGAGGTTGATTTTCGATCCTTAGGGCATCCTGCATAATCTGCGTCTGCACACGCCGAGATGGATAAATCTGTGCCCTTTCTGAATAGCAGCCCTGAACCTGGAGAGGACTTCAGATACCTCAGTATCATGTGTATAGCATCCATGTGAACCTGTCTTGGCTGCTCCATGAATTGACTCACCCTGCTAACTGCAAATTGAATATCTGGGCGAGTTATGGTAATGTAGAGGAGTTTTCCCACCATTTCTCTATATCTCCTCTTATCTACTTCATCAGTATCATCGCCATACAATTTCACGCTAGGATCCATGGGAATACTTGATGGTTTACACCCATCCATGCCAGTCTCAACCAGGAAGTCTGTAATGTACTTCCGTTGGGTCATCACCAAGCCCTGTGCATTCCTTGCAAATTCCAACCCCAGAAAATATCTTAGGGTTCCAAGATCCTTTGTAACAAACTGACGACCTAGGAATGCCTTCGCCCTCTCTATGCCCTGAGCATCATCTCCTGTAACGAGAATATCATCCACATAAACCATAATGGCAACCGTACCTGCCGATGACTTCTGGACAAACAACGAGTGATCGGCATTTGACCTCTTGAATCCCTGTTGCTCAATTAGGTTGGATAGCTTCTGGAACCAAGCTCTCGGACTCTGTTTGATGCCATATATCGCCTTGTGAAGTCTACAAACCATGTGTGTCTCCCCCTCAGCAGTAAACCCAGGTGGCTGCTGCATGTAGACTTCCTCCTGTAAGTCCCCGTACAGAAAGGCATTCTTGACATCTAGTTGAGATATACTCCAATCTCGGACCACAGCAACAGACAAGAGAATACGAAGAGTCGAATGCCGCGCAACTGGAGAGAATGTATCCATGTAATCCACACCATAGGTTTGAGTAAACCCTCGTGCGATCAAGCGTGCTTTGTACCTATCCAACGTGCCATCTGCATGATACTTTACTGTAAAGACCCACTTACAGCTCACAACAGATGTATCAGGAGGCGCAGGGACCAAGGACCATGTGCCACGGGACTGCAAGGCCTTCATCTCTTCCTCCATAGGCCCTCTCCAGCAATCGTTTTTCAAAGCCTCCTGGTATGTCCGTGGTATATCCACGAAAGACAAAGCTGTGACAAACCGCTGAAACTCACCAGTGAGGCGGTGAAAGGAAACCTGTGAAGCACATGGATATGAAGCACACTGCCTCCTCTGCTTCGAACAACAATCGGAACATCAAGATCAGCATCTACTGTACCGGAGGGGCTAGGGTCGTCCTGTACTGAAGAATCCTGCACGTGTACCACATCTGACCCGTCAGTAGTAATGCCATCTGAACATACCTGAGGCGTGATGATAGGCTGTTGGGTGGTCTGAGCTGGGCCTGACCGACGCGTATAGAATTTAGGTAATGGCGAAATGATAGGCCGTGAAATGGGTGGTGGTGGAAGCGGCGGTGGAATTGGTGGTGCTGGTGTGGACGACTCAGGTGAACTCCCGATAGGTGGTGGAGGAACATAGACATCATCAGTGGTAGTGGATGGTACCATTCTATCACCTGCAGGCGAGAAATACATGACAGACTCAAAGAAAGTGACATCAGCACTCACGAAGTACCTCTTAGTTGTTGGGTCATAGCACCGATAGCCCTTCTGAGTCCTGGAATAGCCAACAAAGACACACTTGACTGCTCTGGGAGAGAGTTTGTCAAGACCTGGAGATAAACGATGTACGAAAGCCACAGTACCAAAGACACGTGGAGTCAGTGAGAATAACTCCTTGTCTGGGAAAAGAATAGAGATAGGTGACTTCTCACCAAGAACTGAGGAAGGCATTCGATTGACCAAGTAACACGCAGTAAGAACAGCATCGCCCCAGAATGAAATAGGTGCACAACTCTGAATCAACAGGGTACGAGTAATATCCAAGAGATGACGATGCTTTCTTTCCGCCACACCATTTTGTTGGGAAGTATATGCACACGTAGTTTGGTGAATAATACCCTTTGATGAAAGAAAGTGAGAAGGTGAGCGTGTACAAAATTCGAGGGCATTATCCGTCCGCACATATTTGACTGAAGAAGAGAAAATATTGTGCATTTCATTAATCAAATTCTTGATCACATCTCCTGCGTCAGATTTATTCTTCAAAAGAAAAACCCATGAGACACGAGAAAAATCATCCACTAGCACAAGATAGAACCTGTGCCCCTGATGATCGGGAACACGACTTGGACCCCATATATCTATATGCAACAACTCAAACGGGGAGCTACTGTTCCGACTCTGACGACTTGGGAAGCTTGACCTATGATGCTTTCCCAACTGACATGCTTCACAGCGGAAAGACGAACTAGGATAGATCTGGGGCAGAAGATGACGCATTTTCTGGAGCGGAAGGTGACCAAATCGGAGATGCCAGATGTACGGAGAGACTGGTCCGGCAGAATGAGAAGAGGCGCCAGCATAAGAATGTCGAACCAGCCGATATAAACCACCCTGCTCAGAGCCACATCCAATCACCTTGCCCGTGAGTATGTCCTGAAAAATAAGAGAAGACGGGTCAAATATAGCGCGACAATTCAGATCCTTCGTGATCTGACTAATGGATAGCAAATTCATTGATAACTCAGGAGCATGTAGAACGTTCTCTAGCTGCATAGTGGAGGAGAGGAAGACCTCCCCCTGTCCAACAAGGGGTGAATGGGTACCATCTGCTATCTGTACTGAGCGGCCAGGAGGAATGTCCCTGTAGGCCTGTAATCTATCTCTATCTCGGCAGAGATGATGTGTGGCTCCGGAATCTATAACCCAGTCAGATATATCATGAGGTGGTATAAAAACAGTAGATCTAACTGAGGTACTGGCTGCGGCTGATGAATTGACAGAGGCAGTAGCAGCAATATCTGAAGAACCGCCTGACGAATCACCAGATGAATGTGGCATAATATCTCGGAGACGAGCCACAAGTTCGTCGAATCAGTTATCGGCAGTAGACGGTAATGGAGACTGTGAGTGCTCTGCAACACGTGCCGATGCTGGGAATCCATGCTTCGAATAGCATGTCTCCTCCGAGTGTCCTGTGCGGTGACAATAGGAGCATGTCTGACTGAAGCGGCCACCCCTCCCCTGGGGTCCACGGCCCTGTCCACGACCACGACCAGATGGTGGTCCCCCTCTCCCACGCGAGACTGCCATCGCGGAAGGAGGTGGAGTAGAAGAGCTGGAGGAAACTGGAATGCGACTCAGCCTTCTGTAAACATCTTCAACTGGAGGAATAACTGCATCAACAAGAATCTGAGATCGAGCTGCATCATACTCAGGGTCAAGAGCCGCAAGTAGAAACACCAACCATGGTGGCGTTTCGAAACGCCTTCTGCTGTTCAGGAGTTGCAGTGAGAGGAATGATGCTGTATAACTTCTCAAACATCCCTCTTAGGGATGTGTAGAGAGAATGAAGAGGTCTGTCGTTCTGCTTCATTGTGAATATGTCGTGCTGAAGCTGCAACATCTTCGTCTCATTTCGCACCTGCGAATATGTGGCGGCAAGAATGTCCCACATTGCCTTAGCAGTGGGCTGATGGATGACGTCATTAGCAATCTCCATCGTCAAGGTACCGGACAACCAGACCTTCGCATAGGAATCATCAGCCTCCCATGAGGCATAGATCCCAATCTTCTCTGCGGGCTCATCCTCGGTAAGAATGTGCTTCTTACCATTCGACTTCATGAGGCTCATGAACTGCATAGCCCAGAGCTCATAGTTAGACCCATCCATCTTGACTATTGGCGCAGGACCTTTGAATGCGCCGGTGGAGGGCATATCAACTTTTGATTCTGACATACTGCCGCTTGGAGAAGAACTAGGATATGTAGACGTGATGCTGAATGTCTACAAAAACTGCATCGGATTTGAGTGCGTATGTAGACGTTACGCACTCAAATCCATAGAAAGGACGAGGAAGGAACTAGGGCACGTCTAACAAGGGGCTGACAGCCCTTTCAGCGGCTGGGAGCCGCTAGGAGGCCTTGCGCGGGTGGCTGTTCACGTACCCTGAGACCTTGCGCGAGCGGCAGATGGCGATTTCGCCGATTGGCTGAAGCCGCTGGGGGCTGGGATCCCCTTCGACGGCTGGCTGGGGGCTGGAATCCAATCGGATGGAGGGCTGGAGCAACCGGATGGAGGGCTGGAGCCAACCGAATGGAGGGCGGGATCCAACCGGGCAGCGGCGTTGGAGGGCTGCCGCTGGAGAGAGAGGCGACGATGATTCCGAGAAGAGGGAGGCGGGTGGGGAAGGGGCGGCGGGGAGGTGGAGAGCCCTAGGGTGGCTCTGATACCATGTTGGGAAAAGAAACTTCGTTATGATTCAAGAGAACCCTAGGCTCTCTTATATAGGGAGAGACCTAAAGGGTAAATTACAAAGAAGTCTAAATAAGAAAAAGAAATAACGACATGATACATAAAATGATAATAGAGAAACTATCTCTACACTAATATATCATTGATATTTTGCGAGTTATTGGACGCTATCCCCCAGTGGTAGTACAGTGTCTTCCACACAAAAGACCATGCTTCAAATCCCACTCTTGCAGAGGTTGCGTTAAGTAGTCGACGGCTAGCGTAAAAAATAGTCGAATCTTTCAACATGGATTTGAGCAAGAATCCATGTAGCCGACCCTACTTATGGTGGGAGAAGGCTTAGTACATTATTATTGGACACTATCCAAGAAAACGATAACCGTATCACATCAATAGGGGCAGGGCTTTGCCATGTTGCACATATTTAATTTTATGCATTATATCCATATTTTTAATTCATAAGGTGCATATTCTTTTTTAGAAATCCTATCTTCTTTACACAGTATACTTGTCACATTTTTATAAGACAAACACCTTTTTACATAATGGTTGCAATGAGTTCAAAACCAAAGGGCCACCTCATTGAATTGAAATATATATATATATATATATATACTGTATATTGAAGGGCTTGTATGTCATAAGTTGCGGCTCTCTGCTTTTCCTCTGCATGAAAAAAGATTGTGAGTATGAGCTTCATCCTGTTTCTCTGTTTCTTACGGCTGATATATCCCAACTTTTGACACACTGTAATGGCTGATCAAGTTTTTTCCTTACTGTTTTTTGGGAATGCTGTAATTGATTCTGGTTGATCTGGTTATTAGCATATATGAAGGTTGCCACTAGAACATTTTCATGTAATGAGACTACTTGTCTTTGCCTACTCTGTCCACTTCGCGTTAGACATCTTCGTAGTTGATCTTCAATTTAGTTGAATTCTGATCATCTGTTTGTTGGTGATCTCATATCTGTCTGGCAGGTTCAGCAGCCTATTGATCTATCTACAAATTACTACACACAACTTTATCGTGCTAGTGCTGACGGTGATGATCGTGTTTCACCTGTAGCCGTGCCTGCTTCTGCTGCCAAGTATAATGGACAGCCTACTGTTTTATCTACGCATACGGATCAAACATCTCAAGAGGTAAATGAAGATATTGTATATTCTGATGTTTATTTTTTATCCTTTTGGTTTGTTACCTTGGCATGCACAGTCAGAATTTTCTATTTCACATCATTTTTCTTTAATGCCAAAATAACTGTTTTGTTTGCACTACATGTGACGTTGAAGTTTGAGAGCTTGCGGTACAGACCCTGTGTACACCACCCAACCACTACTTGTTTACTTTATGGCCTTAAATGCTGTGACATTTGTGATATATCGATTATATGGCCCCAAAGGTTGATTCACATAAGAGCTGTTCTTCCATGGTGTTGAAGTGAAGAAGGATCTAAGTGAATCCTTGGCTCTAACCAAGGTTTATAATGTAAGAAATGTTGTGGCAAATCGAGTAACGACTGGTTTCACCCGCTCACAACATGTAAATTTTCTCACCATTGCTAAAATCGAAGCATGAACATACACAAAATTAATTATTATCATTGCTTTTTTGAAAACTGATGCATGAAGAGGCAATTTAAGAATATCATCCAACAACAAATGTATGCAATGTGCTGCACATGGTGTCCAATAAAGATTCTTCTTTTTTTCCATCAACATTTGTCTAGCTGCTTTTCAAGCTGATGCATTATCTGTTATTACTTGACCGACATTCTTCTCTCCAACCTCCTCAACAACTTCATCCAAACTTTTAAAAGCATCATGATCGGATGAATCGATTGACTTCAAGAAGTAAGTGCCTTTGGGATTATTCATCAAAAAATTAATCAATATGCGTCCTTTCTTGTCAGTCTAACCGTCAGATATGATGCTACAACCGGTAGCAATTTAAGAAGCCTTTGCCTCATCAACAAGAGTGATTATGGCCCGCTTCCCTTCCTTCAAAATCCAAGTTTGTAGTTCATGCATGGTTTGTGCTTTGAAACCCTTCCATACCCATATACATCAGTCATCATCGTCAGCTAAGGACTATTAGCTATGTTGAATGACAATGAATTCTAAAAAAATCTCCCAATGCTTCTGCAAATCATCCTCTCATTTTTTTCCAGCTTGCATTCAAAGTGAGTTATTGTGCGGGAGGATCCGAAGTTCCTGCACCCTTACCTCCTTGTGCAATAAAAAAATCCATCGGTCCTCAAGCTTGCTTTACACTGCTGGAATCTGTCGGTGCTCTTTGTGACGGTTGATTTTCATCACCTCCCGATGGCCTTTGCATCCCAACTCGACAAACTTCTTCCATTTCTTCAAATCTTCTTCTCTTCTCATTACCCTTGCTTTCCATGAATATCTTCGTCTCTTGTTGAACCTCATTGGGAACACTTGGACGAGGTCTCACATTCTTACATGTCTTTACAAGATGGTCTTTCAGTCGCTTCACCCCACTGGGGATCTTCATCAAACAAAAAATACATTCATCATATACATAGCCTTTTCCTTTGTGATGCTCGTTCATTTCAAGTTCTCGACAGTATCTCCATCTGGGATCCGATCGCCCCCCACTTTGGTCTTTACTTCTTATATCTACAAGTTATACAGTAACATACATATATACTTACAGTACAAGATAAACACATATGTAATCTTTCGTCGTAGATCAGAATTTAACCCAAAAAAATAGGAAAATCCATAAAGAAGAACACATCAAAAAAACCCTAAAAATTGTAACGAAAGCCTCCAACATAAAGAAACCCTCCAATAGAAAAACACAAGGAATGCAATAAAAAAATTAAAGAAAAAAGCCAAAAAATACCTAGTTCGACTGTTGGAGGCGAAGACGACGCATGCGTGAGGTTCGACGGCGACGACACTGCGATTTCGACTAGGTGCGATGGCCCTAGCCCTCCTCACAAACCTGGAGGCTGTAGAGAACATAGGCGAGGTGAGGGGTTTTGTCTGTCGAATAGAACAAACCCCCCCGACTCTCTTATTTTTAGAAACATGAGAGGTCACGTGCTTTGCACGTGATTAAAAAAATAAAAAAGAATTGTTGTGGCTTTCGCCTCAGCCTCGCCTCGAGCGCCTCAGGCGAATATGAGGCGTACGCCCTCCGATCCAAACCTGATGCATGCGCCTCGGGACGCTTTTGGCCCGCCTCTCCTCGAGGCGTATGCCTTTGCGCCTTGAGGCGTCGCTTTTTAAAACCATGCACGCAACAACCACATGTGTTCACTACTGAGGGGGAGTGTCAGACGATGTGTGGACTTCATAACACAATCTATGACCTTAAGCAGAGTCCTAGAGCATGGTTTCAGAAGCTCTCTGATGTCATAGTTAGAAGGGGTTCATGGAGATCAACTGTAGATGATTCCTTGTTTGTTCAGAGGTCCCAGAAGGGTATTGTCGTTTTAATGGTATATGTTGATGATATCATCATTACATGGGATAATGCACATGCCATTCAAGCATCTAAGGCTTTTCTTAGACAACAATTTGTTACGAAGGATCTTAATGGCCTACACTACTTCCTTGCATTGAAGTTTGCCAGGAATCAACGAGGTGTTGTGATGACCCAGAGGAAATATGTTACAAACCTTCTCTCATAGACTTGTTTGGTTGATTGCAAGCCAGCCACTACCCCTATGGACCCGAGTATGGAATTATATGATGTTGATACTGATGAGGTAAACAATAGGAGATACATGAAGCTCATCGGGAAGCTTTACTTGGTCTGATGTATCCTTTGAAGTGAGCAGTGAGTTAGTTCGTGGTGCAGCCTATACATGCACATATGGATGATGCCCATATGATT
This sequence comes from Ottelia alismoides, assembly GCA_037367405.1. Classification (NCBI taxonomy): domain Eukaryota; kingdom Viridiplantae; phylum Streptophyta; class Magnoliopsida; order Alismatales; family Hydrocharitaceae; genus Ottelia; species Ottelia alismoides. The sequence goes on along the minus strand of JAZKJV010002553.1, from coordinate 266,516 downwards.
CTGAGGTATATGAAGACCTTACCTGGCATTGGTCTTTTATTTAGTAGATGCATATCCCTAGTTGTTACAACTTTTGCAGATGCATACTATGTAGGATGCCAAAAGAACTTGAAGTCTACTTCTGGCTTTGATGTGTTCGTAGGGAATTTCTTCGTATCATGGAAGCGCAAGAAGTTGATAGTTGTCGCCAGATCTAATGCGGAATTAAAATACAAATTTATGACACAAGAGAGTACATAGATGATGTGGATCAGATCCGTTTTGACTGAACTTGCTATTGATGTGCCTTTTCCCATGCACATCCAATGCGACAACCGGGCTGCACTTTTTATTGCCAACAATTAAACCTTCCATGAGAGAACCAATTATATCGAGGTTGATTGTGACTACACTGGAGGCATGATTCAGAATGGTCTCATTTCTACATCTCATGTTAGCTCAAGTGAGAAGACACCATGCGTGCTCACTGATGTTCTAGCCCAAGGACCTTTTGAGAGATGTTCTAAGCCGTTCCTGATAGATATCTATGCTCCGGCTTGATGGGGGTTATTGAGAGTTTTATGTTATGTTACTATTTTATAGTTTATTTATCTCTGTCCTTGCGCATTAGGGTTCTGTCTTTTATATAATAGAACCCTTGGGCTGCATGAATAAACAACAAAGTATTCTCTTCCACACAAACGACTAGGGACCCTTCAATCAAAGCTCCGATGACCTCCGAATATCTTCCGAGCTACACCGCACCTCCTGTTTCCTTTCTTCGTTCGACTTCACCCCCAAATCTTTTAGGAATCTTTCCTCAATTTCCACGTTCTCCTGACTTCTGCTTCCCACCAGTCGCCTCACCGCTCCATCGACCGTGGTCAGCCCAAGCTTGAAGCACATACGACCCACCTGGAACCACATCGACTTCGGCAGAACGCATGCAACACTCTTCATCAACATAAAAACATCCCACTCCTTGCTTGGGTTTAGGCCGGTTTCGAGCATCTCCACGGAACTGGCAGCAAGGCGTCTTGTACTGTTCCAAGGCTTCAACATCTCATTGGCGAGCCCTGGTTTTCTGCCACCCACTTGGAATTCACTTCCACGGCTCCATCCCTCAACCTAGGTTTTCTCCAACGCAACTCTGGTGGAAACAAACCCCCCTCTCTCCAAAAAGCTATCGCCCCTCTCTACTCCTCGCTTGCAAAGAGAGAGGAGTCTGACAACCACACCACATCTTCTAAGGTACCCAGCTCCTTCTCCTTCGTAATCGGCCCCAAAACCACCAACAAGGCTTCTCTCCGACCTTCCACAATAAGCGCACCTTTGATCTGCTCATCTTGCCCCCTCATCACTTCGTCTCCGCTTCTTGCGAATATGAAGGACCTTAGCACCCCCTCTATTGGTGGGGTGCAATATCTTTGAAGATGGCCTTCCCTGTTGCTCTGATAGTACACACGCACACCGGTCGAACACCGGGCAACCACATGGCTCTCCGTCCCACACTTAAAACACCTGAGAGTCGGTGCCACTTCCTCCCGCATGTGCTCTCGAACAGTAGTCCTCCCTGTCCCCTCTTGTACGAAATCTCCAGGCCATTGCTGCATCTCACCTCTCATGCACCTCTCCCTTTCTTTTTCCATCTTTAAAATGAATTTATCTTGAAAACATTATTAACACTATTGGTTCTCAATACTTTCATAGTTATGATAGGGATTGCCAGAATTTATGACCCTTTCCAAATTTTGTATACAAGATTAGGGTATTGTTGAAAGGTGACTCTAAGCACATACCGTTGTATTCCTAATTTATGAAGGTCGTTCGCACGGGTAACATCCTTTGAGATATCAATAAATACTTACCATAGCAATCGACGAGTAATTCCGATTCAATCTTCTAAATAGAATGAAACAAATTTCCTTGTACATTAATGTTTTCTGCTACTAGTATTTTGGTATGACATTTTTATGTAATATTATCATGGGATGTTTATATTCGAAATATTATATAATTTCATATTGAATGTTGACACCGCAATAATTTATATGTACAGCTTAACCTTTGCATAGTTACGTTGTTGTACATGTTAACCCTATCACTACTTTACACCCGACCCTAACTGCAATTTGAATTGATTTAACCAAACATAGTTATATAATAATTGCTATGGCCACCACTTTCCTCCGACATTCTCTCGAATTAAAGCTCAATTGTTTATAAGGGCGGTGGTTGTCAAATGGTTGCAATGTCGAGGGTCATGAGGGGATGTGGTGAATGTGGTGATGGGGTTTGGAAAAGGATGTTAGAGAATGAGGCAGAGAAGGAGATGGCATGGGGGAGAATGCTGTAATAGTCGGGGAGCAAGAGGTGAAATCAAGAAAGGTGGGGAGCGACACGGGTGTATAAGGAGAGAAAGGAGGTGGTGCATTCCAAGCTCCCCCTCTGTATCACCGACGCTTCGTTTAGATGTCAAATACTAACTTTGGGACTGCAAGGGTTGGGGGAGGTTACAAGAAGAAAGAGTGGTAATGATGGTTAGGGGAGTTGGCGTCATGAGGATGTACTCGGGTGGAGGAGATGGCGATGGAGGAGGGAACGATGGTAATAGATCATGGATGATAAACAATGAAGAGGAGGAGAGGTGGTGACGGGAGGATGATGGGGGTGAGAGGAATGGGCTATAAGGTATTTGAGGAGTATGTGGTTGTGACAATATCAATGAAGGATGATATATAATCGGTTATATGTGATGGGGGGGGGCACACGGGTTTAGGGGTGGTGGCGTTAAAGGAAATGATATGCAATGTTGGAGGGAGATGTGCTGAGGGATAAGAAGATGGTGGCGAAAATTTTAGGGTAATTATAATTTACAATTACGATGAACCTACGGAGGTAAAGGTGTCAATCTATAAACACAGATTCTTCTATGTTAATAGAGAAGAGATGACAAAAGATATCACATGGGTACACACGTAATGACTAGTTATATGTGGTTTTGGGCATGAGCAATGGTGTAAAAGTATCCCGACTAGCCCGACTATTAGGTCCGACTAGTCTGGTCAGTGGGGCGGCTGATCGAGTACTGACTAATTCAGACTAGGCCCACTAGTTGACCAATTTTTGCTAGGAGGTACCCCATTTTTTTATTTTTTTACTTTATTTAAAAGCGAACTTATTTTAATACGCTTATTGTTTTATTTAAATTCAATTACTTCTTTTATTTCATTATGATAGTATAAAAAATATACAAATCTATGTAAATGTATAAGAATATATGTATAAAAATGATTTATATATTTAAAAATTCAACATCGATTAAAGCCCAATGAAATCCGATTAATTTCCCGACTGTCGATTAATCCCTTGCCAGTGACCCGACCGACTGAGTACTGACTACTGACTTTTGCAACCTTGGGCATGAGTATTAATTATTAGGGTTGTGGAAGTCGGTATTTGGTATTCAGTTACAGGGTCACTGCATAAAGAATATTCAGTATTCGAGAGAATAATCAAAATTATCATGTTATATATTTTTCTAAATATTATAAATAAAATGTTATGTCTAATATATATTCAGGTAAAATGGGGCTACCCCTTGGGGGAGATAATTGTCTCTAGCGCCACATTTTCGCATTTTTTAGAAATGCTTCTATGTATATTCATTACCATGGTTTTAAAAGGCGGCGCCTCGAGGCGCAAAGGCGTACGCCTCGAGGCGAGGCGAGCCCAAAACGCACCGAGGCTCACGCCTCAGGTACATCATAAGAGGCGTACGCCTCAGCCTCGCCTGAGGCGCTTGAGGCGTGAGGCGCTCGAGGCGAGGCTGAGGCGTAAGCCTCAAAAAATCGTATTTTGTTTTAAAATTTCGGCTTCTTTTTGTAAAACTGAAGGGTCGAGGGGAGGGGGGCGTTCAAAGAGAATTGATCGCTTGAAATAAGTGAAGCTTTATGATCTTGTATACATCATGTTCCATTTATCATACACCTACACATACTATTTCTATTGCACACATATTTGAGTTTGAATTGTAATAAATATTTTATATTAGTTGCACGTTTTCAACTTGATGTTGTTATTTGGTTATATAAGTTGTGAATGTTAGATTAATTATCGTATATATGAAGAAGAAAGTTTGAAAATAAACACATGAAGTAAAATAATTATTTTGGCAGGAGGGGATGCATACGGTTCTCCAACAACGTCCAGCAAGACAAATGGTTGGGATTCAAGGTATGTTGGTATTTTTTTACTTCGAACACTAAAAATTATGGTTTTTATTGTACTTTAGTATTAAGTATAGACTTTAATTCAATACTCATATAGAATTATTGAAGTTGGAGTTGGAACTTGATATTCCATATATTAGTAGCTTAGTATTACTTTTTTTGAACTACAATGCCTTCATCGCTTATATATTATATCTTTTACTAGTGTTAAACTATTCTTAAATGTATTTTGGGGAAAACTTAATATTATCATATACTTTTTTCAATATATTTTGCTCTAATTTTAATTTTTTTTCCAAAAAATTGAGGCTTACGCCTCGACCGCCTCGAGGCTTACGCCTCGCCTCAATTTTAGGAAAAACGCCTCAGACCGCCTCGCGCTTTTTTAAACCTTGTTCATTACTATATCCCTATATTATGCCATTCAAGTTTCGTATGAAACAAAGACTCCTATAGCCTCCATCTAGACAATTATTTTTTCACGATTGTAGAACTGTTGAAATCGAGTCTCTGTTTTGCACGAAGCTTGAATGACATAATATAGGGATAGAATGATGAAAATCCACGGATGCATTTTTCAAATAAAAAATAAAAAAATGGGAAAAACGGGGTGGGGAGAGACAAGTTAGCCCCCCCTAGGAGAAAGCCCAATTCACGCTATATAGTTTTATATATATACATATACGATTATCAATCAATAATTATCCAAGATAAAAGTATCAATTAATAAGTTGCATATATGGAACTTTAACATTTGTGGTGATAGTATGATAATTGAGAAAATAAAAAAAATAAAAAAATCAACCGTCTATTGCAATTGTCGGTATAATATTCGGCTGAATACTCGAATATTCAGGTTGGATTGACTATTGACCGAATAACATTATTCTAAAATAATCGGTCAGAATATTCTGTCCATTCAATCGAATATTGCAATAGTATTAATTATAGAAATATAAAATATACATGCTATGCGTTTAAGTATTCCTATGACAACCTTAACTTTTAAGCAAGTTTTTGCTTTTTTCTATTCGACATGCCTTATTAATCATCAAATATCTAGAAGGGAATGAAATCAAGATGCGTGACCCTTATGCGTGCATTTTGAATGCATTCATGCTTATGGAGAATCTCGTATGGTTTTGTTTAAGACTGCGCCTTACTGTGACCACTGATTGGAGATGATTGATCTTTTAGGTTTTGGATGGATGAGTTTACGGATGATGTTGCTTTTTTATGTAGATTGCCTTGGCTCGTTACTGTGGTAGGAAATATGGAGGCTGCAATCTTGGATTTTGTTTTCTGGTGTTCTCCTTTGGTCTTTTGAAGCGGAAACTAATGGAGTTTATACAGCTTTTGTGTGCTTTGGAGGCAGAGGATGACCCCTTGTTGGGGACTTGGGATCAGCACACGTGGTAAAAGGGGGATTATTCTTTAAAGAAAGCCTATTGTGCTCCGACCACACATGCTAGGGATGATGGATACTTAGCTAGAGATTGCCAACAGATCTGGAGAATGCTGACTCTTCTGCATATTAAGATCTTATGGTTGCTTATACAAGAAATAGTGACGAGTTGGAGAAGATTTTATCTGGATATAGGCATGGTTTGTCCAATTTGTGGGAGGAATAAGATTTCTCCCAACACAGCTATTGTATGTTTGCAAAAGAGATTTGGAGGATAAAGTTTCGGACCTCCTTTTCAGGAAAAAAGGTTTTGGAGCTGCGAGCTACTACTCCGGAGTGGAGAGAACGAAGTAGTCTGATGACATTTGGGCTATCTGGCTAGTCACAAATAAAATATACTAAGCCTTTTCCCACTATAACTAGGGTCGGCTGCATGGATTCTTTCTCAAATCCATGCTGAAAGATTCAATTATTTTTTAGGCTGGCCGTCGACTACCTAACGCAACCCTTACAAGAGTGGGATTTGAACCATGGTCTTTTGTGTGGTAGACACACTGTACTACCACTAGACCATTAAGTGGGTACACATGCTGTAGGTTAATCTAATGAGCATCAATGTGTGGAATATGTGGACGGTACATGCTAATTTCTTTTCAAGTCATTTAACTATGTACTTGTACTGTTTGAAAAAAAAGTTAATGGAGTTTTTCTCTGGTTGCTCACCTATGATGGTGACCCCCTTTGTTTTAAAACATCACATAGATTTCATGGGTAGAGTGACATGATTGCATTTTAAAACTCATGATTGTCTAATAATGTGGAAAAGGCGTGGTGGACTAATTGTAAGTGAGGTCTAGTTGCATCGCTGCTCAATGACAGTGAATTTTATCATCTGAGTTGCTAGTTTGGGAGATAAGAAGGTGCACCGGAGGAAGCTTAGATAGCCAAAAATTGACGATTGAAAAAATAGCTGGAGGTTGCTTTATCTGACTCTTATTAAAAGTAATTTGTTGTGGAATTTAACCGATAACAATTTAATTTCGATAAAATAATTCCTATGAGTATTTGTTTTTGAGAAAATGCCTACGACTGATGAGAAGTGATTGGTAGAAGATGGAATATTATTGAAACAAGAGCGGAGGTTAAGTTCTTTGACTCTTTTGAGGACTAATTTTAATTGTGAAATATAACTGTAACCAATTTAGTTCTAATAAAATAATACTTACAGATATGTTTTAAGTGATCAATGGAAAATGGAATATATAATGGAAAAACATATATTAACAAGTACAAACATGTTATCAATATCGGTATACATGCTTATGGTTTATGTATACGATTGAAACAGATTGGTGAGATCCATCTGATCTTTCTATTAAAGGATTTTTGATCAAATTTGATTCATTTAGGTGCAGAAAACAATCTCATGCAATCCAATAAGGCACACAAAATGAGCCATTCCTGTACAAGAGTATTAGATAAATTGGATTATGGATTTTATCGAATCCGTCTTATGTTAGTCATATGGTCCCTTTCCTTGGTATGAATCCAATCTAACGTACTTTGAGAAGAGATGATGCAAACGAGATTTGTTACGAGAGAAAGAGAAGATATGTGACAAGCCTCATGAGTTGAGAGAATGTGGAATGCGGGAGGTTGATTTCTGCCAAAAAAATAGAGGGAAAGTTGTTAATCAAACTCCAACTTTCATTGCACGACTTATCTCTTAGCCATTTTATATCAGAGGGGGTGTGGAATTGCAAAAGGAAATAACAAACTTAAACCAATTTACGATCACATCCTAATTGATTGACTCATAGTGGAGTTGTCGATAAACAAACTAACTAGATCTATGACTAGAAATGGAGAAAAAATAGTTGATCTATATTTATTAAAACAAAAAGTAATTTATGATGGATTAAGATCAAAAAAAATTATTAATACCTAGATGGGAAAATCTCCAATATGGGGAAGTCCTTTTTTATGATTGCATCAACTTCCCTCTTTTCTGAAGCTCATCACATGATTACATCATGGGAGAATTGTATCGTCCCTTGGAAGAATTTCCCATAATTTTTGGATTTTTTCTTTCATCCTTCCACATGTATTCTTTTTGAACTAAGGGTGTTGGTTGCCGTATTTTTCTTTGGGTCCTTGCATATGCATCTGATCGAGGTGAGGGAAGGTTTTGTCACCTTGAGCGGGACATTTTGACTCAGGTTCCTTCTTACAGAATTCTTGGCTCGAGGTGACCACCACAATGTGTGCATTGGACAAAAGTATGACTTTTTATCCACTTTTGCATTTTTTGTCCATTTTTTGGTTTAAAGCTTTCAGATATAATAGTTATAAGTACTATTAACACATATGTATGCAAACACACAAATTATACTTACACTTTATACATACATATTTGTTGAGATATATATTTATCTATATTATATATATATATATTTGTTTCTTATTGTCTTTACAGTGTAATTTGTCCAACATGGTTTTTCCTCTATATATAAGAAAACCCTAGGGCCTCGTGAATAATCAATTTCATTATTTCTATTTGACATGGTATCGGAGCGATGATCCTAGGTCAGAGCCCCATTCCATAATTCTCAAGGGTTTAAATATCAATATTGGGTATCATATCGACACCATGTCGATATGATATTTTGGCAAAATTTCGACGGAATTTCGCCCAAAGCGACCAACATTTCTGAAGGAATGACCAAAAAATGCCCCCATATCGCCATTTTGCTTGAAATTTTGGTTCCTTGTCGAAACAGAAGTTTTGTTGAATTTCGCGAAATCTGAAGCCATGCTAATTCGTCCTCCACGCACCGGCCACCTTTCTCCGCTTGCACGTGCACCACCACTGCTGCATGTAGCCTCGCGTGCCGCTGTCGTTGCCACTAATGGCTGAGCGACGCCACTGTCTCTATACTGTCCCTAGCAACAACCTCCAGCGGCTGCGTGGCACTGCAATGCAAGTGGCTCTACCATTGTTGTTCAGGGCTCCCAACAACATTGCCTGCGTTGTTGAGGGGTCCTTCCCTCGTCACCGAGACCCCAACGACAACCTAATCACCGCCTCGGTTTCCGCCTCCTTTCTTCGACATTTTTTTCGATTTTCGATGTCTGTTTACGATCTGATTTTGGCTAGGAGCTGATTTCAGGTCAATAAATCAGCCTTCCGACTCTAGCGTTGGCCTGAATTTGAGGGGCATGTTTGTTAAATGAGTTTGCACTGACAACCAATCACCATATGATTATGTATACATTCTTGGATCAGTCTACAACCCTTGTCACACTCGTTATCCACCTCTTTATCATCATGTTTGAAATCATGGGCGACTTACTCTTCTCCGGTGCCTTTAAGTGCCCGGTGGCCATCATGACGGTGGATGTGACCATTATAAGTTATGGTCCATGCACAAAGACCTGGACAGAGGGCCCCCCACCCCCCCCCCCCCCCACAAGCTCGCCCGTGGGTTGTGCTTTGGCTAAGAGATTTCATGAATGGCACGACCCGACCCGAACTGCTCTTTGGCTCGCCCGCCAACTGGGCATGTCGTGGCTACGTGTCACAAAACTCGACCCAACCCAACTCACAAATATAAAAATATGTATTTAGAAGTTACATTTTACATACATTTAATATAATACACTTCAATTTTTTTACATTATCAATATTACATCATATTTTATAGTTTACTTGTCATGTAACACATATCATGATTACTTAGATTTGGAAAGATTAAATGTTACCAAAAAAATCCATTTGTTACTAGAAATTAGATTAAAAAGATTAAGAAAATTCTTTACAATCGGCTCATGGGTTGGCTCGACCCAAGCACTGGACAAGGGGTTTTAGAACCTTAGCTCGTTCGGCTCGACCCATAGCCCAGCTCGTCTCGTACTTTGTCCTTGTCTACATGCACTTTATGACCTTGATGCAGTGCAATAACACAGAGCACATTCTGACGCAACCAAATGTGGTTGATAAGATTATGGTGAGTGCTTCATGGAAGCAGGATGATGCATACACACGTGTCTGGCTCTCTGAGGTTCTGACAACGTAGATAGCCAATGATTTTTTGACCTTTGCTTGTGATTTATGTCATATGAATGTGTAACCTTCTTTTCAGATGATAGCATCTTGGTTGTTTTGAACCCTTCTGCACTTTAGAGCATCTCACATCTATCATGTTGATAGTCTATTCTTTTAATGAACTCTTAATTTTAACCTTTAAAAAGAGTTTGTAGGAGGGTCATTCATATCAGTTTTTAAAGCATATCATTGGATATCTTTACCCAATGCCATCACATTTCTGCCACATCATGATATGCAATGCCCCTCCCAGCCCCAACTATCCACCTTCTCACTTTAACGGTGTTGTTGCTACTTTTATGTCCTATTCATAATTATTACATGCCTCTTTAAGCGTTGCATGGTCGTCGTTGTACAATTGCATCGTTGATCATGGGTGACTCGCAGCGAGCATTGCCACCATGACAATCTCCACTCCCTTGAAGTTTAAAGACCCCCCCTCATGTTTCAAAACAAAAAATGTTACCATATAGTATGATCTATACTTGGTGTAGCTCCGATAGAGGATACAATCGCTTAAGATGGTTTGGCATTTGCAAAGGAGGTGGGGTGATGTAACAATTAGAAGATGCAAGATTTCATATGTTGAGTCGGCTAGGAGAGGGTAAGGAAGGCCCGAGAAGTATTGGAATGAGACTATTCGAAGGGATCTTAGTTATTTGGATCTAAGCCCGAGAATAACTCAAGATAGATCTGAATGGAGGCAAAGAATCGATGTAGCCAACCACCCGCCTGCCCCTACTTAACATGCGGAAGGCTTTAATGTCCTTTTATAGTATGTTCTATTGTATATTTTATATGGCATTATGACTTAGGAAATACACATATGACTAACATACAATGAATGTTTTTGTGTATATAACATATTAACTTGTTAATTATTTAATATTTTGTTTTTAAATTGTTCATAATTAATATTATACTTAAGATATCATAATCATTAATGTATAAAATATACAAATTTAGGTCCCAAACCAGTGAGGAGGTGCCTCAACATCTCGAGGTGCATACATCACTTGGGTTGCTTGATGCTATATACTTAAGGCGGTTTTTTTGGAAAGCCTCCTCGAAGTGTATGCCTCGAGTTGTTTTTTTTAAACCACGGACTTGACAACATGTTAGCCATTCATATGCAGAGGAACCCTATGTTGGTGGCATCGAAGCCATTGTTGGTTTCTTTGTTCAACCATGAATTCATGCTCCCATCGTTGGTTGGGAAGGGATTCAAGCGTAGGACACATTGCAAGTATCCTTCTCATGTGAATTATATCCCCTTAAGGCATATATTAATATGTAAAATTTAAAGGGACCTGTTGGGAAAAGTGAATGAGATGATCTATTCCATAAGCCCTAGGCTCTCTTATATAGGAGAGTAGCCTATGGGTAAATTACATAAAGAGAACAACAGAAAAATAAAATAACGAAGAGGTACAGTTATTCTATATGCGTCAACACTCCCCCTCAAGATGGAGCATAGATATCAATCATGCTCAGCTTGGACGCACACTTCTGGAATGGGCCTCGAAGTAATGCCTTGGTGAAAATATCAGCAGTCTGATTCTCTGATGTGACGTGAGATGTAGCAATGAACCCCTTCTGAACCATGTCACGTATGTAGTGACATTCAACCTCAATGTGCTTGGTCCTCTCATGAAAGGCTGGGTTATTTGCAATGAACAAGGCGGCCTGATTGTCACATTCCAACATCATAGGAAGAGGTATATCAAGACATAGATCTGCAAGTAAAGATTTCACCCACATCATTTCTGTGCTAGCCTGGGCCATAGCCCTGTATTCGGATTCAGCACTGGATCTAGCTACCACTGTCTGTTTCTTGCTCTTCCACGAAACTAGAGCATCTCCAACATAGACTGCAAATCCTGATGTGGACTTCCTGTCCTTGGGGCATCCTGCATAGTCTGCATCCGCACATGCCGTGATAGAGATCTCCTTTCCTTTCTTAAATAGCAAGCCTGCACCTGGAGATGATTTTAAATATCTCAGAATCATGTGTATTGCATCCATATGGGCCTGACGTGGTTGCTCCATGAACTGGCTCACACGACTCACTGCAAATGATATATCAGGTCTAGTGATCGTGACATACAGTAGTTTGCCTACCAGTTCTCTGTACCTTCTCTTGTCCACCTCTTCTGTGTCATCATCATAAAGCTTCATGCTAGGATCCATTGGTGTCGTAGCAGGTCGACACCCTAGCATACCTGTCTCACTCAATAGATCTGTAACATACTTCCTCTGTGACATTACTAATCCATATGGATTTCTAGCAAACTCCAACCCCAGAAAATATCTAAGGACTCCCAAGTCCTTGGTGACAAACTCGGTCCCCAGCCTTTCCTTTGCCTGCTTAATGCCCTGCTCATCATCACCTGTAATCAAGATATCATCAACATAAACCGTGATTACAATGATACCTCTAGCCGTCTTCTGTACAAATAAGGAATGATCAGCATTGGAGCGTTTATATCCTTGTTTCTCAAAAAGATCTGAAAGCTTCTGAAACCATACTCTGGGGCTCTGCTTAAGGCCATAGATGGCCTTATGTAATCTGCATACCTTGGAACACTCCCCCTCAACAGCAAAACCAGGTGGCTGTTGCATATAGACTTCCTCCTGCAAGTCGCCATACAGAAATGCATTCTTCACGTCCAGTTGATAAAGCGGCCAGTCTCTAGCAACTGCAACTGATAACAGGATCCGTAGAGTGGAATGACGCGCCACAGGGGAGAATGTGTCAAGGTAATCTACCCCGTATGTCTGTGTGAAGCCACGTGCAACAAGGCGTGCCTTGTACCTGTCAATGGAACCATCTGCATTGTGCTTCACTGTAAACACCTATTTGCAACTCACCGGGCTGACATCTGGAGGTATTGGAACCAAGGTCCAGGTTCCTCTGGATTGAAGTGCCGCCATTTCTTCTTCCATTGCTAGCCGCCATCTAGCATCCTGCAAAGCATCATGATGATCCCGTGGAATGTCTGTAGCTGAAAGTGCCAATGCAAACGTCCTGAAGTCTCCAGATAGCCTCTCAAAAGACACAACTGCTGATAATGGATATTTGGCACAGTTTCTCTTCGGCTTGCGTAGAGCAATTGGAACATCCAAATCATCTGTATTCTCACCATGCTCCTGCACTACATCCTGCTGTAAAATATCGTCAGATCCATCAGCATTAATATTTTCATTACATACCATAGGCGAGCTAGTTGACGGGTCAGGACCATGAGCTGGAGGAGGCCTGCGGGTGTAATGGAATGGTAGTGGAGAGACTAGCGGTGGCGCTGGTGGTGACGGTGGTGGTGGTGGTGGCGGTGGTGTTGTTTGAGGTGGTGGCGGTGGTGCCATTAATATGGCATCAGGAGGTATAGGTGGTAGCTGCATGTCTCCAGATGCTGAAAAATACATAACAGATTCAAAAAATGTAACATCTGCACTGATCATATACCGCCGACGCACTGGATCAAAACACTTGTACCCCTTTTGAGTTCTGGAGTACCCCACAAAGACACACTTGACAGCCCTAGGAGAGAGCTTGTCAGTACCAGGCGACAACTGATGGACGAATGCGACCGACCCAAACACACGAGGAGTAAGAGCGAACAAATCCTTGTCTGGATAAATGATTGAAAAAGGAATCTGTTCATTCAAGACAGACGAGGGCATACGGTTGATTAGGTAACATGCAGTAAGAACTGCATCACCCCAGTAGGAGTAGGGAGCATGACTCTGTATAAGAAGAGACCTTGTGACATCAAGAAGGTGACGGTGTTTTCTTTCAGCAATCCCATTCTGTTGAGATGTATGAGCACAAGAGGTTTGGTGAATAATCCCTTTTGAGGAGTAGTAATTGGCCAAAGTGTGGGTGCATAACTCTAAAGCATTATCACTTCTCACAAGTTTGACAGATGTGGAGAAAACATTCTGAATTTCATTTAGAAAATGGATAATAATATTTCCTACTTCAGATTTATTTTTCATAAGAAACACCCATGACACTCTCGAGAAATCATCCACAAATACAATATAAAACCTGTGTCCCTGATGATCGGGAACATGACTCGGACCCCTGACATCTATATGAAACAACTCAAATTTGGAGTTACTACTCCGACCTGGACGACTGGGAAAGGACGACCTGTGATGCTTTCCCAACTGACATGCCTCACACTGGATAGGTGTGTGAGAGAGACTATAGGGTAGAACTCGACACAACTTCTGAAGCGGTAAATGACCAAAACGCAGATGCCACAGGAGAGGAGATACTTGTCCCGCAGGAGAGGATGTGGTTCCAGCAAATGGGGTCTGGTTCAGACGGTAAAGGCCTCCTTGCTCATAGCCATGACCAATCACGTTGTCCGTACGGATGTCCTGAAAAATCAAAGAAGATGGATCAAAAATAGCTCGACAATGGAGATCCTTCGTAATCTGACTAATTGACAACAGATTCATAGAAAAATGTGGTGCATGTAGGACATTCTTAAGCTGCATAGAAGGTGTCAATCTAATCTCCCCCTGACCAGTGATAGGGGAATGCGTGCCATTAGCAATCACTACTGTCCGTCCTGGAGGGATCTGAGTGTATCTTGTAAGTAGACTCTGGTCGCCACATAGATGATGTGTAGCGCCCGAGTCCATGATCCATGGCAGTGTATCAGATCTACTACTGTGGAGTGCAAGTGTACTACCTGAAGTACTAGTAGATGCAGAGGCAGAAGCAGCAGCATCAGTATGACTCTCTGTAGTCGGTGCTGGACCAGATGGTGGGATGGTGCCCCTGAGGCGGGCAACTAGATCATCAAATCGTTGATCCAAGGTAGCAGCAGATGGGGGCTCTATCTGCCCAGCGGCTCGTGCAGATGCAGGGAATCCATGCTTCGAATAGCATGTGTCTTCATTATGTCCGACTCGGTGACAATATGTGCATGTTGGCCTAGTGCGGCCACCCCTTCCACGAGGTCCACGTCCACGACCCTGGTGATGAAAACCGCGGCCTCTGTTCGCCGCCATAGCTGAGGAATTCTGACTCGCAGCTGCTGAAGGCACCGTGATCCTACACAATCTGTGAAAAGCTTCCTCCATGGGAGGAATAGTCGAGTCCGCCAAAATCTGAGACCGTGCTGCCTCATACTCTGGATCAAGTGCAGCGAGAAACACACCCACCATCGTCGCATTCCTGTATGTCTTTTGCTGTTCTGGCGTGACAGTAAGAGGCATGAAGCTATAGAGCTTCTCGAACATCCCTCTCAGTGATGTGTAGAGAGAATGTAAAGGACGACCGTTGTGCTTTATTGTGAATATATCATGTTGTAGTTGCAGGATCTTCGTTTCGTTCTTCGCCTGAGAATATGTCGCTGCCAGGATATCCCACATGTCTTTGGCTGTGGGTTGATGTAGAATGTCATTGGCAATTTCATAGCCAATGTGCCAGATAGCCACACCTTGGCATATGCATCATCGGCCTCCCATGAGGCATGGACTCCAGTCTTCTCCGCAGGCTCAGGTTCGGTAAGAATGTGCTTCTTACCTGTAGACTTCATCATACTCATGAACTGCATTGCCCACAGTTCATTGTTCGTACCATCCATCTTGACAATGGGCGCTGGACCACGAAATGCGCCAATAGACGGGATATCTGCCTTGCTTTCTGACATACTGGAGACTGAATACTGGAGCGAATGACAGAAGATAATCTTTGTCTACAATGTCATAGACGGGATTAGTTGCATGTGTAGACCTCAAGCAACTATCCCCATGAATGCGCGCGTGCTACGGTCTGCACACGCACAGGAATGACGAAGATGCACGCGGTATGCGCACAGCGGTCTGCGCACTGTCTGGTACCCTTCACGCGCGCTGGTGGCCTTCACGCGCAGGTGCGCAATCGCGCACTGGAGATGTTGTGCAGGCGCGCTGGAGGATCGCGCAGGCGCACTGGAGATGGTGCCCTTCACGCGTAGGCGCACTGGAGATGGTGCGCTTCACGCGCAGGCGCACTGGAGATGGTTCCCTTCACGCGCAGGCGCACTGGAGGATCGCGCGCTGGAGGATTGCGCGCTGGAGATGATGCGCAGGAGCACCGACGCGCGAAGGAGGAGAGGCGGCGGCGTTGGAGGCGCGCCGATCGAGAGAGAGAGGAGAGAGATAGGGCCGGCGGGTGGGGTGGGTTAGGGTTAGGGTTTCGAGAACTCCGGTCTAGGACCGTCGCTCTGATACCATGTTGGGAAAAGTGAATGAGATGATCTATTCCATAAGCCCTAGGCTCTCTTATATAGGAGAGTAGCCTATGGGTAAATTACATAAAGAGAACAACAGAAAAATAAAATAACGAAGAGGTACAGTTATTCTATATGCGTCAACAGGACCCATTTCATAAAATTTCGTTATGGTAGGATCAAAACACGATGTAAAGAAATATGACATTGGAATGAAGGGTAGAAAGATTGCAACTAAGCCACTCTATTCAAATTTTATTCAAAGGAATGTAGAAATTAAGAAAGGAGGTCAATGCGATATTCATATTAAGAGTATGGTGCTTTAAAATTATGAATTGTTGGCTCTCATTTGAATGTATAATTTACATTATTTTTTGCTCTTAAAATTACATAATGTGCAATTCAGGTAGTAAAATTGTGAATATACTCAACTCACACACACCCACGCAAACGCGGACGCATGGGCACAAACTCCTGCACACGCGCATGGTTGCACACACACGCACACTTGAGAAACCTTGAATGACGTGGGGTCTTTCTTAAGTAGGGAAAACCAACGGTACCAACCTCAATTTAGGTATTTCCCTTATATTTTACATTTTTTATGTTGTAGATTTAATAATAGACATTGACATCACATCTGCATTGAGATGGAATGACAAAAATATTGGTATATTGGATGCATACATAAAATACATAATTGTACTATTTTTTTTATAAAACCTTTAGTGTATCTTTTTTTACAATGTAAAGTTTTGTATAGGGTTCTATTAAAATGGGGATGGCTTCCGTACTCAAGAAAGACCCCCACCTCATTTGAACAGCCCAATATATATATGTCGGTTTACATATTATCTTGCCCAATTGATATGCACATATAAAATACAGAGATAAACATGCACGTGTGTGCATTATACCATGGCATCAAATTTCGATGAATTTGGACCGTTTTTTTTTCAAATTTCAGTTTCGATTGGTAATTGAAATTCGACCGAAATGATCGATAGATGTGCCTTGAGGGGGGTTGAAAGAAGAAAATATGGTTGAAATTTTGACCAAATTTCGGCCGAAATGTCATTTCAGTCAGTCACTGATACGGTGACGGGAACCAATATTTAAGGCCTTGCATTATACCTACGTACATGTTACATACATATCATACACATGTACCTCATACATACATGCACTTTAGCTCTGAGACTGACATAAACACATATTAGTTCCAAGTAGTATGCACACACATACATATAGCTATGCATTGCGAACTTTCATGCACACATGACAAATACATGCACATAATGCAGATAAGCCTCTGTCGCATTTACAAGTTCACATACATAGTTTTGCTTGCGAATGCCAACTTAGCCCCTATTGCCTTAGGAATGTTTTGGATCTTTGGTATCTTGGAGGGCCTCTATTTCAAAGGCACTTGTTTATTGGTTTGTCTAAGAGATCTTCAATTAAGACTCTTCTCTCCCATATTCTATTGCTATATAGAGTCTGGTATTTCAAGGCATATTTTGATTCTAGTTATAGTATGATCAAGCAAAATTTGACCCCAGATCTGATGCTAAAAACGTAGCAGCACATCTGCTGCAATGCGATTAAGATGGTTGATGTGCTTGCATTGGCAATCTTCTTGAAAGTGTTGGGAGTTGCTGCAAGATTTCGAGAACTGATTGCATGCAACAATACCGTAATTCAAGTTGGAGGAGAGGCAAGGATGCAACTTCAAATGTAAGTTAGGGGGCTGTATAGGTCACTAGCAAGCTGTCTAGACATGGTTGTAAACTGAAGAACCTTCCATTTGCTGAAGTTTGGAGGAGGGTATGGGATTTGTCATTTACTGTTTGGGTTACCAGCTATCTGTCTAGGCATGGTTAAGTCAACTGAAGAGAATTTCTCTAGGTGAAGTTTGGAAGAGAGTGCGAGATTTGTCATCTATAATTTTTCGGATGTTCTGACGAAATCACAAATAATATTTGCTTTTAATTATTGTTTTCTATGATCATTTGTTTTTTGCAATTAGGCTGCAGTTCCTTTTGTTTATATATTTATTATGTACAGTGATTTGGAGGTAATCATTAACAACTGTTATGGTATTCATGCCATATAAGAGTGGGCATTTTACATAAGTTGCAACATGTTAAATGATGCATTTCTTCTGTTTTCTTGGTCAGAGACAATATAGATTCTATAATTATTATTTATTTTCTTTCATCAAGAGTGCAGAGTTTCCTAAAAAAGAGTGCCGAGTTTCCAGTGGTGCAGATAAGTAGATTTACTAAAGAATTTTGTTCTTCATTTTGTTTTGCATGACGTCGAAACTGAAGGCGAGTAGGAGAAATTATAAGGGAGAACATGAAAAATTGAGAAGGAAAAAGAAAATGCAGGGTTTCTCTTTGATTTTTCCCACCTTGGTTTGATGAGAGAGGTGGGGTAGAGACTCCTAGTACCACTATTGCATATGTTGTGATTGTTTCTTTTATCACATTGTTCTATGTACTTGTTATTTGTGATGTCATACGTTTCATGAGAGCATCAATAATTTCATTTATAGAGTTCGTGTCAATCAACGGTCCTACATCACATTTTCCAAATGGTCCTACATCACATTTCCCCCATTCCCGCTTCATGTTTGTATCCAACACCCAAAATGCTTACTCTGCTCCATTCTCTCACTTTGACTCCCTAACTGTCCATTAAACCAGGGTTGCAGAAAGCGGTAGTCGGTACTCAATCGGCTGGGTCATATACTAATTATTAATGGACAATCAGATGACTAATCGTATTTAGCCGGTCATTAGTCGGTTTTGAATTTTTTTATTTATTTTAAATATATAAATCATTTTTTGTACATATATTCTTATATATACATGTATAGATTTGTACATTTTACTTGCCATCATAATGAAACAAAAGAAGTAATTGACTTTAAATATAAAATTAAGCATATTACATCCTTAAAGATGCGCTTAATCTACAGTTGCTTATAAGCTAATGATTTTTCTTACCAATGGCTTAAGGTGTAGGTTATCATAGCAACTGATAACGATGCATTGTACATAATTTATTTCAGGTGCTTTTTGTTTCATACATACCGTACATGACCTAGGGTTGGCTTATTATAGGGAAGTCTTTTGACGATCTTACATTATATAGCTTCTATTCAAAGTTACCCTTAATCTACAAGAGTCCATTTTGGTATTTAGTCTTCAGATTCAATTATAAGCATGTCATTTTATTATTATACGGATACTAGCACCACAACTCCTTTACAAAAGTTTTTAACTTTCTAGACTTTATCTTTCATAGTTCTAGGTCGCAGGGACACCAGACTTTTTTTAATGAAATAAGATTACCATCAATATAAATAGCCACCCGACTCTTACTACAAAGAGCGTAAACAAACTACCAGACTCCAGAACAACAACAGAAACACTTCCCATGACAATATTTTCCATATATTTCCCCCCAAAAGTAGCATGATTCCACTGTTTTGAAATTTCCCAAAGCACTGATGATGACTTCTTCAGTCATCCTTTTCAGTTATTAAATCTCCTAAATCACTTCCAGAACATCACAAGTGATAGTGTTCCCATCAAGTCATTAGCAAGGTTTAAAAAAGCGCGAGGCGGTCCGAGGCGTTTTCTCTGAAACTGAGGCAAGGCGTAAGCCTCGAGGCGGTCGAGGCGTAAGCCTCAATTTTTTTGAAAAAAAATTAAAATTAAATCAAAATACATTTAAAAAGTATATAATACTATTAAATTTTGCCAAAAACACATTCAAGAATAATTTAGAACTAGTAGAAGTTACAATACATAAGCGATGAAGGCATTGAGGTTCAAAAAAACTAATACTAAGCCACTCAAGGTTGTAAAAGTTAGTAGTCAATACTCGGTCGGTCTGGTTATTGACTAAGGATTAATCGACAGTCGGGCGATTAATCGGATTTAGTCGGGCTATAATCATCTTTGATTTTTTAAATATATAAATCATTTTTATACATATGTTAGTACATATTTACGTAGATTTATATTTTTTTTACTATCATAATGAATCAAAAGAAGTAATTGAATTTAAATTAAACATTAAGCGTATTAGAATAAGTTTGTTTTTTAAAAAAGTAAAAAACATGGTATTTACAAGCAAAAATTGTTTGACTAGTGGATCTAGTTGGAATTAGTCGGTACTCGGTCGGCCACCCCACTGACTAGACTAGTCGGACCTACTAGTCGGGTGACTTTTACAACATTGAAGCCACTGATATACAGAATATCAAGTTCCAATCCAACTTCAATGACTCTATATGAGTATTAAACTAAAGTCTATACTTAATACTAAAGTACAATAGAAACCATAATCTTTAGTGCGAACTAAAAAAATATTAATAGGCCTTGAATCCTAATCATTTGTCTTGTTGGACGTAGTTGGAGAACTGTCATATGCATCCCCTCCTGCCATATCATACCCCAACAAGATGGGGGTCTCGCTGCCCGGTCAGCGAGCCTGTGGGGGAGTCTAGGGGGAGCAGGTGTGCTCCCCCCTACGGGGGTGTGGGGGTAGCGCCCCGGCGATTTTTTTTACTAATGAATTATTTTTATTCAGCTACTCACAATAAAACGTAATAATTATTTTACTTCAATCTTCACGTGTTTATTTTTCCACATTGCTTCAAATATCATATATGTGATAACTATTCTAAGTTCACAACTTATACGACCAAACAACAGCATCAACTTGCAAACTTGTAACTAATATGAAATTATATTACAATTCAAACAAAAATATGTGTAATAGAACTAGTATGTGTAGATGTATGATAAATTAAATATGATGTATACAAGATCATGTAACTTCGCTTGTTTCAAGCTATCTCTTCTCTTTGCATGGAGCCATATAGAGAAATATGCAAGGTTTAACATGTAAACAAAAATACAAAAATAAAAAGTATAATGCTAACAAAAAAATAGGGTCATGTGCAACACAAAATGTAAAAAAGCCTCATGACTTGAGGCTTACGCCTCGTGCCTCGCCTCGAGCGCCTCGTGCCTCGAGCACCTCAACCCCACCTGTAGAACCCAAGGCGTACGCCTCAGGGCGAATTTGGTGCGCCTCGCCTCGAGGCGTACGCCTTTGTGCCTCGAGGCGATGCTTTTTAAAACCATGGTCATCAGTAGTCTTCCAAACTCTGCTAAAACTGGCACAAGTGAAAATGACAAACTAAAAAAATAAAAAATGTTGATGTAAAAGTCGGCCGATTAGTCAGGTGGACCGACTAATGGCCGACTAAGACTAGTCGAGTCGGCTACCCCCCGACTCGACTAGTCGGCCGACTTTTGCAAGATTGCATTAAACTTATCCTTCTGATGCTAATTGAATCCATTTGCTGCAGCATTTGCCTCGGAGGATCCAATTTTGACAGCTTTAGTTTCTCCTTTCATTTTCTTTTGAACTCCATTACCTTGGTGCACTCTTTTTGGGAGCATGTCTTTGGTAGTTTAAATACTAACTCACATTAAATTGACCATTGGTTAGGTATTTCTTTGCCATGTCTGGTGTATTATTAACACCTAAGTAACAATTTAGGATTGCTTTCTTCCTGTTGCTCAAATTTATAGCTATATATCCTTGTTGATTAGTATGCAAAGTCTGTCTCTTTCCTTCTGATTTGAATCAGGTATTCCCTTTGGATTTTTCTCATAGTTCTCTATTTTTCAGAGCGGAAATTCTCCTGCGCAGCCTACTTCAGGACCCACTTCAGGTGGTAATCAGGGTGCTGGAGTAATGCAGAGCTCCTTAGCAGTTCAACCTGTTTCCATTTTCCGACAGCCTACTGGTCTACACATATCTCATTATCCTCCAAACTTTATACCATATAGTCAATACTACTCTCCATTCTATCTTCCACCCCCAAGTATTCACCCTTTTTTAGGTAATCCCGCCTTTCCCCAGCAACACCCAGCTGGTAGTTTATATCCACCCCCTATGGCTCCCGCTGCTGCTCCAATTAAGTTCTCCCTTTCTCAATTCAAGGCTGGAGGTAACAGTGGAAACACCGCTCATGCTGGATCAACTGGATTTGGTCTGTACAGCTCCAACCTATCGAATTATAATCCCGCACCTGCTACGAGCGTTGGTAATTCAACTGGCAATGAAGACCTAGCGGCTCAATACAAGGAAAATAGCCTGTATCTTGCTGGGCAGCAGGTATGGTTTTCTTAATGTCAACTAAAAATATGAACTTGTCAATTTTTTATTGTGAACCTTCTGATGTTCATTTTGATTCCTGCCGATTGCTGTTTTACTTTTTTTCTTAGCTGCCTATTACTATTTTTATTATTTATAAGATTATATGAAAAATTTCTGTTACCTTTGTGGTTTTGATCACTAGATTTCCCTGATGCTCTGGTTCCCAGTATGGGGAATTGTAAAAGAACTTTTTAGAGTTGGACTCTATACATGAAATTTTGCGAGTTTTACTATAGGGCCTGCCAATATTAAGATTTATTTATGCTCTCATCCTTAAATACCGAGGTGATAGGTAACATCTTTCTACCAAATTTATTGCTTTAAATAATTAGACACGTCTGTAGAATTCTGTATTGCATGTTTCTTTATCAGGGTTTCAACAATATCTCTATGAAGACTAGAAATTAGGTAGCTTGATTTTTCTTTAGGAAGTGAACAGTTTTACCGATTAATTCGGAATCCAATAAAGACTTAATTAATTGTTAACTTGTTAATGGATGATCTTCACCAAAAAAATTAAAATGACTAGGGAAGTACATAAATATATTATGTGGTTATCACCAGCTGCTAAGTGTTATAACACTAGGATAGACTGTAATATCGTGCTTACTGAAACAATGATATACATGGATCTGTAGTTAATAGGACAGTACAAATATTTTCTGCTAGTCCTTGATTTTATAGTACAGACCATTACATCTTGTCTGTAGTTATACACGATTTCTCAAAAACAATCTTGTTAGTAGTTGGTTAGCTTATGATATCATGGAATTTATGTTGCTTTTGTAGCTTTTTAAAATGGGTTCTATGGTCCATATCCATCTGCTCTCGACTTGCAGCTTGCAATTGAGTTGGCAATCATTGTAAAAAAACGAGAATTTACACCTGTGTTTTTACTCCATATGTAGAAAATGATTGCCTAATATATCCCATCATGCAAACCAGACCACAAACCTTTTTGTATGTTACGTGGGGTTTATTTAGATGTTGTCTCGTTTTCTTAAAAAAATGTCTCAAACCAGTTATGTCAGTACATGATTAGACCTGACCATACTGTTTTTTTCAGCAGCTTTTTGGAATATGTTTTTGATATCCTTGGCTCTTCTGGTGGATGATGCAACCCTTGCTTTCCTAGAAAAATATTTAATAATAAATTTGATTTAGATCCATCATCTCAGGATTTAGCGCATTTTTAGTTCATTTTATTTATGGGAGTTTCTATAAGTCTGTTCCAACTGTCGATATTATTAGTTTTATGCAGTAATGGTTGGTAAGATGGGTTTATGTTTTCTTTAAGAGGGTAAAAGGATATTCTGCCAATTGTTTTTTAATGTAAGAGTCACTTCAAAGAGGTGGTAAGATTTACCCATGTTGCCTCCAAAAGTGTAAAAAAAGGACATAATGCTAATTGGTTACCGATAAATACTTTTTGAAACAGATCAACGAATTGAGTTCCATAATGGGATTATCGCTCATCACATGTTCTTGTTCATCCTATATCCCCAGCCACCTTGCCTTCGTTTTTCCCATTATCATATGTCATCGTGATGATCAATTGATGCTACACAATCTGAATTTAAGTAAACTGTTTGAACTGTTTTTAGACAGCTTATTGAAATGCTTAACTACTAGAAGAGATTTCGATGATGGTTCTGCATTACTAGACAACCGAAGCATCACTATACTATCTTATCCTACACTTTATCCTAATTTAGAAAACTCGTAGTAGTATTATTAACACCAACCATCTTGCAACATGTGGTTAGAGAGAATACTTATTTTTTCTGTGCCCTTACCTTTTCTCTGCTTGAGAAGTTGTACACGTTAATGGCCCACAAATACATCTCTAACATCGTAAGTCCTAGATGCCTTTTTACTAAAATAGTTTCCACATCTTTCAAAAGAGACTCAATGAAGAGAATCCCGATGTGTGGGCAGAGCAAAAAATGCAAATACATTTTTCTTTGGAAGAAAGATGCAGAAATAGGAAATACATGATTATTAAAGAAATTCAAGGATGACCTGAATTCCAATAATTTTCATTCTTTCCAAATTGTTAGAGACAATCTCATCGAGGCCTATTATTATATTCGAGCAAAGAGGCTAGTGTTTTTCTTACATTTTAAACATACAAGGACTCACTAGGCAGGGAACTTCTTTGGTTTTAATATTGACGTAGGCTTTTTTGCTCTTCTCCTCCAAGAATCTTTGAGATAACACCGTGATATATCTATAGTTAATAGTTATCCCATCTTGTAGGAAAATGCTTAGGAGCTTATCTTTGTCCCATCTCACGATTCTTCATAGTTTGAGTCTTTATTGAACTTCGATATAACTTTTATGATGAAAGATTGTTGAGACAATTAACAATCATTATTGTGAAGCAATTTATTTCCTTTTTTGTGTTAAAAAAATTCCTTTTGCTATTCGAAGGAAAATTGGTGTAGCTCTGTTCATTCTTTCACTCTTTCTCTCTCTCTCTCCTTCATCTCCCTCCGTCCTCTGGCTCCTAGCCTCTGGGACTCTCGTGCCCCCCGATGGGCAGGGATATAGATATTTGGCCAGTCCCAACTCTTTTCTTGCTTAACTGGACCCTCTTAGAAAGAGCGGCTAAACGATCATAAGAGACAGGAGCAGGTAGCTTGACGACCTTACCTGTCCTGGTTTCCCGCGCTGTGAATCTGATAGATTGTGAAGCAATTTATTTCCTTTTTTGTGTTAAAAAAATTCCTTTTGCTATTCGAAGGAAAATTGGTGTAGCTCTGATAGAGGATAAAATGAGAGAAACCTGTTTAAGATGGTTTAGACATCTGCAAAGGAGATCGGTTGACGTACGCAAAGATGCGAGATTTAGGATACTGAGCCAGTTAAGAGATTGCGAGGAAGGCCCAAGAAGTGTTGGAACAAGATTATATGAAGGGATCTTAGTTATTTAGATTTAAGCCTGAGAATGACCCAAAATAGATCTGAATGGAGTCATAAAATCCATGTAGCCAGCTCTACTTAATTTTGGGGAAAAGACTTTGTTGTTGTGTTAAAAAACCTACATCCCAACTGATAATGTCGAAGATCCCAACCTATATACAAGTGTTGTATTCTCCACTTATGTTCGGTATTGTTTCTCCGTCCAAACATCATGCGTATCGATTGCGGATGTGAGATCTATTGCTTTTCATATAATTCATCATCTCATTTTCGTGGATTTTCGTTCTCTGTGTTGTTTTGCTTTGTTATTGCATGGTTTAGAATCTTCTAATGATTTCAATGTGTCAGAGTGCGTTGCGACATACCAAAATCTGGAAATGAGAAAGAATAGTTTCGATGGCAACAAAGAGGCCACAATCTCAAATATTAAAAAAATCAACATTGCAATCGGGAATAGCTCGGCTCGAACCCGGGCCCGAAATACTGGGCCTTGGGCCGGGCCTGAGTCGGGGTTTTCACAAAATGTACGGGTCTCGACCCGGCCCATGGCCCAAGAGAAAATGGCGGTCCGGGTCGGGCTTTCTCGGGTTGGGTCGGGTCGAGCCCAATGCTCCACCCTAACTGTTAGTGCGACTCTGACTTGTCTATGGGGTTATGTAAGAAGCTCCACAACCATTGTATAAGTTGAGAAAATGAATAGAAGAATCAACCCTTAATGGTGTTCTCCCATTGTTTCATTCGCTTCTCATTTAGTAGGGTTCTACGTAAAATCTCGTTTCTTTTACCATGTTCTTTATTTCTTTATCCATGATACGCTTCAACAATATTGTTTTCTTCATGCTATCAGTGCGTATTTCTACACGATATCAGAGCATGTAGCTTGTACGATTTTGAGCATTCTGAAAATTTATCGTTGAAAATTCATCTCGATTATCAAGAGCGGTTTTTGGTTTCTAGAATTATTCTTGAAGATTTATGATTCATGATATGTTCAAGTTAGAGTTCTAGGGTTTTGAGAATCCTAATTCTACACCGGCTATCTCAAATCATATTCTATGTTCTTGTTGAAATATGTTCAACTTTTTGAAGAATATGAAACTCATCGTATGCATACGTACGCACTCTAAAAATTCTGAAGGTGATGTATTTGTCATAAATGTTCAAGAAAATTCTTAGGTTTGATCAAACACCCTGAGACCTATGGGAGAAGGGCCGTAGATCATCTCCAGGCAACCTCAACATTGATGGTAGTGGGATTCCTTAGGCCATATTCATATTCTACTTCAATGTATCCGACTAAGGTGGTGCTTAGGGACTAAGGCTATATCACATCTTCTCCCAACGAAGGTCCTTCTAGACCCAATATTCTTCCAGTGAAGGTGCTACCTCCACATAGGTACCTTCATCGTCTCACAGCGGCATGCGTATAAGCACAAACCACTCTAGATGGCGAGTAGGTTCCTCGCTGCTCAAGGTGGCACCGCTCCAACTCCTCCAGGTGATATCTCCCTCACGTGCACTCATCTCTTCCCGGAGCCGGTGCTAATGCACCTTCCAGCGACAACAACAATCCTTTTCGAGTGCATTAATGACCGTCATTTCTACCAGGTGGCGTTGCCCTCCTCTACAAGAGCCCTATGCGAGAGTGTAAGACCGCGAAGCCCCTTTTAAGTCTCGACCTCCACCTCTGTATTATTCTAGTAGTGCAACGCTCCAAGCCGCACCCAACCAACCGTTTCTTCAGTCCGATCGCGATGCTCAATCGACGGAGGCACGCCTTTTGGTAGGATCCTCGAACCCTAGTATGTATGAGACAATGTAATACATGGTGCCCGATACCTCTTCATTTATGGGGGTGGGCCGGTCTGTTGCTCTTGAGTTTAAAAGAGAGAGAGAGAGAAAAGGGCAACGACGGAATCATTTGTAGGGCCCAATTTGGGCTTCATCCAAAAAGAAAAAAAAGAAAAAAAGGTTAGCTTCTATATTTTGACCGGTTGACTGCCATAATGTGGGAAAATGTATTGTTATGAGCCTAACTAGGCCGAATTTGCGTAGAAAAAGAGGACACTAAATAAAATGGGGGGGTGGGGGAGTGGGCTAATTTTTGCATCCTTGGATACATGAGGTCTGGGCCGCAGGTTCTGACCGTTTGGTCCCACAAGTGGGCTAATTTTTTGCATCCTTGGATACATGAGGTCTGGGGCTCCTTATATAGCCTCTACAGAGTCTCCAAGTCCCATCACTGGTAGATGCGGTACTAAACATATGGATGTGGTACTAACACAACCTATCAGACTAGTCTTCATAACATAAGTTTGGATCTTATATCCCTGTTGTATTGTTTAACTCAACCTATATGGACTGTTGGAATATGCAATAGAGAGGTAATTGGATACCACCAAGATCCAATTATTCCCACTCATGTTTAGTCCCACATGGATGAGTGATGGGATTCTGGTCTGTGTGTGGAGCTATATAAGAAGCCCCATACTCCATGTACTCATTGAGGAACTTCAATAGAAGATCCTATCCTTTGAGGCATTCACTTGTGGTTTCATCCCGCTTCCGCACAGACTAGGGTTTCACGTAAAATTCTTAGTGTTCAACATTTTATTCTTTCTTGTTTATCGATTCGCTTTCACATTTCTTGATTTCAACAAGGTAATAGAGCAGTCGATTCTAGGGTTTGTTGTGATGATTTTTTTATACTAGAGCGGGTTCGATTCTAGGTTTTTAATTATTGAAGATTCATTATTACGATTATAGAATTGTTCTTGTGTTCGAGATCTCAAGTTTGAAAATTTTAGGTTTCTAATGAAACCCTAAATACAACAAAAACAAAGCCTTTTCACACATTATGTAGGGTCGGCTACATGGATTCTTTACCTCTACTCAGATTTATCTTGAGCCATTATCAGGCTTAGATCCAAAAAAGTAAGATCCCTTCAGACGGTAACACTTATTGGGCCTTCCTCGCCCTCTCTTAGCTGGCTCCACTTATCAACACTCGCATCTCCTAACTAGTTCATCATCCGACTTCCTTTTCAAATGGCCAAACCACATTAAGCAATTTTCTCGCATCTTATCCTCGATCGGAGCTACACCCACATTCCTTCTAATTGATTCATTGCGAATATGATCTTTACGTGTATGTCCACACATCCATCTTTAAAATATAGGATTCTAACACAACCTATCCGACTGATCTACGTAACATGAGTTTGGTTCCTATATCCTTGTTATATTGTTTAACTCAGCCTATATGGAATGTTGGAGTATGTAATAGAGGGGTAATTGGATATCACCACGATCCAGTTACTCCCACTCATGTTTAGTCCCACATGGATGAGTGATGGGATTCTGGTATGTATGTGGAGTTATATAAGAAGCCCCACACTCCATGTACTCATTGAGGAACTTCAATAGAAGATCCGATCCTTTGAGGCATTCTCTTGTGGTTTCATCTCGCTTACGCGCAGAGTAGGGTTTCACGTAGAATTCTTAGTGTTCAATGTTTTATTCTTTCTTGTTTATCGATTCACTTTCACATTTCTAGATTTCAAAAAGGTAATAGAGTAGTTGATTCTAGGGTTTTATTGTGATGATTTTTTATACTAGAGCGAGTTCGATTTTAGGTTTTTAATTATTGAAGATTCATTATTACGATTATAGAATTGTTCTTATGTTTGAGATTTATTCAAGTTTGAGAATTCTGGGTTTCTAATGAAACCCTAAATACAACAACAACAAAGCCTTTTCGCACATTATGTAGGATCAGCTACATGGATTCTTTACCTCTACTCAGATTTATCTGGAGCCATTATCAGGCTTAGATCCAAAAAAGTAAGATCCCTTCAAATAGTAACACTTATTGTGCCTTCCTCGCCCTCTCTTAGCTGGCTTAACTTCCCAACACTCGCATCTCCTAACTGGTGCATCATCCAACTTCCTTTTCAAATAGCCAAACCACATTAAGCAATTTTCTCACATCTTATCCTCGATTGGAGCTACACCTACTTTCCTTATAATTGCTTCATTTCAAATCTGATCTTTACGTGTATGTCCACACATCCATCTTAGCATTTTCATTTATGCAACTAGCATTCTCTGCTCATGTCTATGGTTCTCATGCCGACATTCAGATCCATAGAGCATATCTGATCTCATGGCTGCCTTGTAAATCTTTTCTTTGATTTTCATAGGGATCTTCTTATCACATACAACAGTATAGGCTCCTCTCTACTTTAGCCAACCTGCATTTATTTTATGAGCAACATCTCCATTGATTTCCCCATCATGTTGCAAAATAGATCCTGTTGGGAAAAAGAAAAGAGATGTTTTATTCCATAAGCCCTAGGCTCTCTTATATAGTAGAGTAGCCGATGGGTAAATTACATAAAGCATACAACTGAAAATAGAATTAACAGAAAGACACACAGAAACTAATATATGCGTTAACACTCCCCCTCAAGATGGAGCATAGATATCAATCATGCTCAGCTTGGACGTACACTTCTGGAATGGGCCTCGTAGTAATGCCTTGGTGAATATATCAGCAGTTTGATTCTCTGAGGTGACATGAGATGTAGCAATGAACCCCTTCTGAATCATGTCACGTATGAAGTGACAGTCAACCTCAATATGCTTGGTCCGCTCATGGAATGCTGGGTTGTTTGCAATGAACAAGGCTGCCTGATTATCATATTCTAAGTTCATAGGAAGTGGTACATCTAGACATAGATCTGTAAGTACAACCATCACCCACATCATCTCTGTGCTAACTTGTGCCATAGCCCTATATTCGAATTCAACACTATATCTAGCTACCACCGTCTGTTTCTTGATCCTCCATGAGACTAGAGAATCTCCAACATAGAATGCAAACCTCGAGGTGGACTTCCTGTCCTTGGGACAATCTGTATAGTCTGCATCCGCACATGCTGAGATAGAAATCCCCTTTCCCTTATTGAATAGCAAACCTGCACCGGGAGATGATTTGAGGTATCTAAGTATCATATGTATTGCATCCACATGAACCTGACGTGGTTGCTCCATGAACTGGCTCACACGATTCACTGCAAAGGATATATCGGGCCTAGTGATCATGACATACAACAGTTTGCCTACCAATTATATCTTCTCCTGTCCACCTCCTCTGTGTCATCATCATAGAGCTTCATACTGGGGTCCATTGGTGTCGTAGCAGGTCGGCACCCAAGCATACCTGTTTCACTCAACAGGTCTGTAACATATTTCCTCTACGACATTACTAATCCATACGGATTTCTAGCAAATTCCAGCTCCAGAAAATAACTAAGGACTCCAAGATCCTTAGTGACAAATTTGCTCCCCAGCTTTTCTTTCGCCTGCTTTATGCCTTGCTCATCATCTCCTGTAATCAAGATGTCATCTACATAAACCATAATTGCAATAATACCTCTAGAAGTCTTCTGTACAAACAAGAAATGATCAGCATTGGAGCGTTTGTATCCTTGGTTTTCAAAGAGGTCTGAGAGCTTCTGAAACCATGCTCTGGAGCTCTGCTTAAGGCCATAGATAGCCTTATGATGTCTGCACACCTTGGAACACTCCCCCTCAACAACAAAATCGGGTGGCTGTTGCATATAGACTTCCTCCTACAAATCTCCATACAAGAATGCGTTCTTCACATCCAACTGATATAGCGGCCACTCTCGATTGACTGCGACTGACAGCAAGATCCGGAGAGTAGAATGACGGGCTACTTGAGAGAATGTATCAAGGTAGTCCACCCCGTATGTCTGTGTAAAACCACATGCAACAAGGCGAGCCTTGTATCTGTCAATAGAGCCATCCGCATTTTGCTTTACCGTAAACACCCACTTGCAGCTCACCGGGGTCACATCTGGAGGTATAGGAACTAGACTCCAAGTTCCCCTAGATTGAAGTGCCGCCATTTCCTCCTCCATTGCTAGTCACCATGTACTGTCCTGCATAGCATCTTGATAATTCCGTGGAATATCTACAGCTGACAAGGCCACCACAAAGTTCCTGAAATCCCCAGATAGTCGCTCAAATGACACAGAAGCTGCCAATGGATATGTAACGCAGCTCCTCTTCGATTTGCGTATAGCAATAGGAACATCTAAACCAGTTGTGTCCTCATCTGGCCCCTGCAACATACCCTGCTCAGAAATATCATTAGATCCATCAAGAGAAGTATCTTCAGTACATACCATATGCGAGTTAGGAGATGAGTCATGACCATGAGCTGGAGGAGGCCTGCGGGTATAATGGAACAGTAGTGGTGAGATGGGGATTTGTGGTGGTGGTGGTGGTGGTAACGGTGCTGGAGGTGGTGTCATGTATATGGCGTCGGTAGGCAGTGGAGGTAGCTGCTGATTACCTGAGGCTGAAAAATACATTACAGATTCAAAAAATGTAACATCTGCACTGACCATATACCGTCTACGCAAAGGATCAAAACACTTGTACCCCTTTAGAGTTCTGGAGTACCCAACAAAGACACACTTGAAAGCCCTAGGAGAGAGCTTGTCAGTACCAGGAGACAACTGGTGGACAAAGGCGACTGAACCAAACACACGGGGAGTAAGGGAAAACAGATCCTTCCTAGGATAGATAATGGAAAAGGGAATCTGTTCATCCAAGACAGAGGACAACATACGGTTAATTAGGTAACATGCAGTGAGGACCGCGTCACCCCAGTAAGAATAAGGAACATGACTCTGTATAAGAAGTGATCTTGTGACATCAAGAAGATGGCGATGTTTCCTTTCAGCAATCCTATTTTGTTGAGAGGTATAAGCACATGATGTTGATGTATAATCCCTTTTGAGGAGTAGTAGTTGGCTAGGACATGAGTGCACAGTTGTAGAGCATTATCACTTCTTATAAACTTCACAGATGTGGAGAAAACATTTTGAATCTCATTCAAAAAATGGATAATAATATTGCCTGCTTCAGATTTATTTTTCATCAAAAATACCCATGACACATAAGAGAAGTCATCCACAAAATTTATATAAAACTTGTGTCTCTGATGATCAGGTACACGACTCGGACCCCAGACATCAACATGAAATAACTCAAACTTGGAGGTACTACTCCGACCTGACCGACTGGGAAAGGTAGACTTGTGATGCTTTCCCAACTGACAAGCCTCACATTGGATAGATGTGTGAGGAAGACCCTGGGGTAACACACGACGCAACTTCTAAAGCGGTAAATGCCCAAAGAGCAGATGCCACAGCAAAGGTGATACTGGTCCAGTGGGAAGGGATGAGGTTCCAACGAATGAAGTCTGATTTAGGCGGTAGAGGCCTCCTTGCTCATAGCCACGACCAATCACGTTGCCCATACGGATGTCCTGAAAAATAAGAGAAGATGGATCAAAAATTGCTCGGCAATGTAAATCCTTCGTAATCTGACTGATTGACAACAAATTCATTGAAAAATCAGGTGCATGTAGCACATT
This sequence comes from Ottelia alismoides, assembly GCA_037367405.1. NCBI lineage: Eukaryota > Viridiplantae > Streptophyta > Magnoliopsida > Alismatales > Hydrocharitaceae > Ottelia > Ottelia alismoides. The sequence goes on along the minus strand of JAZKJV010002553.1, from coordinate 233,911 downwards.
CTTGAGCTGCATAGAAGAGGTCAGACTAATCTCCTCCTGACCAGTGATGGGAGAATGTGTAGCATTGGCAATGACTACTGTTCGGCCTGGAGGAATCTGAGAGTATCCTGTAAGTAAACTCTGATCGCCACATAGATGATGTGTAGCGCATGGGTCCATAATCCACGGTAATGTATCTGATCTACTACTGGTAAATGCAAGTATGCTACCTGAAGCTCTGGTCGACGCAGAGGCAGAAGCAGCAGCATCAGATTGACTCTCAATAGTAGGTGCTAGGCCAGATGGAGGAATAATGCCCCTTAGACGGGCAACAAGATCATCGAATCGCTGATCCAAAGTAACAACAGATGGAGGCTCTATCTGCTCAGCGACTCGTACAGATGCAGGAAATCCATGCTTCGAGTAGCATGTGTCTTCATTTTGGCCAACGCGATGGCAGTAAGTACATGTTGGCCGAGTGCAGCCTCCTCTGCCACGAGGTCCACGTGCACGACTCTGATGATGAAATCCGCGACCCTTGTTGGCTGCCATGGCTGAAGTATTCTGATTCGTGGCCGCAGAAGGAACGGTGATCCGACTCAGTCTATGGAAGGCTTCCTCCATGGGAGGAACAGTAGAGTCGGCCAAGATCTGGGATCGTGCCGCTTCATACTCTGGATCAAGTGCAGCAAGGAACACACCCACCATAGTCGCATTCCGATATGTCTTCTGTTGTTCTGGCGTGGCTGTCAGAGGCATGAAACTATAGAGCTTCTCGAACATCCCTCTCAGGGATGTGTAGAGTGAATGTAGAGGGCGACCATTCTGCTTTATAGTGAATATATCATGCTGGAGTTGCAGAATCTTTGTCTCGTTCTTCGCCTGCGAATATGTAGCCGCTAGAATGTCCCACATATCCTTGGTTGTGGGTTGATGTAGAATGTCATTGGCAATCTCAATTGCCAACGTACCAGATAGCCAAACTTTGGCGTATGCGTCATCAGCCTCCCAAGAGGCATTGGCTCCAGTCTTCTCAGCAGGCTCTGGTTCGGTAAGAAAGTGCTTCTTACCCGTTGACTTCATCATGCTCATGAACTGCATTGCCCACAGTTCATAGTTTGTACCGTCCATCTTTACAATAGGTGCTGGACCACGAAAGGCACCAATGGATGGGATATCCGCCTTGCTTTCTGACATACTGGAGACTAAAGACTGGAGCGATTTACAGAGGATGAAATTCGTCTACAATGACATAAACAGGTTTAGTTGCACGTGTAGACCTCAAGCAACTAAACCCATATGGTTGATGGTGTGCGCTTTAGGGCTTAGCACACACTTAGGGCTCTACAACGCCCTCTGGACCGCGCGGGAACGCACTGCAAGCGCTCAGTCGCGCGTGAGAATAATCACGCAGTCGCGCGTGAGGATGTGCGCTAGGTTTGGAGATGCGCACAGGTAGATGCGCAGTTGCGCACAGACAGGCGCTTGGTCGCGCAGGAGGCGCAGATGCACTGGCCCTAGCGCAGGATGCGCACGGGCGGGTGTGCGGTGAAGATGCTCCTGCGCAGCGAGCCGGAGAAGAGGCGCACGCGAGGATGCGCACGGGCGGAGGCGCAGAGGCTCCTGCGCATGCGAGCCGGAGGAGAGGCGGAGGCAGAGGCGCCGCCGATGAGGGAGGGGCACGCGGGTGGGGTAGGGTTAGGGTTAGGGTTTCGAGAACTCCGGTCTAGGACTGTCGCTCTGATACCATGTTGGGAAAAAGAAAAGAGATGTTTTATTCCATAAGCCCTAGGCTCTCTTATATAGTAGAGTAGCCGATGGGTAAAGTACATAAGGCATACAACTGAAAATAGAATTAACAGAAAGACACACAGAAACTAATATATGCATTAACAGATCCCTAGTATCTAAATGAATCTTTCTTCTGAGTAATATCGTCACCAATCTTCATCTCGATTCCTTCACCAATGAGTCCATCAGAAGTGTACTCCAAAAAGGGGAGCTACTACTTTTGTTTATTTTTCAAAGGGAGGACTTGGAGATTTTTTTTGCCCAATGAGCTTGTATTAAAAAAAGAAAGGGGGTGGGGGTCAGGGGCATAGGGGCATTTCAGACCCCTCAGTTTGAGGAAAAAATGAAGAGCCAATTGAAAAGAAAGGAGAAGATTTAAAAAAAAGAAAGGAGAAGATTGAAAAGAAAGGAGTAAGATTTGAAGGGAACAGAGAGATGGGTAATGCGATTGCGGATCATTTTCTTGATTTTTCTAGGAGGGTTGCCTCTAGGCCGTGGCACTGGAACGGCCTTGGGGCTCATGGCCTTTCCGATGTGCACGCTGGTAGTCTAGTGATACCGATCACGAAGGAAGAGGTGAAGACCGTGATGTGGAATCTGAACTCTGATGGGGCCCCGGGCCTTGATGGTTTCCCCATTTCGTTCTACAAAGAATTTTGGGATGTGGTAGGGGATGAGGTCCTGGAAGTTGTGGAAGAGTTCGGTCAGTGCAATGCGGTGTTTGAAAGATTGAATAAGCCTTTGATTTTCCTTCTCCCAAAATGGGGGTGCCAGAAAGGATTGAGGATTTCTGACCAATTGCCCTCTCTAACGGAATTTACCTCATCGCAACAAAAGTGCTCGCGATTCGGCTAAGCCGCGTTCTTGATCATCTTGTTTCGCCAGTTCAAACGACGTTCATCCCGAGTCGTCAGATTTGAGACATTTTAGTGTTGGTTGTGGAGATCATCTGTGATTGGAAGCGTAATGACAAGCATGTGTTGCTTTGGAGGGTCGACTTTGCAAAAGCTTACGACTCTCTTGATTGGCATTTCTGTCAGTCACCCCACTGACTAGACTAGCCGGACCTACTAGTCGGGACAGTCATGCGACTTTTACAACACTGGGTGGTCTTGGGATAAAGAGCTTGGAGACACTCAACGAGGCTCTCCTCCTAAAATGGGTGAGCAGGATTTGGGAAAAATATGAGGGTTTATGTTGCCACCTGATTCGTCGCATGTATGACATTTCCATTGCGAATCCAGATTTGCAGCGGTAGGGCCAGAGGCAGTCTGCATTCTGGAAGGGGATCTTGAAGGTTCTACCTCGCTTCCGTGAATTGTTTTGCCTCGTGGTGGGGAATGGCGAGACTTTTGGATTCTGGGTGGATGACTGGACAGGTAATGGAATTCTCAGTAGTCGCTTTCCGCGTCTGTTTGCCTTGGCTGCTGATCCTGATGTCATTGTTGCGGGTTGCTAGGATAATGATAACTTGGTCAGGCTGGGAGACCCTGTATTAGGCGGATCACTGGATCTGGAAGGACTCGTCATTCTCAGTTCAGAAGGACTATGGCGTAATTTGTCGACCAGCTCTGTCTACTTTCGCTTCTATTATTCGAGATATGAGCTCATTTGGGCCTTGGTTTTGTCGGAGAGGATTGGTTATTGCTCTTCAGAAGGAAACACATTATGACTTACGATCATTGTTCAAGGTTGTTTGAGGTTGTCTCGGATAGATGCTTACTCCGTGCTAGCAAAATTAAGACTTTGGAGCACTTGTTTTTCCATTGTCGAATTTCCTCACCTATATGGAGTGAGGTGAGTTTGGACTAGCTGAAGCCATGCGACTTCGATTCTTTTTGGTTTTCTCTCTATGGGGCATGCAAAAAGCAAAAAAGAGAGACATTAACTTCGATGTCGGTTTTGTGGGCCATTTGGCTTGCCCGTATGCCTCGCTCTTCTCAGGGATGCGTTTTTATTGTGAGAATGTTACCACTACAAGTATCTGCTTGATTCATGGCTTTTGTAATTGACTTTGTTTTCTTATTAGGCGGGCACCTAAGCGTGATTCCCCATTCTTCTTGATTTAAAAAAAGAGCCGGTTGTAGAAAAAGAACCCCTTCGAGGGAAAAAAAGAATAGCTAATGAAAAAGAGTCAACTACAAAAAAAATCTTTCATTTTGTTTCTCCCAACTTGATCATCTATGTTCGTATTCTATCAAGTAATGGAGAAAGGGGGAGGGAGAGAGAGAGAGGGTACATTCTGCTACTTGAGATAGATGTATCTACATGGCTTCTACTACCCATCTCCGATTGATAGACCGACACTCTAGACTTTTTACAGTTATCAATTGTCTTCACCAAGCATCGAATTCTCTGTCAGTTTGTCTCTATCCTTGACCCCTATGCTCTGGACTTTCTTCTTCTACATTGATTCTACTATATGCACGACCTAGTATCGCATCGATTGCTACATGCACGATAGAGGTACTTCCTAGTGACCTAAGCGTCGCAGACCTGTCATCGAACAAGATTTTCTACTAGCAGCGGGTATATATTCTTCTTGAGATGTATCATGTGAAGATGTGTTGTATATTTTTTCTTTTGTTGCAAGCTACAACTTTCTCAGCTTCTACATCGTGGGGAAGTGCTGTTAGTATGTAATAGAGGGGTAATTGGATCTTTCCAAGATCCAATTAGCCTCACTCATGTTTAGTCCCACATGGATGGGCGATGAGATTGTGGTATGTCTGCTCTTTCCCATATCAAAGAACCGAAAAGGCAAAATTCATGATTAGGAAAAATCTGAACCAGTGGTATATAATAAGCCCCACTCATGTACTCATTGAGAAACTTAAATAGAATGTCCAGCCCTTTGAGATTTTCTCTTGTAATTTCATCCTGCTCCCTCACGGAGCCGGGTTTCACGTAAAATTCCGAGTGTTCAATGTTTTATTCTTTCTTGTTTATCGATTCACTTTCATATTTCTAGATTTCAACATGGATCGTTAAATCTCTTTGATTCTGGCAATATCAATGATTTGCACAACAGATATATGCCCAATTGTAACAAATCTCTCCGGTGCTTGTACTTTTCTTTATGCCTCATTGTACAAGCTTACTGTTGAACCTGCAATCCTACGATGATACCTATTGTTCGGGCTACGGAAGTACCATCCGTCACTGATGCTTGCGATAGCTACTTGACATAGTGGTCCAAAGTACAAAACTTATTAACAAGAACGAGTACTCCCACCGTTCCCTTATCTTCTTTCTTATTTTAGTAGGCAATATCTTCACTTCTATTTATAAGCCTAAATACATCCACTAATTGATTGTAAAAAATAGTTTTTTATTCATCGAGATTCTACTGAGATTTAATCAATAAAATTTGTACCTAATTGAGTCTAGTAAATCCTCCTTAAAAACTTTCATGGAATACAACCCTACCACGTAAGTGTTCTAATATTGAAAGAACATTTAATTTTACCGTTGAATGAGCGAGATCTTTTGCATTTTAGGTGTTGTGGTTGGCCAGGATTGGTGTGGCCTTGTCAGACAAATGCTCATGGAAGATTGTTGTTTGACTGTTGTACTAAGTTTTGTTTGAGTGTCACAAGGTTTTTAAAATCGGATTGAACGTTGAACCGGTAAGTCTTTGATTTAGTATGATTGGGTTAAACCGTCAGTTCGGTCGAACCGATGATGATGTCAACATGACCATCATTCCTACCAACCAAGAAATCTGAACGGGCTAATCGTACTGGTCAAACCGGTTTTTTGAACGGAGAAAATCGGATATAATATACATATTTACATACGCATCCACCAATGATTTAAATATTCGTATTGACTATCGCATCGACACCATGTCGGTACGATATTTCAACAAAGTTTTGTAGAAATTTTGCCGAGATTTCATCGCTATTGTACAACATTTGCGAATAACTGACCGGAAAAAGGCCCCATATCCCCATTTTGCTTGAAATTTGGGTCCCTTGTTAAAATCAAAACTTCAATGAAATTTCATCGAGATTTTGAAAAATATGAAACTCTTGCATCAATAGAATAATCGCTCATGATTTGATAAAGTGCAATGCTAACTCGATAAACATGAATATCAAATAGTGATTTAGTACAATGGTAACAATATTCATAATGAAATTTGTGAAATTAAACCATTATATGGCAAAGGTCCATGATATGTTGAATTAATGGTCAAAGGTTGAGTACATCATAGCGTATCGAACTATATGGTTTATTATTTTTTCAAGGTCTAGCCATGTATGAGTTAGATGGGTTGGGCAAGTGAGTGCCCATTCAACCATGTATCTATAAAGATGATATTTACAGTTTTGTATTTTTTATACATTCTGTGAAGGAAGATTGGAACTAATATTTAAATAATTATTCTCTATAAGATAGATTATATTCAAAATCTAGTATAATATCATAATCCAAAAACACTATTGATTATTGTTTTTGTTACGTCAAGTTACCAACATTTCGTAATCAATAGCTAATCCAAAACCGTCAAAACTAGTTCAATTTGGGTCATCCTGGTCCAGTCCAACCTCTGGTACAAATAGATTCATTATTATTAAATGACGTAGCCTTCTCCTACTTTTAAGTAGGGTCGGCTACATGGATTCCTGCCCAAATCAATGTTGCTGATTATTTTTTACGTTGGTTGTTGGCTACCTAACACAATCCCGCAAGGAGGGATTTGAACCGTGGTCTTTTGGGTGGTAGGCACATTGCAGTACCACCAGACCATTGAAGTGGGTACTCATTATTATTATTGTAAGAAAATACTTACATGTTACCGGGGAACTAAACGGGTCAGGGCTGGTTCTCGGTCCAATCGGTTTGATCGGTTGGTCCGATCCTGTTCTTTAAATCATGCTATAATATTTATGGCGTTTGCCTATCACACACGTAAAATAGTCCTTAAAATAAAAGTAAAACTCCCCAAGTATATGACAAAAGATTGCATTGAGGGATTTCATGAGCGGTGGGAGGAGAGAGTGCGGGGGCAACGACGACGGAGCACCTTGGGTGCTTGTCCTATCTAAGCGGCGGGTGAAGAAACCCCCAACTGCCATAGGGAGGGTGAGTGGGAAAGCTCCTCTTGGTGCTAATCAGCGAAGGAGGTGGTTCTCAGTCCCTATTCTTCGGCACATCGGACGTGAGAGCAAATATGGACGAGAGATTCGATAGGGATGTAGCAATGTTGACTCCTTGGCGAGTGGTTGATGAATCTGTGATTCATCACTCTAAAAGTTGAAAATAGAGTCTTGTTCCGAGTAATCAGATGGCATATTTCTCTTTATCCTGCATAATTAGCATTCATACATACATGCATAATGTCTGCATTTTAGCATTCATATTTGCATAAAATAAGAAGCCTAAGTCACTTATTCACCTATTTATACCTCCTCCAAGGTTAATAAAACCATCTCTATACTATGTATATTACTAACTAATATTACAAGGAAAAATGCACATTTCCTAGCTTGTAAAATTAAATAATACAACCCCAAACCCAATTAGAGACCTCAGACCTTAGAATGTAAGTATCTACCTCATACAACCTTCGATCTAGGTCTACTCACTTTTAGAATAATACATGTTCAGAGACCTTCAAAATGAGACCAATTTCATTTAAATCGGAGCTCGCATGCAAAACTTGGGTTTTTGGGCCCCCTTTGTACATTACATATATGTAAATTTGTACCCTTGTATTTTTGTATCTTATTTGACCTCATCTCCGTTTTTGGTCAACGTGAAACTTGTAGATCTCGATGAGATCTACAACTTTCATGTTTTGAGTTTTTCCAAATTCGACCATCTTCTCTCCCTAATTCCGTATTCCCTTTTGACCATTCAGAGCAGGCCACGTGTCGCTCTCTGATTGCGCCACGCGGCCCGCTCACATCACGCCACGCGCCTTCGTTTTCCACTGTCCGATCCCTTCCCCTCTCATCTGATCTGAGCCATCCAGTGTCGCAGCTCATCTCAGCCATCCGATCAAGCCCAGATCAGATCATGGCCGTCTGCTAGCGCCTCTCCCTCAGGCCGCCACGCGTCATATCTCCCCACCATACGATGGCTTTCCTTCTCTCTTCATCACAGCCCTCCATCCCGCCTAATCCATTGCTCGCCACGTGGTATCACTCAGACCGCTTGATCTTCCCCAGAGGACCTCCATCCCAGCCGTTCTTTCAACTCACGCTATCAACCACCCGATCTACCTTCTCAGTCCATCTGGGCTGTTGGTCGGCGCCATGCCCTCAGCGTGCCACATGGCTATGCCTATGCCCTTCGATCAGATCATCAAAACCTCATCCCGACCGTCTCTCAGCGCCTTCACCTGCGTCCACCACGTGTTCGATCTGACCCGCCTGATCTAATCACAGCTCTTCCCTCGCGCCCATCTCCTAGCCGTTGGATCGCGAGATCCAACGGCCACGACGTCGTCGTCTACCTCCTGCAGGACCATCGCCCACGTCGCCCACCTCGCTCGCTCATCGCACCCTTTCTATTTTTGGCACCACTTCAGCCATCCTCTCCGCCCCCTGTTACCTCCACCTCATAGCCCATTACCCTCTCGTCTTCGCCGACCTCCTCAATCATCATGAACCTCACCCACGTCGACCCACGACTTCCACCAACTTCGTCATCCCGTCACCTACACCCTCAACTCCAATCTATAAATACCCCACCACCAGCTGCCGTCGATCATATCCGCCATTGCAAGGGGTGTCCTAGAGCTCAGAGCTCCCCGTTGGTGACAACAATTGAGAGTGAATTCGAGCGAAGACAGGCCTTCACCTCCGGCGTGATCCACGACGAAGCCACGCCGTGCCGCAGCTCCTCCCGCGAGTTGCATGAGCTCAGGACCTCTACCAACCTTCGAGCGAAGATCAGGAGTTCAACTCAGAGCTTTTACCCCCAGGTAGCATCCTCCATTCCTCCTCCGATCTCCTTCTTTTTCTTCATTTTTTTCTCGCAATTTATCCGCCTCCTCCGATCACTCTCGCTCTCTCCTGATCATTCATTGAGTTCCGCCATGGAGCTCTGATCTTCGCGCACCATCCCCTTTGCTCCGATAGCACCTCACTCTTCACTCCGACCAAAGCTCCGCCACCTCGGTGGAGGAGCACCATCGAACCACCCTCACTTCGTTCCAGGCCTCCCTCTGCACTCTCATTCACACCACGAACATGCTATAGGCCTCAGCTATAGAGACTAACCTCTCCAGGTATCCTCTTCTTCATTGATCGGAAGCTTCGCCGGAGCTGCATCGAGCTTCATCGCTTCCAGCCTCCAGACCTCTTCAGCTTCATTCAGAGCCTCCGACGGCTTCTCGACGCTTCCACGATCAGTCCCAGCCACTCAGGAGCGTCCATGGATCCTCACTGAGCACGAGGGAAGAATACAGAGCTAAGGGGGCTTCGCCGGAGCCTAACCACGTCCGCCGCAGGAGGCGACGAACAGGAGGAACACGACGCACAATCGCCGTCCGATCCTTACAATCGGACGGTTTTGATCGAGCCACGTCGCCAGCACCCCGCCTCCGTCGGATCAGGAGGATCCAACGCTCACGATCCTGCCACGTTCTCTCTCCTTCGACCTACAACAGTCATCCGATCTCGCGAGGATCGCGCGTCTCGCAACATGCCACGTCGCTTAATTCCAGGATCCATCCGCCTACGTTGGATCGCTTTGATCAAACGGTTCCAAGGCGCGCCACGTATCAACTTCAGTAGCCGCTGGATCTTCATCGATCTAACGGTCCATCGCGCGCCACGTCGACGCACTTCGAGCCTCTTACGCTCGAAGCTCCTGAAGCTATTCCGAAGCACGCCCGAGCCTGCAGATCACCCGATCCTCAACCCGAGCCTCCGACGCCTACCGAGCCTAGATCTCACGTGTAGTCTGGGCATTTTGCACTGAGGCCCCTGGATGTTTGATAAATTGCGAATCAGTCCCTGCTAGGAGCATTACGTGAGGCGCACGTGTTCGCGTGGACATTTTGCACACCAACCCCAACATTATAGGTAATTGCATTTAAGTCCCTATCAGCATGTTTATTTTTCAGTAATTTTATTTTCTTTTTTTGCAAATTGGTCTCTATCTTTGCACGCATATTTAGGTGTCCATTTGGCATTATTTTTCAGTTCTAAAAATTGTATGATGTAGCTTATCTTGTCCTCTTTCTTATGTGACACATGTTTCTTTTTTGTGGTATCTTGGGAATTTAATATTATTATATTGGTGAAATTTTCCATATTTTTCCCATTGTGTGCCTTTTAATTCATATTAAATTCCTTGTTGCTCCAAAAGTTCTCAAAAATTCACATTAGACTTAGGATAATTTATTTCACATTGTATCCAAAAATCATCGCATTTGCACGCATCACGAGGCCTGAATAAATTAGTTAGTGATTCTCTTAATTGACTTTTAATAAGCCCAAGTCACATAGAATTTTAGGTTCATTAATTTTCCTGGATTCATCATACTTAGATCTATATAGGGTAATTTTTCTACCTGAAAATATTGTGATTTGATATTTATTAAAATTAATTTTGTAAAAATCACCTGGCATTCATATTTTAGTCGCAGTAAATACATAGTGTCAGAAAAATCCAAAAAAAAAATAATGTAGCTTAATTTCACCTCATTTCATATCATATTCTGGCCAAGTTTCATAATTTTTGGACTTAATTAGACTATATTTCTGATTTAACCTGTAAAACTGGCCTGAAATTGCATTGTCTTTCTTTTAAATTGCATAAAATTTGCTAAAAAATACCAAAAATATTCTTCTGAAAATCCGACATCTAAATTAGCTTAAAATTTACCTAAGGAGACAACTGCCTCCCTGAGTTCGACCTTGGGCCTACTCAAGTAAAATAAATTTGTCAATCGTGATTAACTCATCATTAATTAAAGTGGTTTTTGATTAGTTTGTTCTACCTGACTACAACGAACGACAAGATATCATTAATTTGATTGAATTAACAAGGGTAGAATCATGGACTGTTAGTGGTGGCACGAGACCATGCAGAGCATGAGGCGAAGATGTTATTGCGATTGTGCATGAACAAGCAGTCCCTCCTTCGGTGGCGTATTCTGAGCATTTTTGATGGTCTTGTGGATTTTCGGTTTTTGAACTTGGTGCGGGTGCGTGGTATACCTCTCGTATGGAGAAGGTTAGAGCAGGTGCGGGAGATCCTTGCGAAGGTGGTTGCGATGGTCATGATCGTGTCTGATGGCTGTGAATCGGGGAAGGAAGCGGAACTGGTGGTCCGATTATGGAGTTTCAGCCCTCCGGAGTTGGAGTGGAGGAAGGTGTGTTTCTGCGACGAGGTCCTTGATGTTGAAGTGGCCACGATGGGGCCCTGTTTCTTTCCCGGAGAGGCGAAGATCCGTGAGGTCGGCAATCACAAATCGTGGGTGGAGGTGGTGAATGTTGTTCTGTGGAGTAACTGGCCGATGAGGGGGCAGGTTCGAGCGTTGTGGCTGTTCATTTCGTTCTGTAACTGCCACCTTGAATTCCGTACGACAAGCATGGCTTATCTTTTGGAAGGGAGATGCTCGAATCATTGAGGGCGTTTGTGATTCTCGAGAAAGGCACCTGATCGCATTGTGAATGTTGTTGGGTCCCTGCAGTCTGAAGCGCATGCGAATAAAGGTTTGGATCTTGGACCGTACTCGGTTAGTGACCCGGATAGTGAGGGGCAGATCTCTGAGGAGCCCAATTCTTATATGGAGTTGTGGCTCGAGGCTCTGTTTGTGGGTGGCTCTGGGGTGTTCTATCCCAACCTACTGGTGGCTTCTAGATCTGGTGCAGGCCCGTTATTCGAGGCGATTGTGGTACCTCGAGACCTGGCCTTGGAGGCGGACTTGTTGGGTGGTGGGTGATGCCCAACAGTAGTCATGGCCTGGAGGGAAAGCATATGGAAGGGAGGGAGGTCAATGTGGAGGTGAACCCCTAGGATTGGCTCGGAGGGGTTGGAGACAGGGTTGCTTCAGGCGCAGGCTGATAGGGGGTTGTTGTCGGGGTTGGAGCAGGTGGTTTTGGCTATAAGCGAGGGAGCTTGGGGGCAAGGAAGGCCGTATCTATATCGATATCGTTTCGATCCGCTTTAAAATGGTATATCGGGGTATATCGCCGATATATCGACGATATAGGTGGAAGTGTTGGAAATGGCTTAAAATTTTCATTTTTGTCATTTTTCAGAAATTAAGATCGTCCAAGATATTAAAACAACAAATAACCTACAAATGCACACTTATGACACACATATCGGTCATTTATAGCCCATATATCGCACATATCGGTCATATCGAACATATCATTATTAATGTTTTTTCCTGACCTATATATTTTGATAATTGATTCAATTCAAGTTCTTATAACATTAAATAACTTACAAATATACACTTAGATGACACATATAGATCATTTGTATGTTCCTTATATTGCACATATCGGTCATATCGAACATATCGTTGGTACTGTTAGTTGTTGACCTATATATATTGAAAATGGAGTTCATCCAAGTTCTTAGATCACTAAGTAGCTTACAAATATACTTTTAGATCACACATATCGATCATCTATGAAGCTTATGGCACATATATCGATCATTTCGAACATATTGATATTAATGTTGATTCTTGACTTATAAATATTTTTTTGAAGAGTTGACTTATAAATATTGGAAATGGATTTCATTCAAGTTCTTACAACATTAAATAACTTGTAAATATACAGCAAGCTGAAGAACCATTGTATGCACCCTCCTGTCGCACCATACCCTACCAGTACGGGGGTCTCACTGCCCGTTGTATCGCCGATACGACATTTTATGCTCCGGGGCTACTGCCAGAAGGGGATGCCTCTCGGCTGGCTGATGGGGGACCATGGTTCATAGATTCTTTTGAGAAGAGGGATGCGTTGAAGTCAGCTAGGAGCATGGCAGAGTTCTTGGAGGATGTGAAGCGGTCGGTGCATTCGTCTTAGCCACAACCAGTTGGTGATATTCCCTGGGGAAAGCAGAATCGCTTTAGCTTTTTGGACCGAGGCTTTGTCGAATGTTTGGGGGTGGTGCAACCACATTCGTATAGGAAGAACTCCAAAGTTGCTAAATGAAGCTGTTATCTTGGAATGTGAGGAGTCTGGGTCGACCCGAAAAGCGCATGGGGGTCGGGAATCTGATTCATGAGGTCAAAGCGGATATCTTCTTGTCGCAAGAAACGAAGTTGTCTCGTAGTATTGTTGAGGTTGGTTGAGATTTGGCTGTTGAACGGAGCTTTGAGATCGCAGAAGTGGAGGCACAAGGAGCGACAGGAGGGCTGCTCACGGGTTGGAAGAAGGATGATTTTGAGGCGGTTGCAGAGTGGAGGTCCACCTTTTCACTCTCTATTCATCTCAGGCATTGGCCATATGATTTCTCCTTTACGGTGACGAATGTTTATGGGCTCACTAATAGTGGGAGGGGTCCTTTAGCGGCAAACTTGGCGCAAATATACTCTGACCAAATTGATGGGGTGTGGCTTGTAGGGGGGATCTCAACCTTGCGTTGTTGCTAGATGACCACCCTTAGGGGGGATGTCGGCTCAGTGGAGGTTCTAGAGCTGGCACATTCTTTAGGACTAACAATTATTGATGCGACATGTTGTGCTTATAGTTGGCATAATGCGAGGTCAATGTCGAGATTGGACGGGTTCCTGCCATCCGTTGCGGGGATGGAAAGATTTCCGCTTTCACGTGCGTGGGCTCTTTTGTGGACTCATTCGGATCACACGCCCATTATCTAGTCTTCAGGCGAGGAGGGAAGATGTAGGTTCTTTTTTTTGCTTTGAGCGGTCTTGGCTATTGGAAGAGGGCTTCAAGGAGTTGGTGACAGATTAGTGGAGAGGGTGGTATCTAGAGGGTTCTACAGTTAGTCGCTTGGTAGCTAAGTTGATGTTGCTTAAGTCATTCTTGAAGGGGTTTGGGAGAGAGGTGAGACTGAAGAGAATGGAGAAGAGATGTACGGCACACGAGGAGGTGGTTTGTCTGCATGGTCTTGACGATCTAAGAGGTTTGGACCAGGAAGATGCAACGATGAGATCCAGGCTTTTGGAGGAGATTATGCTGGAGGACTGAAAAGAAGAGGTGGAATGGAGAGAGAGGTCCGAGCAGAAGTGGCTAAGAGAAGGGGGCATTAATAGCAGATTCTTTCACACCATGGCATTTGACAGAAGGAGCAAGAACTATATTCACGACCTTGAGGTGGGGGGTTGAGGATCTCCGAGAAAGTACAAATTGGTAGTGCATTGAGAAGGCATTTTGTGGAGACGTCACGGTGGAGGCAAGGGGATGGATGGGGAGGGGGTGAAGTCTTTGTTGTCGATACAAGTGGAGGAGTTGGTGGTGGCTTTCTTGGAGACCGAAGTGAAGAGAGCAGTTTGGGGACTGGATATGGACGGGGCATCGAGGTCAGATGGGTTTTCGATCTTCTATTACAGAGAATTTTGGGACTTGTTGAAGACAGAGATTCTAAAGGTGCTAGAAGAGTTCGGAGAAGGGAACATTTTTGAGAAGGTTAACATGGCAATGTTGTTTTTGCTCCCAAAGAAAGATCACCCGGCAAGAGTGGAAGATTTCAGACCAATCACTCTATTGAATGGGATCTACCTCATTGTAGAAAAAGTGCTAGAGATCATGCTCAAGGAGGTCATGGACTCTTTTGTTCTGCAGGGTCAATCCGCGTTCATTTCAGGATGCCATATGGCGGATGGGCTAGTTATGGTGTCGGAAATTTGCTTAGAATGGAGACACAAGTACGTAGAGTGTGTGTTGTGGAAGATTGATTTTGCCAAAGCATAGATTGTGTGGACTGGAGTTTCCTATGGATGTCGTTTAGGAGAAGAGGGTTCCTGGACGGCTATGTTGCCTGGATGAAAAGATATATCACTACGTCATCTTTTTGGTCTTAGTGAGCGACTGATCGGAGTGAGCCTTCTTCCAGCCACAGAGGGGAGTGCGGAAGGGATGTCCCTTAGCGCCCATACTTTTAATTCTGGTAGCGGATTCTATGGTGGTCTTATTGAGGTAAGCGGTTGATGGTGGCTGGTGCGAAAGCTTTCGTCTTGGCGACATCTCGTTGCTTTCGTGCAGTACGTTTATGACACAATGTTTTTTCTTGATGGTTCGAATGAGATGAACAACAAATCAACACAGTTGCTAGAAATTTTTAGCAGTCTGTCGGGTTAGAGATAAATCTACAGAAGTCGGCAGTTACCACTTTTGGGTTACAGAATGAACAACAGGTCTGGGTAGCAGAGCTGCTTGGTTGCCCATTGAGTGACCTACCGATTACTTACCTAGGCCTTCCACTAGTGGCATGCAAACTCAGAGTAGCTGATTGGGATGCAGTTATTCAAAGGATGGAGCTTAGACTGACAGGTGGAAGGTGGATCTAGGGACGGAAAGTTGATTTTGCGGAAGCATGTTCTGTCGACCATCCCCACTTTCTTTTTCTCGACTAGGATGATGCCAGTTGTGATGAGAAAGAAGATTGAAAAGTTGATGAGAAGATTTTTCTAGTCAGACGAGTTGGTGGCAAAGTGGGTGATGCGCATTTGGGGTCCGTATGAGGATCTAGCCACGAGATTGTTGAAAAAGATTTACGGGGTGAAAGGGGACTCGGTGGCAGGGACTACTTGTTTTGAGTTATCCCTATGGAAATAGGTGATGGATGTATTGCCGCTTGTGACATATAGGCTAACGCCTAAGTTGGGGGATGAGAGATGCTTTAGATTTTGGAGGGATGATTGGACGGGGGAAATGTACTCTAAAGTCACGTTTTCCAAGATTTTTTGCAGTGATGACGTTGAAGGAGGCCACTTTGAGAGAGGTAGCTCAATAAGGAGAGTGGAGGCTAGAGTTTGTTGCAGTCCTCTCAGATAGGAGGGAGGATTTGGTTAGATTAAGGCGAAGGCTCCTTTCTCCGATGAATTCTGCCTGACCAGGGACCACTATGAGTGGATGGGTACTAGATTTTCTGTTAAACAATGTTATGGCGAGCTGAGAAATGGTGGAGAGGGACAAGATCGTGATTTGTGCCAGGACGTGAAGATTATTTGGGTAAGCTAGATCTCGAGCAGGATAACGGTTTTCCTCTAGTGTCAGAGGAGAGACAAACTATGTGACAAGATCGGTAGGGCGAGGATTTTGGGACTTCAGAACGTGACATGTGATAATGCGGGAAGTAGATAGAGAAGTCAACATCTTTTCTTCACTTGTGAGGCTTGGACAAAAGTTTGGAGGGATTTGGCGATCCCGTTGGTAGATGTGAGCGGCTTATCAAGCTTCTGGGAAGCGATAAGGAAAGTAGGAGGCTGCTCCTCAAACGACACTGCTAAACCATTTGCGGCACTGTGGGCAATATGGCTGGTGAGAAATGAGCACATTTTTAAGAATCAGAGGTTTTACTCGGAAAATGGTGTGTCCCATTGTAGGGCTCTCATGAGTTTGAGAGTTCATGTCTCTGTTCGTGAAAGCGGTCTGTGCGGTCGCATATGCCTAAGCAGCTTCCTCTGCGCATCGATTACATGAAGCCCCGCTTTATGCGCCATTTGTGCATATATGGCCCGCATATGTAGGTTATGCGGGCGTATATGCGCTTCATGCGCCCGCTTAAGGTCCAGTTGGGTAATCGAATACGGATCTTAAGATCTGGATCTTATATTATTTTGATTCTATATATTAATTCAGATTATGTAATACTTTCTTTGATGATTATGATATTTAGTTGTACTATTTTAAGCTCGACATGAAAATCATTTTTCTTAGATCTTCTATTGGACCACATTTATTTATAAATTCATTTTTTGTAGATATTTATTTATTTTTAAATAAAAAATAGAAAACCATGTAAGACCGCATATATCCTGCATATGCCCCTGCATACCACTTAATCGTTATTTAGTGACCTTTCCGAATGCATATGCGTACCGCTTTCTTGAACCTTGGTGTCCAGGTATTGTATCCTGTAATTATCCTTTTTATGTTTAAACGATTTGCGGTGACTCTCACCTTAGGAGCTCAACCTCTTTTTTATCAAAAAAAAAGTTCTTAAAATAAACCATTATAGATGACATTGTTTGTCTTGTCACCTCTTGTCACCTTTCGTCTCCAGTCTTACTCGTTTTCTTATTTTGTTTCTTTTTTCTGTCTCCCGTCTCTCTTCTTCCTCTCTTTGTCCACTTACCCCCTTTTTCTTTTTTCCTGCTTGTTTCCCTTGATATCTCTTCTCCCTCTCTCTCTCTCTGTTCTTCTATCCACACTATCCTTCTCTATCCTTGTTTCCTTCCTGATCACCTACGTGTATTCATATTGTTGCAAGCTCTTGTGCCTCCCCTGTCACCTTGGAGAGCTGCTACCACCATCCACTGCTGTCTGCCAGAACTGATGCCACCACATTGGACTGTTGCCTGGCCACCTACAGCCTTGCTAGGTGGGGCACATGCACCGGTTAACTGCAATTACTCTCGCTGCACCATGGCACTTGCAGTCCTCTCCATGGAAGATGAGACGTTCGAGGAGGAAATATACATTCAGGGGGAGGAGGAACTGATTGTAGAAGTCAGTGTATGGTATTCAGTCGGATAATGAATAAAGGGTTTTTATCACTTGTGCCCCTCCGAGATATCGCAATATCAGTTATGCCCCTATCTTTTTGGTAATATCACTTGTGCCCCTCACTTCTTTCGCCGTTATCACTTGTACCCTTCCGTCAGATTGACCGTCAATGAGTTGACTTAACTATGGTTTTTTCAAACCTTGATGCAGTTAAGAGGGATATTATTGTCCAAACTCCTCTTCTTCCTCCTCTTCCCCCATCCTCTTCTTCCTCCTCCAACCTCCTCCTCCTCCCTCTTCGCCCGGAACTCCTCCCCCGCCCCCTGCCCCGAGCTCCGCCCCAGCCTCCCTCCGCCCCGACCTCCCCCAGCTCCGAGCTCCGCCCCAGCCTCCCTCTGCCCCTCCCCCCCGACCCCGCTCCGAGCTCCGCCCCAACCTCCCTCCGCCCTGACCTCCTTCGCCCCCCTGGCCTGAGCTCCGCCCCGTACGACCACTTGGTTCCTGCTCGACATCGCATTCTACAGCCAGAATCTCTTCCAGAAGGATATCTTCTCGACGATCGGGTGAATAACGAAGGCGAACACCATGAACGTCATAGAAGAAGTCTACAAAATTTCCCGAGCACAGACCCTCATTGCATTCTGCGGAACGATCCCCAGCTACTAGTTCACCGTGTTCCTCATAGACATAATTGGGCGGTTCACAATTTAGGTGATCGGATTTTCTTCATGACGGTCTTCATGTTGGGGTTGATGGTGCCCTACCACCACTGGACCCTCAAGGAGAATAGAATTGGCTTCGTCGTGATGTACGGGCTCACATTCTTCTTCTTCGACTTTGGGCCAATGCGACGACGTTCATAGTGCCGACGAAGGTATTTCTGGCGAGGTTGCGGTCGACATGTCACGTGATATCGGCTGCTGGGGGGAAGGCCGGGGCAATAATTGGG
Source organism: Ottelia alismoides (assembly GCA_037367405.1). Classification (NCBI taxonomy): domain Eukaryota; kingdom Viridiplantae; phylum Streptophyta; class Magnoliopsida; order Alismatales; family Hydrocharitaceae; genus Ottelia; species Ottelia alismoides. The sequence goes on along the minus strand of JAZKJV010002553.1, from coordinate 215,569 downwards.
TCTTTCGGGTTCTTGTAAGCGGCGCAGAGCAAGGATCCGCCGAAGACCGACCACGGGTACAGACCAAGGATCAGGGTGCAGAATGCTCTCTATGTGTTGGTTGTGTGTAATGTGTTGCGTCTGATTATGACGCTGCCGACGGTGCCGGACTTGAAAGGGCAATCTCTGGAGGACCTCACCGGCGAACATAGGGCTGATGACCAAGACGGCGACGACAACGACTGATTGATCTTCAGCACTTCCGTCTTTCTGATTGACGTTGTTAATGTGATACTTTCACATGTTCGTCTGTGTCTTTCTGTTCCATTTGTTTTTCTGGTCATATAGGTTTGTATTTTTGCTTAAGTTACTACCTGATCCAAGCTTTCGCCATCCATTATTTTGGCGTGTTGCTTTCAATAAAGGAGGTTTTGATACTGCAGCAAATGTAAAAATGCATATTACACGTTCCATATTCATGTATCACATGGACAAGGATGCTCTGCTTTCATGGGAATCACAACAGATGTTCTGTAATTCCAACTTTTAGTATGATTTAGATTTTCCCAACAAATGGAGGAGGAAGAAGTCTGGACAAAGGGGGAGGCGGCAGGGGGTGGGGGTGGTCGGGGCAAGGGGCGGGGGGAGGGAGGCTGGGGCTGAGAGGGAGGAGGAGGAAGAGGATAGGGGAAGAGGAGGAGGAAGAAGAAGAGGATGAGGAAGATAGTGTAAAATGACCATTGAACCTTTTTTTTAAATTAATTCCGTTTATGTCCTCAAAGTTAACGTCCATTTGCACTGTCGATGGACGGTCACTAACCCGAGGGGCGCAAGTGATAGATTAGCAAGAAGTGAGGGGCACAACTGATATTACCAAAAAGATAGGAGCATAACTGAAATTGCGATATCTCGGAGGGGCACAAGTGCTGAAAACCCATGAATAAATGGTATTATTCGGTATTCAGGAGAATATTCACTATTATGCGGTTGTGCATTTTTTAATTATTTTAAAAATAAAATTATTCTTAACGAGTATTTATACATATATGGTTATAAGTCAGTAAGTGTTCAAGATAAAAGTTCAAAGTTCAAACTAACGAGTTACATATATGGAGTTTTAAACATTTGTGATGAAGATAAAGGTACCAAGTAACAAGTTTTATATATGAAGCTTTAACATTTGTTGTGATACTGAGATAAATGGAAAACTTAAAAAAAATTAGCAGTCTGTTGCAATAGCTGGATATTGATTGAATATCGATATTTTATTCGGTCACCCCGCAAAATACGAATATTCAGCGGAATATCTGGTCTATTTGGCCAAATATTGCAACGGTATGAACTATTGAAATAAACATTTTTTATTATTATAATGAGCCTATTTAGGAACTTCTATTTACCTTTTGATCCTTGATGGGCTAACTACCCTTGGACCGATAATGAACTTTAACGGTTCAAATGGACATCTTTGATAGGAGTTATGTTTATGTGGAGAAGACACGGTTACAATTTAATTGACAAGATTTGCCGGGCTTAAATGAAAAAAATACGTCAGGGTGATAGATTCTTGTGGGTCATACTTATGATGGCAACATACAGGTTAGATTATATTAACTAGCTTTCAGGGAATCAGATGAAAGGCAATGTGCGTGAACCCTCGCACCTTGGGCTTCTGCTATCTCAGCCCCGAGCATTTCTCATCTGGTTTTCTGATTGCTCGAGGTGACCAAATTTTTTAACGATGGTGCTTTTCCTTATAAAAGTATGGCATGTTACTTCGAGAATCTCAAACCTGTGGAATGTTTCTTTCTGGTCGAATGTAAACTTTATAGAGTAGTGCTGTTAAATCTTTGAAGCTACAGAAAAAATTTATTTTGAAGTTCACGTGGAATTTGTGTTTCACTATTCTACTTTGGAGTTAGGGAGTTTACCTAAAAATAGGCTATTCGCCTTTTGTTTCTGTTATTTTTGTAAATAATAAATGCCCGCCTTCTTCCCCTTTTCAATCGATACTTTACCTAAATGGTGTCGCTGACCCTTTTATTTGTCAAAATTTTTTAATTTTCCTAATTTAAAGATGGGAATGGTACGATTTATGCAGAGTGAAGGGCCTGCTATGTGGATTCCGGCACCAGGTAGAGACCTCTCTGGGCTTCAGCCCAACTCGTTTTATAACATTTCTCCTCAGGGACAACATCTGGCGTTCACACCAATGCAGCCAGGTCATGCAGCCTTCCCGGGGATCTACCACCCTACACAGACTGGGACGGCTTCACCCGTTCATCCACTTCTTCAGCAGTCTCAGGCCGTTGCCGGAGCAGTCGAAATGGTGGCTCCTCCAACCGGAGTTTACCAACAGCCACAACGTACACAAATTAATTGGGCTAATAATTATTGAGGCTATTAATAAATGATGTCAGTAGTCAGTGAAGTGAAAAATAGGTTTTGAAAATTATTGTTTCTGATGCTGGCTGAGCCACTGGAGATCGCCCAAAGTTCTGCGGCTAAAAAGGGTGTGATACAAGAATGTACATACGGGGACGGCAGCTGAAAATTGTGGGAGCTCCATAATCTTGGATTTATCAAGAAGGTAAGAGATGAAGTTCACCATTGACTTAATTTTGACCATGTTTAAACGCTAGTTGAGATACAAAACAGAATTTCCCGCCCCCCTTCTTTTCACATTAATCTGGTGGTCGAGAGTTTGTTCTCTATTTCTTCATCTCTTTGTGTTGTTTTCTTCCTTTCATTGCCTCCCTCTTTGTTCGTTGAGGGCATATGGACTTTGGAAGGCAGGGCGTCAGTTTAGTTGATTTCCATTCTTTCTCTGCCTTACCTGTATAGTAAATTTTGATAGTAAGGGGAAAGTATGTATTTCACTGTTGTAATTGGTGTTAATGGTATTTATTGGTGGTATTGTTTTTTCCCACGTTTTCCTTTCCTACCTTTTTTAAATTTATTCTTTTTATTTTTTATTGCTTGTCATTTGCCTGAAATAAAACGAAGACTTTACAACAAGAGTGCGCATATGTATAGGGGTTTGCTTATCGGTATTAGGATCCAGACTTGTTTTATTTTGACAAATATTTTAGTTGCTTGGGCTGATGCAGAGCTTTCTGGTGAAATGGCTACCGTCCGGTTCCGGCTGTGCTGTTTAGATTCTCATTGGGGTGCGGTTTAGGTAAAAAGATCCAAAGGATCGATGTTTTACTGATTGATGGTGGTAAGTTGGACATATTTTTGTAGAGTTAGGAGTGAATGGACTGGTAATATGAGCTAGCTTTGAATCAAGGCTCCCCAGTGCAAAAAATGTGTGCTTACTTTGTGGTTGCTATGGTTCTCCAAATCTGGTGGCTGCTTTTATAGTAGAAAAAGATTGGTTTTAAAATGCTTTAGATGGCCACCCGTTTTGTTTAGTTCTGGAACAAACAGTAGGAAGGGTCAACATACTGGATATGTTTACCATTAATTGCTGTGCCAGTACGTTTCCTGTAACCAAAAGGTATCCTAGAAATTCTACTAATCTCGGTCAAGGAGAGAGTTCACGAGGTAGAATTGTGTACACAACCAGATGAGCGTTGCGGATATCTTACACTGATGTTATACTTAGGAAAATGGGTCAAAAAATTGCAGATATCTTACACTTGGGAAAATGCCGTGTCACTCGGAAAATGCACGGTCATGCGATCTAATGGTCAGGATGCATCCACATGACACAATGTTGGTGAGTCATAAGATAGCTCCGGGATTTGATGATCAGTGATGGGGCTCTCCCAGTAGCTCAGATCGAGGAGGGTGTGGGGGTTGGATCTAATGACTAAAGCCGCCCCCTTCTTCCTTGTTCAATTACAGGTTCTAAAGGCTCCAACAGAGGTGCTTGCGTTAGTCGCTTGGTAAAATTCTTGACCCAATGGTCCTGCAATAGGAAGTAGGCTCAAACTGCAGGAAGATCTGACGTTGCACATCACAAAAACAGTGAAAAAGCAAATCAAATTTGCAACAAAGATGCATGAACACAAATACAATGCTCAACAAAAATTTTAATTACAAATAAAGTATTTTGAATGATCACAAAGGTATTTAGAAATACCTTTTGAATCATGAATCTCTAAAATAAGAGATCTCTCAAATCAAGTGCGATTCTATTTTAACTTCTCTTGTGGGTGAGATGATGAATTGCATTGCTTCCCATTAATTGGATATCTACTTCTCTCACGATTTTCCAAGCAAATGTTTGTTGGAGGAGATGTGGTGGACGGGCAAAAAGATGTCTTTAACTTTCTTTTCTCTTTATTTCTAAAGGCAATTTTGTGATTCTCATTTGGAGATAAATGATCTGAATGATCCTTGGGAAAGAGAGGCCAAACACGGTTAGATATGTGAGCCCTGCACGGACCTTTTCTATAATAATTGTTTTTGATATAAAGTCTAAAGAAAAGTTATTGATTTTCAATCCCTTTCTGAGATTATATTTATCTATGTGAATGCACTTATTAATATGGTCCTTCGTGCAATTAGTACCATGATCATATTAATATCATACAACTATTGATCCAATGGTTGGATCATGGAAGCTGGTGCTAGGTAAATATCTCAAGAGTTAGATTGAGGATTCAATCGCACTGTTAAGTGATTAACAATAAAGGATCTCCAGTTTGACAAGGAGATGGAAATCCTTGCTCCAAAGGCTGGCATCCGACCAACCACTTGATGCATGTCCTGCGCATAGGAATATGCATTTGAAGGTGTTAGATGAGCTAAGTTAAAGAATTGACTTAGCGAGATTGAGATAACTGAGGCCTGTGTCGTATACTTTCACGTATAAACGCACATCCTTTGACAAGAAACAAATGTGTTACGACATTGTCTGAATGTGTATATTTGGCAATCCATTATGTTGATGACCTAGTTAATGTGTAAACATCGATGTGTTGGTGTGCATACGAGGGAATATGAGCAATAAGATTTCTCAAAGGAATCATACATGTTTCACTACATAACTGGAAGACATGAGCTCACTCATGAATGGGACCAACCAAATTCCATCGATGGTCATCTTGCATTAGAAGTAGGACTAGATTTGCATGTATAATATATCCTTTTGGATAACACATGATTGATATCAACTTCCGACGATCAAATGAGAAACTTAAAGATAAAACCTCAAAGAAGACATTTCAAATGACATCTAAACTTTCATTTTAAATCATGATCTCATAATTTGAAGTATGTAGGGGTATTAGGAATACTTGAGCCGGATGTAATCTTAAACAATTATATACCACGAGCATTCCATTTCAAGAGAGTGATGAAGCAAGTTAGATTTTAATGTCTCCCCTCAACAGTATTTGTTAGGGATTTTTACACCCATAACCCCGAATAATTTCGTAATAAGATTAATAACCCTGCATAATTGTGAATTGCGCTTATGACCCTGAATAAGTGTGTCATCTTACACATATAACCTTCCGTTATTTTACTTTGCTAACTCAACCAAATGATTGAGTTAATCCAACCAATCAACAATCTAATGGCTGGAATTAATCTAAATAAAAACAATAAGTATCTTATCCTATCTCTTGAGCTAGCCCCTGCATCCGTGGTCGGTCAACGAGGGAGGGGGGCTTGCAGGTTGGTCGACGAGCGGCGAGGCTTCGATCGGGTAGGAGGAGTTTTGGTGGGTTTGCAGAGGTTGGTCGGTCGATCGAGAGGGGGGGTTGGCTTGACGTTCCATGGCATGTTTTGCAAATAAGAATGAATATTAGGGGTAGTTTTTTTTATTTTTCAACGATTTCCGTCAAACATAACGGGCATCCCAAACGGAATATGACACAAGGTTATGTCATGTAAGAGTCGTGTGATTCACGATTATGCATGGGTGTAAAAATCCCTTATTGTTATTCATACTTAGTCCAAATGTTAGACATTGATCTGAATTGGATTCAGATGCAATGAGAAAAAATGAGTATTACGTTTGGCAAGATTATACATCTCTTAGAGGTCCTCTAGATCTAGAAATGGGATAATATCTCTTATTGTAATTTGTAAGTCACAACATATGGCTTATATAATCATCATATCCTTATCTCCAAGTATAAAAAGCACACTATCCTTAAAAGAGTTCAAGGATTGTTTCATTAGAGAATTTCTAAGTATTGAAAAATAAAAAAAATAATGATAATTAAATTAGATTTAATTATTGAGAATAATGAGAATATAATTAGAATTATTTAGACATGTCGAAAGATATTTAAGACAATGGAATTGGATTTAATTATCTTGAATGAGATTAATGTGGATAATACTATCCACAATAATCATGTATAGTTGGGGATATGATCCACAATACACTATTGAGACTGTATTATGAATAGAATTCACATTTTTAATACTAATGTCCGTTAGATTCCTAATGAACATTTAATTGTAAATCTGATTTACATTTAATTTTGTATGTATGAATATGATTCACAAGCGTTAATGGTCTATTTGTAATTGTCACAAGTAATTTAAAATTATTTGATGACGATTAGTTGAGAAAAATTCAATAAATTAAGATTCAGTGTAATAAATATTACATCAATTGGATTAGGAAAGAGGAGAAAATCCTTTCCTATTAAGCGGAGGACGACCATTGTGGGAGTTGTCATAGTTGACATACTCCCTTATAAAGAGTCTCTCTCTCATACCATGTCTCATTGAAATTAATTTTGTCTTCAATATTATTATTGGAATATGAATTATTAATTTATTTATCTACTCCTAATCCAAAATTTGATTTGAGCAACATGTGACCATTGACTATAATTTGGAGTCCTTCCCAACCATCCAATGTGCTATAAAAGAGTAGGCAATGCTAGCCTTCTTAAGAGATAACATACAACATAATCTTCTCTCTCTACACCACACACCTCTCTGTCCATCACACTTGTGGTTGTCCCCAGTTTTAAGGTTTGTGGAGTCCATGACCATTGCCACCCTACCAGATCGATTCGACAAATCTCACATGGAGGTTCTTCTTATACAGTGCACCATGATCTTTACTTAGAGACTAGAAGATACCTATCACGCTTTAAGTGATATGCCTTATACTACTATAATCATGATGGATTGGATTTGTAATAGTTCCTAACCCATCCATGTGGTTCCATCGATTTTTTTTAAATTCCATTACTACGACAACTTGTATGATAACTCTTATTTTTGTCGATTACGATTCGACTCCCACGCTTCTGCGATGTGCGAGGCACATTCTCCTTCTATTTAAGTGTTATTAGAGACTTGATCGAATGTCTTAGATATGATTCAAACCCCAAGAAGATGATGTTTTGGATATTGGGATGCATGAGAACTTGATTGTTCACAATTTTGCGATTTTGAATCCAATTAGTGCATATTTGATATGGCTACTATTTGTACCTATTTTGAACATATTTTAGGATTTAAATTCATATTTAGATTATTTGGATATGATTTCAAAAGTCTGTTAGACATGTGAGTCCCTAGTGAATCATTTATACAATAAATGTTATAATAAATTAGATATCAATACAAGTTATTGGTTTTTAGTCCCAATCTGTTTATAATATACATGCATTTATTGGGTCCCTTTTTATAAAAGGATTATATAACCTGCCCAACTTCAGATCATACAGTTGTTGAATAAACTATTGGACCATAGGGTTTGGTGTTGAGTTGAATATCTAAAGAGTTAGATTGAGGACTTAACTGTACTATCAAGTGATTGTCAAGAAAGGATCTCCGGCCTGAGAAGGAGATGAAAATCCTTACTCCAAAGGTTGACATTCAACCGACTTCTCTATGTAGTTCCTCTGCATAGGAATAAAGATTCAAAGGTGTTGGATGAGTTAAGTCAAAGATTTGACTTAAGGAGATCGAGATAACAAAGTCCTATATCATATGTTTGTTAGCAATGTGAGCCCTGGGCGAACCCTTTCTACAATAAATGTTATTGTAATATTTGATATATCAATAAAAGTTATTGATTTATTTCACTCCCTGTTTGAGATTAAATGAATGAATGCATTATAAGGTCCCTCAGTACAATTAGGGTTATGCACCATGGCCATCTTAATAATCATAAAGTTGTTGATTCAGTAGTTGGATCATGGAGACTAGTGTTTGGATGAATATCTAAGGAGTTAGATTGAGGACTCATCAAGCACTGACAAATGATTGTTAAGAGACGATCTCTAGCCTGAGTAGGAGATGTCAATCCTTTCTCATTTGACTGATATCTGACTGACCTCTTGATTATACTTTTGGTAGACCAATAGGTTGATGACCTAACCAAGGTCTATATACCGGTGAGCTGGTGTGCAAATAAGGGCATATGAGTAATACAATATCTCGAAGGGATCATACAGGTTCACTTCCGAACCGGAAGACACGAACTCACTCATGAAATATTGGGATCGATAAATTACACGCATGGTCGTCTCGCTTATGAAGCTTGACAAAATTTATAGGAATGATATATGCTTTTGAAAAGCATATGATCAATACCAAATCCCAATGATCAAATGAGAACCTTAATGATAAAACCCTGAAGGTGACAGTCTGAAAGAACTTTGGGTTTATTCGAAGGTCTTCCAATATGCAGGATGTATAGGTATTGGGAATACCTAAGTGTGATGTGATCATAAACGATTGTATAACCATGACGCTTCCATTCTGAGGGAGTGATGAAACAGGTTTGGATTTTAGTGACTCCTTTCAGCAGAGAAGTAACTTGATCTTAGTCCAAGCGTTAGACATTGATATGAATGAGATTCATATGCAATGAGAAGATTAAGTTTTTTGGCTTGATTTAATCAAGCATCTATGGGATATCCGTGAGATCTGGATTTGAGATGTGATCTCAATATCCAAGTAACTATATGTGGAACAATACAATCACCATGTCCTTATCTCCAAGTACCTACGAAGAATACGTATTATTCTTAAAAGAATTTATGAATAATTCCATTGTTGAAAGCATAGAGAAATAGATAATTAAATGTGATTTAATTATCATGAATAATGTGAATTTGATTCACATTATATTGGAGAATGAGAATGGTTATCCAATATAATTAAAAATGATTTAATTATTGTGGATAAGTGTAATATGGATAAGATTATCCATATTATTCATAATATATTATAAATATGATTTATAATATATTAGATTGAGTTTGCTATGATTTATATTTGTTGGTTAATTATTAACGCGAATTGGATTCGCATTGGATAATTAAATGAAAATATAAATCAGCTTTTATTTTGGCTTGTGAATTTGATTCAAAAATTTCCAATGACAAGATTGCAATATTCACAAAATAATTATGAATTTTTTTTGTGAATAATTTACAATAATTGTTGTTGCAAAACATGGAGATAATTAAGAGATAATGGAGATTACATGTAATCTCCAATCCCTTGATTATAGGGATGACGACCACCTATTTCAACAAGGAAAGGGTGGTCGTCCACTCTATTTCTTAGAAAGGAAGTCTACTTTCTATTATCTCCATGATTAATTTATTTAATTTATGGAATTAAATTATATTGATTTATCAATATAGATTTAATCTAAATGAAATTAATTTTTGTTGTGTTTTTACAACAAAATCTTGGCCATTGAGAGAAACACAAATCAATCTTATCCATTGATTTTGTGTAGTCCATGGATCCCCAAAATACTATATAAGAAGAGGCACCCCATGCTTTTCAAAGTTACAACAAGTTGTGCAACAACTCTCTCCTTTCTCTCTTTCATTCTCACGTGCCTCTTCCTTCTCTCTCTTTGGGTGGACGTCCACCCTAACCCTAGAAGGAAGAAGGCCCTCGTTGTCGCATTGTCGTTGTGTTGTCGCTTCGATGACTCTCGGTACTCGATCTTCTTTGGTGCATCTCGCTCACGAAGAAGACATACGATCTCGTGTGACGAGATCAGGATTTCCTTTCTTGGACTACTACTTGGATTGTGAGATCCCTGCGACTCAACCCCGCGCTCGCAAGCATCTCCTCCGAAGGTTGGAATTGAGACATGAGGCTTCTTCTCTTAGAAGCTCGATCACAACCACGCTACAACATGTATTCCAATATCTACTATGTGGTTAACGAAATGATTCATAAATGGTTTATGGATCTTGTGGTTTCGTCGTTTAAAAAATTTTAAATTCTGCTACACTGAGCAACTAGTATGACTAGTCGCTCTTGATCATATATGATACGATCACCATGCTTCCGTGATACGCTTAGGATCCTTCCATATCCTTCAAGTGGTATCAGAGCACTAGGTTAGAGGTTTGGATATGATCCATGAACCTTGGATGACTTGGGCTCATTAGGGTTTGCGAAAGTTTTTATCTATTTGTTCACGCAGCCCTATTTTGTGATTTTTTATGCTCTGTTTAAAAATTTTTAAACATGAAATTATCACTTGGATTATGTTCCCATTAAACAAGAAAAATGTGGAATTTGATTATGCGTAATTTGGATTCCGTTTGCTCAAGATGTGATAGTTTTAATGACCATATGTCGATTGTTTCGGGGATGGCAGTTAGAGACGTAATTAAGATGTTAATTACTATTTTAAAATACCTACAAGTACGTATTAATCATATGATTTTTGTTTTAAATTAAATTATCAATCTTTGGAAATTGATTTTTCGTAATTTGGATCTAAAATGAAAGAGATATGCTAATTTAATTGGTGATGGTCACTGCTAAAAATTACATACTCAACCATGAACCTTGTAATTGTCATTTAAGAATCTTGTGAAATTAATGATTAATTTCCTGCAATAATTATGGATAATATTTAGGAAATATTAGAACAATAATTGTTCCCTTAAATGACATTGCCTCAACCAATGAATGATTATATTAGATCTATATCACCAATTGTTTACTTGATACACTTTCATTAAACTTGTTACTTGAATAGGTTTTGGGAATTTGTCTAGCAAATTTCCTTATAATCAAAATGGTTTTGATTATTACTATATGGTATAATTTTGGTTGAAAAACCAATGATCATCTCAAGTACAAAGTGATTGACTCAGCATTATTTTTTCCCAAGGCGGATATGGTGCCTAGTCGGGGAGCGTTGGGGTAGCAGGTTGCACCATGTGTGGTATGTCCCACTCCCGTCGGTACTAGCCATGACAACGAGTAGAGAACGAATGATGCCTGAGAGATCATGATCTATTTTCTAATTATTAAAATTTGAATAATACGTACTTTGAGAATTATACCATCCATTCAAGTAACAATCAAGTTTGTTGGTTGATTGAATTGGATTAATAATTGATTTAATATGATTAAATGAATTATATCCAATTAAAAACACTCTATTATGATTAGATGTGTATTTCCCTTGGAAGAATTAAATACATGAATAGGATTCATGGTAATTAATTTAAATTTGAATATGAGGTGGAGGATCACATAAGTGACATCCATGATCTCCCGTCAAGGCGAAGGGTTTTCGTCGTCAGGGATTGTATGTAGGAGACGCATGTCCGAAGTGACAGCTTCTGCACACAAGCACATCTGGATCGGGCTCTTTGCTTCTTGAAAGAGTAAGGCCGTATGTGTAGTGACCCCAATATAGAATCCTCATATTATTGGGGCGATATTGGATTGCGCATAGCGAGTGCTAATCCTGTAGACGATTGTTAAATTAACAATGGGTCAACATCACCTTAGGGGTGGTGGTCCCGGGTGTTAAATACCGAATTGGGAATGCAAGTTGGACTTGCAAGGCGGAACTTGTTCCCGCTTCTTTTTATCCGAGTTACAAGTTCTCATATTATTGGGATGTAACAAAGGTAAAAAGGAGATCTCAGATCTTGTTAGAGATATATTGGTAAGTATATCTCTTGCTTTGAAATTGACTAAGGATGAACTTTCAAAGTTGAAAAGGCAAGACTAATTTGATTAAAAATTCCTCAATTAAAGAAATTCAAATGAATATATATTTATATGTTCTAATATAGTGCATTATTAATTTCAAAAAATGAAGTCCTTAAACCCTCTCAGCAGGATTCTGAAGGTCAATTAGTTGACCATCAAATTATTGAGATTGGATCCGTAATTTGGAAAGTGTTCTCTCGGTTGAGCGCATAAGTTATGTGCTCACAAAGGACAAGCATAAAAGCCCTAAGACGAAGGAAGAAAAGCAATGCAATGACAAATATGATGAAGATCATGTCTTGGCTAGATGCTACATCCTGGGTTCACTCTCCAATGTTCTTCAGAACCAACATGTGGAGATGAGCACATGTCACGAGATAATGGAGAATCTGAAAGATATGTTTGGTGATATAAACCGCACCCAGCATTATAATATTATGAAAGAACTTGTTCGCTGCAGTATGCAGGAGGGGACTTCAGTTCGAGAGCATGTACTCAAAATGTTTGGGTACTTGTCTGATCTGGAGACTCTTTGGGCAAATATGACTGCAGACATGCAAGCTGACTTCATTTTGCTCTCTTTGCCCAACTCTTTCAATAATTTTATGGTTTCGTTCCATATGAACAAGTTGGACTTGTCTAATGCTGGACTTCTTGCTGCATTAGAGTCTGCAGAAGACGTAATGAAGAAAGATGGTCCCTCTGGAAGTGCAATGGTTGCACAGGTCAAAGGGAAGTACGATTGGAAGCATGGTTCTCGGAAGGGCCCAATCTAGAAGAGAAAGAAGAAGAATCAAGGAGTCGGCTCATCTTCTACTGTTGCCACACTGATGACATCGAAGAAGACCGATGTCTGTCACCACTACAAGAAGCAAGAGAAATGGAAGAGTATCTATCCAGACTACCTAAAATCAGTCGGCAAAGGTAAAGCCCCAATATGTATGAAATCTACATTCATCAATGAAACTAGTTTTCTCGTAGGACGAGAAGGTAGTTGGGTAGTAGATTCTAGTGCTTCTATTCATGTGTGCAATTTGTTGCATCTGTTTCAGGAAACTAAGAGTCTCGAAGAAGGGGAGATAGTCATTCAGATGGGATCTGATGCAACTGTTGCAGCAGACGGCGACCTACAGACTATCATTATCTAGTGGGAGAGTCCTTTTACATAAAGAATGTCTTTATGTACCAGAAGTTAGAAGGAATCTTATATATGGATCTAAGCTTGTTGGAAGCAGATATTCCTTCCTTTTCTGTAATAAATTAGTCATAAACCATTATGATAAGCATATTGCAGATGGTGTTTTAACTTCTGGTGGACTCTATGAATTGTGCATTGATGAAAATATTATGAATGTCACTGCCACTAATAAAACCCTAAAAGATCCAGAGAGGATAAAAATTGTTCAAATGTGATTTGGCATCAAAGACTTGGTCGTTTATCTTTTGATAGGATCAATAGATTGATAAAAGATGGACCCTTAGATTTTCTACCGGTTCAATCTTTACCTACCTGTGAACACTACATTCGAGGTAAAATGACCAGGACACCTTTTCTTAACAAGTTTACGAGATGTGAAGGTATTCTTGACCTAATACATACTAATTTATGTAGTCCCTTTAGTACCGTGACACGAAATGGATATCGATATTATTTGATGTTTATTGATGACCATTCGCAATACGGGTTATCTTCCTACTTCGTTATAAATCTAAAATCTTTGAAAAGTTCAAAGAGTTGAAGGCTTTGGATGAGAACCAAACTGATAGGAAGATTAAACGTATTCAGTCTAACCGAGGTGGCGAGTAGCTCTCAGATGAATTCAAGGAATACCTTAAAGAGAATGGAATTATCTCCAATCTCACTCCTCCTGGAACCCCCAACTTAACGGTGTTGCTGAAAGACGCAACAAGACCATCATGGATATGGTTCGTTCAATGATGAGCAAAGCACATTTACCACTTAGTTTATGGAGATATGCAGTAGAGACTGCAATATATATCCTAAACAAGATTCCTAGCAAATACGTACCTAAGACTACTCATGAGCTCTGGTATGTATCCAAACCTAGTGTCAAGCACTTAAGGGTTTGGGGTTGCTTGGTCCATGCGAAGAACGTGGACGCAAGTATGTTAGAGTCTCGCACTAGAGAGTGCTACTTCATTGGGTATGTTAAGGATGGTATTATATACCAGCTTTATGACCCTGAGACTTAAAAGGTTTTCATCTCTAGAGATGTTAGATTTCTAGAGGATGACTTCCTTAAAGGTCAAGATAAAAATGAAGTGGAGGAACTCATTGAGTCCCCTGAGGATTCTGAACTTCCTGAACTAGAAACTGAAGAGATAAATAAAGATGAAACACACATACCTCTTCGAAGGAGTTTGAGGGTGGTTGCACCACCTGAAAGGTATGGATTCCATGTGTCAGGTGAAACTTACAATGATCCTGCTTCATTTGATGAAGCACTCACGGATCAAGACATGTATAGATGGATGCTAGCAATGAAGTCTGAAATAGACTCCATGCATAAGAATGGTGTTTGGACCCTAGAGGATCCACCTAAGGAGGTAAAACCTATTGGATGTAAATGGATCTTCAAGAGAAAAAAGGGACCCGATGGGAAAGTAGAGACTTTCAAGGCATAGCTCGTAGCAAAAGGCTACACACAGAGAGAAGGCATCGACTACGATGAGACGTTCTCTCCTGTGGATATGCTTAAGTCCATTAGGACACTGCTAGCTATAGCTGCATCTCTTGACTACGATATCCGGAAGATGGATGTCAAGACAAGTTTCCTCAGCAGATACCTTGAAGAAGATATCTATATGGAGCAGCCCCAAGGATTCATAGCCGAGGTAGGAAAAGTATGCAAGCTAAAGAAATCCATCTATGAGCTCAAACAAGCTTCTCGTAGCTGGAACATCGGATTTGACGAAACCATAAAGAGTTATGATTGTGTGCAAAACCTTGATGAACCATGTGTGTACAAGAAACTTAGTGGGATTGCCATTGTATTCATCGTGCTTTATGTAGATGACATCCTTATCATTGGGAATGATACATGAATGATGACCAGTATTAAGATTTGGCTATCATATACCTTTGAGATGAAAGATCTTAGAGAAGCCTTTTATATCTTGGGTCTGAAGCTGTTCAGAAACAAAGAAAAGGGGATATTGGGATTATCACAACATGGGTACATTAAGAAAATATTGGAACGTTTCCGTATGGAGAATTCCAAGAAAGGTTTCCTTCCCTTAAGACATGGTATCCACCTATCTAAAGGGATGGTTCCTCAAAGTATTGAGAAAAAGAAAGCCATGGCTGGATGTCCTTACGCATCAGCTGTAGGAAGCTTAATGTACGCCATGATGTGTACAAGGCCGGATATCTACCATGCAGTGGGAGTGGTAAGCTGTTACCAATTCTGCTATGGATAACAACACTAGAATGAAGTAAGGAAAATATTTAAATATCAAAGACGGGCGCAAGATTATATCTTGGTCATGGAGATGGTGATCTCCAAGTCTTGGGATATACAGATTCTGACTTCCAGTCTGATATTGATGATTAAAAGTCGACATCTGGGTTTGTGTTCTTGTTGAACGGTGGTGCTGTGAGCTGGTGAAGCAAGAAGCAGAACACTATGGCGTATTCAACAACAGAAGCCGAATACATGGCCGCATCGGATGCTGCGAAAGAGGTGGTGTGGTTGCGCAAGTTTATCCTGAAACTTGGCGTAGTTTCCTCTGATACTCCCATCCCATTACTCTGTGATAACACGGGAGCCATTGGCCAGACAAAGGAACCCAGATGGCATCAAAAGAGCAAGCACGAAGAAAGGAAATACCACATCATTCGGGAGATTCAAAAGCGTGGTGACATCATCATCACCAAGGTGGCCTTTACCGACAACATTGTCGATCCTCTTACCAAACTTCTGACACAGAAAGTTTTCGACCAACATTTAGTAAATATGGGTTTAAGGAATTTACCCGAATGAATCTGAGAGCTAGTGGGAGATTGTTAGCAATGTGAGCCTGAGGCGAACCATTTCTACAATAAATGTTATTGTAATATTTGATATACCAATAAAACTTATTGATTTATTTCACTCCCTGTCTGAGATTAAATGAATGAATGCACTATAAGGTCCCTCAATACAATTAGTGCTATATACCATGGCCATCTTAATAATCATACAACTATTGATTCAATAGTTGGATCATAGAGGCTAGTGCTTGGATGAATATCTAAGGAGTTAGATTGAGGACTCATCATGCACCGACAAATGATTGTTAAGAGATAATCTCCAGCCTAAGTAGGAGATCACAATCCTTTCTCGTTTGGATGATATCTGACTGATCTCTTGTTGCAGGTCCTCTGCATGGGAATAGAGATTCGGTGGTGTCATATTAGTTAGGTTAAAGAGTTGAGTTAACGAGATTGAGATAACCAAAGTCCTACATCGTATGCTGTCGTGATATAGGCACACATCCTCTGACTGGAGACATATGTATTACTATAGGTCTGAGTATGTACATTTGGTAGACCAATAAGTTGATGACCTAACAAAAATCTATATACCGACGAGCTCGTGTGCATATAAGTTCATATGAGTATTACGATCTCTCGAAGGAATCATACATGTTCACTTCTGAACCGGAAGACATGAGCTCACTCATGAGATATTGGGATCGATAAATTCCATGCATGGTCGTCTCGCTTATGAATCTTGACAGAATTTATAAGTATGATATATGGTTTTGGAAAGCATATGATCAATACCAAATCCCAATGATCAAATGAGAACCTTAATGATAAAACCTTGAAGGTGACAGTCTAAAAGAGATCTATAACATCAGTTTTACTCGAAGGTCTTCCAATAAGCAGGATGTATAGGTATTGGGAATACCTAAGGGTGATGTGATCATAAACGATTGTATAACCATAACGCTTCCATTCTGAGGGAGTGATGAAACCGGTTTGGATTTTAGTGACTCCTCTCAGTAGAGAAGTAACTTGATCTTAGTCCAAGTGTTGGACATTGATTTGAATGAGATTCAGATGCAATGAGAAGATTAGGTTTACGGACTTGATTTAATCAAGCATCTATGGGAGGTCCGTGAGATCTGAATTTGGGATGTGATCTCAATATCCTCGTCACTATACATGGAACAATACAATTGCCATGTCCTTATCACCAAGTACCTACGGAGAATATGCATTATTCTTGAGAGAGTTCATGAATAATTCCATTATTGAAAGCATAGAGAAACAGATAATTAAATGTGATTCAATTATCATGAATAATGTGAATTTGATTTACATTATTTTGGAGAATGAGAATGGTTATCCAATATAATTAAACGTGATTTAATTATTGTGGATAAGTGTAATATGATTAAAAGAGTATCCATAATATTTATAATATATAATAAATATGATTTATAATATATTAGAGAGAGTTTGCTATGATTTATATTTTTGTTGGTTAATTATTGATGTGAATGGGATTCACATTGGATAAATAAATTGAAAATATAAATCACCTTTTATTTTGGGTTGTGAATTTGATTCACAAATTTACATGGCAAGATTGCAATATATCAAAATAATTATGAATTTTTTGGTGAATAATTTGCAACAATTGTTGTTGCAAAACATGGAGATAATCAAGGGATAATGAAGATTACATGTAATTCCACTCCCCTTGATTATAAGGGTGACGATCACCAATTCCAACAAGGAAAGGGTGGCGTCCACTCTATTTCTTAGAGAGGAAGTCTCCTTTCCATTATCTCCATGATTAATTGATATAATTTTTGGAATTAAATTATATTGATTTATCAATATAGATTTAATCTAAATTAAATTAATTGCTGTTGTGATTTTACAATAAAATCTTGGCCACTGAAAGAAACACAAATCAATCCCATCCGTTGATTTTATGTAGTCCATGGATCCCCAAAATACTATATAAGAAGAGGCACCCCATGCTCTTCAAAGTTACAACAAGTTGTGCAACAACTCTCTCCCCTCTCTTTCATTCTCACGTGCCTCTTCCTCCTCTCTCTTTGGGTGGTCGTCCACCCTAACCCTAAAAGGAAGAAGGCCCTCGTCGTCGCCTTGTCGTTGGGCTATCGCTTCGACGACTCTCGATACCCCATCTTCTTTGGTGCATCTCGCTCGTGAAGAAGACATACGATCTCGTGTGACGAGATCAGGAATTTCCTTGCTTTGATAACTGCTTGGATTGTGAGATCCCCACGACTCATCCCTACGCTCGCAAGCGTCTCCTCCGAAGGTCGGACTTGAGACAGGAGGCTTCTTCACTTAGAAGCTCGATCGGAACCATGCTAAAACAGGTATTCCTTTATCTACTACGTGGTTAGACGAAATAATTCATAAATGGTTTATGGATCATGTGGTTTCTACTTTTAAAACTTTTAAATTCTACTACACCGAGCAACTAGTATGATTAATCGCTCTTGATCGTATATGATACGATCACCACGCTTCCGTGATGCGCTTAAGGATCCTTTTGTATCCTTTAATGTTGTCACGATACAGGCACGCATGCTTTAACCAAAGACATATGTATTACTATATATCTGAGCATGTGCATTTGACAGACCAATAGGTTGATGACCTAATCATGATCTATATACCGGTGCATTGGTGGGAATATAAGGGCATATGAGTAATACGATCTCTCGAAGGATCATACAGATTCACTACTGAATCGAAAGACATGAGATCACTTGTGAGATATTGGGATAAATAAAATTCCATTATTGGTCGTCTTGTTTTAGAAATAAGGCATGATTTGTAGGTATGATATATGATTTTGGAAAGTATATAATCGATACCAACTCCCAATGTTCAAATGAGAAGCTTGCTGATAAAAATATGAAGAAGACAGTTCAAATGAGATCAAAACTTCATGATTAATCACGGTCTTCCGATATGCAGGATGTATAGATATTAGGAATACTTAAGGGTGATGTGATCTTAAATAATTGTATACCATGAAGCTTCCATTCTGAGGAAGTGAGGAAATATGTTCGGATTTTAGTGACTCCTATCAGTGATGAAATATGTGTATTAATGAAACAGGTTGGAAACTGTTCCCAATCCACGTGGTTTCATCTTTAATTTTAATTTTGAAATTCCGCTGCTATCTTGATTCGTATGGCGAATCCTTTGATTTGATCGGATATGATTTGATCTACACGCTTCCGTGCGAGGCCTAAAAATCTACCTTCAAAGTAGCATTAGAGCCTTTATTAGAGGTCGTGGAAATGATCCATAATCCTAGGATGATTAGGCTTTGGATATCGGATTGCAGGAACATTGTTTTGTGCAATTCCGAATTGTTTTTTCAAACATTTGATGTTGCTACATTATGCCCCTGTGGAACAAGAAGAATTGGCCTCCTTCTTGTGTGTACCTATTGAAGTCTTTTGAAATGCAGAATGAATGCTTTCTCGGCATGATCTCTATGAATGAATAAGCATGTAAAGAGTACATATGTTGAACCCTTTCCGAGTAGACTAGTATGTCAGAGCACGCTAGGGCAAGACCTAATTTCAAATGAGTCGAAGTGTCATAAAGATCTTTATGTCCACATCCTAATCGACCACCCGGAGGCAAATATATTCTCATTTAGAGTGACAACGACCTTTTAGCTTGATAAGGCTCGGATCAGTCCCTCGAATCAGGCAAAGATTCCAATGGGAGCCTTAGATGAGCTCTAGGACAACATGTTGTCTATCTCATAGATGGAGGATGGATCCTTGTAGTGAGAGAAGCCCAGATTAAAGGAAGGATTGAGGGAAAGTAAAGTAGGTTCTATAGGAGAAAGGTAGTTTGACTTTAAGCGTCATTATAGAGCCTAGCCTACTTATTTCCTCATATATGAGACTCATTGGACCTATGAAAGAAAGTGAAGAATGAATGGTTGAAACTCCTCATTGATTGAAGATATGAGTTCCAGTAGATGAGACCGAGGCCTAGCTTGACTGGAAGATCACTACTCGGCTATGACACTACGAAACAGGTCAACCCCATCACAAAATGCTACTGACCTTCCTTCAAACCTCTTCTTTCTATACTTGCCCATCATCTCCTCAATTGGTTGCAGCTAAACAACAAGCACAAGATCTCAAGAAAAAGGTCAGAGTGAGAAGTGATCCCAAAGGCGAAGCAATCTCATACTAAAATTAAGAAAGAGAACTTTCCTGTAAGCTGGTGCATGCAAGTGAAAGCGTCAAGGTTCACATAGTCAACCTGAGTAGGGAAGTGAGAGGTTTACATAGTTGATGCTTTTATGTAATATATATTAGTTGCGCATCTTCAAAAGGCCCACTTAGAAGACATGTGCCAACTCACTAACAGATATTTGGGGTGGATTCCATTTACCAAAGCTTTACGACTAGAAAAAAGTGTCAAAGTCAATCACCCTCAATCGACGTGGCTTGTTAAACATCATAGAAAAAGCGCTGCAACTATCCTCTTAACTACCTCGGAACAACCTAAAATACTACAATGGCTATATATATCTAATAGTATATGAACCGCTTTGAATAGCTTTCACTATTCTAGATATATTTGTTCCAGTTCGGTTAGGACATGTTTTGGGATATATTATCAAGTAGTATTTCTTAATATGACCCAAGATATCAGGCCAATGGTTGGCTATGATCGGGAAAAGATTCGGATGTAACATGTTCTTACAATGTGTTGTTTTTCATGAAAACTCAAATATGTAATGCATTGATTTTTTATTATTGTTTTCCTATCATGAAATATATTAAAAGTACAATAATTATGTAGATAATTAAACCAACAAATCATTCAAATTTATTTTGCACGATTCTGACTCAATTTGCGATAGATATTCCATACTTAGTGAAGATGTGTCGGAAGATGATTGGATCATCACATAAACTTTATTAATATGTTTATCATTAAATTTAGTCATGGAATTTTGAAATTAAGCATGATTAATTTTTATATCATTTGTTTAAAGAAACACGTGATAAACAACAACCTTAAATGATTGCTTCATGACATGAAAATCTTAGTTTATTCTACAATAGTTGTAGGATAACTTTTACATGCAAAACCAAACTTGTTTGCTTGACATGACTTGAAATTTAGGATCTTTAAAAATATTTTAAGATGTTTAAATCTCCGAGTTTATATTACATATATTATCATGTCGACCATAAAAGGAATGATCGATAAAATCACACATTGATTTTATTTGTATTGTTTCTGAATCGAGATGGTGAAGATGTCTAGACTAGGTTATGTTAGCTTGGTTTAATAATCAACACCTTGCATGTCAAGGAAATGCTCCCTCCCAACATATACTCGAGTGTCTAGCTGAATCCATTTTCGAGAAAGGGTAATATGAGTAAGTCAAGTTGTACTCTAATTACTAAAATCAGAATAATGCATACTTTTGAGAGCTAATACTATATGGTAATATCAATCAAACCTAATTGTTTATCTATTGCATTGGATTATTAAGTTAATGTGATTAAATTAATTTAATCCAATTGAAATAAATGGTCTATTATTAATAGGGTTGTAATTCCCTTAAAAGAGTTAATCATAAGAATATCACTCGAAATGATTAACTAAAATTTGAATGGGATATGGATGATCATAAGATGAATTCATGGTCTTTCGTCAAGGTAGAGAGTACTGTCACCATGTATTGTATTGGGGAGATGCCTATATGAAGTCCTAGCTCCAATATACTATCACACATGGATCGAGCTCTCTTCTTCTCAAAAATGCATGCCTTATGCCTAGTGACCCCAGTGTTGTTCCTCATATAATTGAGATGGTATTGGATTGCGCATCACGAGTTCTATTCATGTTGATAGTTGGTTCAATTAAAATCAGGTCAACATCACCTTAGGGGTGGTGGGATCGGATGTTAAAGACTGAATTAGAAATGCAAGTTGGACTTGCAAGGCGGAAAGACTTCCTGCTTCTTTAACCATAGTTGCATGTTCTCTTATAATAGGGGTGCAACAAAGGTGGAAGGGAGATGCCGGATATTGCTGGATATACAGAGTTAAGTATATCTCTTGCTTCGAAAGTTGGATAAGGGAATTGACTTTTAAAGTATTACAAAGCGAGATAACTTTAATTTAAAATTCTCAAAATCAAAGAAGCTTATATAAAAGTAAATAATTTTACTAATATATACTAATAAGTGCATGTTTTAATCTCAAATAAAATCCATGAACCCAGTCAACAAGTTTTTGGAAGTCAACCAATTGATAGGATTAAATTACTCGGATTGGCCTGTAATTTGGAGCTTGTTCTATCAGCTGAGTGCATTGGATATGTGCTCAAGAAGACCAAGTTTGAACCCTTGTATCAGAAGAAGAAATTCAATATAACGAAAAACTTGATGAGGACTACTCACTAGCCCACTGTTATATTCTGGGATCTCTGTCCAATGTGCTTCAGAAGCAACATGTGAACATGAAAGATGCCCATGATGTAATATTGAATCTGAAATAATTCGGTGATGTGGACCATACACAATATTACAACTTGATGAAAGAACTTGTACACTACAAGACACGGGAAAGGGACATCAGCCAGAGAGCATGTAATAAAAATGTCGGTTACCTTTCTGAGTTGTAGATCCTTGAAGTTGAGATGGACGTAGACATACAGTCCGTCTTCATTCTGCTATCTCTACCCAAGTCTTTCAACAACTTCGCGGTATCATACCACAAGAACAAGTTGACATTGACGAACGTTGAGCTCATGTCTTCACTGAAGTCTATAGAGGACATCATGAAGAAGGAGAATCCTGCTGGAACTGCAATGGTTGGATAAGTCAAAGGGAAGCGCATTCGGAAGCAAGGGTTTTGGAAGGGTCTAGCCAAGAAGAAGAAGAGTCAAATCTCTAGCTCATCCTCTCGAACTTTCACACATCTGACATCCAATAAAATGAATGTATATCATCATTGCAAGAAGCCGAAGCACTGGAAGAGAAACTGTCTAGATTATCTGAAAACCTTGGAGAAGGATAAGGATAAAACCCAATACGTATGAAATCTACTTTCATCATTGATATCAATTTTCTCGTAGGATGATAAGGTAGATGTGTCACTGAGTATAATTCTTTTATCCATGTATGAAATTTGTTACATCTATTTTAGGAAATTAGAAAGCATGATGAAGGGGAGATAGTCATCCAGATGAGATCCGATGTAATCATTGCAGCAGTCGCTGTCGAGACGTGTGGACTATCTTTATCAGGGGGAAGAGTCCTAGTACTTAGAGAATGTCTCTATGTTCCAGATGTTAGAAGGAACTTAATATCTGTATCTAAGCTAGTTGGATATGGATATACATTTTTGTTCTGTAATAAACTTCTCATAAGTCGTTATGATAAATATATTGTAGAAGGTTTTCTAACTACCAGTATACTCTATGAATTTTGCATTAATGATTATGTCATGAATATTACTACCAGTGATAAAATCCCTAAAAGATTTATAGAGGATGGAGACCATTTAACAATGGTCTAGCATCAAAGACTTGATCATTTATATGTTTATAGGATCAATAGATTAGTAAAGGATGGACCATTAGATTGTCTAAAAATCCAAAATTTACCTATATAGGAACATTGTATTCGGGATAAAATGACCATATCATCCTTCCATAGTAAGGTACATGATGTGAACGTATACTTGACCCTGTACTAACTGATGTGCGTGTCCCTTTAGTACTATGACATGACATGGGCATCGATATTATGTGACTTCTTGACGAACATTCATGATACTTATTTGTCTTCCTATTAAGGCACAAGTCTGAAACCTTTGAAAAATTCAAAGAATTCACAGCTTTGATTGAGAATTAAACCAATAAGAAGATCAAATGGATATGATCTGACCGAGATGGAGAGTACCTCTCAAATGAATTCAAAGAATACCTTAAAGAGAAAGAAATTATATCCAATATCACTTTTTCTGGAACTCCCCAGGTAAATGGTGTTGTTGAAAGATGCAACAAGATCATAATAAATATGGTCAGATCAATGATGAGTAATGCACATTTACCTCTTAATTTATGGGGATATGCAGTTGAGACTGCACTGTACATACATACATACATACATACATACATATCCTTAACAAGATTCTGAGTAAATCCTCACCCAAGACCTCTCATGAGCTTTCGTTTGGAAACAAGCCTAGTGTCAGACACTTGAGGATTTGAGGATGCTTGGTCCATGCTAAAAAATGGGTGCAAGTAAGCTGGAATCTCTCACTAAAGAGTGCTACTTCATTGGGTATGTAAGGGATGGTATAGGATACCAACTCTATGATCATGAGTCTCGAAAGGTATTCATCTCTAAGGATGTAAAGCTTTTGTAGGATGACTTCCTTAAAAGTCAAGACATGAATGAAGTAAAGGAACTCATGGAATCCTTAGAGGATAGTGAGATTATAAGCCAAAAATTATAGAGTTAATTGAAGATGAAATACATATAACTCTTCGAAAGAGTTCGAGGGTGGTTAGGCCACCAAAAAATTATGGATTCTGTATATCAGAAGAGTCCAACAATGATCCAATTTCATATGATGAAGCACTCATAGATCATGACATGGATAGTTGGATGCTAGCTATGAAGTCTGAATTAGACTCCATGCACAAGAACATGGACCTTAGAGGATCCACCTGATGGGGTAAAACCAATTGGGTGTAAATGGATCTTCAGGATAAAAATGGGACATAATGGGAAAGTAGAGACCTTCAATGCACGACTCGTAGACAAGGGCAACACATAGAGAGAAGGCATCGACTACGATGAGACATTCTCCCATGTAGCCATGCTTAATCTATCAGGACACTGCTAGATATAGATGCACACCTTGACATCTGGAATATGGACGTCAAGACTGCATTCCTTAATGGATAACTCAAGGAGGATATCTACGTGGAGCAACCTCAAGGCTTCATGAATGAGGAAGGCAATGTGTATAAGATGAAAAAGTCCATTTATGAGCTCAAACTAGCTTCTCGTAGCTAAAACATCAGATTTGATGAAACCATAAAGAGTTATGATTTCATTCAGAATCTGGATGAACCTTTTGTATACAAGAAGCTTAGTGGGAGCTCCATTGTGTTCATCATGCTTTTTGTATATGACATCCTTATCATTGGGAATAATACATGGATGATATCAGTTTTTAATGACGGTTCTTCAAAGATTTCAGCAAGATTCACTGACTGTTGCCAAAGCTGCTCGGTAAGGATACAAAATTCATTATAGATGACAAACTGCTCCACGCCTTTCACCATCTTAAAAAAATAATCACCATGTCTCATGTCCTATAGCCACTAGATTGGTCTCTTCCATTTGAGATCATGACATATGCTTCAGAGTATACTATTGGGGTTGTGTTTTGGCAACAACGGGATGGATGGACATTCGCTATTCACTACGCTAGCATAACTCTGGATGAAGCCTAAAGGAATTACACAATGAAAGAAAAGGAATTTCTAGCTGTCATTTTTGCATTGGAAAATTTCAAGTCACATCTTCTTGTCTCTAAAGTGATTGTGTACATTGATTATTCTATCATCATGTACTTACAAAGCAAGAAGGGTGCAAAGTCACACCTACTTCGATGGATCCGTCTACTCCAAAAGTATGTCCTTAAGATTAAAGACAAGCCTAGAGTCAAAAATGTGGTGGCAGATCACCTTTATAAAATAATAGAAATTGAGACTCTTGAGCAGGATCTGATTCCTATCACAAATCCATCCCAGATGAAGCCATTCTGAAAGTCACCTCGCTCCCCTAGTACGACAATATCATTAATTACCTTCTCTCAAAGGAAGTTTCTCAAGATTGGCTAAAGTTGAACGTGGACAAATTTATGTCCGATATACATTTTTACCAGTGGGAGGATCCCTATCTACTTCTTGAAGTTGCAGTTTACATCCAGCGAAGATGTATGCCTGAGGATGAGCACATGAGTGTTTTGAACCATTTGCCACAAGTTAGAATCCGATGGACACCATTTTAGAAAGAGAACATCAACCAAAGTTCTTCAAAGTGTCCTCTAGTGGCCGAACCTTTTCAAATATGTTAATGAATATGTGAAAGGTTTGTATTGACTACTAGAAGATGGGTGGCATAATCAGTTCTCGAGACATCATGCTACTCAAGTATAATTAGATTTCAGATGTCTTTGATGCATGGGGAATCGATTTCATGAGCCCATTTCCAAATATCCAGGGCTATGAGTACATCTTGATGGCTATCAATTGTTCTAGTCGACGGGTGGAGGCTATCCCTACCTGAGTCGCTGACAGTCGCACCGTTTGTTAGTTCCTTAAAGAAAATATCATTGTGCGGTTCGGAATTATAAAGATATCGATATCATATGGGGGAATCCACTTCATAAACAAAGAGGTCAAGAATATGACCAAGGAATATTGTATAGAACACCGTGTCACATCTCCAAACCACTGATGAACGAGGAATCTTGCGAGGGTTTAAAATAACCTCACTAAAGAAACAAAGATGGATTTTCGTGGAGGTGACCACTCACAAGATCACATGTTTGATCAACAAGTACCCACAACAATTGATTATTTAATGAATATAGAAAAGGATAAATTACAATTAGGGTCCCCATCTACGTGTCCGATCCTACAATGGGTCCCGGTCTTTAAATTGTAACGATTCGGGTCCCAGGGCCATTAATGTAAGGAACTTTTTGGGGCTAATGACGAGTATGTCCTTGTTTAAAAGTTGGAACTCAACCCCCATTCTCTTCCAAACATGGGCATAATCGTCATGAACCCCAAAATTTCCATTTCCAAAATGGTCCTGGGACCCGAACTGTTGCAATTTAAAGATCGGGACCCATTCTGGGATCTGATCTATAGATGGGGACCCAAATTGTAGTTTACCCTAAAAAAATGTGGAGCACAATTTATTATTTCCTATAATAAAGATGTATAGCATGCAAGTATGTAGAGGTCGATCCTCATTGAGTAAACAATGGAAGCCTAATGATTATTACTTATCAATGTGAACTAGGTACATAATTGTCTTTAGGTCTTTTTATGTAGGTTTTTTATTTTATAATTTTTATTTGATATTTTGTGTATATTTTTAAAATTTTTAATTTTCTTATTGTTAATTTCTTTTTTTTTCTATTATATAATAAATAGATATCTATATAAGCATATATATTGTAATGTATATATAAAATGAAGTATATACTATATATATGAAAAATATAAAAATTAGAGAAATATCTTGAGATTCCATCCATATATATTTTTAAAGGCATTTAAAAATATTTAAAGGGTCTTTATATTATGTAATAATAATATAGAATTTATTTAGGTATATATGTATGTGTAGAATATAATATAGGATATAATAATTATAAATATAACTAAAAATAACCAAAAATTACAAAGTTTCATATTTTTGGGCTTTTCATAATTTTTTTACTATTTTGTGATTTTTCAAAGATTTTAGCTGATTTTTATGTGTTTTTAAAGTAAAACAATATCCCAAACATGGATTAAATATGTATGTCCAATGTTTTAACTTATTAAAATTTTTAAATACTTCCTAAATTACTTAGAACTAATTTTCATAGATATTATATGATATAAAGAAAAATCAGGAATAAAGATAAATATTTTGGATTTTTGATGAATTTTGATATTTGTTAGGATTTTTTAAGAATTTTTATATGTTTAGAATTTTTCCATTTTCTTTTTTCTATTTTTAGGGATTTTTGGTCTGGAGTTAATATAAATAATAAGCCTATTTCAATTTTTTGTAATTTTTAAAAAGGGTTTGTTATTTTTTGGCATTTTTAAATTAGACAGGGATAAAAATGGCTCCATTTGATTTTAATAAATATGAAATATGCATAAAATGGAAAAATAAAATAATGGCACAAAATAGTAAGCATTCAGGTACAATGTCCTATTATTACATCATTTTTATAGCACAAATGATATTTATAAAAATTAAAGGTCGGGCTAAAAAATTGAATACAATAAGGGACCTATTTGCAAATACCAAAATGTTATGTGTTTCCGAACCCTAGAACAAAAACCCAGGGGCCACTGTGCAATTTAACCAAGCATGTTGAAATTAAAACCACATATCGGGGGTATATTTGCCATTATACAAAAAGTTCAGGTCCTCCTTACAATTTATTCACAAAGTTCAACATGTAATACACAATTTTTAGGGCTAATGATAACTACAAAATCTTGCAAGGGTACAATTGCAAAACACCCACCTCACGTGGGGGGCACGTGAGGTGAGCTGGCATCGACATAAATACTAATACCCAAAAGTGTAAGGGGTTTCATGCAATTCTATCACTTTTATTTACACACCCAACTCTAAATATTAAATAAAAAATATAAAAATAGCAGGGGCATATGTGAAGCTTACCCCCAAAGGCGCATGAATGGACAGCAGTGGTGGCACCACGTAGGTGCCACTTACTCTGATCGTGCAGTTAGGGGAGCACATCGATTTGTTTGAAAACAATGGCCTAGATTAGATCTAGGTTGATCTTCATAATCGGACGACATCTGCTCTTCAGGAAGAACATGGAAGAAGGCATCCTTTTCCATGCTTTGATAATCAAATACTCTTGGTTTTGGTGACGATTCTCTCCTCCAACAAGTCCGAGAAGATACTAGGCTCCTTCCGCATCAATTGGTACCGTCCGATGGTAACCAGACCCCAACATGAGGGATCTAGAGGTCATTCTTGCATGAGTGGCCTGAAGGTTTGAATGAGTGTTTCCTCTCGACCTGGTTACCTACGTAAAACATTGCAGGGCTCGAGGCGATTATCCTCGACCTAGCTTGAAATTGGAAAGCAATAGAAATGGGCGAGATGGGTGTGGCTCTGACGTACAACGGAGGAAGAGACGTGATCCTCTGATCTGTACAAGATCAGAGGCGGAGAATGGGTGCGCGAGATGAAGAATACGACGGGGAAGAAAGTGGTCATGAGAGATGGGTCAATCATTGTCAGAAGCATGGTGGAATGGAGGGCCGAAGCAAGTAGCTTCAGCTATCGGTTCAAGTGGTTTACACGTTAATCTAATGAGCTAATTATAAAATAAATGATAGTAAATTAACTAAGCTTAAAACTACCTAGAAATGGAAGAAAAGTATGAATCTCTTACCTGGAGACTAGGGAGTAGAGACGTCATCGGAGCTCTGCCTTAGACCACCTCCTCCCGCCACCTAGATTTCGGAGGGTACTCTCTCTGTCACTGGGAGCACTCACGCACACAAAACAAGGGGTTTAAGGGTTTGAAGAATGATCAAATTGGGAAGGAAGAGAGGATGTATTATTTATAAGCATGGAGTTGATTCATTATTGACTGGCAATTTGAAATGAATCGATGGTATATACATGGGGTTTTAGGATTAGGTGTGTATTAGGGATGATCTGCAAAGAGATTTCGAGAAAAATCTAATCAAAGAAAGTGATGAAACATCCAGGAAATAAGGGAGAAGATGTGATGTCTTCTCTATCAAGTGATTAGGTGGACTGGGTTGAAAAGTTGACCCAGGTCAACTAGGGTTTGCTTTTGGTTGGTCTACGTGGACCACCTTTATTAAATAGCTTATTAAAAGTTATATACAATTAAAGTTGATTTTGATATATTTTGAGTTCATATGAAGAGATATGAGTCTGGCAAATTTGGATTTTGGATTCTTATGCAGATTATAAAATGTACACTGTGTATTATTTTTATATGAAGTCAGTTTCTTATTTATTATATATTTTATCTACAAAAATCATGTACAAAGTTTCTTTATTTGAGTTATAAATAATAAAGAATAAAATGGCTCTCAAAAATGACTTATCTGGGAAAATAATTTGGTAATTTTATTGTGTCTTTGACCCTTATCTCTCCTTACTTTATTCCTTGTCGAACCAGTCATCAAGATACCTAGTCTTAGATACCTTTGGCATTTTATTTTATTTTTTCTTTTCTTTTCTTTATTCTTTTATTTTGTCTTAAACAATGTAATTTATACAGTAGTTATACAATAAAGAATGAATGTTAGTTTGTACAAAATAATGATATTTACATGCATTTAGCTAGGGTTTAAATGCAAAAATGAAAGAATAAATGTAATGAAATGGAGACTCATCACCCCCTATACTAGCCTTTGTTATTCCCTAGCAAACACTTATTCCTATAAGTGCTTAAAAGAAATAAGAAAATAAAAGGAAATAACTTGGAATAATGGTCGACTTTTGAACTTGTCTTAATAAAGTCAAATTTTGGATCTCGGAGAAGGCCTCTGGAGTAATGGTGTGTTCGAAACTACATGGAAGTCAAGAAGTTTGACATAACATCCCTTAGGTTCCATACTCCTATCATCCAGTACAATTCACAGCAAGGTCAAAACCATCCTCTCTATCGCATACTCTTGACACCTTGAAGTGATAGAACCATGCGTGTGAAATTGTTCAGCTCTCCCCAAACAAAATCGTTGAACCATCAAGGTCAAAACCATCCTCTCTATCGCATACTCGACACCTTGAAGTGATAGAACCATGCGTGTGAAATTGTTCAGCTCTCCCCAAACAAAATCGTTGAACCATCAATGTTTCAACTCTTATAGTAACTCATCCTCGTGGAGACAGATATTCCCTTCTAAGGTCAGGTGCTCACAATCTTTACAATCGAATGGGGAAGAAGTTATAAGAATGGGAAAAGAATTGGGAATGGACCAGTGTAGTATTCATTCCCTTGTGAAGTCGGTAAGTGTAACTGATTCTTCACCAAGAAGCAGGCTTTTTCTGAAACTCAATTTTTTGTGGAATTTTTGGTATAGGATTCTTTAGATGTTTTCTTTGACTTTGTACAACTTATGCATTCTTGTTTGTGCACGATGGATATAGCATCTTTTGTTACACCTATTTTTTGGGGTCTTGGAAAATGTTATGTTGGTAAATCATTCACCATCCGAAGCATTGTTTCAATCCATCTTCAATCCCTAGATATCATTGTTACCTAAGAAGTGAATTAGAGTACATGTATTGTCAATCCCCAAGAATGGTTCCTGGGCCACCCTTGACAAAGCGGCCTTGAATGGTCCCGACTTAGACTCTAAGATTTTTCAAAAGTCCATCTGAGTTGATCTAAGTGCAAGGTGAGAGGTTTTCATTCATGTCATTGTCTCAAGAAACTTATGGATGATATGAAGGTTTATATTTAATCATGTTGAATTGACCCATGAACAATCTTATGAAACCTAAAGAACTAAGTCCATGTGACATGAAATATCTCCACTTCCAATCCTCAATGGGTTCCTCTGGAAATAAGCGTATTAAGGTCTATTCCAAGCTGCAGCCTTCGGACTTTATTTGGGCTTGTTCAATTCTCTATGTTATTTTGAAAAATGCGGATGCTATGCACGATGTAAGAAAATATTTTTATGATGCAAATTTCTTATTTGGAATTTTTTATGGATCTTTGAAAAGGGTCTTGCAACTTTTTAGTGAAATTTTTGAAAAGGTTTTTGAAAATGTTTTTGTGATTCATAGTTTGCATTTTTTAGGGATTTTTCAAAAACAAAAGGTTTTTGGAACAAAGAGGTAGTATGTGCAGCTATTTACATGGGCACACATCCTTTTATTTACAAGAATTTAAAAGGTTGTATATATAGAGTTTGTAAAGGTTCTTTATTTGCATACATTATTTACATAGTTCTCAAAATAATTTGAAAATATTTTTGCAAACATTTTGAAAACCTTATTTTGCAAAATAATTTAATAAATAATTTTTAAAAACATTCTGCAAAATTTGAAAATCATTTTACAAAGATTTTTCAAATAATAAATATAGTTTTTTCATAATATTTTTGTAACCATTTTGCAAACATTTGCAAATGGATTTTCAAAATATTTTATTTCACACAAAGAAAATAAATTTTTACAAACAAAATATTATTACATAGGTTGAAAAAGTTTTACAAAACATTTTCCAAACAGTTTTAAAAAAAATCAAAGAATTTTCCAAACCATTTTTCAAACTTTTTTCAAAATATTTTTACCCAATTTATTAATCAGTATATACAAAGAATTTTAATGAAATTCATACAAGTATGTTCTTTACACTTAATAAATGTATTTTAACCATACTTATTGAAAATACGAAAGTTCGAGTTATGGATAAGGTACATATAAAGCATATACAACCCCTTATACTTATCTTGATCTACGTCCTCATGAATCAAAGTGAAAAGAAAAGACATAATCAAACTAAATATAATAAATAATACTACAATGATTGAATAATGAACGAAAGAATAAGAAGAGTGGGAAGTCAACCGTCCCCCTTATACTTAGGATCAAATAATCTTAAGTGTAGCAGACTGTACACAAGGTAGGGAGGGTCAAGGGAGGGAATAAACAAATCACAACTCAGTTTGTCTCCCCATATAGTTAGGGTAAGATATCCCTATGCATAGACGGAAAAAATCAACTGGATAGAAGACAGGTGAGGGAATAAAAAATGAACATAGGAGGTCGCTCATCCCCATATACTTAGGATGAAGTATATATTAACAATAGAAGAGATGAATGAGGAAACAAAGCAGAAAATAGAAAATACAACCAAAAAGAAGAAAAGAAGAAAACTAAAGGAAGAATTTTTTAGGGACATTATCTGAATCTTCTACCGTTGTGTTGATTGTGGAGGATTCATCAACGATTATTTGAATTGCATCGACAACAATCAAGAAAGTGTCATGCTCAAGGTACGGGTTCAGTAACTGACCATTGACAATGAATGGTTCCATTGTCATGCACTTCTTTCACTCTGAATGGCCATGTCCATTTACTCTTTAATTGTCTGAGAATATCTTCAACTTTGCATCAAACAACCACACATTTTGTCTAGTATCGAAGGTCTTTCATCTGATGTGCCGGTCATGCCAGTGTTTTACCTTCTCCTTGTACATCAAGGTGTTATCATAAGCATAGTCTCAGAATTCCAGGAGCTTGTTCAGATCCACTTTTCTTTATTGACCACATTTATACACATAATGATTTACGGATCTGATCTATGGGAATATCACATATCTTTCCATACATGAGACGATAGGGTGACATGCCCAAGGGAGACTTGTAAGAAGTTTTGTATGCCCAAAAGATATAGTCCAAGAGTTGGGATCAATTCTTTATAGCTAGTTTCACAAGCTTCTGTAAAATCATCTTGATTTCTTTGCTTGATAATTATGTCATGCCATTGGTCTGAGGATGATAAGGAGACACGACTCGGTGCTAGATGCCATAATCCTTCATTAATTTTCAAACCTCTTTGTTAATGAAGTGACTAACTTGATTTGATATCAGAATCTTCAAAATCTCAAACAGCGAGATGATGTTCTCTCTCAGAAATCAGCACACAGTACAACTTTCAGTGGATTGGGCGGGAATAGCTTCAACCCAATGACTCATGTAGTCAACGACAAGAAGGATGTGGTCAAATCCATGACTGTTGGCAAAGTATCCCATGAAATCAATGCCCCATGCATCGAACACATCTAAAATCTGAATAAATTTCAGGGGAATTGAGTCCTTTATTGTAAAGGTACCTTCCAATCTCCGACAATCAGTGCATTTCTTCACATATGTTGCGGCATCCTTAAATAGTGTCAGTCATCAGAGGCCACACTATAGTACTTTCGATGTCGTTCTGTCTCCAGAGTGGTGTCCACTAGATTCAAGTGAGTGATAATTCTCGAGGACACTTTGATGCTCCTCCTAAGGAATACACTGACGCCAAATGCAGTATGCTCCTTCCATGAATAATAGTGGATCTTCCCATTGGTATAAATGAATTTGGGATAAGAATTTATCATTTTTTATCTTCATCCAATATTGCGGGATTACACTGGAAATGAGGTAGTTCATAATATCAACATACCAAGGGAGTAAATCCACGACCAGAATCGACTCGTCATTAAGGTGTCTGTGATGGGTGCACTGCTTAGTGGAGCCTCTTGTTGTTCAACTCTGGAGAGGTTTTCTGCTACCACATTCTAAACTCAAAGCTTGTCTTTGATTTCTAAATCGAACTCCTGGAGGAGAAGGATCCACCTAATTAGTCTAGGCTTGGCATCCTTCTTCTATTGTAAGTACTGGATAACGGAGTGGTCAATATAGATGGTGACTTTTGATCCAAGTAGATAGGATCAGAATTTCTTGAGGGTGAAAACCACAGCTATCAACTCTTTCTTTGTAATAGTGTAATGACTTTGAGCTTCGTCTAATGTATTGTTACGTAGTGAATGACGTAGGATGCTTTGTCTTTTCTCTGTCCTAACATGACCCAACTGCAAAATCTAATGCATAGATCATGATCTCAAAGGGTAGAGACCAATCATGCGGATGTAGGACTGGAGCTTGAATGATTATCTCCTTAAATTGATTGAATGAAAGGATTAGCTACTGATCAACATGAAACTCGATCTCCGTGCATAACAATTCAGTGAGAGGTCGAGCAATGCAGCTGAAATTTCCGATGAATCTCTGATAGAAACCCACATGCCCTAGGATTGACCTCACATTTCTAACATTTTTAGATGGCTCTATATCTTCTATCACATCCACCTTTGTTGAGTCAACTTCCATGCCATGCTTGGAAATGGCGTGGCCCAGCACAATCCCTTCAGTGATCATGACATGGCTCTTTTCCCAAGATAATACGAGACTGACTTCTCCGCATTTTTGAAGTACTTTATCTAGGTGTTGAAGAAAATAATCAAAGATGTCATCATAGATGGAGAATTCATCCATAAACACATCAAGAAAACTGTCAACCATATCAACGAAAACTGCCAGCATGCATCTCTGGAATGTGGCAGGTGCATTGCACAGACCAAAGGGCATTCTCCTGAAAGCATAGGTACCGAAAAAGCAAGTGAAGGTAGTCTTCTCTTAGTCTTCGAGGGTGACTGCCACTTGGTTGTTACCAGAGTAACCATCTAGAAATTAGAAGAACTCCTTGCCGGCTAATCTTTCCAGGACTTGATCAATAAATGGCAAGGGAAAGTGGTCCTTCTTTGTTTCAGCATTAAGGTGGTGGTAATCAACACATACACGCTAAGATGTCCGTACTCGAGTAGAAATCTCGTCTCCTCTTTCATTAGTATCCACAATAAGTCCTACCTTCTTCGGAACTACATGCAAAGGACTCACCCATTTTGAATCAGAGATGGGGTAAATGAAGCTCGCATCACACCATTTCGTGATTTCTTTCATGACCACGTCCCTCAAATTTGGGTTCAGTCTCTTTTGAAACTCTTGGGATGGTTTGGCATCTTCTTCCAAGTAAATATGGTGTGAGCACATGGTAGAATTTATCCCGCAGAGGTCTGATACATGCTAAATAAGTGCCTTACGTTTTTTTAGAACCTCAAGAAGTCGAGACTCTTGATTTGGGGTCAACCTACTACTGATGATGACTAGATATGTATTTACTGCATCAGTAAGGAAGACATACTTGAGGCATGTCGAAAGTGGGTTTAATTCTGGTTCTGATCTAACCTGCTTCTCGGCCACTTTGGAAATTGTACTGGTAAGGGAATGATCTACCATAACTTTGGAGGTGTTGTCATCCTTAGTGAATTGTGGGTCAAGTGATAAGGTGCCAAATAGGTACGTAATGAATTCATCATGTTCGGACTGGCATGAATCTTTTGGATCGAATAGATGCATCAACAAATTGGAATCTGTCTCCCAGGAGACATCAGAGCTTGTGTCGACTGCACTTTCCGGGTCCTCTTCAGGAGAGAGGATTTCCAGAGTCCAAGTGGCATTCAAAGAGAGCTATGTATCTATGATTTCTATAATAAAGTCATAGTCTGCTTCAAACAGTGTTGCATGGCTTTCATCATATATGACGTTCGGCTCACTGACCATGTCTATGGTAACTCTGTTGCTGCTTGAGCTAAACATGATCTTCTCAGACCCATAGTCAGCCATGGCCTCTATAGTTCGTGATAGTGGCTGACCAAGAATAATTGGGGTTTGATGTAATAGTGCAAGGGAGTCCACATACATGACCACAAAATAAATAAGAAACTACATGTCCTGCACCGTTACGACCATGTCCTCCAACAGACCTCGAGGTTGCTTGATCGGTCGATAGAAAAAACTAAAGGATCATATGTGACAGCTTCAATTAACCCAGCCCAAATTCTTACAATAATGATGATGGTAGGAGGATGATGGAAAAGTTGCTGTCAAGTACTGTTCGCTCAAAGACTTGATTAAAAATATTGCATCTGATCAAAGGTGATCCTTTGTATGGCTTCTTATGAGGGACGCTGTTGATGGCATTGATTATGGCCATGGTGAGGACATGCTTCTCTACTAGCTAGCGTCTATTTTTGCGGTTCGATTGATGTTTGTTCGTGCATGCCTCTTTCAATCCTTTCTTCACAACGGGCATTTATTTCATGGCTTGCATCAAAGGTAATTCAACAGTAAAATTTTTTAGAATGTCCACAACACCTGGATCATATAATGCACTTTTTCTTTTGCATTTTTTCGTATTTTTCTATTACATCAGGAAAAGGAACATTTACAGAACTGGAATCAAAAGTATTGTTCTTATTTACAACACGATTCTTGTCCACGCTGGACTACAAAAAGGTATACAATCACTAGCATGGGGTAGACATCGAAAATCTGTAGTCTCCGTTTGTTGGCTAGCGTTGGATTGGTTGTTGTTAGTTGCTCCTCCATGACTGATGTAGCTTCACTTCGACCGCTATCATCTTTTTTATCTTTTCATTTTTCTGATTTTTTGTTCTTTTTATTGGAGATGGTGGTGGTTGGCATGGCTCCTCCTCCTCCTCCTCCTTCTTTTTCTTCCTCACTCGAGCCTTTAGTTGGCACGACTAATGCAGAAGACAATGATTCACCAAATAAAGATTTATCCCCCCCGATAATGACAGACGGAGGCAAGATCCTACTTCTTCTGAGAGTAACAACATTAGACAAAGGAAAATTACAATCACCTAACTCTACAAGCACAGACGGGACATCACATTCTACCTGCTCTTTTCTCTTAAAATTATTGGAGTTGTCTTCAACCTGGGACGAGATTGGAGTTTTGGTGACCGTCAGTTCGTCCATCTTCCTTATCATCTCTGCTAGACTCTTTAGCAATTGGGCCAAGCAATCGAGACTCAGGCTCATAGGACCATCTCGAAAGGTTCAACGTGTTGACCACGTTGTGGATGATGGTGTGAGGTTGAGATGGGTGTTGCTGGTATTGTTGTTGACGTGGAGGAAGATGATCTTGATGCTGGTAAGGAGGGGGATATGGCCAGTGAGGCACAGCTGTGTACTGATGGTATGATTGGTGTGGGTGATACTGCGGTTGTGAGTACTACTGAGTTTGTCTCCAATTGTTCTGGAATTGTGGAGATTGGTGTTACTGTAACTGAGTCCAGGACTGGCAAATCTCCCTCCTTGATGTTTAGGAAATGAGTTATAATTGGAAAGGTGGCCCTGCTAAAGTCCACCGGGATGGGCCAATTACGCCTCATTCGACCATACACTGTTCACCTCCTGAATGAGAGGCAGTAGAGGAAAGAATGGATCATAGGAAGATAGGGGCTCTAGTTGGTAGACCACCAATTGCTGCTGCTCTAGTGCCTGGTCGGGAGTCTGCATGTAGTACACGTATTGAACTACTAGCTATTGCTGACTCAGTTGAGGTTGCTATGGTGGTGTTGGCTCATCCTTCTTCTTAGCAGGAGTCTCAAGCGGTGGAGTCGAAGACTGGAAGGCGATGTTGGTACTTACCAAGAATTCTAGTTTCTTGGTAATTTGATCCAATTTGTCATGATTCTGGGTTCTTGTTCTATCACAACTAATTTCTCCAGATCATGTAATCGTTTCTCGATAATATCAACCTTTGAGAATGGCACCCAATGATGTTGAGGTTGGAGCTCTCATCTCTCTCTACCTCACTAGACACTACCATGTGCACTGGTTTTTACAGGACCTGAGGTTGTTTCTGATACACACGGGATGAAGAGATGGTGGCCTTTCCCTCAGACATCTCTTCAAAGATCTACCATATTACACCTTCATCCTTGTTAAAGGGGGATCCCCCACAAGCATAGTCAACTAATCTCTGGCTTTCAACATAGGTCCCCAAAAGGTGTTGGATCTAGCTGGTCCTCAGTATCTCATGGTGGGGGCACTTCTCTTGCAGATCGGGTAAATTGCTCCCAGGCTTCACGATTGGACTTGTGGGTGTCCTGGGAGAAGTTTCTTATCCTAGCTCGCATCTGGTTGAGCCAACCTAGGGTGTAAAAATTGTGAAGGAACATAGACTTATGTTCCTCCCAGGTCGTCACGACCTTTCCCAAATAATTGACCTAGTACAAGGCCTTGTCATGGAGGCCGAAGGGAGATGTGGTCATCTTAACAACACCTAACGATATGTTAGGGTAGTGTATGGTTCTATAGATGTGAGAGAACTGTTGTAGGTGAATGAGCAGGTCCCATTGGTGTTCCTATGGAATGAGAGTAGGAGTGCAAAGAACTGAGGCTTTAGCTCAAAGTGGGTATGCACTAGGGGAATGCAGATCCACTCGATCATCTGGCTATCTATAGGATTGTATGTCCCTTTCAGTGTCAGTTTTGGGTTCTCATTCATTGCCTCCTCTTCTTCTTGATCATCACTAGATCTTTCACTATCTCCTCCTATTACTGCTGGAATGTTCCTCGTGTCATTCAACATATCTTGAAATGAAGTCTACATGAGTGTCTGCTCAATCAGTTGTAGTTGGATGGCTTGGATGGAAGAAAGCAATAGAGTATTCATTCTGATCTAGCATTAAACCTTGCTATGGTTGGGGCAACTGTTGTCCTTTGCCCTTTCCCTAAGGAGTCATCTCTGGGTCTGAATGTGAAGAAATGAATTCTGGATTGGGATCCAAGACTGAAATCTACCTGCAATATAAGATGTATCCCAATCAGACCATTGCGAAACTGAATACTATCTGAATGGATGAACATGAGATTAAGGTCAATCCCATATAGTTGTGAATATATTAAAAGATGTAGATACAAATGGACCTCCATTTGCAATGGACGGAAGTGGGAGAAGAGTGATCCTAGTTTATTGGGAGATAGAGAATGGAAAGAAGATGAGGTGTCTGGAGATTGGTTTGCAAGGTCCGAACAGGGTTCTCGAAAATTGCCTCGAATTATTGACGATGTTGAGTGCATGGAATTGATGTAGGCATCGACGGAGTCCCAAGTAAACCATCCCTAAACCGACAATGTGGAGGAACAATAGGAAGATCGATACATGAGGAAAGATACGATGGTCAACAAGGAGTAGGAGTGTAAAATAACAGAAAGGCTCGAAGCGAGAAGGGGGTCAAAGAGGAATCACATACAACAAATTTTGCACAGGTGCGCAGACTTGATCTTTAAAACTTAATCTAGATCCATATAAACACAAAACAAAATTGGGTTCACCAACCCAACACATGTGAAGCCATAAAGGATCGGCTATTTTTATCTTTTCATTTTTAGCGTTGTTATTTCAGGCATATCTTTTAACATGTCCTTAGACGTTAACCATATAGGAATAAAGGTGTTGCCCGAAAAGTATCCAGTACTTGTCATCCTCCTTCATAACATGTAGTGTACACTTTTTGAGGTCCTTATAACCCTTCCTGGATCCCTACTTAGCCAAAGAATAAGAAGGAGGAAGTCGATAGGCAAAACAACTACTTTGGACCTCACTCGTAATGTAATCACCCGTAAGTGTGCAAGGACCTACTCGGACGTAAATTGATGGGATAGACACCAACATGAGGGTGTGGCTTAAGCTCAGTACTTCAGACCAAGTCGATGTTCCACACAAGGCGGGAACATCATCGATAACAAGGCCCTACTCGATCATGTATGATTGAAATGCCAATACCTCAGAAATCTAGATGATACACTAGGCAGTTATAGACTAGGTTTTTGGCTCTAATTCTTAGCAGATTGTGTCTCGCTCAAGGGAGGGGTTTTGATCCCTTCCCAAGGTACCTAAAGACAATGAGGGCTTTATGGACCCCAAGCAATGATATCCATTATAGATTTTAATTAAAATCAAAGTTTATTTAGCAGTCCCTTAGTTTTAGATTTTTTATTTTCAATTTTTTGGATATTTTGCATAAAAGAACCTAATGATTTTGTAAATTCTCATTTAAGTCTAGGTGCTAGCAAGAAAGTTGTGCAAGTTGATTCGATGATGGAATCTCACCATTGAATCTAATGATGCATGCAAAGTTAGAGGACTTACAGTACTTCACAGCTCTCTCTATGCGGTATGCAAAACAGAATTTTTAAACCTATCTACATGGTAGTGTGTAATCGGCAAAATCATCTTAAGCAATAGTTGTTATTATTCATGAATAACCAAATGTCAAATATTAAAAAATGAACCCGAGAGTCAGGTCTTGGAGACACCTCGGTGCCTGCCACAAGGGATCCTGCAATCGTTATGTGGTGCCTCTCTCTGCACGTGGGTTCAAGTAAATAGTTGACAGTTATTAATTTGATTAGATCCAAATGTAGAACACTATAAGAACATAATTCTTATTAGGGTTTGGACTTAATTATCGATACAAGAAGTCCTACAAGCTAGGGGCTCCAAGCACACAAAACAAATCAAAGTAAAGGCCAAAAACTCAAAACATCTGAAAATTAATAAAAATGAAGGGAATATAGTGAGAAATAAAGTGAGAAGGCGAGGAAAACTCAGAAAACCACGGCGATGACCTAGTAGAACAAACATTCGGGCAATGGACCTCGTGAGTAGTGTAGTATCCAAGTCCATATTTATTACAAAATAATATTAAATAAATAAATCATTGTCTCACCAAAATAAAATTAAATTATAGTCTAAATTTATGCTAAGTAGTCTCCTTGTTATGCATGCAGCCACTTCAACTGATCAAGTCATGAATACCAGTCTCCACCTAACTCGGCTTCCTTGACCTCCTAAGAAATCATCCTCACATAGCAAACCCTCGCAACAAACACAACAAGAAAGTGGTATTAGCACACGTATTCAAATAATTTATTAAATAAAATAAGAAATGAAGTATATATAAGTAAGAAAGAGATAGAAAATTGTGTATAGGGAAATGAATGAATAAACAAATAAATAAATAAAAGACAAATATGTAAAAATTAGGCTACACATGTTGCTCCCCGACAACATCGCCATTTGATGAACAAGGAATCCAACGAGGGTCTAAAATTTTCCTCACTGAAGAAGCAAAGATGGATTGTCACTGAGGCGACCACTTACACGATCACATGTTCAATCAACAAGTACCCACAACAATTGATTAATTAATTAATAATAAAAATGTGAAGCACAATTTATTATTCCCTACAATAAAGTATATATCATGCAAGTATGTAGAGGTCGATCCTCAGAGAGCAAACAATGATAGCCTAATGATTATTGCTAATCAATGTGAACTAGGTACATAATCATTTTTAGGTATTTTTTATGTGAGTTTTTGGTTTTATTTATTTCATTTTTATGTATATTTCTTAACTTCCTTATTTTTTATTTCTTTTAAATTTTACTATTATATATTAGCTATATATCTATATATGCACATATATTTATAATATATATATATATAATGAACTATATACTATATATATGAAAAAATATAAAAAATTAGGGAAATATCCTGACATACGGTCCATTACATATTTTAAAGACTTTTAAATTATTTAAAGGGACTTCATTTATGTAATAATAATATAGAATTTGTTTAGGTATATATACATGTGTATAATATAATATGGAATATAATAATTATAAATATAACTAAAAATAAAAAAATTATGGAATTCTATATTTTCATATTTTTTACTATTTTTGTGATTTTTCAAAATTCTTGCTAATTTTTATGTATTTTTAAAGTCAGAAATCACAGACAGAGATAAAATATATAGATCGAAAGTTTTATTGTATTAAAAACATGAAATACATCCAAAACTCCTTAAATCTAATTTTCATATATACTATATGATAGATAGAATTAAATAATAGAAATAAATATTTTTGGATTTTTTGAAAACTTTTTATATTTTTTGTAGGTTTTTGGAGCATTTTAGTTTTTCCTATTTTCTTTTTCTATTTTATGGGTTTTGATCTGGAATGAATATAGATAATAATAAGCCTACTACATTTTGGAATT
Source organism: Ottelia alismoides (assembly GCA_037367405.1). Classification (NCBI taxonomy): domain Eukaryota; kingdom Viridiplantae; phylum Streptophyta; class Magnoliopsida; order Alismatales; family Hydrocharitaceae; genus Ottelia; species Ottelia alismoides. The sequence goes on along the minus strand of JAZKJV010002553.1, from coordinate 173,322 downwards.
TTCAAATGGCTTTTTAAGCATTTTAAAGGTTAGATAGGGATAAAAACGGTTCCGTTTGTTTTAATAAATAGGAAGTATACATAAAATGCAAAATTAAAATATGGTATGAAATAACAAGCATTCATGTACATCGTCCTATTTTGACACAATTTTTGGAGCACAAATGATATTTATAAAACTTAAAGGATAACATAAAAAATTGAATACTGGTGGGAACTATTTGCAAATAACAAAAAGTTTTCATTCATTTCAAAATCCTAAAACAAAAACCCAAGGAACACAGTGCAATTTGACCACACATGTTTAAATTAAAACCACCTAATAGGGGTATATTTGCAATTACACAAAAAAGTTCAGGTCTTCCTTACAATTTATCCACGAAGTTATAACATGTTATAACAGTTTGTAGGACTAATGATAAATACAAAATCCTGAAAGGGTATAGTTGCAAAATACCCACCTCACGTGGGGTGCCACATGAGGTGCGCTGGCATGGACATAAATACAAAACCCAAAAGTATGGGGGTTTCATGCAATTCTACCACTTTTATTTACACTTCAGACCTCACTTTAAATATTAAATAATAATATACAAAAATGGCATGGGCATATTTGAAGTTTACCCCCAAAGGTGCACGGATAGGTGGTGGTGGAGATGCCACGTAGGCGCCACTTACTCTAATAGTGCGGCCAGGGGAGCGCATCGCTTCGCTTGAATGCAACGACCTAGATTAGATCTGGGTTGGTCTTCATAATCAGATAACATATTCAAGAAGAACATGGAAGACGCCCTCCTTCCCCGTCCTTTGATCATTAAATATTCCTAGTTCCGGTGACGATTCTCTCCTCTGACAAGCCTGAGAAGATTCTGGGATCCTTCCGCGTCAGTTGGTATCGACCGATGCTATCTAGACCCTAGCATGAGGGATCTAAAGGTCATTCTCACTCGGACGACCTGGAGGTTCGGATGAGCATCAATTCTTCATTCCAGGGCGTTAGCCATGTGAGCCTGAGGAGAACCATTCTTACAATAAATGTTATTGTGATGTTTAATTAATCAATAAAAGTTATTGATTATTTTTTCACTCCCATCTGAGATTAAGTGAATGAATGCACTATAAGGTCCCTCTGTACAATTAGTGTTAGTACCATGGCCATCTTAATAATCATATAGCTGTTGATTCAATAATAGAATCATAGAGGTTGGTGTTTGGATGATTATCTAATGAGTTAGATTGAGGACTCGTCAAGCACCGTCAAATGATTGTTAAGAGATGATATCTAGCTTGAGTAGGAGATGGAATTTTTTTCCCATATCCTTCAAGTGGTATCAGATCTAGGTTGTCGGGGGTTTTGGATATGATCCATGAACCTACGAAGATTTGGGCTCGTTAAGGTTCATGAAGATTTTAGCATTTCAATTTTTGCAGCCTTGTTATGTGATATTTTTCGGTCCTGTTTAAAGTGTTTAAACATGAATATATCATATTGATATTATTCTCCATTAAATAAAGAAAACGTGTAATTTGAGTTTGCGTAATTTGGATTTCATTTGCTCAAGATATGATTTTTTAATGACCATAAGTCCATTGTTTCGAGGATGGCAGTTAATGACATAATTAAGATGTTAATTACTGTTTTAAATCTTCTAGAAATACATGCTAATTACATGATTCCTATTTTAAATCAAATTATCAAACTCTGGGAATTGATTTTTCTTAATTTGGATATAAAATGAAAGAGATATGCTAATTTTAGTTGGTGAGGATCATTGCTGAAAATTAAACACTCAACCATGAACCTTGTAATTGTCATTTAAGAATAATTAATTGTTAAATTTCTGGAATAATTATGGATAATATTTGGGAAATATTAGAGTAGTAATTGTTCCCTTAAATGGCATTGCCTCAACCAATGAATGATAAGATTAGATCTAGATCACCAATTGGTTACTTGATACACTTTCATCATACTTGTTACTCGAATAGGTTTCGGGAATTTGTCTAGCAAATTTCCTTATAATCAAAATGGTTTTGATTATTACTATATGGTATAATTCAAGTTGAAAAACCAATGATCATCTCAAGTACAAAGTGATTGACTCAGCATTATTTTTTCCCGAGGCGGATATGGTGTCTAGTCGGGGAGCGTTGGGGGTAGCAGGTTGCACCGTGTGTGGTCTGTCCCACTCCCGTCGGTACTGGCCATGATAACGGGTAGGGAACAGATGATGTTTGAGAGATCATGATGTATTTCTAATTATTAAAATTCGAATAGTACGTACTTTGAGCTAATACCATTATTTCAAGTAATAATCAAGTTTGATGATTGAATTGGATTGATAATTGATTTAATGAGATTAAATCAATTATATCCAATTAATACACTCTATTATAATAGATGTGTATTTTCCTTGGAAGAATTAATTACATGAATATGATTCATGATAATTAATTAAAATTTGAATATGAGGTGGAGGATCACATAAGTGACATCCATGGTCTCCCGTCAAGGCAAAGAGTTTCATCGCCAGATATTGTGTGTCGAAGATGCCTGTCCGAAGTGACAGCTCCTACATACAATCCATTTGGATCGAGCTCTTCACTTCTCGAAAGAGTAAGGCCGTATACGTAGTGATCCCAATATCAGGTCCTCATATTATTGGGGCGATATTGGATTGCGTATAGCGAGTATTAAGTATGTTGACGGTTGGTTTAATTAACAACGGGTCAACATCTCCTTCAGGGTGGTTGGCCCAGGTGTTAAAGACCGAATTGGGAAATGCAAGTTGGACTTGCAAGGCGGAATGTGTTCTTGCTTCTCTTTATTGGAATCACAGGTTCTCATATTATTAGGATGTGACAAAGATAAAGAGGAGATCCCATATCTTGCTAGAGATATAGCGGTAAGTGTATCTCTTGCTTTGAAAGTAATTAAGGGAATGAACTTTCAAAGTTGACAAAGCAATACTAATTTGATTAAAAATTACTTAATAAGAGATTTTAATTTGAATATATAATTATTTATATGTTCTAATATAGTGCATTCTTAATCTTGGAAAATGAAGTCCATGAACACAATTAGAAAGCTTCTTGAGGTCAATCAGTTGACCGTACCAAATTATTCGGATTGGATCTGAAATTTGGATCTTGTCCTTTCTGTTGAACACATTTCGTATGTGCTACCAAAGGACAAGTACGCAGACCCAAATACTACAGAAGAAATTTCATTTAATGAAAAATATGATGAAGATCATAATCTGGCAAGATGCTATATTCTTGGCTCATTGTCCAATGTGCTTCAGAAGCAGCATGTGGAGATGAACCATTACCAAGAGATTATGTTGAATCTGAAAGATATGTTCGGTGATGTCAACCACACACAACATTATAATATCATGAAAGAACTTATTCACTGCAAGATGTAGGAAGGGATCTCTGTCAGAGAGCATGTACTCAAAATATTTGGGTACCTTTCTGAATTGGAATCCTTGGGAACTAACATGGACTCGGACATGCATGCTGACTTCATTCTGCTGTCACTCCCTAAGTCTTTCAATAACTTTGTTGTATCATACCACATGAATAAAGGAAACTATATTAACGTTGAGTTATTGACTGCATAAAAGTCCGCTGAGGACGTAATGCACAAAGATAGCCCCTCTGGCAGTGCAATGGTTGTACAGGGTCAAAGGGAAGCACGGTCAGAAGCATGGTTCTCGGAAGGGCCCAACCTAGAAGAGAAAGAAGAAGAGTAAATGAGTCGGCTCATCTACTAATGCATCCACTTTGATGACGTCGAAGAAAACCATTGTCTGTCATCACTGCAAGAAGCTAGGGCACTAGAAGCGAAAATGTTCGGATTACCTGAAGTCTGTCGACAAAGGTAAAGCCTCAGCGGGTATGAAATCTACTTTCATCATTGAAACTAGCTTTCTCGTTAGACGAGAAGGAAGTTGGGTTGTTTATTCTGGTGATTCTTTTCGTGTATGCAATTTGTTGCATCTGTTTCAGGAAACTAAGAATCTAGAAGAAGTGGAGATAGTCATCTAGATGGGATCTAATGCAAGTGTTGCAGCAGTCGTCGTTGGGACCTGCAGACTATCATTATGGAGTGAAAGAGTCCTAGTACCTATAGAGTGTCTTTATGTACCTGAAGTCATAAGGAATTTAATATCTGTATCTAAGCTTGTTAGAAATGGATATTCATTCCTTTTCTGTAATAAACTTGTCATAAGTCAGTATGATAAACATAGTGCAGATGGTGTTTTAACTTCTGGTGGACTCTATGAATTGTGCATTACTGAACATGTCATGAATGTCACTACCACTAATAAAACCCTAAAAGATCCAGGGAAAATGCAAATCATTCGAATGTGATTTGGCATCAAAGGCTTGGTCATTTATCTGTTGATAGGATCAATAAATTGATAAAGGATGGACCCTTAGATATTCTACAGGTTCAATCTTTACCAACCTGCGAACATTGTATTCGAGGTAAAATGACTAGGATGCCTTTCTGTAATAAGGTTACAAGATGTAAAGGTATTCTTGTCCTAGTACATACCGATGTATGTGGTTCCTTCAGTATCGCGACCCGAAATGGATATCGATATTATTTGACATTTATTGATGACCATTCACTATACGGGTTTATCTTCTATTACGTCATAAATCTGAAACCTTTCAAAAGTTCAAAGAGTTCAAGGCTTTGGTTGAGAACCAAACCGATAGGAAGATTAAACAGATTCGATTTGATTGAGGTAGCGAGTACCTCTCAAATGAATTCAAGTAATACCTTAAAGAGAATTTAATTGTCTCCAATCTCACTCATCTTGGAACCCCCCCCCCCATTTAGTGGTGTTGCTGAAAGACGTAACAAGATCATCATGGATATGTTCCGTTCAATGATGAGCAAAGCACATTTACCTCTTAGTTTCTGGGGATATGCAGTAGAGAGTGTAATATATATCCTAAACAAAATTCCTAGCAAATCTGTGCCTAAGACTTCTCATGAGCTCTGGTATGGAACCAAGCCTAGTGTTTATCACTTGAGGGTTTGGGGTTGCTTGGTCCATGTGAAGAACATGGTTGCAAGTAAGCTAGAATCTCGCAATGGAGAGTGCTACTTCATTGGATATGTTAAAGATAGTATTGGATATCAACTTTATGACCCTGAGACCCAAAATATTTTCATCTCTAGAGATGTGAAATTTCTGGAGAATGACTTCCTTAAAATTCAAGATAAAAATGAAGTAGAGGAACTCATTGAATTCCCTGAGGATTCTGAGCTTCATGATTCAGAAACTGAAGACATTAATGAAGATGAAACACACATACCTCTTCGAAGGAGTTCGAGGGTGGTTGCACCACCTAAAGGTATGGATTCCATGTGCTAGAAGAAACTGACAATGATCCCGCTTCATTTGATGAGGCACTCGTGGATCATGACATGGATAGATGGATGCTAGGATTTTTTGTCAGAAATTGATCCATGCATAAGAATGGTGTATGGACCTTAGAGGATCCACCTAAAGGGGTAAAATCTATTGGGTGTAAATGGATCTTCAAGAGAAAGAGGGGACCTAATGAGAAAGTGGAGACTTTCAAGGCATGGCTCATAGCCAAAGGCTACACATAGAGAGAAGGCATCGACTACGATGAGACGTTCTCTCTTGTGGCTATGCTTAAGTCCATCAGGACACTGCTAGCTATACATGCATATCTTGACTATGACAACTGGTAGATGGATGTCAAGACGGCTTTCCTCAATGGATACCTCGAGGAGGATATCTATATAGAGCAACCCTAGGGATTCATAACCGAGGATGGTAAAGTCGTTGGACATGCGAGCCCATGGCGAGCCATTATGCAATAAATGTTATTGCGAATATCATTCCCTGATCTGAAATGAAGAATGAATAATTTGCATAATAGGTCCCTTAGTACAATTAGGGTTATGTACCATGGCCATCTTGATGATCATACAGCTGTTGATTCAACTATTGAATCATAGAGCCTGGTGCTTGGATGAATATCTAAAGAGTTAGATTGAGGACTCATCAAGCACCGTCAAATCAAATGATTGTTAAGAGATGATCTCCAGCCTGAGTAGGAGATGGCAATCCTTTCTCAATTAGGCTGATATCTGACCGACCTCTTGATGCAGGTCCTCTGCATAGGAATAGAGATTCGGAGGTGTCAGATTAGTTAGGTCAAAGAGTTGACTTAATGAGATCGAGATAACCAAAGTCCTATATCGTATGTTGTGACGATACAGGCATGCATCCTCTGACCGGACACAGATGTGTTACTATATGTCTAAGTATGTACATTTGGCAGATCAATAGGTTGATGACCTAACCAAGTTCTATACACCGGCGTGCTGGTGTGTATATAAGGGCATATGAGTAATACGATCTCTCAAAGGGATCATACATGTTCAATTACTGAATCGTAAGACATGAGCTCACTCATGGATATTGGGAAGAATCAAATTCCATGCGCACGATCGTTTCGCTTTAGAAGCTTGACTGAATTTGTTGGTTTGATATATACTTTTTGAAAGTATATGATCGATACCGACTCCCAATGATCGAATGAGAAACTTACTGATAAAATCATGACAATATAAAGTTGATCCAATACTTCGGGTTTATTCTGAGTCTTCCACTATGCAGGATATACAGGTATTGGGAATATCTGAGGGTGATGTGATCATAAACGATTGTATAACCATGACGCTTCCATTCCTAGGGAGTGATGAAACGGGTCTGGATTTTAGTGACTCCTCTCAGTAGAGAAGTAATCTTATCTTGGTCCAATTATTGGACATTGATCTGAATGTGATTCAGATGCAATGAGAAGATTATATTTGCGGTCTTGATTTAATCAAGCATCTATGAGAGGCCCGCGATCTTGATTTGAGATATGATCTCAATATCCAAGTCACTATACGTGGAACAATACAATCGCCCTGTCCTTATCTCCAAGTATTCGCGGAGAAAGCGCATTATCCTTGAAAGAGTTCATGGATAATTTCATTGTTGATATGTGTATCCGAGCATTGAGAAAAATGATATTTAAATGTGATTTAATTATCATGAGTGATATGAATATGATTCATATTATAAGGAGAGTTATCTAAGACAATTGAATGTGATTTAATTATCAAAGATGTGAATAATGTGAATGTAATTAATATTATTTGGGAACATGAGAATAGAGATCCAAGATGATTAAATGTGATTTAATTATCATGGATATGAATAACATTGATAACAATATCCATATTAGTCATATATATTATAAATGTGATTTATAATATATAAGAGAGAGCTATTTGTAATTTACATTTGTTAATTAAATGTCAATGTGAATTTGATTCACATTGGACATTGAATTGAAAATGTAATTTATATTTATTTTGGGTTGTGAATATGATTCACAAATTTTTTCAATGGCAAGATTGCAATGTCTACAAAATAATTGTGAATTATTTTTACAGAATAATTTGCAACAAAAGTTGTTGCATAATCTTGGAGATTACAATATAGATATGAGAGCCACCTTCCATATATATGGAGTAGACGGCCACCACTCCTATTAGGAATGTGTGGCCGTCCCCTCCTTCCAACATGGAAGGAGGCACTCTCTCTCCTATGATCTCCAAGAGATCTTGATTTAAATTGGTGATTGAATTATATTGATTTATCAATATATATTTAATCTAAATTAAATTAATTATTGTTGGTTTTTACCAACATAAATCTTAGCCATTGAGAGAAATACAATCAATGAGAGCCATTGCATTTGTGTTGTCCCATGGATTGAGATCCATGTATCCCAAAATGTTATAAAAGGAGAGGCACCCCTTTGCTCTTCTTTACACAACAAGTGAGACAACAACTCTCTCTCTCTCTCTCTCTCTCTCTCTCTCTCTCTTTCTCTCTACACGTCTACTCTCTCTCTCCCTCTCAAGTGGTCATCCACCATGGATGCCCTAGACAGGTTCTCCATCGCCGCAGCGTCGTCGTTATGTTGCCCGATCGTTTGCTCGTGGATCTCCGTCTCCTTCGGTGCGCCTCACTCATGAAGATGACATCGGATCTCGCGTGTCGAGATCAGGAGATCCATCGCTTGGATCATCAACATGGATTGCGAGAAGCACGCGGTTCATCCCCACGCTCGCAAGCGTCTCCTCCGTCGGATCGGACTTGAGACAGGAGGTCTCTTCGTTTAGAGACTCGATCACAACCACGCTTCAAGAGGTAATCCTATTACTTGTTTGTGGTTTAGACAAAACAATCCGAGAAGTGTTCTTGGATCAAGTGGTTTCGTCGCATGAAAAATTTTAATTTCCGCTGCATAGAACAATTAGTCTGACTAGTCGTTCTTTATCACATTCGATACGACACTCACACTTCCATGATGCACTTGAGGATCTAACCGTATCCTTCAAGTGGTATCATAGCCTTAGGTTGGAAGGTTTTGGATGCGATCCATGAACCGAGGATGACTTGGGTTCATTAGGGTTTGCGAACAATTTCTTGCATTTCATTTTCGCATATCTGTTTTGAGATTATTTTCGGCACTGTTTAAATTTTTAAACATGAAAAATAATAATTTTATTTTATTTCACATTAAATAAGGAAGCCGTAGGATCTGAGTTTACGTGATTTCGATTATGTTTGCTCAAGTTATGCTCGTTTTAGTGAACATGTATCCACAGTTTCGAGGACTGTGAATCTCAACGTAATTAAGATGTTAATTGCTTTTTTGAGATGCCTTGAAATGCGTGAAAATCAATTAAGTTATGTTGTAAATCAAATTAGTAAACTTTAGGAACTTACTTTGCTTAATTTGGATTTAAATTGATTGAGATATGATATTTTTAGTAAGTGAGGGTCACTGCTGGAAATACTTTCCTAATCAAGAACCTAGTTATTGTCATTTAATCAATTAGTGAAATTAAATTGTTTAATTTTTTGGAATAATTATGCATAAATATTTGTGAAATATTTGATGATAATTATCCCTTAAATGACATTGCCTTAACCAATATTTGATTAGATGTGATCTAGATCACTAATTGGTTACATGATCTACTTTCCAACAAACATGTTCCTTGAATAGGATTTGGGATTTGTTTAGCAAATCTCATTATATTGTTAATCAAAATTGTTTTGATTATTATTGTATGGTATAATTTCGGTTGAAGAACCGATAATCATCTCAAGTATAAAGTGATCTATTTTGCATTATGCTTTCCCGAGGTGGATATGGTGTCTAGTCGGGGAGCGTTGGGGTAGCAGGTTGCACCGTGTGCGGTCTGTCCCACTCCCGTCGGTACTGGCCATGATAGCGGGTAGGGTTCGTATAATGCTTAAGAAATCATGATGTATTTCTAATTATTAAAATTTAAAATAATACGTATTTGAGAAAATACCATAATTTCAAGTAATAATTAAAAAATTTGTTGGATATTAATTAGATCATTAATTTAATATGATTAGATTAATTGGAATCCAATTAAAATTTAAACACTCTATATGAATAGAGATGTTATTTCCCTTGGAAGAATTAATCATAATGAATATGTTTCATAATGATTAATTAGAATTTGAATATGATATGGAGGATCACATAAGTGACATCCATGGTCTCCCGTCAAGGCGAAGGGTTCCGTCGCCATAGATTGTATATCGGAGACGCCTGTCCAAAGTGACAGCTCCTGCATACAAGCCATTTGTATCAGGCTCTTCGCTTCTCGAAAGAGTAAGGACGTATGCGTAGTGACCCCAATATCGGGTCCTCATATTATTGGGGCGATATTGGATTGCGCATAGAGAGTTGTATTCCTGTTGACGGTTGGTTCAATTAATGACAGGTCAACATCGCCTTAGGGTTGTGGGCCCGGGTGTTAAAGATTGAATTGGGAGATGCAAGTTGGACTTGCAACGCGGAATGTGTTTCCGCTTCTTTTTATCCGAGTTATAGGTTCTCATATTATTGAGATGCAACAAAGATAAGGAAGGAGATTGCAGATCTTGCTTGAGATATAATGGTAAGTATATCTCTTACATTGAGAGTGACTAAGGGAATGAACATTCAGTGTTGACAAGGCAAGACAACTTTGATATAAAAATTCCTAAATCAAAGTAAAATATATATACACTTATGCAAATTTCTTATTTCAGATAATCCTTCATTAAACCCACTCAATGTTATACTCAATAATAACCAGTAAAATATCATGGATTGGACTCATGATCTAGATATTGTACTTGCAGTTGGACACATAATGTATGTGGTTGCAATGTGCAAGTTTCCTCATAATAATGAGAAATGACAATTAAATAAATAATAGGACTACAATCCTATGGTTTGTATGTCTCTGTAGTCTTGATATCATCAAATATGCTTTGGAAGTGACATGTCGATGATGATCATAATTGTCAATTAATCCTTACAAAATCAATGATAATATTCTAGCATACATATATGCTCTTGACATTTATCATGAATGACATGGTTCACTGCATCATGCAGAATGGTAGCTCTATAAGAGATGATGTATTCAAAATGTTTGAATACCTACCTGAACCAATTTTTTTGGGTCTAGATGTATGTAGAGATGATGAGTGTCATTATTCTACTGTCTATACTCTAGTCATTCATGAAGCTTCATGATATTCATATTGTATGAATTGAATGAAGCATGTACAAATGTTGAAATACTCTTACATTAAATTCTTTTGAATTTAACATAAGAGATTCTTTGTCTTGAGAAATGAGTTGCTTATAGATAAAGGGAGTACAATGGAAGCATGGGTCGGACCCAAGATGAGAAGGATAGTCAAAGAGTTGACCGTAGTTCTATGACTTTCATATGACATCCTAAGAGTAGGTTGAATGCCAATACTGTAATAAGTTGGTGTGTTAATAGTATGACTATCAAGTCTGTCTAGAATCCTTATTGAAGGACTCAGACAGAACATCAAAAAAATCTATATATAATCATTGACATTGATTTACTTATTTGATAAGATAAAGTCTAATAATTGTATCCCAATCTTCTAATGACACTTACAATTGGTTGCATATGTATTAGAAGATTAGAAATTTGATCTTAAAGGTTTGATAGTCATCCACATGGATATTGATGTAACTGTTGCAATAATTTCTATTGGATTGAAAGGCTTCATAATTTCAGTGGGAGAGCACTTAGTCTTAGAGGATGTCTCTATGACCTAGATATTAGAATACACTTATTATTTATTTCTAAATGTTGGAAATAAACATGAATTCTATGATAAATCTATCATAAAGAGTTATGATGGAGATATTTCAGATAGTAATCTAAAATCTAGTGGACTCCACTAAATTAGAAAATTAATGAATGGTTCATTAACATTTCTAAATACTGAAATTAAAACCTTAAGATCAATAGGAGGATGAAGATCATTTGACAATGATCTAGCATCAAGCCTTGGACATTTGTCTATTGATTTGATCAATAGACTAGTAAGAGATGAAACTTTAGAATGTCTAAAATTTCAAAACTTACATACTTATGAATATTGTATTCAAAGTAAAATGTCCAATACACCCTTCTTTAGGAATGGTGTAAGATGTCAAGGTATTCAGGATCTCATACATATTGATGTATGCGGATCATCTATATCATAGTAAACATTATGGATATGTTATATCCATTGATGATTATGTATGATATGAGATTTCTTCTCTTCACCTAAAGAAACCTTTGAAATGTTCAAAGATTTCATTATTTTGGTTTACAACCAAAGTTTGAAGGAAGATAAAATGAATTTGATCTAATCTAGGTTGCATGTATCTGTTAGATGAATTCAAAGGATACCTTATGGAGATATGAATATCATTTCTATCTCAATCCTCCTAACACACCTTAACTCAATAGAGTTAAAGGGAGATACAATTGGATAATGTGTGACATGATCTTATCAATGATGATTTTTCAGCATAATTTCCTCTTAGTTTCCAGGTATATATGTAGTAAAGACTACATTATGCATCCATAATGAGATTCCATGCAAGTAAGCTGGAATTGAGCACTAGAGAGTGCAGCTTCATTAGGGAAATAAAGGATGGTATTGGATACCTACTTTATGACCTTGAAATTATTAAAAGATCTCATCTCTAAGAATATGATTCTTAAAGGATGACTCTCTTGAGAATCAAGAAGAAAATGAAGTGTAGGAACTCATTTAATCTTGAGAAGATAATGAGGCTCCTGAAATAGGGAACTAAAAGGACAATTAAAGATGAAACACTAATACTTCTTCAAATGAGTTTGAGGATGTATTCCATGTGTCAGTTAAGTCTGACAATGATCAGACTTCATGTGATGAAGCTCCTGAGGATCATAACATGGAAAGATGGATGTTAGCAATAAAGTCTAAAGTAGACTTCAGATACGAGTGTTGTATATGGACCCTCGAGGATCCACCTATATGGGTAAGACCCATAAAGGTGTAAATGGATCTTCAAGAGAAAGAAGTCAAGATTGCATTTCTCTATGAAGACCTCTCTGAGGATATTCATATGAAGTAGCCCCAGGGCTTCATGCTTGAGGAAAGCAAGATGTGCAAGCTAAAGAATCCATCTATAGACTCAAATAAGCTTCTTGAAGTTGGACCATAAGATTTGATGAAATTATAAATGTTATGATTTCAGATAGAATCTGGATGAGCCATGTGAAGCTTAGTGGGAGTGCCTTTGTGTTCATCATGCTAAATGTAGATGATATCCTAATCATTTAAAATAATATAAGGATAATAATAAGTGTTTTCTAATCTGGTTGTTCCATAACTTGAGATATGATCTCAAGGATACCTCTTGGATCTTAGTTCTGAAGGTGTTCAGAAGCATAGAGAAGAGGTTATTGGGACTGTCACATTAATGGTACACCTTGGACATATTCCATTTTTTGGAAAAATCCAAGAAAGGCTTCCATCCCTTAAAATAAGGTACTGACCTATCTAAAGGGATAGCACCTCAAAGAGTTGAGGAAGTGGATGCTAGAACTGCTTGCACTTGTGCATCAGTTACGAGAAGCTGAGTATATGCTAGATGTCTACAAAAGCCAGATATCTGCCACGTAGTGGGAGTAGTAAACTGTTACTAATCCTACTATGGAGAGAAAACACTTGATTGCAGTAATAACAAAATCTTCATAGATGACAAGATTTTGGAGATAGTGATCTCAAAAGTCTTATCTTCAAAAGTTTAAGACTTTATAGACAGTGATCTAAAAGGTCTTGATTGTAGATACCTTAGGAGATAGAGATCTCCAGGAATAAGGGTATTCTGATAAGGATTATGAAAATATTGGTTATGATAATTATTAAGCTATAGTGTCAAGGACACTATAACTGACTAGATTGAGTATTGGTTGCATAAGATGCAACATTCGCATTGGATGCGAGCACTGTTACTAGGACATATGCAAGTGCCGTAAAAGGACTTGGTGCAGTCTCGAGGGAACAGAGTGACTGGTCGGCTTACCTAGCTATTTTCTTAATAGCCTATGATTATCACATGAATGCGGGTTTAAATGGTTAGCCCATTAATGGCTCGTTGGGCTAGTGGGAGATTGTTGGACATGCGAGCCCACGACGAGCCATTATGCAATAAATGTTATTGCGAATATCATTCCCTGATCTGAAATGAAGAATGAATAATTTGCATAATAGGTCCCTTAGTACAATTAGTGTTATGTACCATGGCCATCTTGATGATCATACAGCTGTTGATTCAACTATTGAATCATAGAGGCTGGTGCTTGGATGAATATCTAAAGAGTTAGATTGAGGACTCATCAAGCACCGTCAAATGATTGTTAAGAGATGATCTCCAGCCTGAGTAGGAGATGGCAATCCTTTCTCAATTAGGCTGATATCTGACCGACCTCTTGATGCAGGTCCTCTGCATAGGAATAGAGATTCGGAGGTGTCAAATTAGTTAGGTCAAAGAGTTGACTTAACGAGATCGAGATAACCAAAGTCCTATATCGTATGCTATCACGATACATGCACGCATCCTCTGACTGGAGACAGATGTGTTACTATATGTCTAAGTATGTACATTTGGCATACCAATAGGTTGATGGCCTAACCAAGGTCTATTGGGCATATGAGTAATACGATCTCTCAAAGGGGTCATACATGTTTAGTTACTAAACCGGAAAACGTGAGCTTACTCATGAGATATTGGGAAGAATCAAATTCTGTGCGCACGATCGTCTCGCTTTGGAAGCTTGACTGAATTTGTTGGTTTGATATATACTTTTTGAAAGTATATGATCAAGACCTAGGTATGATATATGCTTTTGGAAAGTATATGATCGATACCGACTCCCAATGATCGAATGATAAACTTAATGATAAAACCATGAAGTAGACAGTTTAATGTTGATCCAATACTTCAGGTTTATTCTGAGTCTTCCAGTATGCAGGATGTACAGGTATTGGGAATACCTGAGGGTGATGTGATCATAAACGATTGTATAACCATGACGCTTCTATTCCTAGGGAGTGATGAAACGGGTCTGGATTTTAGTGACTCCTCTCAGTAGAGAAGTAATCTTATCTTGGTCCAATTGTTGGACATTGATATGAAAGTGATTCAGATGAAATGAGAAGATTAGATTTGCGGTCTTGATTTAATCAAGCATCTATGGGAGGCCCGCGATCTGGATTTGAGGTAAGATCTCATTATCAAAGTTACTATGCATGGAACAATACAATCGCCCTGTCCTTATCTCCAAGTATTCGCGGAGAAAGCGCATTATCCTTGAAAGAGTTCATGGATAATTTCATTATTGATATGTGTATCCGAGCATTGAGAAAATTGATATCTAAATGTGATTTAATTATCATGAGTGATATGAATATGATTCATATTATAGTAAGAGTTATCTAAGACAATTGAATGTGATTTAATTATCAAAGATGTGAATAATGTGAATGTGATTCATATTATTTGGGCACATGAGAATAGATATTCAAGATGATTAAATGTGATTTAATTATCATGGATATGAATAATGTGGATAGCAATATCAATATTAGTCATATATATTATAAATGTGATTTATAATATATAAGAAAGAGCTATTTGTAATTTACATTTGTTAATTAATTGTCAATGTGAATATGATTCACATTGGACATTGAATTGAAAATGTAATTTATATTTTATTTTGGGTTGTGAATAAGATTCACAAATTTTTTCAATGGCATGATTGCAATGTCTACAAAATAATTGTGAATTATTTTTGTAGAATAATTTACAACAAAAATTGTTGCATAATCTTGGAGATTACAATATAGAGATGAGAGCCACCTTCCATATATATGGAGTGGATGGTCACCACTCCTATTAGGAATGTGTGGTCGTCCCCTCCTTCCAACATGGAAGGAGGCACTCTCTCTCCTATGATTTCCAAGAGATCTTGATTTAATTTGGTGATTGAATTATATTGATTTATCAATATATATTTAATATAAATTAAATTAATTGCTGTTGGTTTTTACCAACATAAATCTTAGCCATTGAAAGAAACACAATCAATGAGAGCCATTAGATTTGTGTTGTCCCATGGATTGAGATCCATGGATCTCAAAATGTTATAAAAGGAGAGGCACCCCTTTGCTCTTCTTTACACAACAAGTGAGACAACAACTCTCTCTCTCTTTCTCTCTACACGTCTACTCTCTCTCTCCCTCTCAAGTGGTCGTCCACCATGGATGCCCTAGAGAGGTTCTCCATCGCCGCAGCGTCGTCGTTATGCTACCGGATCGTTGCTCGTGGATCTCTGTCTCCTTCGTTGTGCCTCACTCGTGAAGAAGACATCGGATCTCGTGTGTCGAGATCAGGAGATCCGTCGCTTGGATCATCAACATGGATTGCGAGAAGCATGCGGTTCATCCCCGCGCTCACAAGCGTCTCCTCCGTCGGATCGGACTTGAGATAGGAGGTCTCTTCGTTTAGAGACTCGATCGCAACCACGCTTCAAGAGGTAATCCTATTACTTGTTTGTGGTTTAGACGAAATGATCCGAGAAGTGTTCTTGGATCATGTGGTTTTGTCGCATGAAAAATTTTAATTTCTGTTGCATTGAACAACTAGTCCGACTGGTCGTTCTTTGTCGTTTTCGATACGACGCTCACGTTTTCGTGATGCGCTTGAGGATCTAACCATATCCTTTAAAAGTATGCAGCTGAAGAAATCCATCTATGGGCTCAACCAAGCTTCTCGTATCTGGAACATCAGATTTGACGAAACCATAGAGTTATGATTTTATGTAAAACCATGATGGACCTTGTGTGTACAAGAAGCTTAGTGGGAGCGCCATTATGTTCATCGTGCTTTATGTAGATGACATCCTTATCATTGGGAATGATATAGGGATGATGACCAATGTTAAGATCTGGCTATCTCGTACCTTCGAGATGAAAGATCTTGGAGAAGCCTCTTACATCTTAGGTCCGAAGTTGTTCAGAAACCAAGAAAAGAGGATGTTCGAATTATCACAATATGGGTACATTAAGAAAATTCTTGAAATTTTCTGTATGGATAGTTCCAAGAAAGGTTTCCTCCCCTTAAGACATGGTATACACCTATCTAAAGGGATGGATCCTCAAAGTGTTGAGGAAAAGAAGACCATGGCTGGATGTCCCTATGCATTGGCTGTAGGAAGCTTACTGTACGACATGATGTGTACTAGGCCAGATATCTGCCATGCAGTGGGAGTGGTAAGTCGCTACCTATCATGCTATGGAGAGCAACACTGGAATGCAATGAAGAACATATTCAAGTATCTAAGACGGATGCAAGATTACATCTTGGTCTATGGAGATGGTGATCTCCAAGTATTGGGATACATAGATTCAGACTTCCAGTCGATATTGATGATCGAAAGTTGACATTAGGGGTTGTGTTCCTGTTGAACGGTGGTGTTGTGAGCTGGAGAAGTAAGAAGCAGGACACTACAATAGATTCAACAACAGAAGCTGAATATATTGCCACATCAGATGTTGTAAAGGAGGCGGTGTGGTTGCACAAATTTATCTTGGAACTTGGCTTAGTTTCCTCTAATACTCCCATCCCGTTACTCTGCGATAACACAGGAGCCATTGCCCAGGCGAAGGAACCCCTGTGGCATCAAAAGAGCAAGCATGTGGAAGGAAATACCACATCATTCGGGAGATTCAAAAGCGTGGTGATATCATCATCATCAAGATGGCCTCTGTCGACAACATTGTTGATCCTCTTACCCAACCTCTGACACAGAACGTTTTTGACCAGCATATAATGAGTATGGGTTTAAGGATTATTCCTGAATGGTTCTGAGGTCTAGTGGGACATTGTTAGCCATGTAAGCCTGAGGCGAACCATTCCTACAATAAATATTATTGTGATGTTTGATTTGTCAATAAAAGTTATTGATTATTTTTTCACTCCCTTTCTGAGATTAAGTGAATGAATGCACTATAAGGTCCCTATGTACAATTAGGGCTATGTACCATGGCCATCTTAATAATCATACATTTGTTGATTCAATAATAGAATCGTAGAGGTTGGTGTTTGGATAAATATCTAATGAGTTAGATTGAGGACTCATCAAGCACCGTCAAATGATTGTTAAGAGATGATCTCCAGCCTGAGTAGGAGATGGCAATCCTGTCTCACATAGGTTGATATCTAACCGACCTCTTGATGATGGTCCTCTGCATATGAAAAGAGATTCGGAGGTGTCAGATTAGTTAGTTCAAGGAGTTTACTTAATGAGATCGAGATAACCAAAGTCCTATATCATATACTATCGCGATATAGGTGCACATCCTCTGACCGGAGACAGATGTATTACTATATGTCTGAGTATGTACATTTGGCAGACCAATAGGTTGATGACCTAACCAAGGTCTATACATCGATGCGCTGGTGTGGATGAAAGTGCATATGAGTAATACAATCTCTCAAAGGGATCATAGAGGTTCACTTAAGAACCGGAAGACATGATCTCACTCATGAGGTGTTGGGAACAAATTCCATGCATGGTCGTCATGCTTTGGAAACATGACAAGAATTTGAAGGTATGATATATGCTTTTGGAAAGCATATGATCGATACCAAATCTCAATGACCAAGAATGAGAAACTTGATGATCAAACCCTGAAGATGACAGTGTAAAGTTGATCCATATTTTCAGGATGATCATAGGTCTTCCAGTATGCAAGATGTACAGGTATTGGGAATACCTGACGGTGATGTGATCTTAAACAATTATATAACCATGAGGTTTCCATTTCGAGGGAGTGATGAAACAAGTCTGGATTTTAGTGACTCCTCTCAGTTGAGAAGTTATCTGATCTTGGTCCAAATGTTGGACATTGATATGAATAAGATTCAGATGCAATGAGAAGATTAGATTTACAGCCTTGATTAAATCAAGCATCTGTGAGATGTTCGTGGGATTTGGATTTGAGATGTGATCTCAATATCCAAGTCACTATACGTGGTACAATACAATCGCCCTGTCCTTATCTCCAAGCATTGATGAATCTCGTATTCATTATGCTAAAATTGATCAATTAGGCTATGTTCCCCAAGATTCACATGCATTTAATCATTAATAGAGCATTATTAGCATTCATACATGTGTGAATAACGTTTGCATTTCATCATGCACAATTGCATTAAAAATTCCATTTGTAAATTAGCCCAAAAAGCCGCTAACTTATCACATTTGTAATTAATTCATCCTAACTCCGATTGACCCAAACCACCTCCATTGTGTAGATATTACTAACGAGAATAAATAAAAAAATTTACTAACTCAAATAAGTGTCAAATAATCCCAAAGTCTAATTTCACTTCTGACTGACTAAAATGAGCATATCTCCCACATGCAGTGTCCGATTTTGTTCTACTCACTTTTAAAGTACTCCATTTGAAATACCTTCAAAACAAGACCAATCTCGTAAAAATCGGATCTCATATGTGAAAGTTGGGTTTTGGGCCTATTTTGCGCATTTTGACTTTTTGCTATTTTTGAGCTGAGTTTTTATGTACATAATTTACCTTTTAATTTTATTTATTCCTCAATTGTGTCCTTTGATGAAAGTTTTATTAAGCAACTCAAAAATCCAAATCCAGATTAAAATTGAAATCAAAGAAACTGACTGAGTCCAAGTGTCCGTTGTGAGTACAAAATTTGTGTGTTTCTTACTTCTATTTTATTTTCCTATTTTCTTATTTATTAAAAATCCAAAAAAATCAGATTAGTGTGTAAATAATTTTCTTGTATTTTATCGTATTTTTTCAATAACTTTTATCCTCTCTAAAACAACCAAAAAATACAAAACCTCAAAAATCAGGTTTCTATACATGTGGAGAACTCCAAAAATTCCACTTCGCACAGATGACCTCTTTTGCTCCCGATCCTTCATGACAGTTGTATATCTCGTCGAGACGAACAACTTTCGTGAAGGAAAATTTTATATCCGAGGTCTCCTATTTATTTTCTATTTTTCTTCATCTTTAAATTTTGAAAATTTTTTGGGTGCCACGTGGCACCCCACTTCTCTCTCCATGCCACCCCGGGTCACGTGTCGAGCACATGACCCGATCTCCTCCTACCCCCAGTCGTTCCAACACCCGACCTCCCCCCCCCCCTCGTTTCCCATCCTCCCCCTTCCATAACCGTCGGCCTCCTCTCCTACATGTAACGCCCGCCCCCTCCATGTCTTCGGCCATTATGAGGCTGCCCCTCCTCGCACTTACAAACCCCCCCCCCACTTCCGACCACGGCATCCGCCATTCCTCTGATGGCTGGTGACAACATCCTAAATTGGCCTGATCCAGTGGCCAACTTTGACCTCTATCGTTGCTTCGCGTACCAAGCGACTGAGCCTTGTTGTGCCTCGCCCACAACTGAGGCACTCACCTGGAGACCGCCCCTGTGAACTCCTTTCAGGCGAGTCGACCCCCCCCCTTCACCTCCTTCTCTCGATCCTCGTTCTCTTCCATCTCCGACAACCCACTCGCCGAAACCCCTCTCGACTCTTGCAAAGAGTCGATCTCCAGAACCTTATCTCTCTTGCCTGCATAGCCTCTCTACTTGGTCATTCCCCTTCCAATCATTGGGATAAAGATCGAACTCGTCGTGTTGTATGTTGCTTCTGCTTATAACCTTGCAGGTACAACTGACGGACTCGGTCTTCGTTTCCGCCTTGGTCACCGAGTCGCGCGACCTCACTCTCGTTGTAGCAGCCCGCTCCGGGTAACTTCGGCCAGTCTCTCCCTCGGGCACGGAGGCTTGCGCGGGGAGGTAGCAGTCGTAGCAGAGGAGTGCGGAGGGCCGCGGGTGGCCAGGAGGTGGCGGAGGAGGGCCGGTTGCTGGGCAGAGGTGGCGAGGAGCGGTTGTGGAAGAAGGGGCACTATCGGTTGGGGGCGACAGCGCCGCGAGGGTCGGTCGTGCACGGAGGAGGAGGCCGGGCGGCGCGCAGCCTGAGGATGCCGCGCACGGAGGAGGAGGCCGGGCGGTGCGGGCGATGATAAGCCGCGAGTGGGAGGAGGTGGGTTCTACCCACCGCTACCATGGTTATTTTTTATTTTTTTATTTTTTTGATTTTTTTACTGATTTGATGCAAAGAAACTTTTTTTAATAATTTTTTAATTTTTTTAAGTAGAGAATTAAAATGAATATATACAAAAGGTGGGAAAAAAGGGTAGAGGAAAGATGAAAAATATGATGGTAGTGTGGGGTGATTGTGGTTTGGATGTGGTGTGCTAAAAAAATTAGCAAAGATATAAATGATGACAAGATGAAAATACTTACCTATGATGAAGACGGTCGCCTATGATTTTCCTTCGAAGCAAGGTCTACGCTCGAATCATCGGCGAGCGATGAGTTCGAGCAGTGTACGTATGCAGCTGCGATGTTGGCCAAAAAGCCAATGGATCTCACCGAAGAGAGGGTTGTCGTCGCTCGATCGCGGTTGCATCGCTGTCACCGATTCAACTATGAGAACTAGGCTCTCCTCACATAAAGATGGATCAAGTGAAAATGAGGAGGATGGGATGTATATAAAGAGAATACACGAGAAGTTATTAAAGTGGTGGAGTTGAAAGGGAGGTTGTATTATTAATGGAGTTCAATGGGTAGTTATTAAAAAATGGTGGAGTTGAATGGAGGATAGTGGTAGAAGAGAAGTTATTGTAGAGAATGGGGAATTAAATAATAAAATAAATAATGATATAAAGTTGGCTACTTTAAATACAACAAACAAAAATATAAAGAAGGAAAAATAATGGAGAATTTACAAATGAATACATACAACATGTACAATTTTTTATTTGCTTTTCTAATATGTATTTTTTATTTTTTTATAAGAGATATTTACAACATAAAAATACAATAAAATAGCATAATCAAAATACAACACAACCATCATTTTTTTATTTTTACTAATTAAGAAAGATAAAATAAAAAATAAAGAAAGAATGAATATATACATAATATACAATGTACATCTAGGTCCCAAAACCCAACTTTTGCAAATGAGCTCCGATTTAAATAAAACCATTTCCGTTGGATAGATAATTTTCTAACTTAAACTTTAAAAGTGAGTTCAGTGAATTTGGAGTTCATACGGAGCGGGAATTTGGCCTGGAAATTGGACCTTACGACTTTTTCCCTTTGGGATTTAGGAGTATTTGTTTGAGGTGAAATTTATTTTATATTTTTTGTATTTTTATATACATTGTTATGAACAAGTTAGAGAAAGAGTTAGATAAAAAGGAGTTGAAATGAAATTATTAAAAATACATGAAGTTTTGGGCTATTTACATGTGAAAAACTCCTTTAATTTTGCGGCTTTTATTGTTAATTTATTTTGTATAATACAATAATTAGTACATTTTATTTACAAGAGACATTTGTTAATTTACTGATTTTATGGACATTTCTCTGGGATTTTACTCAGGGATTTTGCTAAGATCAAGATATTGAGATGATGAATCGTGGATTCATCACCCTCCCTATACTTAAACTTTGCTAGTCCTCAAGCAAATAAAGAATGAACAAGTTGGGTTAACCCCTGACTGTGCATGTGAATACAAGACTTGATCCGTTCAAGAACTCTCGGTTTTAGAGGTCCTAAAATTCTAAGCCAAACCAAGCTCTAGTCAAAAGATATCCAATTTCCCTAATCATTAGACTCTCTTTGTATACTATATAGTAGGGGTATGGCATTAAGTATTTACTGCAGTTACAAGAGTAGAGTCACAATGTCACCCAAGGCTCCAGTCCAAGAGACTCTCCTAAGAACCCGACCCGAAATACTAGGGAATAAACCATTGTTTGCATCCAATCCACTGTCTCTTTAGTTGTCAGACTTAAAAGTGTAGATGGAAGGATAGTTAATGGAGGGCACAGGATTGTGTCATTTCTTCTCTCTCTCTCATTAGAAAGGATCCTCTCGAGTGCCTTATTACTCAACGCATATTTTTGGTGTTGATAAGTGCGTCTGTCAAGAGAAGTTGGAGTTATCTGCACATTTTTTCCTGGGAGTACATCGAGATGTGCCTTTTTTTAGTATCTATTATACCTTCTACACCCAGACTTGTAGCATTTACGATACAGAGCCCTTTTTTGGTGCTAGTCCGACTCCTGGTCCAAATAGCGGTGGTCCAAGTAGACACTTTGAAATGGTTGGGAGTGCTCGCAAGTCTATTCTGGACCATCACAAGTCTTGTGTGAAAGCGAATGTGTCAGGAATTAATCCAACTTATTAGTTAGTTTTTTTAGTTTTAGAAAAAGGTTTTTGATTTTTTTTAGTCTATTTTGTTTTTTTGACAAATAAAGGAAAATAATTTTTTTGTTAGAAAAGTTTTTTTTGTTTTGCTTTTTTTGAAAAAGATAAGTAAAAAAGAAAGGACATTTTTTTGAAAAAGATTTTTTAAGCAAATAGGGAAAAAATCAATTTTTTTGAAAAGTTTTTTTAAGAGAATTTTTTTCGAAAAAGATTTTTAAGTTTTTACCCACCCCATAATTAGTGTATAATATATACAAAAATATGTGAGAGTACGAGCTATGGGTAAAGTATATATGTAAAATATACACGCCCCCTATACTTAGCATGTGTTATGCCCTCAGAGCACAAGAAGCGAGAAGAAGACATGGCTCGTGCTAAGCATAGGATGGCTATAATAATAAAAAGTATAGAAGTCGATTCCCCCCACCCATACTTAGGCAGCCTAAGTGTAGAAGAAGAGCAAAAATGGGGCAGACGAGGTCAAGAGGAGAAATGGATGAGTATATACACATGGCAGGCATCGGTTCCCCCTATACTTAGGCTCTTGATCAGCCTAAGTATAGGACAAGAGTAAGTGTGAGAACCGATGTGATCTGGAGAATATACAAAGAAGAAAAAATATACAAGAGGAAAGAATCTTCTAAGATGTTGAATCTTGATGCTGCATCTTCATGAAGAGAAATATGATGTATATGCTCTGTGCTCACTCTGCATAAAGTTGATGACCTCGACTTGGACTAACTGCTCTTTCAAATCAACAAAATGCTTCAATAGTTGTCCATTTAACACATGAGATTGTGCACCATCTGTGAGATCTGCTATCTCTACACTTCCATTCTCGTGCACTTTCTTAACAACAAAGGGACCCGTCCATTTAGATTTGAGCTTCCCATAGAACATCTTCAACCTGGCACTAAACAACCATACCTTTTGTCTAGGGACAAAGTCTTTGCACCTAATGTCCTGATCATGTCATCTCTTTACTTTGTCCTTATAAATCAAACTGTTGTAATATGCCCTGTTTCGGATTTCCACGAGCTCGTTCAAGTTCAAGTCTCGACAAAGTTTCCCTAGGTGACAACTCCAATTAATCTTCTTAATTGCCCATTCGGATTTATGAATCAATTCTGCGGGAAAATGGCATGGCTTGCCATATATCATTCTAAATGGTGAAGTCCCCAATGGTGTCTTGTAAGATGACCTATAGGCCCACAAAACTTGGTCCAAGAGATGAGACCGGTTCGTCCTATCAGGACGAACCAATTTTTATAAAATACTCTTCACCTCTCTGTTCGAAACCTCTGCCATGCCGTTGGACTGTGCATTGTAAGGACTAGTAACTATATGCTCAAATCCATAGTCCTTAGCTAAAGATCTCATATCTCAGTTCAAAAAGTGGCTACCCCCATCAGATATCAAAACTTTTGGGACCCCGAACCTAGCAATAATATGATCTCTCACAAACTTACAGACAGTCTTGCTGTCTGTGGTTCAGGTTGGGATAGCCTCCACCCACCTAGATAGATAGTCAACCGCCAATAATATGTACTCATGTCCTTGACTGTTGGGAAAGGGACCCATAAAATCTATGCCCCATGCATCAAAAACATCACAAATAATCATCAGTTGCATGGGCATCTCATCTCTCTGTCCAACTGTCCCTCCCATCCTTTGACAGATAGGGCATGACCATACAAAATCAATAGCATCTCTAAATAAGGTCGGCCGATACAATCCACATTGAAGTACTTTGTAAGAGGTTCTCTTTCCCGAATGGTGTCCTCCAGCCTCAAGTGATTGATAATATGTGAGGACACTCTGGTATTCCTCCTAAGGAATACACCTTCTTCAAACACAATCCGGTCCTTCGAAGAAAAGGAAAGGATCGTCCTAGTGGTATCTCCTCGAATCCGACTTCAGTTGATCAATGCTGCTCCTAGTCCAACCATGGGGAACCTGCTTGGAGACAAGATATTTCACCATGTTGGCATACCACGAGAGTGAGTCAATAACACAAATTGACTCATCTGGGAAGGTCTCTCTAATCCGCTCATAATCAGGAAGAATCCTTAAGTTCAATCCAAGAAAGGTGGTCAGCCACAACATTCTTCACTCTAGGTTTATCATTAATCTCCAAATCAAATTCCTGGAGGAGTAAAATCCACTAAGAAGACGCGCCTTCACGTCCTTCTTTTCCATTAAGAATAGAATGGATGTGTGATCAGTGTAAATTGTCACCTTAGAGCCCAAAATATATGATCTGGACTTCTCGAGGGCCCATACTACCGCGAGCATTTCCTTTTCAGTCACTGTATAATTCTTCTGTGTAGGATCTAATACTTTGCTCCCATAATTGATAGCAAACGGAATCCTTCTCATCGTTGTCCTAAAATAGCTCCTATAGCAAAATCTAAAGCGTCAGTCATGCTCTCAAAGAGGAGAGACCAGTCAGGAGCTTGTAGGATAGCTGAGGCAGAAATCTTCCTCTTCAAGAGCTCAAAGGCCTCCAGACACATGTGATCTACAATGAACTCTGTGTCTTTCCCTAAGAGATCAGTCAGTGGGCGTGCGATCTTCGAAAAATCCTGAATGAATCTCTTATAGAATCCAACATGCCCTAAGAATGACCGCACTGACTTCACGTTGGTAGGTGGGATCGAGTTTCTTGATAACCTCCACCTTGGAAGGGTCAACCTCCAATCCCCTTTGGAGATGACATGCCCCAACACGATACCCTTCGTCACCATAAGTGACTCTTCTCCTAGGAGAGTACCAGATTCACCTCTCTACACCTCGTGAGGACTCGGTCCAAGTGCGCTAAACATGTATACAAAAGAATCATCGTGGATCGAGAAGTCATCCATGAACACTTCCAGGAAATCTCCCACCATCTCGGCAAATATGGCTATCATGCACCGCTGAAATGTGCACGGGGCTTGTGAAGCCCGAATGGCATGCACCTGAAAGCATAAGTGTCAAATGGACATGTGAATGAGGTCTTTTCCTGGTCCTCAGGGGCTATAGCTATCTGGTTGTAACCTGAGTACCCATCAAGAAAACAGAAGAACTCTTTCCCTACGAGTCTCTCCAAGATCCGATCAATAAAAGGTAAGGGAAAGTGATATTTCTTGGTCGTGGCATTCAGGTTGCTTGTAGTCAACACAGACACGCCACGACGTAGGTACTCGTGTTGCGATCTCTACCCCCTCCTCATTGGTGACCATCTGAATTCCCGACTTCTTCGGGACAACATGAAGTACGGCCACCCACTTGGAGTCAGAAATAGGGTATATAAACCTTGCTTTGCACCATTTCTCAATCTCTTTCTTCACTACTTCCCGTAGATTGGGGTTAAGTCTCCTTTGGGAACTCACGGGAAAGTCTCACATTATTCTCAGTAAATATGTGGTGTGAGAAGAGAGCGGGTTGATGCCCATGAGATCCGATACTGTCCAGCCTATTACTTTGCGGTTCCTCTCTAAAACTTCTAACAACCCTAGACTCATGTTCTAAAGTCAAGTATGAGCTAATGATGACAAGATATCTCTCTTTGGGTACCGCAAAAAAGGCGTACTTGAGTATAGGAGGTAGTGATTTCAGTTCTTGCAATGTGGTATCATCAATAAAATCTGGTTGAACTGAATCTGAATCTGGTTCCGTGCTGCATGAAGGTGGGCTAAGCTGAGTAGTACTCACTACCAACTCAGAAGTATGGGGAGTCGGGTCACCAAAGAAATGCGGTTTCGGCCAAAGCTGCGTCCGACTCATCATCTATATCCCATGATCGTTAAAAAGAGGATGGAATCGACAGATCCAGATGGAACTTTGTGTCATCGTGGGAATAGGTAGATGCATCTCCCTAAGATCAGACAACATCTGGCAAACTGGATCATCCACTATACCATTTCCAGATGAAAGGGACTTGCGCCGTCCCTGAATGGAAATCTGTCCCCAAATCCCAATTGTGCTAATCATACTGCAATCTGCCTCTGAAGATAAGTACTTTGTGCTACTCTCTGAATCAGGTCGCTGACACTTGGTTTGCTTCATCTCAAGGTTCACTTCTCTGTCTGGAGAACGGAACTTCATCATTCCTGTACCATAATCGAAAGTTGCACCTGCAGTCCTAAGGAAGGGTCATCTGAAAATGGTCTGAGATTCTCTCCAATGATTGGGGGTCTCCATGACCAAGACTATGAAGTCAACCTAATAGTTCTGCCCCTCAATCGAGATAACGACGTTCTTCACTTCTTCCTTAGGTCTCTTCACCGAACGATCTGCGAATTGGAGTAAAGCTATACATTTGCGAAGTGGTCCCAACTCCAATTCCTGATATAATGGTAAGGGAAGTAAGTTGATTGAAGAAGTGTTATGTTGTCAATACGACTCTCCACATAGTGAGCACCCATGTCTCTCTTTTTCCTTGGCAAAATCTGATTCTTGAGACAATAGGTTGTGGCTACTGATAAGACATGTGTCTTTATATTTCGGTTATCTTTCTTCCTGCTAACCATTGTAGGTGTGCATCTCACCTTAAGGTATTTTTGGAATGCATGATGGTTAGCCACATATTCATCAAATGGCACCTTTACAATGTATGTTTTCTTTACAAATTGTGCCATATCGAGGTCATCTTTCTGAATCTTTTTGATGCGCTTTCCTGACGTAAGAGCACGGGGGAAAGGGATTTGAAGCTAGAGAAACAGAAGATGAAGAGTCTGAATCATGAACTGAAAGATGATTCTTGGCACTAACTGAAACAGAGTTCTTCATACATGAATCTTTTCGATGCAACATGGAATCGAAATCTAGACTCTATCTACTATAGGTTGTGGAATAGAAGCTGGAGTGGTATCTGCCACACCTGGAGATGCAAGTTCCTCCATAGAATCAGAAGATATCCATGCTGTCGATGCTGCATACGTGCTCTTCTCCTCCTCTCGGCTCCCTGAGTAGAAATCCTCACATGTTGCTGATGGGGCTCCAAAAATATGATGCCTCTCCTCCTCGTCCTTTGAAGACTCCTCAGGTAGAGCTCCAGAGATGCCCCTCCTCGTGTCCTTCGCCTGGTCAGGTACGGTCACCAGTCTTTCCGCTTCTGAGTGACATGTGGTTAGCATCGTCACACGAAAGAATCTCATGTTCAGATCTAGGAGATGCTGAATAGTATACCTGACCAAAGTGCTCTGAGAACTAGATCGGTTCAGGCTATTAGGGTTAGCCTTAACTTGGGCTGGAATAGAGGTGGAGGGTGTTGTCTCCTCGTCTTGCCATCTGGATAGGTAGTTGACATCCACCTGGTAATCATGAATTTCATTTCTGTAGAAACGGAGCTCATCGAGTATCCGATGTTGTATATTCCACGGGACTAGACGATGAAGGAAGTGGATAAGATTAGGAAGAAGAACAGGAAGACTGGCCCTGCTGGCTAGGGGTACTGCCTATGTTGTTGCTGCTGAGGTTACGGGCCCTGCTAACCTGCCTGGTAATGGCCCTGTCGGCCATACTGCTGGTACTGCTGTCGTGGCTACTAGGGTGGCTAGAATCCAGGGCTCTGCTGTAAAGGAGGTGGTGCGGAGGTGGAATGCGGTGTTGTGAAAGGTCGGGGGACGCTGATAGGTCTGGAGGTCTCCCGTACTTCCCTTCCTGATAGGGTCCTGAGTATATCATATCCCATTCACTTCCCAAACTGGTGGAGGCTCCTCCTGAACTGTCTCTGCTAATGGAGGTGGCTGCTGGAAAGAGTGAGCGTAGGATTGGTCATGCTTCTACGGTTGGGGTTGCCCTGACACCAACTGCTCCTGAATATGGTGAACTCGGTATACGGGAGCTGAGGGTGCAGTCACAACAGGTATCATTACCTTAGATACCCTATCAGTCAACTCCTCCATTTGTTTTGGAATCTTGGAGACACTCCGGTCCAATTCATCAATTCTCGTGGCAATCCTCTCGACTACAGTAAGCTTTTCAACAAGGAGTCCCATGTCCCATGCTAGGGATCACGTCCGGTGAGAGATCGACTACAGCTGATTTTCCCCCCTCTAGATGAGAGTGAACTGGGGGATGGTGTATAGGCCCTGCTGGCCATTTGTGAGTGGCTAGTTTCAATCATCTGCTTCGAATACCTTCCAGACGGTATCCGCTCCTCGTAATATATAGCTGCCTCCACAGGCAACGTTCACTAAACCCTGCATCTCAGGGTTGAGACCAGTAAAGAATGACTGGACCAAGATATTGTCATCTAGTCCATGACAGGGACACTTCTGCAGGATGTCCTTGAATCTTTCCCAAGCATCACAAAAGGCTTCATGGGGTAATTGGGAAAAACTCGTAATTTGCGTCCTCATCATGTTAGTTCTACTTAACAGGTAGAACTTCTTCAGAACCAGTCCTTGAACAGGGCATAAGTGGTGACGGTAATCCCAAGATTTTTCACCCAGTAGTCGGCTTTTCCACCCAAGGCAAATGGAAGGGATTTGAGCCTAATATAATCCTGGTTAACATTATTATGTTTGAGGTTAGCACAGATGAGCTCAAAGTCCCTTAGGAATGATTATGGCTCCTCAGAAGCATTCCCATCAAAGTGTGGCAGCAGGTTCAGAAAATGCAGCTTCAAGTCAAAATCAACAGTGGGTTCGGTCGGACTCAAGTAGTTCCGAATTTGATATTGTCCGTGGTTGTACGTCGCACCCATTGGTGGTTCGACCCCAACATTTAACTGTCCTAACTGAGCTCTGAGAAGTGTGTGTTGCTGCTCAGATGCAGCTAATCTGGCTAGTATCATTCTCATCGGGTCTTCATGATTCTCTTCTTCCTCGTCTTTCTTTCTTTGGAGGCATTTTACTTGAATCTTCGTTATTTCCTACATCATCACGATGTTCTTGATTAGAAAAGGATTTATGAATCAAGATATTCTCACTAAGGCGAAGGCTCTTCCTTGGTGAGGTGGGAAGAGAGAAATGGAAAGGGTTTGAGAGTAACCATCCCAAGAGTGGGTGATCCTGGGCTCAAGAGGGTCATGAGTCCAGGTTGGTCCAAGTTGCGCATGGACCTGTGAAGACATACTTCTTCGACGGTTCAACGAGAGATTCGTAAAGTCCGAATAAATATCCCCTTAATCAGTCATCTTTGATGTCAAAAGAACCGATTAGAACATGATATTCAATGAGGCACTAGTTCTATGGTGCACGTAAATGTGCAGAGTAAACTCACACAATACAAACGCAATCAAACCCTCAATTTCACCAAATCAACACATGATGGTCGTAAGCGTTCAGCCGAATTATCTTGTCATTTTTAGTTGGTGATAAATAAAATCTTGAAAAGATTAAGGAGCTGTTAGGTGCCGTATTTTCCTACAGACTGGCCCGGTTCTTATGACTAGTTCGACCAACTTTCAACCAGTATAGGAGTAAGTACAAGTCAGAGCTCGTTCCTTGAGGACTAAAGCACCTTTTAAACCTCCCACACTACCAAGGAAGTTCGGACCTATAAATACGGCTACCTGTATTTTTCATTGAAAAGTAGCTAATCGCCTGAAAATAAACCAGTAGTAAGTAAGAAATCCTAGCTTGGCTCTAATAGGGTTGTCTCTCTCTCTCTCACTTGCAAGTAAAACAAACAATCAGGGCTTTATGCGCTCGAGAACATGGGTTCTTTTTATTCCAATTTTTTAACTGACCTTCTCAATTGAGTCCCAATTTTAGAGTTAAGTTATCACTTGGAATTTAATATGAACATAAAAACACGTCTACCATTCAGTCCCAGTTTCCTTTTTGACCTTAAGTTATTAAACAAGAGGGAAATCAGAAATCAGAATGCAAACGAGAAATTATGATGCATGCTCAGAAGAAGGTATACTATACTTACAGTGAATCCTAGCACTCTCCATGCGTTATGCAAAATTGAATTTGTAAATATTACACTCATTGCATGCAGATCGAGAAAACTGCATCTAAACAATATACTATTAGCGGGGAAGAATTAATTTAATTTGAGCTAATGAAAATTGTGATGATGAAATTGGGTTTCATCACCCCCTATACTTAAACTATGCTCGTCCTCGAGCATCAAAGAAAAATGAAGTAGCTGGATTAACCCCCTTGTGCAAGTGAATACAGGATCTGATCCGGTCAAGTCTACTCAACTTTAGAGGTCCAAAATCCTAGAGTTCAACCCAGCCTTAACCAAGAAGCACCCAATTCCTCTAATTTTCCATACTCTCTCTTATGTATGTATAATCTAAAGGATATGAAATTTAGTGTTGACTGCAATTCCGACAGTAGAGTCAAATCGTCACCCAAAGTCTTGGTCCGAGAAAATATCCTAAGGACCCAATCCTCAACACTAGGGATAAATCAAATCTTGCATCCAGTCCACTGTCTCCTTAGTTGTCAGACTTAGAAAATGAAGATGGCAGGCCAGTAATGGAGGGCATGGGATTCTGTCATTTCTTCTCTCCCTCTCATTGGAACAAGGATTCTCTCCAGTGCCTTTATTACGCAACACAAATTTTTTTGGTGTTGATCAGTGCGTCCGTCAAGAGAAGTTGGAGCCGTCTGCACTTGTTTTCCTAGGAACACACCGGGGTGTGTCTTTTTTGAGTATCTATCGTACCTTCGACACCCAGACTTGTAGCATTTACGATGCAGAGCCCTTTTTTGGTGCAAGCCTGACTCCTGGTCCTAATAGCGGTGGTCCAAGTGGACACTTTGAAATGGTTGGGAGAGCTCGCCTTTGGTGGAAGCTCTTTTGATAATTGACTTTGTGGAATGAGAGCTTTTCTTTAACATTTCATTGATTTGTAGTAATTTTGGCTAGCTCCATTGCTTTTACCAAGAGTTGGTGCACACTGATCAACAAAATTTTTTATTTATTCACACCCTGGCACTTAGGTCAATATCAAGAGATTAGTATAACAACTAAGTTCTCATACTGGCTAATATTTGCTGACACTCAGGTTTCCTGAAGCCTTCAAAGATTTTATCCCATCCTCGAGCATCATTAGATCAAATCCAGACTTGAATCCCTCATCCCAATCCCTCAGGTGAAAATTCAACTCATCTCATAAAAACCGCAGTCATGTATGTGATGTGCTGATCATATTCTTTTTGTCTGAGACTAAGCATGGAATATAACATGCAAATCTAGAAATCTAGGGAAATGTGGATGATTAAGTCTATGACCCTAATGGCTAAGGTTGGTTAACCTAAAATCTCAAAGACCCCATAAAACTAATTCTCCTTGAACATTTCAGATCCTGGGTGTTAGGACTGCCTAATCTCAATTAAATAGATGCATCTGCATTCAGCCAGTATGGATGTAAGTACAGGCCAGAGCCCGTTGCTTGAGAAAGGGGCCTTACGCGATGTCCTCTAAACCATCCAATCTGCTAAGGGAGAACCCTCACTGAACGCGTCTACTTAATTGGGCTTAGTAGTCACTAATGACTACTAAAGGGTTTTTCGATTTTTCTCATTTTTATGGATTTTTTAATTTAAAGTTAAAACACATGTTAGACTCAACTTTCCTTGAAAAGAGATAGAAAATTTTCAAAACCATGTCACACAAATAGTTTTCAAAACATTTTTCAAAAGATTTTTCAAAACAAGAAAATCTCATTTTTAAAATCATTTTCGAAAATATTTTTATCAAAATAGTGTAACATAATATCGAAAAGTCGTGAAATCATTTGAGTCCTCTTGGTTCAAAAGATTGTACTTTAGCCAAAAAGTTTAAAATTTTTCAAAATTTTCAGATTATAGCTAAAGTAAGTATACGGTATATACGGTATACCCCCCTATCATTAAACTTTGCTATGTCCTCATAGCACTAGATGATACAAGTCCATAGGTCCATTTAAGTATAGAGAAATATACGGGAGCTAAGATGGGCTCCCCCTATACTTAGGTTAGAAATAACCTAAGTATAAAGGCAAGGAAAGATGAGTAGAGAAATGACAGGGACTGGGGCCCCCCCTATACTTAGGCTGAGATTAGCTTAAGTATGAAGATGGAATTTGATGTTGGGAGGGACCCAAGGTGAACGAAGAAGAAGGATGGATTTACAGATGAACGGATGAATCTACGGAGAGTGACTAAGGTTTTGGGGAGTATATCGAAGCAATCATGGCTCAATCAAGCAAGCAAGACCCTTAATTTCACCAACTCACACATGAAACCAACCGAGGTTGGTTGATTATCTTGTAGGTTTTATTGGTGATAAAACATTTGATATTTACACGGAGAAAAACTGTGAAATGAAAATCAATGCGTACGCGAGGGTGTTGCTCTCCCAAAACCAAAGTTTTACTCCATTTTATGTTGACTTGCAATTAACAGTCCCAATTTTTATTTAATGTTGTTACTGAATTAAGGTTAGCACATAAATCAAGAAATCATCGTCTACCGTTCATTCCCATTTTCCATTAACCTAGGTGATCAAGCTAAGTGGGGAAACCGAGAAAAACCATGCATTCGACAAAAACCGCAATCTAGGCTAAGCGAGAAATCATGTAGTGACTTATCGAAAAAATCCGTGAAAAAACTTGGGTCGTTTTGAAAAACCGAAATCAATATGTATGCAAGTCGATAAAAGCCGCACCTAATCATGCTTCTATTAGCAGGAAATGATATCCATGAATTTTGGCTAAGTGAGGCGAGATTATGTGCGTCTATATCTTAGTGTGTCCTACCTACGAGCAAGCACGTAAAAGATGGAAAATGAAAATATGCTCAAGGAGCTGCATGCCTGGTCCTAAGTCGACACTCAAGTGGGGACAATCCCCACACAACCACATATTATCGTTCATTTACAAACACGAGTCTTCGATCGAAGACCGCTGTAAAGATGGTTATTACACGTTGATGCATGGAAATAAAAATGCAAGACTTTTTTTGTTTCTTTTCTATTTGCTCCAAGTGTGCTTCTGCGGCTCTTTGCAGCGGGAAGCATCGGCTCCTCGCCTCCTTGAACACCAAGGGCCCTGCCACAAAAACAATGGTTAGAGATCGATAGAAAAGAAAATTTTATGATGCAACATAGATGAACAAGTTGACCTATAAAAATGAAATACTTAATAAATTAAACAAAATTCTAAATCATATAAGAAATGAATCGTGTCACAGGCAACGGCGCCATTTGACGAACCGCAAAATCAACCCTTTAAGAATGCAGAATTAACACCTGAAATAGTCATCGCAGTCGAGCCAATTCAGGCTCATCAAAAACCATCTGATTTAAATTTATCAATCAAAATGAGATTATCGTGATTTTTTTTATTTTACTTGGCAAGAAACCAAGGTCGAACTCAGGGACACGAGCCTCTCTCGGATTATTCGGATTTTAGTCTATCTAAATAAGTATAAAATTGAAGCACATATAGGTTAAATCATGCAAGGAGACACAACAGTGCATTAAAGACATGCATTTTTTTATATTTTAATCATGCAGATAAATGCCATGAAATGCATGGAAATATGCTCGAGACCATAAGTAAATGAGCCATTGAAATATACGTCCATTCAGGATTGAAATAAGAAGCAATCTTTATTCATGTAAAATTAGGCATGAGAGTCAAGACACTTAATCAATAAAATACTTCTTCAAATTTCATATTGTTTATTGTGAAATTAAAGCATACCATAAGGAAGATAATAAAGAGAGCTCCAAAATGCCACTGAAATCATCTCAATTGGAGTTACGAGGCTCAAGATATGCATGGAAGAATCCAGGGGTATAAGTGCAATAAAACATAAAAAGATAACTACAAACAGACCCTGGGAGAGACGAAAATGTAATAAAAATAAAGAACAAGTCCTTCCATGTAAATAAGCCACACGCACGGGGGTATATTTGCAATTATTTAAACTCGCAAGGGTACGAGCGCAAAATGCCCCAGACGCGTATGGTACTGCACGTGACTTTGGACCTGTTTGCAAATTTGGAGACGTCCGAGGGCTTTTCTGCAATTTTCCTAGAACAGCACGTGCTAGGCACGTGCCACCAGGCTCGGAGGATGGAAGAGGTTCGGCGCTGGTTCGGCGAGCCTTGGGTGTTGGCTCGGGCTCGGTGTAGGCTTGGTCAGGCTCGGGCACGGTTCGGTTGACTCGAACTTGGAGGTCGGGGATTGAGGCTCGGGACATCCCTGGCGATGATGCGTGGCTGCTCATAAACCATCCGATCCCAGACGATCGGATGGCTCCTGTCCGCTCCAAGAATCGTTGCGTGACCTCATCTGGGTCGTTGGATGGTCACCGGACAAATTCCATCCAACGGTCGTTGTACCTCCATCTTCATCTACAAAGGGCGGCGGATTCAGAGCTCCGACGAAGGAGCTCCATCTCCGCCGCTCGCCTTCGGCCACGGTGGACCTCCCCCGAGCTCTAGGAAAGGTCGTCGATGAAGCGGGGAGCTCGGGGAAGGTGCTGGCGTCTTGGCTCAGGCCATCGGAGCTCTGAAGTTGAAGGCGACTGTGACAAAGTTGGCTCCGGCGAGCTCTCCAACCATTGAAGAAGTTATCGGCCTGTAGAGTTAGGTACATAGCCGAAGCAAGGTGGAGTGTGTGCGTGTGTGGAGTGAGAGCTCAGGTGGGGCAAAGAAGGCGGGAGCTCGAAGCTCCTCTACCGCGAGGGCGGAGGAGATGGATGGAGGTGGTATGGGGATGCGAAGGATGGGAAAGATGAATGGGGGTTGGCGCGTGAAGGGTGAGTGCTTGGCGGAGCTCTAGGAGCAATCAATGGAGCGAGATAGGGGTTGTAACAGCCTAGAGAATTGCAAGAAATTAAAAGAAAAATACAAAGAGGGATCGGAGGACTTACCTGACGTCGGGGATGGAGCGGAGGCTTGGGCTGGGGCTCGATTCAAGCCCGGGTCTTCGCTGAACACCGTTAGCCGGTCAGTGCAGCTCGGGCGGATGCGAGGCGTCGTAACTCCGCCGTGGAGGTCGAAGGGTCTACACCGGAGGGAAACGGTGGTCTTCGCTCGATGCTCTCTCCTCCCCCTTTCACAGGGAGGAGGAGGAGGGTTGGGCCATCCCTCGCATAAAGGTGGACAAGGTGGATCAAGGGAGGTGGTGGTGTATTTGAAGAAAGAACATGGCGGTTCCGGTGGTGAAATCGTGGATTTCGATGAAGAAATGGGGCGAGTGGAGAGGCGTTCGTGGGGTAATGGATGACTGGCGAGGACGAGGGATGACTGGCGATGGTCGTGGAGCTTCCAGATAGTGGAGGTGGTAGCTGGAGACTCGTGGAAAATGGAAAGGGGCTAGCTCGTGCGAGAGGTGGAGAACGTGGGCTGGAGGTGGAAGACGATATGCGGGCCGTTGGATTTTGAGATCCAGCGGCTAGCATTTGGGCGTTGCGCAACGGGTGCGATTAAATCCAAGGCAACATGATCGAAGGGCTGCGGAGCTGCCACGTGACAGGTGCATGGGCAGGCGGAAGCGAGCAGCTGAGATGTGAGATGGAGATGATCTAATGGTGGGGAGTTTAGGCAACGATAGACGGTGGCGATCCCACAATCAGACGGTCATTGGGCGGTCGAACAGGTGACAAGTAGCGCAAGGGGACATGAGGAGCTAACGGATGATATAGATGGGCCAAGGGCTTGATCAAATGGTTGAGAAAGCTGGCGCACGTGGAGACAGTGAGATCATTTGATCAGAGGGAGATCCAACGGTCTAGGAAGGGGGCGGATAAGACAAAGAAGCCCGGGCCACGTGGCTCCCCCAGAACAGGCCACGTGGCCCAATCAGATTATTAGGAACAAGAAATTGACATATGAAGGTCAAGATGGCCGAATTTAAGAAAACTCAAAACATGAAAGTTGTAGATCTCGATGAGATCTACAAGTTTCATGTTGACAAAAACTGGAGATGAGGTCAAACAAAGACTCAAAAGATTTTAAAGGGTATTTTTAAGGTTAAAAATACCACGGATTTCAGTTTTGTCATTTTTTTGTGGTTTTTAATTTATTAAGGACTCTGATAAATACAAGACATTATCTCGGTTTTATTGACAAATAGCTTAAGCAAGGGGGTTAATAAATGGAAATTGTGATGATGAAATTGGGTTTCATCATGCCTCTATACCTAGGATCAAGTACATCCTAAGTATAGCAAAATCATAAGTTGTGGAGAAGAAGCGAAAATCGGGTATGAGATGTAAGTGATGTCATTCAAAGATCACATCTCATACAAAATGAAATGGGCAACGTCAACAATAAGCGGATCATGATCAAGATATGGCTTCAGGCATTGACCGTTGACTCAAAAGGTGGAATCGAAAGATAATTCAGATATATCAATGCTGCCATTATTGTGCACCTTTCTGACCAAGTATGGTCCCTTCCATTTACTATGTAACTTCCCAGGAAATTATCTCAACCTAGCATCAAATAGCCATACTCTCTTGTTCGTCTCAAATTGATTATGGCTAATGTGAGAATCATGCCATATTTTCATTCTATCCTTATACTGTAGGCTAATTGAGAAGGTTGTGTCTCTCAACTCGTCCAGGGATGCCAATTCTGCGTTCCTTTGGTCTCCTACACTCTTGGAATCCAACAATAGCTCAATAACTGCCCCAAGTGACTTATTCTTGATTTCCATGGGTAAATAGCATGGCTTGCCATAAATGAGTTGAAAGGGAGATGTGCGCAAAGGTGTCTTGAAGGAAGTTCTATAAGACCACAAGATCGAGTCCAAAATCTGTAACCAATCCTTTCAGTCTGGACGGACAACCTTCTGCAAAATAGTCTTAGTCACCTGATTTGAAACCTCAACAAGACCATAAATCTGTGGATGGTATGGAGTGACAACTCTATGGTCAATGTTGAACTTGTTAACAAGGGCCCTTACCTTATCATTGATGAAATAAGTTCTCCCATTAGAAATCAAGATTCTAGGTATCCTGAACTGTGAAATGATATTCTTCCTCAAAAATTTATAAACAGTCTTTGCATATGTGGCTCAGGTGGGGATGGCCTCAACCCAATGACTAACATAATCTACAACAAGAAGAATGTACTCAAATCCCTGACTCTTAGGGAACAAATCTCTGAAATAGGTGCCCCATGCGTCAAAAACCTCACAGTAGTGAATGGGATGCATCGACATCATATCTCTTTGTCCACAAGTGCCCATCCTCTGAAGGTCAGTACATCTCTTCATGAATTTGTCTGAATCCTTGAAGAGGGTAGGCCACCAAAGATCAAATTGGAGAACTTTCTGTGATGTCTGTTTCCCAGAGTGATGTCCTCCTACCTCAAGCTTATTGTGGAATACACCGATGTCAGATGCTATCCCCCCTTCGTGGTAAAGGGTGGGATCCTCCCAATGGTACGACTTGGCCTTCGTAAGAAAGGTCTCAAGTCATTGCCTGGGCGAACCTTGTGAAAATTTCATGGTAACAAGATAGTTCACAATGTCAGCATACCATGGGAGCGAGATGATAACAAGAATCGCCTCATATGGGAATGGCTTAGTGATAGATGTGGTCTGATCAGAATCCTCAAAGTTCTCTAATCGGGAGAGATGATCCGCCACCACATTCTTAACTCCAGGATTTTCCCTTAATATCTATGTCAAACTCTTTAAGCAGAAGGATCCATCTGGTCAATCTGGTTTTGGTATCCTTCTTTGCCATGAGGTATCAGATGGCAGTGTTGTCCATGTAAATAGTCACTTTGGAACCCAGAATATATGATCTGGACTTATTAAGAGAGAATACTCTAGCTAGCATCTCCTTCTCTATCATAGTGTAATTCCGTTGAGCGGCATCCAAACTCTGGCTAATGAATGACAAATGACAAGTTATCCCTCCTCTGTCCAAGCATTACCCCTACCGTAAAGTTAGAAGCGTCTGTCATGATCTCGAATGGGAGAGACCAATCGGGTGGTTGAAGGACAGGAGCCTGCACAACTAATCCCATGAGAGTCTCAAATGAGAAAAGACATTTATCATATACAAGGAACTCAGTGTTTTTTGTCAGTTGATCAATAAGCGGTCGGGCAATTCGGATGAACTTTTGTATGAATCATCGGTAGAAAATGACATGCCCTAGAAAAGACCGCAACTATCGCAAATTGGACGGTGGATTAAGCTTCTTGATGATGCTTACCTTGGCCAGATTGATGTCCATGCCCCTGTTGGAGATGATGTGGCCAAGGACCATCCTTTGAGTCATCATGAAATGACACTTTTCCCAAGATAACACAAGGTTAATCACGATACAGTGTTGAAGTACTCGATCTAAGTAAGCAAGACAAGCATCAAACCCATCGCCGTATACCGAAAAGTCATCAATGAAGACCTTTAAACATTCTCCTACCACGTCTGAAAAATGGAAAGCATTCACCTTTGGGATGTAGCCAGGGCATTACATAGACCAAAGGGCATCCGTCTAAAAGCATACATTCCGAATGGACATGTGAACGTCATTTATCATGGTCTTTGGTCGCTATTGTCACTTAATTGTACCCCGATTACTCATCAAGGAAACAATAATGACTCTTCCCATATAACCTCTGAATAATCTGATCAATAAATGGTAGCAGGAAATGATCCTTCATGGTGGCCTAATTCAATCATCTATAGTCCACATAGACCATCTAAGAAGTGGGTACTTGGGTAGCTATCTCTGCTCCAGACTCATTCATAATTGTGGTGATACCCGTCTTCTTCGGTACCACGTATAGTGGACTAACCCCTTTGGAGTTAGAGATAAGGTGGATAAAATTGGCGCTCCACCACATAGATATTTCCTTCATGACTACATCTCTAAGATTCGGGTTCAGCCTCCTCTAGAACTCGCATGATGGCTTGGTGTCATCTTCGAGATATATATGTGGTGAGAGCACAGAGCCAGACGTATCTCCTAGAGATCATCTACACTCCACCCAGTTGCCTTGCAGCCTCTTTCAAGAACTTCCATCAAACGAGATTCTTGGTCTTCAGTCAAATCTGCTGAGATGATGACTGAGAACATATATGGCTCACCTGCAAGGAACCTATACCTCAAGCTCTACGTCAAGGTATTTAATTCAGGACAAGTGGGAGCTGACAGATATGGTCTCTGAAAAGTCTGCGTGAAAGCTACCAAATCTGCATGGGAGAACTCTTGATGAATCTGTGAATCTGACAAAGACAACCCTGTTAGTGTAGCTATCAACTGTAGTAGCTCGATCTACGTCCTAGCTGTGGACTCTGTGGTCATCAGAAATGGTATAATCATTGAAATCCTGCCAATCAAAATTGGTATCTGATCCCGAGGGATCTAAATCCGAATCACAAGAAATATATTGTGCTTTTCTACTCTGATCACAATCATCAGCCTCTAAAGTGTCATGTGCTATGAGTATGCTCTCTGAACTCTCATCAGCTGTCATATATGGCCTTGCAGTCTTTAAAGGTGTAACAAGAGCTCATGAAACTAGATCTGTCCAAACAGCTTCATCATCTGTAATCACAAAATCACACTCCTGGTGGACATCTAGCTCGGTCATCTGCTTTGAATCGGTGATCTGCTCTGAGAAAGCTGAGTTTCTGGATATGATCCCCTCCATCATCTCTATTTGTATACTCTCTCCATCAACATGAAAGTATACCTTCCCGCTATCATGATTGGATACTGCCTTAGATATGGCCAAGAACAATCATCCTAGAATGATGCTGGTATGGGTCTCATATTCAGGAATCTCCATGTCCAGCACACCGAAGTCCATGGGGAATTTCATGCCTTGAATTGTGATAACAATGTCCTTTAACATCCCCTTCGGACTCTTAGCAGATCGATATACAAACTGATGGATTGTCCTACTCCATTTAAGAGGGCCAAACTCAAAACAGTCAAGTAAGTTAGTTGGGAGGATGTTAATCAAGGAACCACTATCTAATCGAGTCTAATCGAACCGTTACTCATGAATATGGAATCTGACATAAGGAGAACATGCATCAAGTCCCTTGGCTGGCAACCGGTTCTGTATGGCGAAACACATGGATTTCTTCATTGTGATTCCCCTTCTTCCTATGAATGGTGGTATTCTCTCTAAGGTTAATCTGGAATAAAGGGAAGTGCTCAAGTGCCTCCTGAAGAGTCAGCTGGATCAAAATCTGTGTATCACTTGCTCGTTGAACTCTAGTTGTTGTCTCTTTTTAGGATTTTCTGCTTTGGCGCCCTTCCTTAAGTAGAAATATTGAGGAAAGGGTATAAAGGGACCCTCTTCAAAAAGACGAGGGTCATGAGTAGGTTCTTTGGCATTTAGAAGACTAGAATCCATGCATAAATCATCAAGTACCATAGATAGACTCATAGAAGATATAAAACCTTTCTTTTATTCATATTATTGATTTTTAATGTTTTTCCATTTTTTGTGATCTTCCAAATATATCCTTAGGTACATAAAAAGTCAACATAACTGAAGGAATCTTTGTGACATCAGTACCACTGGTAACATCTAAACTTGCGATATCACCACCACGCTCCGCCCTATCAACTGGAATACGGGTGGCTTCAGTACCATCGTATGCAACTGGAGATTCAATAGCCACACAACCATCGTCGGGATCAACATCCATGTTGGCTTCAACACCACCGTCATCATCATGGTGCATGGCATCAGTACAGCTACTAACTTTGTCTGGCGCCCTAGCATCTGTAGTGGTCTTTCGCCTAGATGAGTCGTCGCCAGTTGGCTTCCTACCACTCCTAAGTGTCACAAAATCAGCTTCAAATATAGAATAAGTGTAATCTAAAATAGAAGAGGTGGTCTTTGTAGACTGTACCTGCTCAGCCTTTCTCTTTAGATTGTTCAGGTTAGGTTCAATCTAAGTGAGTATGGCGTCCTTGCCCTTGATTATTTCACTCATTTCCTATCGAAAGTCATCCATCTCCTGCTGGAAGGTAGCCTGTTGGTCTGTCAACATGCGAGCGAGATCATCAATTGGTTGGGTTCTCATATGAGTGACCTGAGAACCGGATGGTTGCCTTGTTAGAAATGAGGTTGACTCTCCTGGTAGTGAGGAAGAGGCTAGGAGTACTACTGATGAGGCTATTGGTGCTGCTGGTAGTACTTCTGATTAGGCTATTGTTGCCTCTACTATTGTCCCCAATATTGGGGTTGAGGATCGTGCTGCTGTTGTTGGGAGTACTGGGGTTGGTGTGGTTGGTTTCCTTGCCCTGCCTATACTGGGAGGATAGTGTTGGGATGAAGTGCCTCCAGTAGACCATCGGAAGTCGGGGTAGTTGATGACCGAAAAATACGTGAAACCAAGATCTGGGTGAGGTAGAAATAAACTCAAGGGTCGTTGTGACCCGGATCGAGAGAATCGGTCAACAAGAAAAATAAGGAACCACCAAATATAAAATCAATCAAGGAAATCAACAACAGACATCGCTATCTTATTAAACTGGTATAGCAACCAGGGTCGGACTCAAGGAGCACGGGATGGCCGAGACCGCCTACGAAGTAGTCAAAACCAATAAAAGAAAGGAGAAAATTTTTTTAGTGGATTTTAATGGTTTTTATATTTTTTGTGTTTGTAATTATGTAAGAAAATGGGAAAACAAGCAAATTCAACCATTTATTTAAACACCCAAAAATGCACAGAAAATTCAAATAAAATTTTTTTTGTGTTTTTTATGTTTTTAAGTGTTTTTGGAAATTTATGGGGATTTTATAATTTTTATTTGATTTTCTAAAAATGG
This sequence comes from Ottelia alismoides, assembly GCA_037367405.1. Taxonomy (NCBI): domain Eukaryota; kingdom Viridiplantae; phylum Streptophyta; class Magnoliopsida; order Alismatales; family Hydrocharitaceae; genus Ottelia; species Ottelia alismoides. Next base: position 130,754 of record JAZKJV010002553.1, on the reverse strand, counting down.
AAAAAGAGGAAAACAGTGGGTTATTGTGCAGCCAGACATGAAAGACAATTTAAAATATGTAATTGGTCTATAAAAATCTGGGTATAATTTTTATGAAAAATATAGCAAAAACTAAGCTACAGAAAAAGAGTTTGTATTTTTTTGAATTTTATAGAATTTTTAATGATTTTTATAAGATTTTTAGGGTTTTTCAATTTTTAGGGGTTTTATAAATCCAAATGAGCTAAAAATTGGATAAAAGGTAGAAAACAATAAATTAACTATCCCTAATTTTTTTAGAATTTTTAGAAATTTTTTTATATATTTAGTTGATTTTATTTTTCAAACAGTAGAAAAAATATGTGTTTTTGAATTTTTAAAAATAATAAAAAGCCAAAAAAATTGTACCAAAAAATTAGTGAAATTTTTACACAGTGACAGGAGCCACGTTTCTAAATTTCACTCGATTTAAAGTTTATTTGCTATTTTATTCAACAAATAAAATAGCTACAGCATACAGGGACCTAAATGTAAGAAAACATAGTTCGGGGTGCTAGATATTAACACGTGCGAAAACCTTAGGGTTCAAATCGCAAAAATCCCAAACAATCAACACATGTTCAATTAAAACCACGCACAGGAGTATAAATGCAAATTTCAGAAACTAAATTCCATTCAATAACATAAACAAACCCCAAGCCCATACATGTAATTTGTCCAAAATATCATGTGATGATGCACGTGTTCCACGTAGACAAGGAATAAAATGCAAATAAAACAAACATAGGGTCCCAGATGTTAATTATCTAAAATAAAAACAACGCACTGAAATATTTACAGGACTATTCTATAATTACAGAAAAAGGAGGGGCCTAAATAAAAATACCCCTTTATTAATGATCGACGGTCGAAGGCGTGCCACGTGGAGATCTGACGGTGGGGATGCGTGCACGCCTCTTCACTGGATCGATGCTCCTGATCTGATCCTCAGATGGATCAACGGCTAGGGACGCTCTGCAGATGAATGGCTATGATCTGATCGGGCGGAGGAGGTGCGATCGGACGGCAACTGGAGCTCCTCCAAGAACAGGCCGCCGGCGAACTTCGCCAGCCCAATCCGCGCAGTGGAGGGCTCCGATGAGGCTGCTGAGATGGGGAAGAGAATGCGCAGGCTGGTCCACAGCTGGTGGGTGGCTCCGATGAGGCCGGGAACCACCGGAGTGGCCTGGTGAGGAGGTCCACCTGAAGCTCCTGCTCCTCGACTGTAGGACCTCCAAATGAGGCCCTTTTGGCTTCAATCCTGCACAGGAAGCTTTCTGGGTCAAGGGCAAATTGCCTCGACCCATTAGCGGGTGACGAGGGGGGTCGAAATGAGGCAGAGCGGAGGTCTCCGGCGAAGTGACGGTGGAGGAGACCCGAGACTTGGTTCTGGGGCGAACCAAGGTGATCGGAGGTGCGGAGAAGATGGAGAGGAGTCGCGTGAAGGTGAATCGGGGGTCCGATGATCGAATGGGGTGAGCTGATCGGAGTGAATCAGCTGGCGAATGTCAGCGGCGCAAATTGGGCGAAATGGAAATTAACCTAACCTAATGGGTATCGGGGGTACCTGATGGCTGCAATCGACTGTGCTGGGGATCAGGAAGCTCCTTGGATCGTCGCCTCGATGGCTCGTTGGGGCCAGAGGCTCGAGCTCGCTCGGCGGTGGAGCACGACGGCGAAACCACCGGATCAGTGGCTGCAGACCTTCCCTCCTCGCTGCGACACTCTCCTCCGATAGCTGTCACTCTAGGGAGAGGAATGGAGCTCCTGGGATAGGAAGGTGATGGCCAAAGATGAGAGAGAAGTGCGGAAGAGCTCAGACCTTATAGTGGTGAAGATCCGGCAAAGAAGAGGTCGGGCAGGGCACGGTGGTGCACGGATCCCTAGATACATCCCCGGGCGAGGGTCTCGGATCAATCAACTCTAATCGGGGCCCGGGGTTTTAGGATATGGGAGGCAGATCAAATGGAGAAAATTAGGAGAAGTCGGGTCAAACACCGATCCGCCTGGAAGGGTGTTCGCGGGGGAGAATTGACCGAGGGTCAACAATCCCCAGTGGACCAATCACATTATTCCATTCTTTAATTATTTGTAAATTCATTTAAAATTAGTAAATGATTTTATTTCAAAAACGTTTAACCATGAAAAATGTTTATTATTTTTCAAATTATTTTTTTATTATTTTTATTTATATTTTTGAAAAATAAATAATGTATTTACATTATATTATTATTATATATAGGTATATATACATATGGATTTTTTATTTTTATTTTTAATTGTTTATTTTTGTATATTATTCCAATTTTATATTTTATTTATTTACAACATAAAATTGGAATAAAATGGTATTTTTATTTTATTTTTATGATTTATTTACTTTATATAAATAAATAGATCTATATACAATTGTACATGGTATATATATAAGGTGGAAATGATTTTTATTATTTTTCTTTTTATTTTGATTTTTATAATTTCTATTTTATTTTTATAAATATGTACAAAATGTGAGAAACACCTTTTTATTTTTATTTTGAGGAAAATAAAATTATTTATATACATAGGGTTATGTACAAGTATGATTGACCTTATCTCTCTCTACTTGGATTCTTTTGTAGTCAGGCCCATGCTGAGCCCTTCCTTGGGACTAGGTCGCTCAACATTTATTATAAATATTTCCCTCTTTTCCTTGTGTTTCTTTATTCCTTTATTTTCACACAAAAACATGCTAATTATGCATAATTACAAGATGCATGCATTTTGACAATTTATGATATTTACACATATTTACATGGCATTTTGCTGAGGTTTCTAGCTAAAATAAAGGAATAAAGAGTGATGAATGGGGATTCATAACCCCCCTATACTTTACTTTTTCTAGTCCCTTAGCAAACACATATTTTAAGAAGAAGTTCAAAAGAGAAAGAAAAAGAAAAAGAGGAGAAATCAAGGTTGATTATTAAACTTTCCATCATTAAATTAAAATATGGAGCTCAGTCAGACCTTTTGATTATTAATTTGTCGGAACCTTATTTGGACTCAAGCTTAAAACTTAACAGCCTCTAAGTTCTACCAATCTATGGTCAAGACTCCTTAATAAACCAGACCAGAACAAGTTTACATACACAAACTCTAATGACCATGAATCTTTCCTTGTACTGTATAAGTGATATGTAGCTTCCCACCTCAGAAGTAATAAAGAAACAACCTCCCCCAACCTGGCAACTCTAATGCCTCGGTCTAGCAACTCTTTCCTCGAGAAGTGGTGTATTCCCTTCTAAGTTCAAGTGCAACCAGCTCAAGAAGAGGGGGAAGAAGAGAATGGACCATGACCAGTGTAGCCATGTATCCTTGGGAGCTCTAACCAGTGTAGCTGAGTCTCCCGCTGCAAGCTTCATGAGATGGTCATGTATAACATAAGCTTTGCTTTATTTGACTATATACACTCCGGTGGGATTATTAAATTTTCAATCCGACCCACCACTTTTTTGGAGTTCTTTTCTTTTTGCACATTTTTTTCATGTGCATCTGTACAACATATCTACATAGTGCAGCATATATACAAGGAGTTTTTCCTCTTGAGCCAGTAGACTATCCATCTTTTGAAGCTTTATTGCAACCCACAGCTTCTGTCTTTAGACTTCATAACCACCAGACCATGTTGAGACGCACTTCCTTCACTATAAGAAGAAGAGAGGCTTCGCCTAGAAGTACTACCCTTATATACTACCCCAAGCCAAAGGAAACTGCCTCCTCACCACCTCATCCGTGGAGAGCTATGTGTGAAGTGCTGGTGCAAGTAAAGCCATTATCTCTGAGAGTCATGCGTATGTTGTTAAGTGCTCTACGTAGGCTCCTCAAGATGACATATGCTCATAGCCTAGTGGACTCAAAGAATTAAGTCCCAATGGACCTGAAAAGTCTCAATCCTAAGCCCTATAAGGTTCCTCTTAGAATTAGGTGGATTAAGGTCTTAACCAAGCTCCATTTGTCAATTTAATTCCAGGCCAGTTTAAATGTCAACTATGATTTGGAAAAACTGTGCAAGTATTTACAAAGATGCTATTTTACAAAATATTTACACATGTGCAAAATTTTTGAAAAATGTTTGAAAACATGGATGTATGCATGAAAGAGAAGTTTTGCAAAATATTTAAAAAAATTTACACAAGGTTTTTGCAAACTTTTTGTTTTTCAAACATTTTACAAAAATTTTGTACTCTATACATAATTTTGATATGAAAATATTTACACACTATTTACACAAAAAGATTTTACAATCATTTGTACAAAAATAATTTTTATAAATAAATAAGTATGTACAAGAAGAATTTTATGTACAAGGGAAAAGTTTTTAAATTTTTATGGATTTTTAGCCATTTTTATTTATTAACACACTCACACAAAGTACGAGTTATTAACACACTCATACAAAGTACGAGTTATGGCTAAAGTATATATGGAATATATACGACACCCCCCTATACTTAGCTCAAACGATGTCCTCAAAGTGATCAAGAGCGATGACGAAGACATAACTCGTCTTAGTATAGGGAAGTGAAAGGAATGGCTATATACAAGAATGAATGAATGGAATGAAGAGGACTCGGTGTTTCCCCCTATACTTAGGATCTAGTAATCCTAAGTATAGCAAGATGTACATGAAGGGAAATCCGAGTGGAAGGATGTACAGGGTCTACCCCCCCCCCATACTTAGGGTGAAATATCCCTAAGTATAGGCAGCAAAACAGGGGTAGAAAGAATCAATAGAATACCCGAGAGTCCTACACCCCCCCATACTTAGGGTAAGGTACACACTAAGTATAGCATAATCATAAGATGAGAAAAGGGGTGTGGGACTAAAGAATAGAGTGGTGAGTATTCCCGCCTGTTACGCAGGTGACCCGGGTTTGATCCCCGACAACGACGCCATTCTGATGATCGAAAAATCCGTGAAACTAAGATCCGGGTGAGGTAGAAATAAACTCAAGGGTCGTTGTGACCCGGATCGAGAGAATCGGTCAACAAGAAAAATAAGGAACCACCAAATATAAAATCAATCAAGGAAATCAACAGCGGTCCTCGCTATTTTATTAACCTGGTATAGCAACCAGGGTCGGAATCAAGGAGCACGGGATGGCCGAGACGGCCTACGAAGTAGTCAAAACCGATAAAAGAAAGGAGAAAATATTTTTGGTGGATCTTAATGGTTTTTAATTTTTTTTGTGTTTGTAATTATGTAAGAAAATGGGAAAACAAGCAAATTTAAAAATTTATTTAAACACCCAAAAATGCATAGAAAATTCAAATAAAATTGTTTTTTATATTTTTTTATGTTTTTAAGTGTTTTTGGTAATTTTAGGGGGATATTATAATTTTTATTTGATTTTCTAAAAATGGAAAAAGAGGAAAACAGTGGGTTACTGTGCATCCAGAATTGAAAGACCAATTAAAAATAAGTAATTGGTCTATAAAAATCTATGAAAAATATATGCAAAAACTAAGCTACAGAAAAAGAGTTTGTATCTTTTTGAATTTTATAGAATTTTTAATGATTTTATAAGATTTTTAGGATTTTTCAATTTTTAGGGGTTTTATAAATCCAAATGAGCTAAAGATTAGAAAGAAGGTAGAAAACAACAAAACAAACTATCTATTTTTTTTAGAATTTTTAGAAAAGTTTTTATATTGTAGTTGATTTTCTTTTTCAAACAGTAGCAAAAATACGTATTTTTGAATTTTTAAAAATAAAAAAAGCCACAAAAATGTACCAAAAAATTAGTGAAATAAATTTCTACACAGTGGCAGGAGCCACGTATCCAAATTTAACTCGATTTGGAGTTTATTTGCTATTTTATTCAACAAATAAAATCGCTACAGCACACATGGACGTAAATGTAAGAAAACATAGTTCGGGGGGCTAGATATTAACACGTGCGAAAACCTTAGGGTTCAAATCGCAAAATCCCAAACAATGAGTACATGTTCAATTAAAACCACGTACAGGGGTATAAATGCAAATTTCAGAAACTAAATTTCATTCAATAACATAAACAAACCCCAAGCCCATACATGCAATTTGTCCAAAATATCACGTGATGTGTTCCACGTAGACAGGGACTAAAATGCAAATAAAATAAACATAGGGTCCTCGTGCAAATTATCCAAAATAAAACAACGCACTGAAATATTTACAGGACTATTCTATAAATGCATAAAAAGGAGGGGCATAAGTGAAAATACCCCTTTATTAATGATAGACGGTCGAGGGCGTGCCACGTAGAGATCTGACGGTGGGGATGCGTGCATGCCTCTTCGCTATATCGACGCTCCTGATCTGATCCTCAGATAGATCAACGGCTAGGGACGCTCCGCAGATGAATGGCTATGATCTGATCTGGCGGAGGAGGCGCGATCGGACGGCAACTGGAGCTCCTCCAAGAACAGGCCGTCGGCGAAGTTTGCTAGCCCAATCCGCGCGGTGGAGGGCTCCGATGAGGCTGTTGATATGGGGAAGAGAACGCACAGGCTGGTCCGCAGCTGGTGGGTGGCTCCGATGAGGCCGGGAACCACCAGAGTGGCCCAGCGAGGAGGTCCACCTGAAGCTCCTGCTCCTTGACTGTAGGACCTCCAGATGAGGCCCTTTTGGCTTCAATCCTGCACAGGAAGCTTTCTGGGTCGAGGGAAAATTGCCTCGAGCCGTTAGCGGGTGACGGGGGGTCGGACTGTGGCGGAGCGGAGGTCTCCGGCGAAGCGACGGTGGAGGAGACCCGAGCCTTGGTTCTGGGGCAAACCAAGGTGATCGGAGGTGTGGAGAAGATAGAGAGGAGTCGCATGAAGGCGAATCTAGGGGTCCGATGATCGAATGGGTGAGCTGATCGAAGTGAATCGGCCAGCGAAGGCTGGCGGCGCAAGTTGGGCGAAATAGAAATTAACCTAACCTAATGGGTATCGGGGGTAGCTGATGGCTGCAATCGACTGTGTTGGGGCTCAGGAAGCTCTTGGGATCGTTGCCTCGATGGCTCGTCAGGGCCAGAGGCTCGAGCTCGCTCGGCGATGGAGCACGGCGGCGAAACCACCAGATCAGTGGCTGCAGACCTTCCCTCCACGCTGCGACACTCTCCTCCAATAGCTGTCACTCTAGGGAGAGGAATGGAGCTCCTGGGCTAGGAAGGTGATGCACAAAGATGAGAGAGAAAAGCGGCGGAGCTCAGACCTTATAGTGGTGAAGATCCGACAAAGAAGAGGTCGGGCAGGGCACGGTGGTGCATGGATCCCTAGATAGATCCCCGGGCGAGGGTCTCGGATCAATCAACTCTAATCGGGGACCGGGGTTTTAGGATAAGAGAGGCAAATCAGTTGGAGAAAATTAGGAGAAGTCGGGTCAGACACCGATCCGCCTGGAAGGGGGTCCGCGGGAGAGAGTTGACCGGGGGTCAACAATCCCCCGTGGACCAATCACATTATTCCATTCTTTAACTATTTGTAAATTCATTTAAAATTAGTAAATGATTTTATTTCAAAAAAGTTTGAACATGAAAAATGTTTATTATTTTTCAAATTATTTTTTTGTGATTTTTATTTATTTATTTGAAAAATAAATAACGTATTTACATTATATTATTATATATAGGTGTATATATACATATGGATTTTTTATTTTTATTTTTAATTGTTTATTTTTGTATAATTTTTCTAATTTTATATTTTATTTATTTACAACATAAAATTTGGAATAAAAGGTATTTTTATTTTATTTTTATGATTTATTTACATTAGTTAAATAAATAGATCTATATACATATGTACATGGTATATATACAAGGTGGGAAATGATTTTTATTATTTTTCTTTTTATTTTGATTTTTCTAATTTCTATTTTATTTTTATAAATATGTACAAAATGTGAGAAACACCTTTTTATTTTTATTTTGAACAAAATAATATTATTTATATACATAGGGTCATGTACAAGTATGATTGACCTTATCTCTCTCTACTTGGATTCTTTTGCGGTCAGGCCCATGTTGAGACCTCCCTTGGGATTAGGTCACTCAACATTTATTCTAAATATTTCCCTCTTTTTCTTGCGTTTCTTGATTCCTTTATTTTCACACAAAAACATGTTAATTATGCATAATTACAAGATGCATGCATTTTGACAATTTATGATATTTACACATATTTACATGGCATTTTGCTGAGGTTTCTAGCTAAAATAAAGGAATAAAGAGTGATGAATGGGGATTCATCAGTGGTCACGACAGATCTCTGGTTGTTGTTGGTACTAGGAGTACCAAATCCCGTTCACTTACATCAACAACTCTTGTTGCTGATCGGGTGATATACCACCATCTGAGTGTCTGAAGAGGATGGTGGTAGCTGGTTTTGCTGAAGCAGATGAATGGGTTCCTTATGAATATGATGGACCTAACAGTATGAGGCGGAATATTGTGAAGCGTTGCTCCTCGTATCAGTCCGAGACCTAGAATGCAGCTGAGAAGTCATTTGTGCTTCTTGGAGAGACATGATCTGGGTCTTCAGGTCACTCAATATATGGGCTAGCTCATTAATCTTATTGAGCTTGTCGAGGCCCTAGCTCGCCTTCTTCTCAATGATCTCTATCCGATATATATGTTTTGGTTGATGATGCCCATATCGTCAACTAAAGACTCTACTAACATTGTTGTCATAGAAGAAGTGGAAGGATCAGCCTCAATGCATGCCATCCTCTAGTTTGAAGTCACCTGTGGGAGAGGCTTCCCTTGAGTATAGACACGGGTCGGGGACATCACTATATAGTTTTCAGTCATCTCCTCATAGATGGCCCAAACCTGGTCTTCGTCTTTGGCAAAGTAGGAACCTCCACACAAGTCGTTCACTGGCCCATGCAGTTCAAGTGTCAACCTACAAAAGAAACTCTGGATGGGTTTGGTCTTGTTGATCTCATAGTTGGGACACTCATTGATGAGCTTTCTAAAGTGATCCCAGACTTCATGGAATTGTTCATTAGGGATCATGGTGAAATTGTTGATCATGGACCTAGCTGCATTGGTCTGGTCGAGTGGATAGTATTATTCAAGTACTCGGTCCGGAGCTCCTCCCAAGTAGTGATAACCTTCCCTAGATGCTTCAGCCAGTAGGCTGCTTTGTCAACCAAAGAGAACAGAAAGGCTATCATCTTTATTGTGTCTTCGTCCACCGATCTGTTGTGGATGGTGCTGCAAATCATCTCGAACTCCTGTAGATGGAGATGGTGCTCTTTGGTGGCAAGCCCATGGAACTTGGGCAATGGTTTGATGGTTTTAGGGTGAAGCTCGAAGTCGCCTAGGATGGTTTGCAACTGAATCCATTAGTGGGTGAGGGTTGCACCAGGGTTGTGCAACTACATCATGGTGTATGCTGGTCTGGCTGGATCCTGCGGTTCACCATAACATATGTCGTCTTCTCAGCTCTCTTGGCATGGTATCTCTCCACCACTGGTTTGACATTATGGATCCTCTCTCCCGGCTCGCATCTGCGTAAGCTCCCACATCTCTTATGCCATGAAAACCCTCTGGTCTCAGATCTATCGTTGCATGGTCTCCAGGGAAGTTAACAATGTGTTATTGATGGCGACCTGCTCTAATACAAACGAGAATGTTTGCGGTTGCTTATCAGTCATGTTCTTACTAGTAGCCATCTCACTGATCTCTGCATATATTTTACTGGCATGTCTGGTTTTACCTCAAGAAATGGAGAAGGGTGGTCGAGAGGAAACAACATATTGGCAAATTTTGGTTCAAAGACCAAGTCAGAGCTCTCTGAATCTTCCCTAGATGAACATGTTGGAGTGTCGGAAAGCAGTGCTGCCAAAGGTAGCCTAAGAGACCTTTTGCCCATCATCGTGATGTTGAAATCTATGAAGATTAGATCTGGAACAAAAACATGATGAGAAAACAAACCCCTCGTTCACCTACTCAACACAATTTATCTTGTCAAATTTTATTATCTGACAATCCAATCTTTCAGAGCCGGTTAGTGAGCTGTTAGGAGCCCGATTCTCCTTGAGATGGGCCCGAATTCCTACGACTAGTTGCGCCTATTTCCAACTAGTATGGGTGTAAGTAAGGACCATTTTTGGCTACCTGATTTTACTTGACGACGGAGCCTTACACGAGATCCTCTAAATTGCCCACTCTGCTAAGGAAGTTCAGAACATTTACTGACTACCAAAAATTCCTCAATAGAGAATAGCTAATCATTTTTAGAACTGGTACTCTGAAGAAAGTTCAGGCATGGCTCTATCCTAGTGTGCAGGTCGCTCAACTCTCAACAGAAAAATCAGATAAGGAAGGGGTTAATCTCCCCAAAACAAGAATTTTTTAGTGAAGTTTAGTTTTAGGTCAAGTATGAGTAGGAGTCCCAGATTTTATTTGGTTATCTCTTTTTAGATATTTTTCTGAAAAATGCAACGTCTAATGAATTTTATGGTTTCCTTTTTATTTATATCCAAGAAAACAAGGGAAGGAAGATGGAAAAGCCAAAGCACAATTAAACGCAATGATGCATGTAGAGTAAGAAAGGCGTACCTTGCTCCAGCACTCTACATGCAGGGTGATTGATGAATACCCATTCATCACTCTTTATTCTTTTATTTTAGCTACAAAACCTTTGCCAAACACATGTATATTCATGTAAATACAAATAATTATCAAAAAGCATGCATTGTGTAAAAATAAATAATTAGCATGTTTTTGTGCATAAATAAAAGAATAAAGAGACAAAAGAAAAAGAGGGAGATATTTAGAATAAATATTGAGCGACCTAATCCCAAGGGAGGGCTCAGCATGGGCCTAATTGCATAAAAGCCCAAGTAGAGAGAGATAAGGAAGCTCACCTTTATACATATACCTGTAAATAGAATAAAAATATTTTCCTCTAAAAATAAAAATAAAAATGGGTTTGTATATATTTGTATATATTTGTAAATACAAAACCAAAATAAAAATAATAAAATTAAAAAGAAAAAAATCTCTTCTTTACTTGTATATTCATCATGTACATAAGATCACCTACCTATTTCTTTAGCCCTATAAATAAATAAATTAAAATCCCATAAAAATTGTATATATTCTATACCTCATGATCTAAATAAATAAAATAAAAACCATTAAAACAAAATTAAAATAAAAAGAACAAAAATGAAAATCAAAATAAACATTGTATATAGACCTTGTATATAATTAGATATAACTATTTATTTAACCCTTGTAAATAAATAATAAAAATAAAATAAAAACACCAAAATATTCCAAATTTTATCTTATAAATAAATAAAATATAAAATTGGAATAAAAATGCACAAAAATAATTAATTAAAAATCAAAAATTAAAAATTCAATATTGTATATATACCTATACATAGTACTACATTGTATATATCTTATTTTTATTTCACAAAAAAAAATAAAAATAACAAAAAATTAATTTAAAATAAAAGGAACATTTTTCATGTTTTGACTTTTATGAAATTCGACCATTTTCTATTTTAATTTGAATTTCCAATTCTTTTCCATGTGGCCGCATTCCACTGGTCCATGGGGATGTTGACCCCCCGGTCAACTCCCCCCCTTGGACCACAGTTCCACGGATTTGTGCCTGACTCGCTTTTTCTCTTAATTATGGCATCATGATCCGATCACCACACACCTAAACCCCGGGCTCCATTTCTTCCTCTTGCATCCGAGACCCACGCCCGGGGTTGAGCCTAGGGATCCGTGCTTCATGCGCCCGTGCCCGACTCGATCTAGCCGGACCCTCACTCGTATAAAATTTTAGCTCCGCCACACGATTCAGGCATCTTTCGCTCGCGTATTCTCTACCCCAGGACCTCCATTGCTCTCGCCTGAGTGACAGCAAGCTGAGGGTAGTGTCGCAGCGAGGAGGGAGTGCTCAGACCATCGATCCGGCTTCGCCGGAGCTCGCCCATCTCGACGCACCGTCCACCCGCTTCGCACCTAATAGGGTCGAGGCATTTTGGCCTCGACCCAACTTGCTCTTCGTGCCATTTTACAGGTCAAAGGAGGACCATCTGAGGTCCTCCATCTTCAGCACAGGAGTTTGAGCTCCGCCATCGTCGCCTGGGCTCATCGGAGCTCCTCGGCGTCATCAGAAGGGTTCTTCATATGCGGGAGGCTCCAACGATTCTTCTCCGATCATCCGCAGGCCCCGAGGAGGTCCACCGTGCGCGCATCGGGCCGGTGAAGTTCGTTGGCCACCTGTTCTTCCTGGATCTTCCCCGACCGTCCGTCCCGCCTTCATCTGCCAGATTAGACACGGACCGTCCGATCAGGGTGAAGAAGAGGCCCCGCAGCTACCGTCGGATCAGACACGTGGCCTCTTCTCCACCCTCCATCCAACAAGGGTTAGCAACTGTTCTCGACCGTTGATCACTCCACATGGCGCACCCTCCACCGTTGGATCAGAGCTAGGCCCCTTTGTTGAGCCACGTCGCACCACAACCGTCAGATCCTCCACGTGGGAGGCCTTCAGCCGTCCGATCCGAGCCGAGTCCCCTTGTTGAGGTGCCATCGATCCTCCACCGTCCGATCAGTTACATGGCACCATCTCCGCCATCGGATCATAATAAGGGGTAATTTCACTTAGGCCCCTCTTGCTTTGTCATTTACGTTCTAGTCCTATAAATATTTTATCAATTTATTTTAGTTTGGTAAAATTGCATCGAGGACCTGTTAGTTTCTTATATTTGCATTTCTACCCCGGCCTATTGTGGACACGAGCTTCAACACGTGATTTCTTGGTGAAATTGCATTTCGTGGGTTGTACTTTCTGATTGTTATGCAATGAAAAGATATTTTAGATATTTGCAAATATGCCCCTGTGAGTGTTTTAATTGTGCATGTGCCGAATATAGTTGGCTTTTTATACTTTTGCCCCTGGAATTTTAGTACGTGTTACTAATAGGTCCAGGGACTTACGTTTTATTACAAAGAGGTCCCTGAGTGCCCCAGACACGTGTCTCGCGCGTGTATAGTTGGGATTTTTGCACCGGACCCCACTTAGCTTCCATTTGTGTTACTTTTCGGCCCTTGAAAGATATTTTTAGTACGATCAGGTCCCTATGCACTGTGGGCTCTAGGTTGTTTTAAATAAAATATCAAATCTACTCCAAATCAAGTGAAATTTTGATACGTGGCTCCTGTTACTGTATAGAATTTTCACTAATTTTTGGGAAATTTTTAGATCCATTTTATTATTTTTAAAAATTCAAAAACTCCCATTTTTCTTATTGTCCAAATATAAAATTAATAAAAAATATTAAAAAATCTTTAAAAATTACAAAAAAATCAGAATTTGTTTATTTTGTTGTGTTTGATTTTCTAAACAATTTTGGTCATTTTAGAACTTATAAAAATTATAAATATTGAAAACATTGAAAAACTTTTAAAAATTCTAATAATTCGTAGAAAAACCAAAAATTAATAATTCTTTTTCTTGATTATTCATTTTTATTCATTCTTTACAGGAAAATTACCTCCAGGTCTTGAAACAACCATTTAGTATTTTTAAATGTTTGTAGAAGCCTGAACGGACAGTTTCTTTGGTTTTCTGCCTTGTTTCATTTTTATAAAATTCCCTAAAAACCAGAAAAATACCAAAAATTCACCAAAAATAATAAAAAATACAAAAATTCGAAACTATTTTTGTTTGAGTTTTTGGATTAATTTTGAGTGATTAAATAATTGTGTGAAGTTGCTTGTTTTCTTGTTTTTATTATTTTCTTTATAATTAAAAATTCCAAAAAAATATAAAAATATTAAAAATCCACCAAAAATCAATTGTTTATATTTTCTTCTTTATTTTAGACTACTTTGTAGGCTGCAAGGCCAACCCGTGCTCCTTGAGTTCGACCATGGGAGCTATACCAGGTTAATATCATAGCTAGACCGCTATCTTGAATTTCATCGATTTTTGCCTTTGTTTGGTGGTCTGAATTTTTCTTGATTGAGCACTCTGATTTTCGATCGACTGAGGTCGCAACGACCGCTTCTGATTTATCTACCTTAGTTGCTCGGATTTTCCCGCTCATCAGAATGGCGCCGTTGCCGGGGAACACGGCTTAGTAGTCGTATTTTTCCGCGGTTTTTCTTTTTCGCAACTTTTTGTATAGAATTTTTGTATATATTTTTCGTATATATATTTTTCGGACTTATTTACAATAACCTGATCTGATCACATTCGTCTGTTTTCTTGCGAGGGCCCGAGGACCGAGGCGGCAACTTTCGAGGAGCCGGCGCAACCCTGGTGTTCGGAAGCAGCTCCCTTCTGCATGGAGCTGCAGGAGAGAGAGAGGAGACAACCGAGTGTGGCTTTTAATTTAGTTTAGTCAGACTTTTTTTCAGAACCATTTGAATTATTGTAATAATACAGGGACAACATACTTGGACTTGAGAGACTCTCAGGGTCTGTTTCGTCGAGCACCAGTGTGCTCGGGGGACCCCTTAGATTTCTTCGCGGCTTTTTACGCGGTTTTGATTTTTCACTGCCTTTTCTGGTTTCGCGCGATTTCTTAAGCCCCTAGCCTTAGGAATTTCTGCTTGATTGTGACGTAATTCATAGGATCCAAACACCCTAATACATTTGCATGTTCCTATAGTTCGGTAATTGGACCTATAATAAAAGATTAATAAAATAGTCAATTCACTCCCCTCGAGCCTACGTATCGTGAGCCCGCCCTTTCAAGCGCTACTCCTGAACTCGACCTATCGAGAAGAGGGGTGGACCTAGATCGGACTCTTGGATTGGAGGTTGGTGGTTGACTAGCCGTTCTTTCGAGTAGAATTGCCTGTTTAGGGACTCGGTTTTCCGTCTGCACCATTTAGGTAGTTTATTTTCTGTCTTTCAATTCTGCGTGGATCATTTTGCATGTAGACTGCTGGAGTCAGGTACGCATTTCTTACTCTGCATGCATCATTGATTTCATCGCGCATCGGCTTTTTCATCTTCTCCCCCTGTTTTGGATTAAAATAACCACGAGAACCGAAAAATTCATTAGGCGATTTGTTTGATTATTGAAAAATACCTAAAAAGAAAAACAATAAAATTTGGGACTGCTAACTTTATCGACCCTAAAAGACGCTCACCGAAAAATTTGTCTTGGGGAGAGCAACCCCCTCATTGTCTGGTTTGCTTGTGCGAGAGAGTGACCCCGAACACTAGGTAGAGCCCTCCGATATTCTTCTCGACTGATTACCAGCTCTTTCTGTACGGGACAGTCGGTTGAGAAAATATCGGGTAACCAAACAGGTCACGTAATTGCTCTGCTATCCTGACTGATCACCAAAATAAAATTGACAAGATAATTGACCGAGCCTTTACGGTCTTCCGCTCACGTTGCGTTGGTGAATCGGGGGTTTGCTTGTGATCATAGTTGTTACCATATCTCATCCGCACTACTCGCCACATCAAGATGATGGGCAGAAGATCTCTTAGGCAGCCTCTGGTTGCACCACTTTCGGGCACGTCTACCCGCTTATCTAGGTTGGTTCGCGAGAGACGAGACCCGCTCTCCGAACCCGAGTACGATTCCACCTTGTTCCCCCTCGATCTCCCTTCTTCTGAGACCGAGATACCAGTGCCAGAGGAGAGACAGACAGATGATTTATCAGCACCTGAGTTTGGATGTTTTGATTTTGTAGAGACTATGGCCGGCAGTAGTGACGACCGCACCACAGGTCCCCGAGGAGAGCAGACTTTTGTCCTGGACCAGGGTGCGATCAACTCCACCCTGATCGCCTCCCTAGACTCGGTTCAGAAGCATTTGAGGGATCAGGGAGCATTTATGATCAAGATGAGGCGCGAGATGGAGCAGATGAGAGCCGACGGTGAGCAGCGCGGCCCAGGGGGAGGACCCGACGATGCGGCAGTAGCCGCAGCCGCGGCAGCAGCCGCAGCAGGAGCAGCAGAACCTCCGAGACCGATGCGGGAGTTACACAACCCCGGATCGACTATGACGCACAGTTGGGTGGTACTTCCAGCGATCGTGGGGGACTTCAAGTTCCCCCCGAACACCTTGCAGCTTCTTCCCCGGTTTCATGGGCTGGCTACTGAGGAGCCCCATCTCCACCTTCAGGAGTTTGAGATGATATGCAACACTGTCCACGACTGTCAGGTGGACCAGGATACCATCCAGATGATTGCCTTTCCCTTCTCCCTAGCAGACATAGCAGCCAACTGACTGAAGCACTTAGGAAGATTTGTATAAACCTGGGAGCAGCTCCGCACCGAGTACTTGAACAAGTACTATCCACTCGGGCGGATGAATGTAGTGAGGGCCTGATCAGCAACTTCTCCAAGCTCCCCAACGAGAAGTTTCACGAGGCATGGGAGAGGTTTAGAGAGCTTACAGACAGATGCCCGCACCACGACATCTCGAAGTCGAACCTTGTTCAGAGCTTCTTCTGCGGGTTGACACCAGAGCTGCAGGGCCTGGTGAATGCTTCTTGTGGGGGGTCCTATTTCACCAAGGACCATGATCAGGTCTGGGCCATCTATGAGGAGATGGCAGAGAACTATACAGTGATGTCCCAGACCCGATTGTATACTCAGGGACGCCCCCAGCCACAGACCGTACAGTACCTGAGGATCGCATGGGTTGACACCGGTCCATCCAGTTCGTCAGCGGCAGCAGAACAAGGCGAGTCCACAGCCACCGACATGGGGATCATCAGCGAGAAGCTGGACCAGATGGAGATTGAGAGAAGAAGGAGTGCCAGGGCATCACGCAGATGGAGCAGATGGCACAGACTCTGAGTGACCTGAAGACACAGCTCATGTGTCTCCAGGAGGCACAGACGGCTTCACAGCCTCGTCTTCAGGCACGAGGCGATCCGAGTAGCAGCGGCAGCTCGTCCCAGCACTCCAGTCACCAGCAGCCTAGACAGGTTCACCTCGTACAGGCAGAGCCGTACCAGCATCCGCAGCCCTCTTACTAGTCACCACCATCTCCGGACACACAGATGGTGGTATACCAGCCGGATCAGCCTCTGGCAGTACTCCCGCCAGCCCCTTACAAGTCAGAGTCGATGATGGGTGTCAACGGGATTTGGTACGACCGCCCCCAGCCCGGTATCCGAAGAGACCATCCCGGATTCCGTTAGGCGGCCGGAGGTGCCCAGCCCCAGCAGCAGCCGTCAGGACAGGGTGACCAGTACAGCCATCAGAGGGATCACCAGCAGCAGCAGCCCCCAACATACACTCAGTAGCAGCCACAGCAGTCACCATTGTATGGTCCTTGTCCCTATCAGCAGGGAAAGTCTTGGAGGTGTGATCAGCCTCATCAGTCGCATCATCATCCACAGTCTTACCCCTCTCACACACAGCAGCAGCAGCAACAACCTCACTTCCAGAGAGGCTACCCGTCAGGTTCTCATGGGCCATCCTATGAGAACCCCGCCTTGGATGGCATAGCCCACCTCCTCACAGATCAGCAGGCTACCTTTCGATGGGAGATGGATGAGTTCCGCCAGGAGATGCGGGGCATTGTGAGAGGGAAGGCCGCCATCCCTGCCCAGATAGAGCCGAACCCCAACAACCTCAAGAGGAAGTCTGAGCAGGTAGTTTGTACTGAGTATGCCACTCCTAGTGATACATTTGGATATATGTCTGCATATTTGTTTGATACTGATTTTGTCACACTTAGGAGCGGTAGGATGCCAGCAGGAGGTGCCTCGTCTGAGCTACACCACGAGGATACCTCCAGAGCACCCGACGAGGAGGAGAGCGGTATTGAAGCCGCTAGAGATGATGACAGTGGTACTGACGCCACCACGGATGCTGATCCCACCGACTGTACTGAGGCTGCCATTTCACCAGTTGGAGGAGGTGGTACTGAGGCCACCCATGTTGCCGAGCCAGAGCGCGGTACTGAGGCCGCGAGTCTTCCAGCCGAGGGTGGTGCTGATGCCACCAGTTCTTCTGAGAGTCCTGTGGTTTTTCCTTTTGCTGATGTATCTCGAGACATTTCTGGAAATAAAGGAAAGGGTTTTTTTTTCTTCTGTTCCCAGTGTGGTGCATGATGTATGTGTGGATCCGGCCATCGAGCCGTCTAGACCCTTTCCTAATCCTTCATCTGAGAAGGACCCGATGATCCCCTTCCCTAGAGCTCTTCAGATGGGGAAGGGGAAGAAGAATGAAAATCCCAAATAGAGGCAGCAGGAAGAGTTCAGCCAGCAGATGATAGACCGTTTTCACATACAGCTGACTCTTCAGGAGGCTTTGCAGCACATCCCTCTACTCCAGCGTTCACTTAGAGACAGGACTACAATCAGGAGGAAGAGGAGGAACCACCATTCAGAGATACATGTGCTGACCAGAGCTACTTGTTTCGCGATCCAGAACTGTCTGCCGGCCAAGAGGCCAGATTTCGGAGCCCCATATGTCAGATGCCATATCAGAGAGCAGAGGTTCAACCCTACTCTATTAGACAGCGGATCGTCGATCAACCTACTACCGGCAGCCCTTCTCAACCGCTTCGATTTGGGTACTCTTCGACAGAGCAGGACAGTCCTTCAGTTTGCTGATCGATCTGTCAAGAGGCCGAAGGGGTTGCTGAGGGACGTTGTCGTCACGATTCAGGGCCTGTAATTCCCCGTGGACTTCGTAGTGTTGGACATGGAGATCCCTGAGTCAGTGACTGATACCCCCATCATTCTTGGTCGCCCGTTCTTGGCCACAGCCAAGGCAGTGACCGACCATGATAGCGGGAAGGTATACTTTCGTGTCGAGGGCAAAAGTAAACAAATAGAAACAGTCGAGGACAGCAGAGCCAGAGACAGAGCATGCTCAGAGACTACTTCCGATACAGAGCAGATGACAGATGCCGGGCCAGACATCCACCAGGATTGCGACTTTGTGATTACAGATGATGAGGCAGTATGGGCAGATCCAGATGCACAGGCCATCCTCTCACTTTCAGAGTCCGCTGATGCAGAGACGCCAGCAGAGGACAGCTTGGAGAGCACATTCCCGATCCAGGATACTTTTGAGGCAGCAGAGCCGGTTCGAGACCGCGAGACAGACTTGTTTTCTGATGACGGTGGTACTGAGGCCGCCATGGATGATATAGATCCCTCGGAGTCAGATTTTGACTGGGCAGAGTTTGAGGATTTCATACCAGATCTGACTTCCACTGAGCCTACAGTCATGGAGGAGGTAGATGCCATGCAGAGCAGAGACAGTCCAGTTGAGCAGCCTTCACCCGATCCAATTTGCGAGAGAGAGCTCTCATTTTCCCGAGCAGATTTGGACGCATACACTCGAATTCTTCAGAAGCCAGATTTGCCAACACCGGTTTGTCCAGAGCTGAAGCCACTACCGGCGTCGTTGAAGTATAGGTTCCCTGTGGGTGAGCATGAGATGTACCCAGTCATTATCTCTGCTGAGTTGACTGGAGAGCAAGAATCTCGTCTGATGGGGGTTCTTGAAAAGAACCGCAAGGCGATAGGATGGAGCGTAGCAGATCTCCAGGGGATAAGTCCGGCCCTGTGCTCCCACCATATCTATCTCGAGGATGAGGCAAAGCCGTCGCGTAAGTTCCAGCGACGGCTGAACCCGAATCTGAGAGAGGTTGTCATGAAGGAAATATCGAAATGGTGGAGCGCCGATTTTATCTACCCCATCTCCGACTCCAAGTGGGTCAGCCCTTTGCATGTGGTGCCCAAGAAGACAGGCATCACTACAGTGGTCAGCGAGTCTGGAGAGGAGATTGCTACACGGGTACCCACTTCTTGGAGGGTCTGCGTTGATTACAGGAGACTCAACCAGGCCACCAAGAAGGATCATTTCCCCCTGCCCTTTATAGATCAGATCATTGAGAGATTGGCAGGGAAGAGCCACTATTATTTTCTGTATGGGTACTCGGGCTACAACCAGGCGGCCATCGCTCCCGAGGACCAGGACAAGACTACCTTTACCTGTCCCTTCGGCACATACGCCTTCCGACGCATACCATTTGGGCTATGCAATGCCCCTGTGACCTTTCAAAGATGCATGTTGTCGATCTTTTCGGACATGGTAGGGGAGTGCTTGGAGGTCTTCATGGATGATTTCTCGGTTTACGGCGACGGATTCGACTCCTATCTTGACTGCCTAGACCGAGTACTTCAGCGATGTATAGAGGTCCACCTTTTGCTATCTTGGGAGAAGAGTCACTTCATGGTGACTCAAGGGACGGTGCTTGGCCATATCATCTCCAACAGGGGCATGGAGGTTGATCCGGCCAAGGTAGATGTCATTAGAAAACTCGCACCGCCGTCCAATTAGCGGCAGTTACGGTCGTTCCTGGGGCACATCGGTTTCTACCGGCAATTCATTCATGATTTCAGCAGGATTGCCCGACTGTTGACTGACCTGCTGATGAAAGACACCGAGTTCCTTATCAATGATAAGTGTCTTTCGTCCTTTGAGACTCTCAAGAGATGTGTTGTTGAGGCTCCTGTTCTCCAGCCGCCTGATTGGTCTCTCCCATTCGAGATCATGACGGATGCCTCCGATTTTTCCGTGGGGGATGTGCTAGGACAGAGGAGGGATGGAGTCCCTTTTGCTATTCACTACGCTAGTTGTACATTGGATGCCACGCAGCGGAACTAAACTGTCACAGAGAAGGAGATGCTAGTCGTAGTTTTCACCCTAGATAAGTTCAGATCGTACATTATTGGATCTAGAGTGACCTTGTATACTGATCATACCACCATCAGGAACCTCATGGCAAAGAAGGATGCCAAGGCCAGACTAACTAGATGGATCCTTCTACTCCAGGAGTTTGACATAGAGATTAAGGATAAGCCTGGAGTCAAGAATGTGGTGGCGGATCATCTCTCCCGATTGGAGTATCTTGAGGATTCTGAGCAGATTGACCCTATTTGTGAGACCTTTCCAGATGAGGCGATCCTTGCTATCGCCTCGCTCCCATGGTACGCCGTTATTGTGAACTATCTTGTCGCCAAGAAAGTTCCACGAGATTGGCCCAGGCAAAAACTTGAGACCTTCCTCGCGAAGGCCAAGTTTTACCATTGGGAGGATCCCATCCTTTACCATGAGGGAGGGGATAGTATCTGACGTAGGTGCATTCCTGAGGAGGAGCATCGTAGCGTCCTTACTTACTGCCACAAGCTGTAGGCAGGAGGACATCACTCAGGGAAGAGAACGGCACAGAAAGTGCTCCAATCCGGCCTATGGTGGCCTACTCTCTTCAAGGACTCTGATGAGTTCGTGAAGAGATGTACTGACTGTCAGAGGATAGGCACTTGTTGACAACGTGATATGATAATGCAGCCCATACACTTTTGTGAGGCTTTTGACGCTTGGGGCATCGATTTCATGGGTCCATTCCCTAAGAGTCAGGGATTTGAGTACATTCTGTTGGCCGTTGATTATGTGAGTCGTTGGGTTGAGGCAATCCCCGCCCGAACCGCAGATGCTAGGACTGTTTGCAGATTTTTGAGGAAGAATATCATTTCACGGTTCGGGGTGCCTCGAGTATTGATATCTGATGGGGGGTCTCATTTCATCAACGACCGGGTGAAGGCCCTTGCTAGTGAGTTCGGCATAGACCATCGAGTTGCCACTCCATACCATCCACAGACGAATGGTCTAGCCGAGGTGTCGAACAGGGAGATCAAGACTATATTGCAGAAAGTCGTCCGCCCTGACTGAAAGGATTGGTCACAGCTTTTGGACTCGGTCTTGTGGGCATATAGGACGTCTTTCAAGACACCATTGGGCACATCTCCCTTTCACCTTGTTTATGGCAAGCCGTGCCATTTACCTATTGAGCTGAGACACAGGTCACTTTGGGCAGTCACAGATATACTCTTGGATCCATATAGTGTAGGAGATGAGAGGAGGGCAGAGTTAGCAGCCCTGGAGGAGCTACGTGATACCGCCTTTTCAAACAACCTACATTATAAGGAGAGAGTGAAGGAGTGGCATGATTCTCATATCAACCACAAGCAGTTTGAGCCAGGACAGAGAGTATGGTTGTTTGATGCAAGGCTTAGATTATTCCCAGGGAAGCTACAGAGCAAATGGAAGGGACCATATTTGGTGAGAAAGGTACACGACAATGGGAGTATTGACATATCTGAGTTGTCTTCTGAGAGTACCTTTCGAGTGAACGGCCAGCGGCTCATGCCATATCTAGATCATGAGTCACGGGTCGTTGATGTTGACCCTATTCACTTTGCGTAAGATGTGGTCTCTTGACTCACATCTATTGCATCTCACGCCTGATTATCACTGTTCTCCCGACCTGTATAGATCCAGTTGTCCATATCACTCTATTCTTTAGTAGCACATCCCTTTTCTCATCTTATGATTATGCTATACTTAGGGTGTACTTTAACCTAAGTATAGGGGGCATGTAGGACTCTCGGGTATTCTTTTGATTCTTTCTACCCCTGTTTTGCTACCTATACTTAGGGATATTTCACCCTAAGTATAGGGGGGTAGAACCTGTACATCCTTCACTCAGATTTCCCCTCATCTACAGCTTGCTATACTTAGCATTACTTGATCCTAAGTATAGGGGGAAAACACCGAGTTCTCCTCATTCTATTCTTTCATTCATCTCTGTATCTAGCCATTCCTTTTCACTTCCCTATACTAAGCACGAGTTATGTCTTCTTCATTGCTCTTGATCACTCTGAGGACATCGTTTGAGCTAAGTATAGGGGGGTGTGTATATATTCCATATATACTTTAGCCATAACTCGTACTTTGTGTGAGTGTGTTAATAAATAAAAATGGCTAAATACCCAAAAATCCATAAAAATTAAAAAAATTTCCTGTAAATAAACATTCTTTTATTGCACATACATAGCTATTGTACAAAGTATTTTTGTAAAAATTATTTCAAAAAAAAAATTTTGTGTAAAGATTGTGTAAATATTTGCATATCAAAATTATGTATATAGTACAAATTTTTTCCAAAATGTTTTGAAAATCAAAAGTTTGCAAAAATCTTGTGTAAATTTGTGTAAATATTTTGCAAAACTTGCATTCATGCATACATCCATGATTTCAAAACATTTTTCAAAAATTTTGCATTTGTGTAAACATTTGTAAATAGCATCTTTGTAAATATTTGTATAGTTTTTCCTGGATTATAGTTGACATTTAAACTAGCCTGGAATTAAATTGGGAAATGGAGCTTGATTAAGATCTTAATCCACCTAATTCTAAGAGGAACCTTATAGGGCTTAGGGTTAAGGCTTTTCAGGTCCATTGGGACTTAATTCTTTGAGTCCACTAGGCTATGAGCATATGTCATCTTGATGAGCCTAAGTAGAGCACTTAACAACACACGCATGACTCTCAAAGACAATGGGTTGACTTGCACCAGCACTTTACACATATCTCTCCACGGATGAGGTGGTGAGGAGGCAGTTTCCTTTGGCTTGGGGTAGCATATGAGGGTAGTACTTCTAGGCGGAACCTCTCTTCTTCTTCTAGTGAAGGAAGTGTGTCTCAACTTGGTCTGGTGGTGATGAAGTCTAAAGACAGAAGTTGTGGGTTGCAATAAAGCTTCGAAAGAGGGATAGTCTACTGGCTCAAGAGGAAAAACTCCTTGTATATATGCTACACCATGTAGATATGTTGTACAGTTGCACATGAAAAAAATGTGCAAAAATAAAAGAACTCCAAAAAAGTGGTGGGTCGGATTGAAAATTTAATAACCCCACCGGAGTGTATATAGTCAAATAAAGCAAAAGCTTATGGTATACATGTTACATCTCATGAAGCTTGCAGCGGGAGACTCGGTTACACTGGCTAGAGCTCCCAAGGATACATGGCTACACTGGCCATGGTCCATTCTCTTCTTCCTCCTCTTCTTGAGCCAGTTGCACTTGAACTTAGAAGGGAATACCCCTCTTCTAGAGGAAAGAGTTGCTAGACCGAGGCATTAGAGTTACCAGGTTGGGGAGATTGTTTCTTTGTTACTTCTGAGGTGGGGAGCTACATATCACTTACACCGCATGGAAAGATTCATGGTCATTAGAGTTTGTGTATGTAGACTTGTTCTGATCTGGTTTATTGAGGAGTCTTGCCCGTAGATTAGTGGAACTTAGAGGCTGTTGAGTTTTAAGCTTAAGTCCAAATAAGGTTCCGACACATTAATAATCCAAAGATCTGATCGAGCTCCATATTGCAATTTAATGAAGGCAAGTTTAATAATCAGCCTTAATCCATGTATATTCTCCTCTCTCTTTTTTCTTTCTCTTTTTCACTTCTTTTTCAAATAAGTGTTTGCTAAGGGACTAGCAAAGTTAAGTATAGGGGGGTGATGAATACCCATTCATCACTCTTTATTCTTTTATTTTAGCTACAAAACCTTTGCCAAACACATGTATATTCATGTAAATACAAATAATTATCAAAAAACATGCATTGTGTAAAAATAAATAATTAGCATGTTTTTATGCATAAATAAAAGAATAAAGATACAAAAGAAAAAGAGGGAGATATTTAGAATAAATATTGAGCGACCTAATCCCAAGGGAGGGCTCAACATGGGCCTGACCGCATAAAAGCCTAAGTAGAGAGAGATAAGGAAGCTCACCTTTAGCCATATACCTGTAAATAGAATAAAAATATTTTCCTCTAAAAATAAAAATAAAAATGGGTTTGTATATATTTGTATATATTTGTAAATACAAAACCAAAGTAAAAATAATAAAATTAAAAAGAAAAAAATCTCTTCTTCACTTGTATATTCATCATGTACATAAGATCACCTACCTATTTATTTAGCCCTATAAATAAATAAATTAAAATCCCATAAAAATTGTATATATTCTATACCTCATGGTGTAAATAAATAAAATAAAAACCATTAAAACAAAAATAAAATAAAAAGAACAAAAATGAAAATCAAAATAAACATTGTATATAGACCTTGTATATAATTGGATATAACTATTTATTTAAGCCTTGTAGATAAATAATAAAAATAAAATAAAAACACTAAAATATTCCAAAATTTATCTTGTAAATAAATACAATATCAAATTGGAATAAAAATGCACAATAATTAACTAAAAATAAAAAATAAAAAATTCAATATTGTATATATACCTATACATAGTACTATATTGTATATACCTTATTTTTATTTCAAAAAAATAAATAAATATCACAAAAAATTAGTTTAAAATAAAAGGAACATTTCTCATGTTTTGACTTTTGTGAAATTCGACCATTTTCTATTTTAATTTGAATTTCCAATTCTATTCCACGTGGTCGCATTCCACTGGTCCACGGGGGATGTTGACCCCCCCGGTCAACTCCCCCCCTTGGACCACAGTTCCGCGGATCTGTGCCCGACCCGCTTCTTCTCCCAATTATGGCATCATGATCTGATCATCACACACCTAAACCCCGAGCTCCATTTCTTCCTCTTGCATCCGAGACCCACGCCTGGGGTTGAGCCTAGGGATCCGTGCTTCATGCGCTCGTGCCCGACTCGATCTAGCCGGACCCTCACTCGTATAAAATTTTAGCTCCGCCGCACGATTCAGGCATCTTTGGCTCGCGCATTCTCCACCCCCAGGACCTTCATTGCTCTCGCCTGAGTGACAGCATGCTGAGGGTAGTGTCGCAGCGAGGAGGGAGTGCTCAGACCATCGATCCGGCGACCTAGCGCCGCCGTGCGCCGCCACCAGCGTGGTACTCGAGCCTCGGGCATCGACGGCCCTCGAGGCAAGGACTAGGAGCTTCAGCAACTCAAGCACAGTCGACATCGACCATCAGGTAGCCTTAGTTCCCCCTAGTTTTAGCTAATTTCCGTTTACCCCCAATTTCACCCATCGCCAACAACCGTCGATTCTGACCATCTCCGACTCCCTTTCGATCATCGGACGACACCCTCACCTTCGCCCTTCTCCCACGCACGTTCTCCACCCCTTCATCCAACCCAGTTCGCACAGGAACTGGGATCCGAGCTTCTCCGCCGCCGCTTCGTCGGAGCTCGCCCATCTCGACGCGCCGTCCACCCGCTTCGCACCTAACAGGGTCGAGGCATTTTGCCCTCGACCCAGCTTGCTCTTCGTGCCATTTTACAGGTCAGAGGAGGACCATCTGAGGTCCTCCATCTTCAGCACAGGAGCTTGAGCTCTGCCATCATCGTCTATGCTCATCGGAGCTCCTCGGCGTCATCGGAAGGGCTCTTCAGACGCGAGAGGCTCCAACGATTATTCTCCGATCATCCGCAGCCCCCGAGGAGGTCCATCGTGCGTGCATCGGGCCGGCGAACCTGTTCTTCCTGGATCTTCCCCGGCCGTCCGTCCCGCCTTCATCTGCCAGATTAGACACGGACTGTCCGATCAGGGTGAAGAAGAGGCCCAGCAGCTACCGTCGAATCAGACACGTGGCCTTTTCTCCATCCTCCATCCAATGAGGGTTAGCAGCTATTCTCGACCGTTGATCACTCCACGTGGCGCACCCTCCACCGTTGGATCAGATCTAGGCCCCCTTTGTTGAGCCACGTCGCACCACAGCCGTCAGATCCTCCACGTGGGAGGCCTTCAGCCGTCCGATCCGAGCCGAGTCCCCTTGTTGAGGTGCCATCCACCGTCCGATCAGTTACGTGGCACCATCTCCGCCATCGGATCATAATAAGGGGTAATTTTACTTAGGCCCCTCTTGCTTTATAATTTACGTTCTAGTCCTGTAAATATTTTATCAAGTTTATTTTAGTTTGGTAAAATTGCATCGAGGACCTGTTAGTTTCTTATATTAGCATTTCTACCCGGCCTGTTGTGGACACGTGCTTCGACACGTGATTTCTTGGTGAAATTGCATTTCGTGGGCTGTACTTTCTGATTGTTATGCAATGAAAAGATATTTTTAGATATTTGCAAATATGCCCCTGTGAGTGTTTTAATTGTGCATGTGCCGAATATAGTGGGCTTTTTATACTTTTGCCCCTAGACGTTTAGTATGTGTTACTAATAGGTCCAGGGACTTAAGTTTTATTACAAAGAGGTCCCTGAGCGCCCCAAACACGTGTCTCGCGCATGTATATCTAGGATTTTCGCACTAGACCCCCCTGAGCTTCCATTTGTGTTACTTTTCGACCCTTGAAAGATAATTTTATTACGATCAGGTCCCTATGAACTGTGGGCTCTTGGTTGTTTTAAATAAAATATCAAATCTACTCCAAATCAAGTGAAATTTTGACATGTGGCTCCTGCTACTGTTTAGAATTTTCACTAATTTTTGGGAAATTTTTAGAGCCATTTTAATATTTTTAAAAATTCAAAAACTCCCATTTTTTTACTGTCCAGATAAAAAATTCATAAAAAAATTATTAAAACATCATTAAAAATTATAAAAAAATCATAATTTGTTTGTTTTATTGTGTTTGGTTTTCTGACCAATTTTGGTCATTTTTGGACTTATAAAAATTATAAAAATTGAAAAACACTGAAAAACTTATAAAAATTCTAATAATTCGTAGAAAAACCAAAAATTAATAATTCTTTTTCCTGATTATTCATTTTATTCATACTTTACAGGAAAATTATTTCCAGGTCTTGAAACAATGATTTAGTATTTTTAAATGGTTGTAGAAGCCTGACTGGACAGTTTCTTTGGTTTCTGCCTTGTTTCATTTTTATAAAATTTCCTAAAAATAAGAAAAACACCAAAAATTCACCAAAAACAGTAAAAAATACAAAAATTCTAAAAGTATTTTTTTTTGAATTTTTGGATTAATTTTGAGTGATTAAATAATTGTGTGAAGTTGCTTGTTTTCTTGATTTTATTATTTTCTTTATAATTAAAAATTCCAAAAATATATAAAAATATTAAAAATCCACCAAAAATCAATTTTTTATATTTTCTTCTATATTTTAGACTACTTCGTAGGCGTAAGGCCAACCTGTGCTCCTTGAGTTCGACCCTGGGTGCTATACCAGGTTAATATCATAGCTAGACTGCTATCTTGAGTTTCCTCGATTTTTGCCTTTGTTTGGTGGTCTAAATTTTTCTTGACTGAGCACTCTGATTCTCGAGCGAATGAGGTCGCAACAACCGCTTCTGATTTATCTACCTTAGTTGCTTGGATTTTCCCGCTCATCAGTGATCCACGCATAAATTGAAAGATGAACTAAAACTAATCTATATGATGCATGGGGAAATCGTCCCTAAGATGAGCAACTTCTATTAGCGGGAAGGGTTGGTAGTTAATTAACTAGAGAAGAGTCCTGAGTCCGGTCTTGGAAATTGCTCAGTGCCTGCCGCAACGAGTCCTGCTAGCGTTGTATGTGACTTATCATGACACGTGGTCTCTTAATATTTTAAGTTAACTTTTTCTTTATTTGATTAAGTCTAAATACGATCCATAGGACCATATAGTCTATTCGGGTGTTTGTACCTTAGATAAGTATCGAACACAAGCAATAAAAGTCCAAAATCTAGGGGCTAAATATTCGGGAATCAAATAAAAAATAAATGCAGAAAATCACGAGAAAATCCTATGAGGTCCCCCGAGTGCACCAGTACTCAGCAAAACAGACTTTGAATAATGTTCAAGTTTTTCAAGAGTCTTAGAGTCTAAATTATTACAAATGTTTTCAAGAATAAACTCGATCTAAAATAACAAGCTTCTGTTGTCTTATACCCTTTATCATGTGTTGGTCCTTCCAAAATGGATAGAGTCGTACTCCGATAGTGTCTCGCACAAAAAATCAAAGCAGAAAAAGCTCAGAAAAGATTATAAGAGATAGAGACAAAATAAGAAAAAATCAAACTACTTAGTTGTGCTCCTCGGCAACAGTGCCATTTTGACGATCGTAAGACCGACCAGGGTTATGGTATTAATTACGCAAATGTCATTGTAACACTGATCAATCAAATGATCAATCATGAAGATCCACCACTAATGAATCGAACAATGAATGTAAGCGATTCGCTACTTTTATTTACCTTGTATAGCAACCAAGGTCGAATATAAGGAGCACAATTAAGATCTAAGCAGTCGATTTCAACAGATTTTTTTTGTGGTTTTTAATTTTCAGTATTTTAATTTTTTTCAATATAAGAAAATAAGTACAACATACATAAACACTCTTTTTATCTTTTTCAAAAGGATAAAAAATAGTCAAAAAATACAATACACTATTTTTGGATTTTATATGCTTTACAATATTTGGTAATTTTTATAGATTTTTCAGATGTTTTTGTGATTTTCTAAAAATTAAAAAGTGAAAGAATAAACAAACGATGTACAACTAGGAATAATTTGCAAATTAAAAATAATAAAGTGCCCAAAACTCCTGAAAGAAATTTTTATGATAAATATAAGAAAATGTCTATAATAGGAGCTAGAATCACAAATTTTGCATTTTTTTTCTATAATTTTTATGAGTTTTCGAATATTTTGAATTTTTTGGTTTTTTATGAAATATTTTTAAACAAAAATGATAATGGAGCTTAAGGACAATAAAAGACCACTACTCTAATTTTTATGGAATTCTTGGATATATTTTCGAATTTTTATAATTTTTATAAGTAAACATGACACATTTTAAGGTTTTTTGAATTTTTAATAATAGAAAATTGCAAAGAAATTGACCAGCAAAATTACCACAATTAAAGCATGCAAACAGGCATCACATATAAATTTTAGGTATTTTTTGGGGTTAATTAACCATTTATTTCACTAAATAAAAACATGTAATCAAAAAAAGTGCAGAAGGACAATTCTGTAATTATTTTAGGTATATGGGCCCTTGGAATAACAAGATCAAAAACTAAAGGGGGCACTTTGCAATTTATCCAGAAATCATTCGCATCACATGTGAATCAGGAAACAAGGGGTATAAAATGTAATTTCCAAAACTAACGATTCATTCCATAACAAATGTAAAGTTCAAGACAGAAAATGAAAATAACCCAGAAAAGCACGTGAGTGTGCACATGACTCTAACTCAAATGGACTGAAGTGCAAATATGAAAACTACAAGGGTTTAACTACAAATGTTTTTAACTACACATTGTAATTGTTGTACTGAAAGTAAATAGTAGAAAGGATAGGGAATAAATTATAATAGACCCTTGCAATACACATGGTAGGTGTATGAGGAACCTCTGACGTATGTGTTTATGTCCTTCTTCAAAAGATCTGATGATCAGGATTATGGTGCAGGTACACGGTCAGATCTGATACTCTCTGTCTGATCCAACGATACGTAGAAGTAATCTGTCGGGAGACGCATGAGGGAACAACCTTGATCAGATGGCTAAGAGTTGGGCGCCTTCAAACGGTCCGGATCAAGCCTGGAACTCCTTCTTCCGATCGAATGATAGAGGGAGGCGCTGGAAGAACTCTACTTAGGCGACTTTTAACCAGCCGTGGAAAGAGATCCACAGGAGAGATGAGGTCGCTAAAGGGTCTGATGTCGTCGTGAAGTTTCTCCTTGTTGACTAGGGGCTCGGATGAAGAAGTGAACGGTCGGATGATCCAGATGATGATTCTCCACCACTTGAAATGAAGCTCAAATTAGCTTACTCATGGGCACCTACAAGGGAAGGGTAGACTTAGAGGCATCACTCCAGTCATGTTATTTCTTTCTAATGTGAAAATAAACGACAGGGGAATGGGTTTGTTCTCCGACTTACATGTAAGAGGGAGATCAGCTCCTTAATCTCGATTAACATATCTAGTTTAAGTTGGTAAGGTTGCGAGGGAATATGGAAGATGGAATGGTGTAATAATCTGTACGGTGAGAGGCGCGTAACGGAGCTCCGACATAGTGGTTGGAGCAAAGGAACTGATGGTGGGGAGAATGGGTGAAATATGAATGAA
Organism: Ottelia alismoides; assembly: GCA_037367405.1. Classification (NCBI taxonomy): domain Eukaryota; kingdom Viridiplantae; phylum Streptophyta; class Magnoliopsida; order Alismatales; family Hydrocharitaceae; genus Ottelia; species Ottelia alismoides. The sequence continues at coordinate 99,862 of JAZKJV010002553.1, read as the reverse complement.
AGAAATAATACAGGTGAGCTAAAGTATACCTGAAGCTTCTGAAGGACTTAGGAACTTCACGCGATGTGAATGATAGTGTAATGGCCTCAACTTCGTTGTGATCGGCAGAGGATGTTGTTCGAAGTAGAGGAGTCTAGACACAAGCGAGTTGCATCCAATCTTAACACCAAATCAAGTGGCGAAGCGATACTCAAGAAGCTATCGCCTTCCTAAAGAGGGCTAAGAGTCTGTGGTGGCACGGGGCACGAACTACTGAGCCTGGGAGGTGGAGCGATGCTCGAAACCCTAAGGTGATCCGGTTGTGACTAGATCCATGAGGATCACTGATCCTAGGAAAGTGTCGGGCACAAAAATCAAGGATAATTGAGATCAGACCTGAATGTGAAAATTCTGAGAAATCGGGCGGCGAAGGGGGAGTCGGGTCATGTCAGCTAGGGGAGAAGGTTAATCCGGTCAACATTCTCAAGTGGACCAATAAAAAATTAGGGTATATAAAATGAAAGAATATTGAATAAAAAAATAACAGATGATCTAAAAATGTATAAAATGAAAATTATTTATTATTTTTCAACTATTTTTTTGTGATTTTTAATTATTTTTATGAAAAATATGGATAGGGTATATATAATATAGTGTATACACAGGTATAATATACCTATATATTTTCTATACAAGTATTTTTTTATTATTTTGACAAAAATATTTTTTATTTTATATTTATTTATTTAAAAAATAATTTCAGAATGTAAAATGATTTTTATTTTATATTTATAAAATAAATAAATACATTAATTAAATATATGTTATATACAATATATACATGTGTGTCTTTTTCACAATGACTTTTGGATTTTATTTTTGTTTTCTATTGTGTTTCCTAATTTTTAATTTATTATTAATGGTATGTACACATGTTAAAAATACAAAGTATAAATCAAATATAGTTATTTATAGTTATAGACATCAAGAGGCTATACAAGGACCATATCTCCCCCTACTTTCTTCCTTGTCGATCAAGTCATTTATTGACCTTATCTCGGGGTTTGGTTCAGGATGTATTTATTTCATAATTACATCCTTCTTTTTTTTTCTTTTCCCTTTATCCTTTTATTTTGGAAAATATATGTTAATTATGTAATATTAACAAGGACATGTACAATGTTTGTTTATTATATTTACATATATTTATAGATCTTTTTGATAAAAGATAAAGCTAAAATAAAAGAATAAAGAATGAGAATCACATATTCATCACGTGGCTACACTGGTCCTGGTCCATTCTCTTGCTTCTTGAGCTAGTTGTACTTGAACTTAGAAGCTTCCATTCTCTCCATTCTCTCCTTTTATTTTAGTCATATCTTTTAGCAAAAACACATGTGATATGTGTAAATTCAATAAATTACCATTGTACATACTATTGTTAATAATGAATAAAGAGAAAAAGAAAAAGAAAAAAGGATGTAATTATGTAATAAGTACGGACTGACCCAAGAGATGGTCAGTCATTGACTTGATCAACAAGGAATAAAGTAGGGGAAGATAGGGTCCTTGCATAATTCATCACTATGCATTCTATGTGATTCATATATTTTATGCATCAATACAAAGACTTCAAAATAATATATTTTCTCAGTAAAAGTTGTACATAAAAATGTTTCTCTAAATAATAAAAATATTTTTAGAATAAATTGTTGTACATATTGTAGATAATATCACTCATAAAAAGCCACAAAATAAGAATTAGCAGATCAATTCCAGATCTATATGAACTCAAATTCTTCCAATATCACCTTTATTAGAATCTAATTAAATTCTCTTTTGAACTAGGATATTTCATAAATTTTGGAGTTGTGAGGTAAAAATTAGCTTTTTTGGTGCATTGTATAAACACATAGTACCTATATTTGTAAATATCTATATTCAATTATTTTAATTCATACATTATGCATATTGTATTTTAAATACTTGTACATACTCCTAATGGTAAAATAAAATAAAAATTATAAAACACAAAAGAAAATCAAAATTTTATTGTATACCAACCACACGTGTATATTGTACATAATACCTATTTATTTAATACCTTTATTTAATTTGTAAACTCCTTAAATTATTTAGTAAATAAATAAAATATAAAATAATGGATATTTGTGTATAAATAATAAAATAAAAATAAAATAATAAAATGTTATGCTATACCCGTGTATAATACCCTATATTGTATATATTGTATATATGATTTAATAAAAATAATTAAAAAACACATAAAATAAGTTTGAAAAATAATAAACATTTTTCTTTTTAACATTTTAAATGCATTTACTATTTTATATTCAATATTCTTTGATTTTAAATCCGAATTTTCTAATTGGTCAACCCGGGTTCGTTGACCCATGTCAACCTCCCCTCCTCTAAACCCGACCCGAGTCTCTCATCGCCGAACCAGATTTCTCACCTTTTTTCAGATCGGGTCCGATCGTCTTTTTCCTCGATTCTTATGCATGATTCTTCTCATAGGATCAGTGATCCTCACGGATCCCTAGGAAGAGTCTAATCCTCATGGGGTTGCATGCATTCTATCGATTCTTCTAGACCCTATGGACAACATATAAGTAATCACATCCACCTCCATTACCTAGTAGCTCATCCCTCACCACCTCTTTCCTCCTTAGCCACCTTCAGGATCGTGATAGGATCATCGGAGACCCCTTTGGAGTGAGTTTTGGCGGTCAGGGTGCACACAACTCCTATATGGCCGTAGACCTCTACTGCGTCGAGCCTCCTCCATATTCCACATTGGAGTCGAGGCAAGAACCTCATTGTTCACCTCTTTACTCTGTGCCTTACAATACTAAGTACTTAAGTAATCCATTCCCCTTCTATTTCTCTTATTTCAATTGATTTCTTCTCCACTGCCACGTTCACCGTCGTAGGTCCATTCTCAGTATCGGAGATCCATCATTCACCTCTTTTTGTTCTAATTGACATGCCATTTCATCCCCATCTTGTCAGGCCATCTCATCATCCTAAACCTCGAGCATTAGTCCAAGATTAGTCTACGATGTTCTCCCTCCACCATCACAAAACGTCAAACCCCATTCACCCTTGCCTCTCTTGTTTTTATTGAACTATAAACTTGGCCAGAGGCCCGCCTTCAAGTCGCGAGTATATTCACAGGTATAGGAGGGCGAGTTAACATGGATTAGACTAGCAAAGGATCGGAGGAGCTCGCCCAGACAATGGGTCCTCCCTGAGCTTCATCGACCATTGTTGGCATCATCGGAGATCCCATCTAGTGCGAACTGCTTACAGTAAGCGATTGAGCCCTTCAACTAGATCATCAGAGCACCAGAGCGCCTCTTCTTCTAGATCGAACCTTGTCTAGCGACAGTTCTTTATAGTTCTTCCTAACACCTCCAGATCCATTGAATCTTGAGCGGTTCCTCCAGATTTTATCCGAACCGCACATACACGCCCAATCATGGGTGGCTAGATTAGATCTCTATCAGATCTGAGCCGCACGTCACTGCTTTATGCTGCAGTTGTCAGATCTTGCCCGGACGTACCACAATCGTTGATCTTCAGGCCTGCGTCATGTGCCTGCTCCCTTTTTTCTTTGCCATTTCTGTTATTTACTTTTCATCCCATAATTGTAAAAGTTAGTTGTGGATATTTACATTAGAGACCTCGTATTATAGTTTATTTTTCTTTTCGTCCCTATCTATTATGATCATGTGCTTCGTCACGTGGAGTACTTTTGGGAAATTTGCAACACCCGTCTTGTGTTTTCATTTGTTAATGCAAGGAGGTTAAGTTCTCAGAAACTACACCTTGGTCCTTGTGTGACTGGTTCACATGCTTGACACGTTTTTGGTGGACATTTTGCATGCTTAGCCATTGTGTTTCCTGCTAGTGTCAATCTTTGGCCCTAAAATATAAAGTATTTGCAAAAATACCCCTTTGCTACATAATAACTTTTGTGTGACTTTTTAATTTGCAATAAATATTAACATGTTGCCAAAAATTTCCACAAAAGCACATTATCTTTTTCCTTTGTTGTGCTTACATGCGTAATTTTTTGATTGCAAATTAATTAGTTTTAATATTATTAAAAATTCAAAAACCCCCTGAAAAGACCATGTTTGTCATAGAAAATTCATAAAAAAACTTGAAAAAAGCTTTAAAAATTCCACAAAAAATTATATAGTTGTCTTTTATCATATTTTAGATTCTATAAAAATTTTATTTGAAAATACCTTATAAAAACCTAAAAAAATGCAAAATACTTGAAAACTTATAAAAATCATATAAAATCAACCAAAAAATCCAAAAAATACATTTTAAGTTTCTGTTTGTAGATATTCCTTCATTTTTTGATAAAAAAATCACTTCTAAGTGTTTTGTGCATTTTATCTATTTTTAATTCGAAAAACACTTATGGTTATGCATTGTTTATTTGTTTTATCACTATTTACATTTTAGAAAATCACAAAGACATCTGAAAATTCCCCAAAATTTTCCAAAAACACTATAAAATAAATAAACAAAACCTAAAAATATTCTATTTTATTTTTCTGAGTATTTTTGATATATTGGAAAACTACAAAAAGAAGACTTGTGCATTTTTGTCTTATTTCTCTTAAACTGATAAATTAAAATTTTGAAAATTAAAAACCACTAAAAAAGACAATACAAATCCTCTGATTTCCGGATCACCTACTTAGTTTTTAATTGTGCTCCTTGAGTTCGATCATGGTCTCTATACCAGGTTAATAAAAGTAGCAAAACCGCTCATTCTCACTGCTTGATTTCTTAGTGGTTTGAATAATTTTCTCATTGATCGTGAATTTACAACAGCACATAGTTAATCACTTAATCGAATCAGGTTTTACCTTCATCACTTAAGGCCAAAGAGATCCCTAGAGATTTCAGAACCATCGACATTCCTATCAACTCTGCAACCCCGCTTTCGATAAAAAAACAGTGTTATTTGCATATTGAAGAATCGAAATGGAGATGTTCCCCAAAGAATATCCTATCGTGGGGCCATGAGCCACTACCTGATTCACAATACAATGCAAGACATTCGTCGCCAACCCGAAGACGAGCGGAGTAAGAGGGCATCCCTAACGAACACCTCCCTACGGTTGGAAGAAACCTCCCTCAGGACGATCATTCAGCAAAACTGAGTAAGAAACAATGGTCACACACTTCTTCATCTAAGAGATCCACAGATTTGGGAATCCCCTTTTGTCCAGCACAGACCACAAGAAGCGCTAATCAATACTATGAGCAACTTTAAACCTCATTTTAAAAAATCTCTTTAAACTTGCCCTTTCTCTCTCTCTCTCTCTCTCTTTACAACTATAAATCAAGCATAGTAAAAATCCACATAAACATAGTACCATTTTCTTGAACACACTCAAGAAAGTATTTTGTCTTTCACATGAAGGAATCCCCACCTTGAGTAGCTAAAATACATTTAGAGACATAACAAATGAGAAGAGATTTATTCAATTATAATTATTTTTGACATCGGAAAACGAAATGAATTGACTTCCTTAAAGAGAGTAAATTGTTTAAAATGTCGAAAATTTTTTAATAAAAAAGATCTAATTTTGTTAATTAAAAAATCACCCAACTTGATAGTTCTAAAAGAAGAAACTATCATTGTTGCGTCGGTCAGGTGAAATTACCTAAAAATTATTTTTTTTACATTTATACTCCTAAACTCAAAGGTATAACAATAAGTACATGAGTGTCAAACTCATATAGGCAAACTATGAAAACTAGGGTATAAAGGTAGAGTGACTAAGGTAAATGGGTTTCCTGATTTTTATTTATTTTCACTACTAAAAAACAAAGAACATGCCACGGTTGAGTATCGTGGCTTAATGTCATATTATCGTTGCCTAATAGAACTGGCCACGGTAATATTACAATGATTTATACCACCGTGTCTTATAGTTTACTGTGGCCAAAAAGGTTACTTTTTTGCCATAGTGGACTTATTGTGACTATATCATTTTCGCCATGGTAATTTTACCAGTGAAAAAACTTTCAAGCCATGGTTAAATAGCATGACAAATCTATTTAAGCCACGGTAACCAAAATGTGGTGAAAACCATCTTGCCAAAGTGCATAGGCACGTGACAACGGTTTAATAGTTGTGGCGACAGACATTTGGCCATGGAAGTTGTACCGTGGCATAAAAAAGCAGACTTTAAAAAAATCAATACATGTGTAAAGTAATCATTTAACAAAATCTCATATGATATGCATATGGTATTCAATGTTCATTCTTTGTATTGTCATAATCACATGGTGAACATGCATACACATGGTAAATCTCTATATAAGCTAACAAACAAACTTATGATAAGAATAAACATACAAGTTGAAAAAGTGTATAATCCCCATGTCAACGTAAGATTTTTAACAAAATAAGAGGTAATTAAGGTTCAATTAGCTAACAAAACATTAGAAAGTATACGACCTTTGAAATCTAATAATATTAGATGTAACATAAAGATCGGTCTAAAATTAAATGCTACTCATCTAAAGCAAAATCAATAAAATCTACATCATCTTCTGAATGTTCGTCATCATCTCTTCTTGTACCCATGCCTTTGTTCATTCCAGACGATGAACACTCTCTTTGTAATGAACCATCGCCCTTCAATGATGATGCCTCTTGTGTTTTTGGCAATGACAACAACTAATTTTGCTATCTCTCCAGCAAGACCTCTAATCTTGTGATTCGATCAGGTAAGCTACAATCTGATTCGTCTCTACCTCCATAGTACTTGGATGGATTAACCCCTCCTCCTACTCCTCTCATGCGTCCTGGATGTTTAGGTTCAGTAGCTTGTAGATATGTTGCATATGGAGAGATAGGAGACCCATCATTAGGGTATTGAAGTGCCATTATGTGCTCCTGAGGCAATGAAATAAAAATAATTTGAATTAATACATATATTAAAATGAATTTGAAACATAATTAAATTAACTTACACGTTGCTTTTGCAATTTCTTATCATGCCACATTCTTTAGCCATCTTTTCCTTTCCTTTTCTTTTTTGAGTATATAAAAAGATTGCAATGATCAGCATGACTGCCCTTTTTCACTTGAATTTAATTATATAAATAAATATATGAGTTAATGCATAAAAATTACATAAATTTAAAAAATAGTAATTACACACCAACTCGTGCTTTAATTGCTTGGTGTTTTTTCTATCCATGCGATGAGTTGCATGTGTTAACTTTGATCTATGTTGATTTCTATATTGCATTGCCTACAACAATATAATTTCCATATTTAGCTCCTATTACTTTCGAACAAAAATCTAAACTAAAGAGGTCAGTTGGACTTATTTTGATAGATGAACAAAGATTTAAAACAAATACCATTTATAAACAAAGAGAAGCTTATAATCAACAACAATGGTAAAAACAATCATTTCTCTTAAATCTAGAATGATGATCACAAAAATTTCATCATGAGAGTGTAATAGATAACTAATTGCACATCAAAACTTTCATTATTCAATCACGATTAATAGAGGTTCAAATAGATTCTAAGTAGATCTAGTTAAATGGAATGTTAACAATGTCTAGCAATATCATCGATAGGAAACATGACCTAATATAAAGCATAGATTGTATGGACGGAAATTCCTTATCACAAACATAAACATAACTTCAGGATCCATCTTCTCAAATAATTTTATGGTCATATATTCAAGAACACTATTGAACTAACCACTAAACGTTCGAATTTATACCTCATATTCCTTGGATGTCCACTAATCAACTAAAGTTCTCTAGTCTTCTTCAGTTATACCTTTTGGTACATTAGCAAGTAGTTGACTTATCAGGATGTTCTCATCAAAGTGCTGCAATTATAGATAACAAGTCTGGGTTATAATTTTATATATGAATTCATTCCAATGATAAACATATAATGATTAAATAAATTGATTTTCTTACATCTCTCTTCATCTGAAATCATCAACTTCGATGCAACTCTGAAGAATGCGAAAGAATCATCTTATCCAACTCATCATTGATCTCCCATGAAAATGATTCCTGTAATATATTATGATTAAAATTTTCATGTAAAAAATATGAACAATGGTCCTAAGGTATATATTAACCTTACCCTCAATCTCTTCATAAGTAGATCACCTATCTCTTTTGTGGCATCTCTTCAAAAATCCCGTATCGTAATTGGGATAATACTACGAGTGAGTATACCTAAATGACTTTGAAAAAATTCACTATTGATTCCAACAACATAACCGTCCACAAGATCTACAAAAAAGTCTCTCATGGTCTAAGACGATTGAGAGCAACTACTTGATCAGCACCTCGTATTCGTGGTCTTTATGACTCATGTGTACTCGGAGTCCCTACATCCTCCTCAGATGGAGTAGTTGATGCAGATGATAGTCTCATGGTAGGAGATGGATAATGATGCTCATCTTGTGTGTTGTGATTATCTACTCTATGATCGATTGCCCGTCGACGAGAGGCTACTTGATGATAAAAAATAGAAATTATTCATGTTATAAAAATGATGGAATTTACTGACAAATACAATTTTTATGTTAATACAACCTTAAATAACACAATTTTACCGATGCAGACGATGGCCTCGTAGGAGGAGAAGGAGAACGATACTCTTCTGATGTGTTACGATCATGAACTCTATGATTTATTACTAGTCGACGAGAGGCCACCTAGTGTTAAACAATATAAGTTAATCATATTTTAAAAATGACAACCTTTACAAAAAAATACAATTCTCATATTCATACAACCGTTAATAACACAACATTACTGATGCAAATGATGGCCTTGAAGGAGGAGATGGCGAACGATGTACATCTGGTGTGTTGCGAACATGTAAAATATCATCGATCGTCCGTCGATAGAAGCCATCTTTTTTATAACATGGAAGACAATAATTTATGCAAGAGTTCATATTAAAGTGAATAATTAAATATTAAATTTTACCAATGATAGTCTTGTAATTGGAGAGGGTGAATGTTGCTCATCTTGTGTGTCGTGGTCATGTACTCTACAATCAATTGCCTGTCAACAGGGAAGCATCTTCATTACGACAATCCTGACATTATATTGAAAAGACTCTGTAAAGCATATCTCATATATTGTAGCAAGCAAAGCAATAAAAATTAGACATAGAAACAATAATTGCATATATTATTACCTTTACTATCTTAAATTTTCTTCTTGATATGCTTCATTTTCCTCATCGGAATCATTTATATAATTTTCATGCATATTGTAATAGGCTCACGGTATTGTTCTAATTGGATCTATCCATCCATGTCTTTTGATATTGTCAACAAAAAAAATTGTTCAACTTGACTTGCAAGTGCAAATGGTTACTATGTCCCCAATATACGACTTCGATTTAAACTAATATAACCATCTTTATTTTTTTACAAAACCTCTGTCTTTATTGAATACATCAAACCAGATACATTTGATATCGTGTGTGTAACTGATGTCAATGATTTCAATTACCTCTCCATGTTAGTCATCCAAACCTGATTGAAGATGAGATTTCACAATTACACCACACATCTGTGTTCTTCTATGTAAGTCAACAAATTTGATTCGAAACTTAAATCCATTAATTGTATAAGTAGTATATGTGTAGACAAATGAAACTGGTCTTTCATCTAAAATCTGCAACTCAGGAGTCCATCTACTAACTTGACAATCTTTGAGTTGGTTAAGTTTAGACCAAAACCATTGTAAGAAATTATGTGCATAGATAGACTTTCACCATTTAAGATTTTAAAATATATCATTGTACTCTTCGAAAAATATATCAAGTTATCTAATATGCATTAATATGTAATAATGAGCCAAATTCATCTCATCAACATCTAAAAACTTTCGAGTTGTGCCACTTGCTAGCCTTCCATAATCTGAAAGAATAAATAAAATACCATCATCAATGTCAACATCTATGTCATCTTTACTTTCTTCTACAAAGTTGAAGATATCATTTTCATCATCAAGATATAATGATGAAAAATTAACACATTCTTCAAAGAGATAACCCTCTACTATAGAACCTTTTGGATGCACCATATTAAATACATGATCTTTTAACTTCTTAAGAAATCTGTCTATTGGATACTCTATCTATATTGTATCGGTTCTGCAATTCAAGCCTCGTTGGTCAAGTGGACTACTAAGTGAACCATCACATCAAATAATGATTGTGGGAACTTTAGATTAAATAGCTTTGAAATAAAAATTGCATAATGTCTTTACAATATCAGTCTCCCACCTTACTCAAATAGTAGGATCAAGAACTTTAGAACAAATAGCTTTGAAATAAAAAATGAGTTCCATCAATGGTTCTAGTACATTATCAGGTAGACTTCTACGTAGAGCTAATGGCATAAACACTTGCATATATACGTGATTATCATGAGTCTTAGGTCGGAAATTTCTCTCTCGTCTATATTAACACATTTTGATAAATTTGCTGCATAACCTTTAGGAACGTAAATCGCTTTCAGGAACCTTAAAAATAGTTTCTCATTTTTTAAGTGGCAATGTATAGCTTGCATTTGGTAATTCAAATGTATTTTCTCTGACCTCAATTGGATGCAAGTCACTTCTGATGCATAATTGTTGAAGATCTTGTATACTTCTAAGCGTATCCTTAGATGTGCCTGATAAATTTAAAATGCATAGAATGTTGTCAATGATATTCTTTTCAATATGCATGATATCTAAATTGTGTCTAATTATTAAATCTTTCCAATATGATAATTCTTTAAAGAAGATGCTCTTTTTCCTCCAACCATCTGTTTTAAATTGTTTAAAAGGACATTGAAGTAGAATTTCCTCCAAACATTGTTGCTAATTCCATATTTATGCTCCACTGTAACGAATGCCTCCCAAGTCCAAACATTCTCCGGCTGAATAACCATCAAACTTCTTATTGAACCGACGATCCCTCTATTTATGTGTTTCTGAAAGAAAACGACGATGACCCATTTAACAATGTTTTAAACTTCCACTCAGATGTAAACTATACCTTTGATCCATACAAATAGGACATCCAATATATCCTTTTGTACTCCACCCAGATAAATTTGCATATGCTGGAAAATCATTTATGATCTATAATGTTGTTGCTCGCTTACAAAAAGTTTCGTTTTTATTTGCATCATATGTTTCAACACCATTGATCCATAGAATCTTCAACTCTTCAAGTAATGGTTGTAGATATACATCAATTGCATTTCCAGGATCTTTACTTCCAGTTATTAATAATGGTATCATTGTGAATCCAATCTTTTCCATTCCTCATTACCAGCTGGATGGCGCATAAGACCATTACAATCATCTTTTCTTATATTCTTATGTCATGACATCTATTTTCCGGTTTTTTGTGATTGATAGATGCATTGCAACGTGGGAATTAAAGGAAAATATCACAGAATCTTTGCTGACTTCTGTCTTCTCTTGTTGTTGACTACAGAATCACAAACATCTCTGTATCTAGAACTTTTACAATGTGGGCAAAATTCAATGTGGTTATTTTCTTGTCAAAATAAAATACAGTCATTTGGACATTCGTCAATATTCATACAATTCATTCCTAATGTATGAAGACTCTTCTTAGCCTCATACCAACTTTGCGGATAATTTGGTGGATTCTCTAATACCTCAGAAATAAACTGTAGCATATATGATATTAAGGCGGTTGTAGCTCGATGCTTAATTTTCAGCTTGAATAGTTTTAATATGAACTTGACAGACATCTTGAACCCTTTGGCAATAGGTTCCTCAGCTTCCATAAAAGCTTTGAGAAATTGATCCCTTCCATTGTCAACCTTCTCAACATTGTCCAAATTACTCCGAATTCAATAGGTTCATCTGCTACGATAGGAGTAATAATTTCTTACGGTCTCTCTTCGACTTCTGCAACTTCTGTTGTTGTATGTAGCCATTCCTCCTCTTCATATAAATTCCAAATAATATATATTTTCCACCATCCATTCAAATAAAGTGATCATATACTTCCTTTCATTTATATCTCTTGTTATTCATACGCTTCCGACAAGGGCAATAAATACAATCCTTGTTAGATCCATATCTGAAACGTGCTCTATCAGAATGAAATGCCCAGTTTATAAAATCATGAACTCCTCGATTATATACTTCTATATCTGACAATCTCTTAGTCAATCAAGTCTTGTCCATCTACATAAAGTATATCAATCCATCAGCTAAATATATACAATGGGGGAATCTATAAAAATATTTTCATTCAAAATATTTTTTCCACAAGAAAAACTACAGGGTGTCATAAAAATATTTTTCACTGGTCAACAATGGTTTTTCATTCCAAGAATTTCCTTCCACAAGTAAAAGTGAGAATAAATGAAGGTTGGGCTAAAGCGTATTTTTGGTTATGCAGTAATTTGAGTGCTTGACTGTGATTTAATATCTTAACTGAAGAAAAGCATTCGGAAAAATTCCATGACACTAAATGGTATGAATCCTAACCCATAGTTGCCAACCTAACATGATGTTTGAGTGCCTTGCTAGATCCAATTCCTCGTCTTCGACACATGTCTATACTGCAAGAATTATAGCTGCAAGAATAAGAGTAGTAACTTCATAATGGCGGGCTTGAAAGATGTCATGTGCCTTCTAATGTGGTGGTATTTCCATTTCACATCCATAATGTTCTCCAGTATGGTAGATATTGCAATAGCATCCGCGGACTCGTTTGCTTTGCCTTGAATCCCATACGAAGTCAATTTTTAAATAGTATTAGCCTAAGTGCCAGAGTTTTCCATGTGGTGTGTAGTGTCATTCACCTCTTTCAAAAGGGCATTTTGGAATAATTAGGTAGATCATGTAGCTTAAGGGGGATTGAACTATAGTCACCACTCACAAACCATGTAGAATTTATGCCGATGAAGTAATGACATCATGTGGTCCACTGTGATCCTACTTCTATTATCACTTGAGACAATCGTCTCCGTGCATGGTCTGCCCATCGACGTTATCGTGGGAGGTGAGATATTCGAGGATCGCCATAGCTTTGGCATCCTCCTTATCATACCTACATGAGAGGTTGGGGAATTGTGTGTTGCATGGAGACATATCTATTGTTCATGATATATCCCCCCATTTGTATGTACTATATTGGAGCTCTCAATTATATGTCTTGACAGAATAATTTGGAGAAATATCTATTGTTCATGATATATCCCCCCAATTGTATGTACTATATTGGATCTCTCAATTATATGTCTTGACAGAATAATTCAAGTATCAATAATCTGAATTCTAACTCAACGCCAACAGTAAAGCTATAAGAACATCAATAAAATCAGAGGAAGCTTAAGTGGTCGCATAACATACAATTGTCCTCAACTTTTACATTTACTAATTATTTGTATATGCCTATACATAATTTTGGAATCACTAATCTTGAGAATAATACACTGTATTATAATTTTAGAGAAAACAACATAACAAAGTTATCAACATTTTGGGGAGTTGAGTTTGAAAGAGGGATTCGATAGAGGGTGAGAAGGAGGGATTGTATTATATATGTATATTAAGCGTCACGAACCTTTCACGATAGCTATCATAGATCATCTAAATCAGAATATATGTACTAAAGCTGCAAATACTATTAGTCTTGATTAGCATGAAGAAGTCATGCGACCATATTCTTATGCAAACGATACATTAATTAAATAGTTGATGAAGCACTTAATCTTTACTTGTCCATTTGAGGACTTTTCTTATATTGATAACTAAAGCATCTGGTTGTAGTCTTATCTGGGACCAATAGAAAAACTGTTTTAGTTTGGAAAATAGTCCTATTGTTGAATTATCAACAATATCAATCCCATTGTCAATTCAAAGCCTGATCTTTGAATAGAATGCAATATGAGCTCATCTTATCCAGTAGCAAACCCAATCTTTACCTCACAGTCTTCTATAAATAGAGTCCTCTCAAGAAATAACATAATCTAAACATCACATATTATGAGACTTATAAAGCTTAGCTCATCTTATCCATCAATAAAAGCAATCTTTACCCCACAGTAAGTCAACATTAATCTTGAGAATCATTGATCTTGCACCTTTACTTGAAATCAACATTTTTATTCAATCAAACAAGATAAAACATGTTATAGCAATTGGCAAACTAATTTCATCATTTCGAAATGACAACTCCAAGCACAAGAAGAATAATAAAGATATAGCTTGTGAAGAATAGGAAGAAGAGGTGATTTACAGTAATGGCTAATGCTAAAGAAGGAGAGTCACTGTACGGCTTGCTAGTGCTGGACTGGGGCGAGGGAGGGAGTAAGGGGCATGCTGAGGCAAGGAAAGAATTGGGGGCGAGATCGTCAGCCATGCGAGAAAGATTCGATGGGGAGGGAGTTGGGGGCAAGGCTGGAAGCCGTGTGGGGGAGCCTCAGCGGGGTGGGAGTTGGACCTTGAGTGTGAGACTGTACGAGGAGACCGGATCGAGGGGATCAAACTGGGGGCAACGTGTGCAGCGTGCGGGGAGAGGAAAAAAATGAAGGGTTTCGTTGGATGGAGGGAATGAGGGTTTCACGGGAGGGATTTTGGGAAGAATGTTGGTTTTGAAAAATTAGAAAAAGGGGTAATCCGTTGGAGGGAGGGAGGGAGGATTTCATTGGAGGGATTTAGGTCTGAGAAATTAGAAATGAAGGGAATCGAAGGAGGGAGGGAAAGTCAAAGAGGAATTCATTGGAGGGATTTGGGGGAGGGATTTGGATTTCGAAAATTAAAAGGGAGGATTTATAATATGTATTAAGTGGAGATTGTCGGGGCTCAACATCTACTTTTCCCTGTATTATTTATAATATGTATGAAATAAATTAATTGTTACCTTGAATTTTCTTATTATGAATATACAAAAAATTGTATGGTGAAATAATTAGTTTTTTTATTGATTAAATTATAAGGAAATAGTTAACTTTGTCCTCCATATAACTAAGGATGAAAATAGATCGGATATACCTATTCCATATCCATACTCGCTTCATCTCTATCGAGTACAAATACGGATTCAGATATGATTTGGATATGCATTAAGGAAATCATATCCTTAAAGTATAGATATGAATTCAAATTGGATACTATCGAATCCAAATACAAATCGAATATAGAGAGGACTTGAGTTATAAGGATCGAATAAAGAGTCAATCCAAATACGGATTGTGATCCAATAAACATCGATTTCAAAAAAAGATACAATTGAATTTTTATGAAAGTTCATAATGATTTTTAAAAATGACATTGGAATATAAATAAGTCCTATCATACAAAAGAGAGTGTGGAGGTGACATTGTTCTTAGCTAAAAACAAAAAGGAGGATAGGGTTTAGTAAATTTCATTCACTCTCGTTCCCAAACACACGGAAGTTTACTAATATCATTAATATATTGTATTGCATACTATATAATGCTAATATGGTAATGCGGGGTTGTGGCATAGATATATTACCTAATTATAAATAAAACAATATTAAATATTGTATTTAGATATTAAGAACCGGATCTAGATATTCAAGGAATTACCGTATCCTTATTCAAAAAAATTATAACACATATCTATATTCGATTTGTATTCGATTAATATTCGGATATGGATATCCATATCTGAAAATTTTTCAAAATAAGGTAAGCAAATATTCTGATATAGTTGTATCCATTTTCATCCATACATCCAGATCGGTTTACTTAAATAAGAGATTTAAAAAATAAAGACTATAGGTGAAGAAATAATAGACGAATAATCATAACGTGATCATAAAAATAGCTTAACATGGGATGAGGTCCATTAACGATTATGTAAGAGGATTTTATCCCACATTTAAAAAGTCTCCAAGAAGATTTTCAATGGCTCCCAACAACATAAATCACAAATTCTCATTATATTAAAATTTCATTTTTATTTTTTGAATCATATATATAATGGCCGTTGCATTTCTAAAAATGATAGAATCGAAGTACAATATTTTATTACCTGTAAAAATAATGGTGGATTGAATTTTCCTTGTGCATACTAGGTTTGACCACGATAAAAGTTTCATGGACTCCAATTATTAGTCATGGTAATAGTACCGTGGTCAAAAAATATTGGCCATGTTAATGCTATTGTAACCTAACATGTTTGGCCACGGTAATTATAGTTGCAACTAACTTTAAGTTACGATAATTTACCGTGGTCAATAATTTTCAGCCACAATAATATTTATTTTGGTTTGATCGCGTGGCTAATACAATATTTTTTATTAGTATTTTAAGAAATTTTTCTGGATTTTTATTTGATTTCATGAATTTCATATTATTTTTTTGATTTTATATCCCTATAAGTAAAGAAATATATGTACTGGGTTTTATATTTTATATTTGTTTTTTGTTTTGTCATTTTTAAGTTTTAAATTTGATTTCCTATTTGTGTGGATTTTTAATGATTTTTAGGATTTTATGGGTTTTCGATTATTTTTAAAGTGAAAAACAAAGTTTTTAGTGAAAATAAGGAAGCTTTTTTTAAAAAATAGAAACCATGAAGAAATAATTTTATTTTTATCACAAAGTATAAAAAAACCTTTCCAATAATGTATTGTACGTATTTTTGCGATTTTTATTGAATTAGTTGCATTTTTGAAGTTTTATGTATTTTTAGTTTTTTATTTATCTTAATTGAAATTTTTATTTGTTTCTGATTTTATACGTAGAATATAAAATATCTTGTAGGTAATTTTCGTATACTTTTTGAAGTTGTTTTTTTTCTATTTTTAGTATTTTATAAGATTATGTATTTTTTGTATTTTAACGATTTATTAAAAAATATAATATATATTTATCAAAATACTGAATATACTATATATAATATAGTAGTATGTATTTATACATATTTTTATTATATTTTTATCTAATTTTAATATGTATTTAATACGTATAGTATTTATATACAGTGTATATGGTATAATGGTGATTTCTGAAAAATAAGGGCTAATCACGCAATATACATGCAGTCACGTGAATTTAGCAGCTTCAGAACCTATTCCGAATTTCAACAAACACCTAGGGCGTAATAGTAAAATGTGCAAATAAGCACGTGGTGATCCACATGCTTAAACCTGTAGGAGGATCTGTTCGTAAAAATGGAAAGCTTGAGAATGTGACTGCAAAAAATCATAGAAAAACACGTGCATCTGCACGTTCTTGAGCCTCTCTAGGACCTGTTAGAGAATAGAAATAGTTTGAATAGTACTTTGTAAAATGGCCAAAAATTGGAAGGGGAAAGAATAGAAGAGATCTGCTGACATAGAATATAGCGAAGGATGAAGGATTATTTCATCGCAAGGGTACGAAGCTTGGCCGAGCTTCGTGATCGTTGCCTCAACCATCGGCGGACGTGGGAGGTTGTACGCACGGCAGAGTGATAGCTACAACGCCCATGACGATCTTGTCAGTTCCTGTAACAAACCCGATCGTCTCAGAATGACGCGGAAGCGAGAACTCAACGGACAGCTCAGCATCGTTACTCATAGCATTGATCATAACATAAGAGCAATAAAGAATGAACTAAAAAAATGTCCATTTCATGCTATTAATAAGGACATGAGGTCAAGAGTTCCTTAAATAAAACAAAAGATAAATAAACTAGATGAATCATATTTACGATTTCCTTATTCCAGTGGGTATAATGACATCCTTCCAAATCGAACCAACAGTAGTCCCGTACCGATTCTACTTTTTGATGATGGTGAAGTCTCCCTTGAAGTGTAACTAACTTAATCTTCACAATCCCTCGAAAAAGAGTAACAATACATGTTATGAGCTTAATATGTGCCGAGATGAAGTCAAGCCGGTTAGCGTAAAAATCAAGTCACATCTAACTATTTCATTCATAACATAATGATAATCATTCCAATAATAAAGACATATAAATTTGGTTCTATATCAATTACATGTTGCATAAACTATTTGATTAAACACAAACTAATATCATACATATCGTTAATTAACTTAGTGATGTATATGAAGTATATTTCTTTCATATCCATGCATTGCATATCATACTTGCGTACATACCTTTAAGTTTTGCCATATTTGCATGTACGTCTATAGTGTTAACATAAGTACACATATACAATTAACATTAACTTAAATTGCACATACACCTTAATATTAACTTACGTTGCATGTATGCCCATATCCTTAACATAATTCCACATAGGGAAAAATGGGGCTGCCCCCTAGGGGTAGCCAACATGGCTGCCCCCACCCTATTTTTTGCAAATTTTTTTATCTTTTTGGAAAAATATCACCATGTATATTTATCCCTATATCCCTCCTATATGTCATTCGAATTTCGTCAGAAACAGAGACTCCTACGGCCTCTTTCCTGACGTCATTTTTTAACGGTCGCAGGATTTTTTAAATCGACCATGTCTGGATGGAGGCCGTAAGAGTCTCTGTTTCTGACGAAATTCGAATGGTATATAGGAGGGATATAGGGATGAATATACATGACGATATTTTTCAAACAAAATAAAAAAATTTGCCCAAAAATGGGGCGGGGCAGCCATGTTGGCTGCCCCCAGGGGGCAGCCCCATCAACCCCTTCCACATATGCCCATATCATTAACATATTTGCATACATGCCTATAACCTTAACATAGTTTACATGTATGCCAATATAATTAACATATATGCACACCTGACCTTAGCTTAACATAAATTTGCATGTATGCACATATCATTAGCATAATTGCATGCATACCCTTAGCCTTAACATAAATTGCATGTATGCCCTTGCACACATGCACTTTAACAGAACTTAAACATATGTCCATAACAGTAACATAATTGCATATATGCACATAATATTAGCATATATTGCACATATTCCTATGACATTTTTCATATTTAGAGTGATCTTGATTGTTACTTCTTAGGCGGCTTTGATGGTTTACCGCCAGCACAAGCGGTTCATAACAATACATAACATGACAGTGTAGCTACAACTGTAGAGGACTTATCTTTTGCCTCACGTCCCCAGAAGGCGTTGGCCCTTTAGGCCCTTATGACCCCTTAATTCGAGTCGGTGCCAAGACTTGATATTATTATGAGAATATTTATTAACGCAGGTGAGTAAACAAAGTATTTTCTTATATAATGATTCTATTATCCTTATGTGCATTTACGTATTTGTTCATTAACATTCATTTGCATTATAATGTACACTTATAATACTTGTTTATTAATAATCGTATTCATAAGGTCATGTTCTGTCGAATAACATCCTGATATAATGCGTGTTTAATATTAGGCATTGCGTGTATGCAGGAACAGAAGGTGAATCAATATTCATGGCAAAAGGTGGTATTTCGTAAGAATCTTTCGATATGCTAAATTATAAGTGGAAGATTCCATGGACATGTACGACCTATTTATCAAAAATAATATTTTAGTGGCTACCTTTGTAAGGTTTCCATATAATCACATAAGCATACACAATCTATAGTTGCACAAGTTATGTTGGCATAAAGACCATTGTTCGCAACAAAGGCTTAAACTCCAAAGGAATTTTGACTCAATCTTTGGATACCCGCAACTTTCACATAACCTCTTTATCATTAATTTTTCTTCAGATTCGGAACCCAGACTGATGTCATGGAATATACGTAAATTTGGATCATGTAATTTTATTCTATAAGACAATGTTAAAAGAAACGTCATTACTTCTAACGGAGATAAAAGTTTCAGCCGATTTCCAATTTGTTAAAGGTACCGAAAGCTTTTCACGCATATATGAAGATTAACAAATATAATCTCAAGAATGAAGAAGTTTTTTCCTTTAGCGACATGCATAGGAATCGACTAATCAGAGGCACGTTATCTTCACTTCATCACTAATTGGTGGAAAAGAACCATGGTTTACTTTCCTGAATTTTGAATCGTATCCTGGGCAACCAATACATCGTAATGAACCTATGGGTCCAGTACATACAACTATAATCCATAGTTTCTAAACCAAGGATCAACGCAAAACAACACTTAACGATTCTATGTGTCGACACATACAACTATAATCCATAATTTCTAAACCAAGGATCGACACAAAACATCACATAACGATCCTATGTGTTCGACACATACCTCGTCGACGGAAGAAATTCATTGACCAAGATTCCACTAATCCGGACTGTTGTCGGTGACGTCGTTGCTTCTCCAGTTTTGTCGGATCAAGACTCCAACGTTGACAGAGAGGGTTGTCGATGATGAATTCGGACAAGACACAACGAAAGAATGACGTCGTTGACTTCTCTCTCTCTCTCTCTCTCTCTAGACACTCTCTCCCAAGGCAATGTGTGGGTAAGTCACTAGAGAGTCCCATGGTATTTATAGGCACAATCCATGAGATAATTAATAATAATAAATTGGACTTAATTAAGAGATAAAGAAACAATCAATTTGAGTTGTTGGCTATTTTATCTATTTTTATCTTATCATGTACTATCTTTAAGGGTGATTGATGAATCCCCATTCATCACTCTTTATTCCTTTATTTTAGCTAAAAATCTTTGCAAAACACCATGTAATTATTTGTAAATATCATAAATTGTCAAAATACAGGCTTCATGTAAATAGCCATACTTAGCATATTTTTGTGTAAAAATAAAAGAATAAAGAAATAAAGAAAAAGAGGGAAATATTTCGAATAAATATTGAGTGACTCGAACCCAAGGGAGGGCCAATCATTGGCCTGACCGTAAAATAAAATAAGTAGAGAGAGATATGACCATTCATCTATATGCAGATATTCCCCCTTTTTATGTATATATTTTACTTTCATCAAATAAAAATATTTATGTGTTCCTCTTAAATTGTATATATTTATAAAAATAAAATAAAAATTAGAAAAATAATACAAAAACAAAAATAAATTCTCTCTCTGACCTTGTATATACCATGTATATATGTACATTCACCTATTTATTTTTCCATTATAAATACATAATACAAATTATTTTACATCTTAAATTTTATATTGTAAATAAATAAAATATAAAATAGGGATAATTGTAAAAAAACAAAAAAATAAAAATAAAAAATATCCATGTATTTTTACCTATATATAATAATATACTATGTATATACACTAATTTATTTTTCAAAAAAATAAATAAAAATCACTAAAAATTAATTTGAAAAATAATAAACATTTTTCATGTTGTAAATATTTTTAAATAAAATCATTTACTATTTTAAAATGAATTTCCAAATAATTTCGGGATGGAATTTTCTGATTGGTCCATGGGGGTAGTTGACCCCCGGTCAACTCCCCCCCTAGATCACATTCTCGTGATTCCTTGCGTCGACCCGATTTCGGCCAATTTTTCTGGATTGATCCGATCGTCATTCACCCAAACCCTGAGCCCCGATTGTTGCTCGATTATCCGAGATACACACCCGATCATTTCCCTAGGGGTCCGTGCATCGATGAGCGTGCCCGAATCCAATCTTCCTGGACCCCTAGCATTATATAGCCTGAGCATACGCCACCTTCTTCTGCACCTTAGGCCACCGTCTTCGACTCCCAGGACCTCCACCCTCTTGCCTTGAGTGACAGCAAGCCCTAGGGGGTGTCAGAGAGAGGATAGAGGCGCCCTAACCCCAGGTCCGGTGGTCATCGCCGTCGCGCTCCGCTATCGGCGTGCTCGAGCCTTTGGAGGCGTCGCTCCATTGAGGCAAGGATCCTAGGAGACTCAACACGTCCCCCACAGACGCATCCGATCATCAGAGACCATGGCCAACAGTGAGGAGCGCACCGAGGGTCAGAGACCAAAGACGATGACATATGTGTTGGACTAGGGCGCGATCAACATCACCATGTTAGCTTCCCTCGAGGCTATACAGCGACAGATACGGGATTAGGGAGCTTTCATGGTGGAGATGAGGAGAGAGATGGAGAGGCTGAGGATAGCGCGAGATCAGCCGAGAGCCGCAGCAGAGGGAGAGGTACCAGATCAGTCGGAGGAGCAAATCCAGCCAGCAGCAGATCAGTCGAGACCGATGCAGGAGTTACACAACCCCAGATCGACATTTACGCACTGGTGGATCGTACTTCCAGCGATCATGGGGGACTTCAAGTTCCCCTCGCAGACGATTTAGCTTCTCCTCCACTTCCACAGGCTCGCGACAGAGGAGCCCCATCTTCATCTCCAGGAGTTTGAGATGATCTGCAGCACCGTCCATGACCGACATGTGGACGAGGATACAATTCGGATGATGGCTTTCCTGTTCTCCCTTTTTGACAGAGCAGCCAACTGGCTGAAGTATTTGGGGAGATTCGTTTACACCTGGGAGCAGCTCCGCACCAAGTACTTGAACAAGTATTATCTACTCAGGCGGACCAATGCAGTGAGGGCCCTGATCAGCAACTTCTCCATGCTCCCCAACGAGCAGTTCCACGAGGCATAGAAGAGGTTTAGAGAGCTTACCGACAGATGCTCGTACCATGACATCGCGAAGCTGAACCTAGTTCAGAGCTTCTTTTGCGGACTGACACCAGAGCTGTAGGGCCTGGTGAATGCTTCTTGTGGTGGTTCCTACTTCGTCAAGGATGAGGATCAGGTCTAGGCCATCTATGAGGATATGGCCGAGAACTACACCATGATGTCCTAGACCCGCCTCTACACTCAGGGACGACCCCATCCACAGGCCGTGCAGTTTCAAAGGATAGCACGGGTCGATGCCGGCCCTTCCACTTCATCCACGGCAGCCGTACAGGCAGAGTCTATAACCACAGACATGGGCATCATCAGCGAGAAGTTGGACCGGATCAACTTGATAGAGAAGAAGCAGTGCCAGGACATATCACAGATGGATCAGATGGCACAGACACTGAGTGACCTGAAGACACAGATCATGTGTCTCCAGGAGGCACAGACGGCTTCTCAGCACCGTCTCAGGTCACGGGGAGATCCGAGCAGCAGTGGTAGCTCGTCCCAGCACTCCAGTCAGCCTAGACAGGTTCACCTTGTACAGGCGGAGTCGTACCAGCAGCCACTGTAGTTCTACCAGCCACCACCATCCCAGGACACTCAGATGGTGGTCTACCAGCCGGACCAGCCCTTGGCAGTACTCCCCCCACCCACCTATGAGAAGGAGCCGTTGATGGATGTCAACGGGATTTGGTATGACCGACCCCAGCCCGGTATCGGACGAGACCATCCCAGATTCTGCTGGTTGGCTGGAGGCACCAGTTCCCAACAGCAGCCTCCAATTCAGGGTGGTCAGTACGGCCAGCAGCGTGAGCAGCATAGCAGCCCCAGCCCCCAGTACAACAGCAGCAGCCATCCCACCGCCAGCAGTATGGTCCTCGTCCCTATCAACAGGGACAGTCTTGGAGGCGTGAGCAGCCTCAGCAGCAGTATCATCAGCAGTACCTGATGAGCCGAAAATCAACCTAAGCGACTAAGGAAAAAGATAGCTAAGGTCGTTGCGACCTCAGTCACTTGAGATAAAATCAGCTCAATCAAGAAAAATATGGAACAGACCACCAATCAAGCAGATAAAACACGAAAATCAAATAGTGGCCCTGGCTATGAGATTAGCCTGGTGTAGCACCCAGGGTCGGACTCAGGGAGCACGAGTTGGCCTTGCGGCCTACAAAATAGTCAAAAATGAATATAAGGCAAAAATAAATATTTTTGATGGTTTTTAATATTTTTATATTTTTTTGGTTTTTAACAATGAATGAAAATAATAAAAAGGCAGCTACAAGCACATTCAACAAATTATTTAAATACTCAAAAATGGTCCAAAAATTCAGACAAAAATATTTTTATGTTTTCTATGTTTATTACTGTTTTTGGTGAATTTTTGAGAATTTTATAATTTTTATGGAATTTTCTAAAAATCAAAGAAGGTAGAAATGAAAGAACACTGTCCAGTCAAGCTTGGAGGACCAATTTAAAATATAAAATGGTCCTAAAAGAGCTTGGAGGTAATTTTTATGAAAAATATAAACAATAAAGAAATTCAGGAAAAGGGTTTATTATTTTTGGAATTTTCTACAATTGTTTTGGATTTTTATGAATTTGTAAGGATTTTTTAATTTTTAAGGTTTTTATGAATCCAAAAATAACCAAATTCACATAGAAATTCAAACACACAAAAACTAACAATACCTAATTTTTGTTAGAATTTTTGAGGGATTTTTTATATTTTTTATGATTTTCTAATCTGGACAGACTTAAAAACAACTGTTTTTGAACTTTTAAAAATATAAAAAAGGCTAAAAAATGTACCCAAAATTTAGAGAAAATTTTACACAGTGGCAGGAGCCACATGTCCAATTTTCACAAAATTTGGGTTGAATTTGATATTTTATTTAAATTACACAAAAGCCCACAGTGCATAGGGACCTAAATGCAAGAAAAACTAAGTCCAAGGGTCGCAAAAATAACAAGCTCAGAAGCCTGGGGGTCCTCATGCAAAATTTCCAGATCCTCACGCGCACGGCATGTGTTCTGGGCACAGAGGGACCCAAATGCAAGAAAACTTAGTTTCGAGGGCTTATTAGCAACAGGTGCTAAAAGCCTAGGGGACAAGTTACAAAATACCCAAATATTTCAACACATGTCGAATAACACCACGCATAGGGGTATAGATGCAAATATCAGAAAGTATTTTTCATTCAGTAACACATCAAAACTACAGCCCAGATCATGCAATTTCACCAAAAACTCACGTGACAAAGCACGTGTCTCACATAAACAGGACGAAAATGCAATTAAAGTAAACATCCAGGTCCTCTATGCAATTTTACCAAAATTAAAGTAATTGAACTTAATATTTACAGGACTAAGAAATAAATGCGAAAACAGAAGGGGCTAAGAGTAATTTACCCCACTTATTATCCGAGGGCTGGAGGCACGCCACGTGGCTGATCGGACGGTGGAGGTACGCTACGCCTCTTTGAAGAGCCCTGGCTCGGATCTGACGACGGAGAGCTTGCCACGTGGAGGATCAGACGGCCGAGGTACGTTGTGGCTAACCCTCGCTGAATCAACGGTCACGATCGACTCTCCAATGGATCTGACAGTTGCTGCCTCCTCGCTGATGAACACTCGAGATCAAAACTGGGCGAGGGGGTTGATCGGACGGCTACGGGAAGGTCTCCAAGAACAGGTCGCCGGCAAAGTTCGCTGGCTCGATACTCGTGTTGGGGACCGTCTCTGCTGCTGCTGAGATGTGCAAACGCTTCGTAAAGGTGCTCCGCAACTCGTGGATCCCTCCGATGAGACCGGCGACCACCGGAGTGGTCCGACGATGGTGGAGGACTAGAGCTGTTGTGCCTGGATGTTCGGGCCCTCAGATGGACCTCACTCGACCTGCAAAACGCACAGACAAACTCTTGGGTCGAGGGCAAAGTGCCTCGACCCTGTAAGGGGTGAAATGGGTGCGTGGGTGAAGCGGGTTGGTACCCTCCGGCGAAGCGACGGCGGAGGAGGGTGGATGACCTGCTCCGGGGCGAGACAGGGGGTATGGTTGAGTGAAGAAGGTGGAGAGGAGTATGGCGAAGGTGGTGGAGTGGTCGGACGGTCAAATGGGTGGTCGAAGTGGAGTGAATCGGTCGGCGACTGTGGTGGAGCGAATTGGGGGAAACCGAAATTACGCTAACCTAAAAGCTATCTACGTTACCTGGTGGTCGAGGTCGACTATGTTGGAGCTCAGGGAGCTCCGGGGGTTATGACCTCAAGGGATCGTTGCGTCTCGAGGCTTGGCGCACCTCGCAGCAGCGCACGGCTGTGATATTGCCGGATTAGTGGCTCCCGGCTGCCCGAGCCTCGCTGTTACGCATCCTCGCGTGGCTGTCACTCTGACGAAGACGAGGAGGTCATTGGCATCGAGGGGGAGGGCCAATGATAATGTGAAAAGGCTGTCGGAGGAGGAGCTTTATATGACTAAGGGTCCGATAAGATGGTCGTGGAGCGTGCAATCTGAGAAGCGGATCCCTAAGATGATAGGCGGACGTGGATCGTGGATGAATCATTGATAATCGGAGCCCGGGGATTTGGGTTGAAGACGAGCGGATCATGCCGAGAAAATGGGAGAAAAACGGGTCGGGGCATGGATCCGCGCAATGTGGTCCAGGGGGGGCAGTTGACCGGGGGTCAACGTTCCCCCGTGGACCAATCAGAAGCCAGCTTTTATTGAATAAATGGAAATTCATTTAAAATAATAAATGACTTATTTTCGAAAAACTTAAAACATGAAAAATGTTTATTTATTTTTAAACTATTTTTAATGATTTTTATTTATTTTTTGAAATATATTTTAGGTATTTACAAAATATTATTATTATATATAGGTATATACATATGTATTTTTGATTTTTTATTTTTTATTTTTATACAAATTATTCCAATTTTATACTTTATTTATTTATAAGATAAAATTTGGAATAAAGGGATATTTTTATTTTATTTTTATTAATTATTTACAAGGGTGAAATAAATAGTTATATATATGTACATACATGGTATATATACAATGACGATTTTGATTTTTAGTTCTTTTTATTTTTATTTTCTTTTTATGGTTTTTATTTATCTACATTATGGAATATGGAATATGTACATATTTTTTGTGGGATTTTATTTATTTATTTATAGGGAGAAATAAATAGATATGTTAGTTCTCTGTACATGGCATATATACAATAATGAAGGGAATTTTTATTTTTGTTTTGTTTTTCCCGATTTTATTTTATTTTTTTATTTACAAATATATACAAATAATTATACACCCTTTTTTATTTTTATTAAGAGGAAAATAATTTTTATTTATTTACATGTATATGTACAAACACATGAGTTTCCCGATCTCCCTCTACTTTGGTTCTTTTGCGGTCAGGCCCATGCTGAGCCCTCCCTTGGGATTAGGTCGCTCAATATTTATTTTAAATATCTCCATCTTTTTCTTTTATTTCTTTATTCTTTTATTTATGCATAAAAACATGCTAATTATTCATTTTTACACAATGCATGCTGAATGGTAATTATTGATATTTGCACATATCTACATGTGTTTTGCATGGGTTTTGTAGCTAAAATAAAAGAAAAAAGAGTTATGAATGGGTATTCATCACCCCCTATACTTTAATTTTGCTAGTCCCTTAGCAAACACTTATTTGAAAAAGAAAAAGAATAGAAAAAGAGGAGAAAATGCATGGATCAATGATGATTATTAAACTTGCCTTCATTAAATTGAAATATGGAGCTCGATCAGATCTTTGGATTATTAATGTGTCGAAACCTTATTTTGACTTAAGCTTAAAACTTGACAGCCTCTAAGTTCCACCAATCTATGGGTAAGACTCCTCAATAAATCAGATCAGAACAAGTCTACATACACAAACTCTAATGACCATGAATCTTCCCTTGTACGGTGTAAGTGATATGTAGCTCCCCACCTTAGAAGTAACAAAGAAACAACCTCCCCCAACCTGGTAACTATAATGCCTTGGTCTAGAAACTCTTTCCTCGAGAAGCAGGGTATTCCCTTCTAAGTTCAAGTGCAACCGGCTCAAGAAGAGGGGGAAGAAGAGAATGGACCATGACCAGTGTAGCCTTGTATCCTTGGGAGCTCTAACCAGTGTAGCTGAGTCTCCCGCTGCAAGCTTAATGAGATGGAACATGTATACCATAAGCTTTTGCTTTATTTGACTCTATGCACTCCGGTGGGATTATTAAATTTTCAATCCGACCCACCACTTTTTTGGAGTTCTTTTCTTTTTGCACATTTTTTTCATGTGCATTTGTACAATATATCTACATGGTGCAGCATATATACAAGGAGTTTTTCTCTTGAGCCAATAGACTATCCATCTTTTGAAGCTTTATTGCAACCCACAGCTTCTGTCTTTAGACTTCATAACCACCAGACCAAGTTGAGACGCATTTCCTTCACTATGAGAAGAAGAGAGGTTCCGCCTAGAAGTACTACCCTCATATGCTACCCCAAGCCAAAGGAAACTGCCTCCTCACCACCTCATCCGTGGAGACCTAGGTGCAAAGTGTTGGTGCATGTCAAGCCATTGTCTCTGAGAGTCATGCGTGTGTTGTTAAGTGCTCTACTTAGGCTCATCAAGATGACATATGCTCATAGCCTAGTGGACTCAAAGAATTAAGTCACTATGGACCTAAAAAGCCTTAACCCTAAGCCCTATAAAGTTCCTCTTATAATTAGGTGGATTAAGATCTTAATCAAGCTCCATTTTCCAAGTTAATTCCAGGCTAGTTTAAATGTCAACTATAATCTAGGAAAAACTATAGAAATATTTACAAAGATGCTATTTACAAATATTTACACATGTGCAAAATTTTTGAAAAATATTTTGAAACCATGGATGTATGCATGAATGCAAGTTTTGCAAAATATGTACACAAATTTACACAAGGTTTTTCCAATATTTGATTTTCAAAACATTTTGGAAAAATTTTGTACTATATACATAAATTTTGATATGAAAATATTTACACACTATTTACACAAAAAAATTTTACAAACTTTTTTACAAAAAATAATTTTGTACAATAGCTATGTATGTGCAATAAAAGAATGTTTATTTACAAGGAAAAATTTTTAATATTTATGGATTTTTGGGGTTTTAGCCATTTTTATTTATTAACACACTCACACAAAGTGCGAGTTATGGCTAAAGTATATATGAAATATATACACACCCCCCTATACTTAGCTCGAACGATGTCCTCAGAGGGATCAAGAGCGATGAAGAAGACATAACTCGTGCTTAGTATAGGGAAGTGAAAAGGAATGGCTATATACAAAGATGAATGAAAGAATAGAATGAGGAGAACTCGGTGTTTTCCCCTATACTTAGGATCAAGTAATCCTAAGTATAGCAAGCTGTACATGAAGGGAAATCCGAGTGAAGGATGTATAGGGTCTACCCCCCTATACTTATGGTAAAATATCCCTAAGTATAGGCAGCAAAACATAGGTAGAAAGACACGAAGAATATCAACAAGTATTTACAAGATGGAGGGCATTACTCCCCCTATACTTAAGGCGAAGAATCCTTAAGTATAGGCAACAACAGAAGTGATGGAACAGAACGAAAGGAACAACTCGGTGTTTCCACCCCCTATACTTAGGATGAGGTATATCCTAAGTATAGCAAAGATAATCCTAAACGAGACCTAGGGTGAAAACAAACACGGAAGACAGAAAAGATCAAACTAAGACGAAACACGTATATACAAAAGGGTACACTATTGAGGTGCCTCTCAATAAGCGCTAGGTTTTACGCCCCTAGCTGGGTGCAAAGGCTAGGACAAAGCTGTGTCAAGGTTCAGGACAGCATCTGTAAGGCGAATGCCGTACTGTCGTCGCAGTCTCGGTATGAGAACCGTGACGAACTCAAAAGTGTAAAGAATGACACCCAGGTATGCAATCAGGCGGGTGTCTACTACCGGTCAATGATATGGAAATATGTGATCGGGATCCGGTAGCACACAAGAAATCGTCGACTCAGGATCAGACTGGAGTGGAACTGTAGAGCCAAAGAAATCAAACGTGGAGAAGGATGGATCAGTCATGGAATTCTCCACGTCACCCAGTGTCTCGAAAAGGTCTGGACAGTCAAGATCAGGAGACTCTCTAAGAAGACTAATATCCGATGCATAAAGTAGAGACAAGTCAGACAGATCATCGAATATCTCAAGGATCGGCTCCTCCTCGTGAGGGTCGTCGAGGTGAGAAGTCTCAGAATCAGAAGGATCAGAAGACTCGGTTTCGTGATCCGCCAGATCGGATACATTCTCAGAAGGTGGAACCGAGTACGCATCGTGTGTGGCATTCTCCCGCAGATAACCTCGGGGAGAAATACAAGATCATCAGTGAGAAATAGAGGATCAGGATCTAGAAGGGCATCTGCACTACGGTCTAGTATCCACTCGGTGCACCAGGTTGCACCATCATCTGAAGTGTGGCTCTCGGCAATCTGGAAGCAGGAGAAGGTACTGGTCAACACCGCGGAGGCTGGAAGTGTGTTCGCGGCTGATCCTCGCTCTGTGGCAATGCTGGCTGCCAACTGGTCCTCAACAAGTATGTCTGTCTCGTCAAAGTGGAGGACAAAAGGCTCGAATACGAGACTATCTGTGTCTGGTCTCTCAAAGTGGTATCCCATATCGAACTGTGGCTGCTGGGCTAAGTCATGGTATATGTCGGACTCCGAGAAGTTTCTCTGCAGAAAAGAAGCTGAGTCGTCCGGGATTGGACACTGAAGTGACTGAATCAATGGCTGTAAAAGCGGGGGCTCCTATGGCTCTTGGAGTGTCAGAAGATCTGATATCCAAGACTCGTCAACTGAGAACTCTGGAGCTGACTCAAACTCTAGCTGGAAAATCGACGGGAACTTGAGTAGACTCTGGGTTCGAACCTCTGCTATCGCAGTCATCTCCTCTGTACTCTGTGGTGCTGGGGCATCCAAGTCCTCGGGCTGGTGTGTAGAAGCTGTATCCTCATGTAATGTGACACACCGCACTGGCACTGCAACATCCTCATGTGTTGTCCCGACTGCGGCATCTCGTGAAGATGATCTCTATGAAAGTAAACTCGAGATGGTATCCAGTAGGTGAATGTTGGAACTGCGGTGTGAACCATCACATGTGGTAATCACCAGTGCTATCTGCTCTGCGGTCATCCCCTGCATGGAGATCTCAATAAGGTTTGTCGGTGAAAGTCCGTGATCACAAGGACCACATCATCTCTGCTCTACGCTCGGGAAAATATCTCTGTAGAAACTCTCGGCGTAGCTCTCCCCACGTAGCGAACCTCCTCCCCAATTGTCTGTGCCATCTCATGGCTCTATCCTGAAGCGTGAATGGGAAGGTCCTTAGCATCAATTCCTCTGTAGTGATGTCTGATAAAGGTTGTGTCCTGCAAAACTCCTCGAACTCAGATAAGTGAATATAGGGCTCCTCGTGCGCCTCCCCTGAAAATGTCGGCAGTCTCTGAAGAATCTCCCGATCCAAGATGAATGGACCTAATGTAGAATCTGACTGAGCTCCCTGTCGTATCTGCTCATCCACCATACTGGAATAGGATCTATCTGATAATCTCATCTGCTTTCTCTGGTCACGAACGGAGTGCACTCTCAACTCAGTAATGGTATTGTCCGGGTCTCGCATCTGCTCTATCTGATATCCGCAGACGTCTAGAGCAACATGCCCAGAGTATCGAAAGGGATGGAGGGAGGGAGAAGGAGGTTGGTCGGAGATCCGACCTCCCTCGAAGGTGGACAGGACTGATGGTCAGAGGATGAAGAAGAAGCCGTAAGAGTCGGCCAAAAGTAAGGGGGATCCATCATCCAGGGATACAGAAGGGGAAGGGATACTGAAGGGAGGGTGGGAGAAAGAAAGGTGGATGGAAGGCAGAAGGGATCTGGAATCACACAAGATGAGAAAGCAAACTCCTTATTCACCTACGCACACAAGCTGAAGACCATAAGAGATCGGTAAATTATCTTGTCAATTTTATTTTAGGTGATCAAGTCAGTCTTTCAGAGCGATTACGTGAGCTGATAGGAATCCAATATTCTTAACCGACTGTCCCGAATAAAAGGTCGGTAGTCAGTCAAGAAATCGGATGTGGCTCTAGCCTAGGATGCGGGTCACTCTCTCGCTCATCCAAACCAAACAAGGAGGGGGTTACTCTCCCCAAGACAGATTTTGAAATGATGTGTCTTTTAAGTCAAGTGTAATTACCAGTCCCGATTTTATTGTTTTTATTTTTAGGTATTTTTCAGATAAAAAAAACGCCTAACAAATTTTTCGGTTCTCCTGATTATTTTAAGTCCAAAACAGGGGGAGAAATCGAAAAAGTCGATGCGCGAAAATCAATGATGCATGCAGAGTAAGAAATGCGCACCTGACTCCAGTAGTCTACATGTAGGGTGATCCACGTATAAAATAAAAGATAGAATATAAACTACCTATATGATGCTCGCGGTAAAATCGTCCCTAGCAGAGCAATTTCTACACGAAAAGAACGGTAGCCAGGTACTCGAGCCTAGGTCCAGAGTCCTATCTTGGTTGCCACTCGGTGTCCGCCACAATGGATCCTGCACGCGCTGTATGTGACTCCTCAAGGCACGTGGACCAGAGCTCTAATAAGCGGCTTTTTCTTGTGATTTAATTAATTAGGTCCAATTATTCGATCTATGGGAACAGGTAGATATTACGGTGTTTGGATCCTAATCAATTACATCACAGTCAAGTAAAATCCTAAGCTAAGGCTGAAAACCACGTAAATCAGATAGACAGTAAATAAACATCGAAAACTACGAAAAAGCTGCGAAAATCCGATGAGGTCCCCCGAGCACACCGGTGCTCGGCAAAACAGACCCCGAAAGTCTAAGTCTCTCTGAAAGTCTAGGTACTTGTATTATTACAAATAATAAATGGTCTTGCTGAGAAAATAAACTAACTGCATTAATCTAATTTGCGGCTATTCCGCGGCTCCCGCACTCCTGCTCGCTCCTCGCGTCCTCCTGCAGCTCTGTAGAGAAGAGAGCCGCCTCCAACTCTCGCGGTTGCGTCGGCTTCCGAAGAAAGTCGCCTCGGTCCTCGGGCCCTCGCAAGAAAACAAACAAAAGTGATCAGACCGGATTATTATATAAACAAGTCAGAAAAATATATACAAAAATATATACAGATTACCGCAAAAAAGAAAGCCGTGGAAAAATCAAATGCGACTAGTAAGCCGTGCTCCCCGGCAACGGCGCCATTCTGATGAGCCAAAAATCAACCCAAGCGACTAAGGTAAAAGATAGCTAAGGTCGTTGCGACCTCAGTCACTCGAGATAAAATCAGCTCAAACAAGAAAAATATGGAACAGACCACCAATCAAGCATATAAAACACAAAAATCAAATAGTGGCCCTAGCTATGAGATTAGCCTGGTGTAGCACCCAGGGTCGGACTCAGGGAGCACGAGTTGGCCTTACAGCCTACGAAGTAGTCAAAAATGAATATAAGGCAAAAAAAATATTTTTGGTGGTTTTTAATATTTTTATATTTTTTTTGGATTTTTAATAATGAATGAAAATAATAAAAAGGCAGCTACAAGCACATTCAACCAATTATATAAATACTCAAAAATGGTCCAAAAATTCAGACAAAAATATTTTTATGTTTTATATATTTTTTACTATTTTTGATGAATTTTTTAGAATTTTATAATTTTTATGAAATTTTCTAAAAATCAAAGAATGCAGAAATGAAAGAACATTGTCCAGTCAGGCTTGGAGGACCAATTTAAAATAAAAAATGACCTAAAAGAGCCTGGAGGTAATTTTTATGAAAAATATAAACAATAAAGAAAATTCAGGAAAAGGGTTTATTATTTTTGTAATTGTCTACAATTTTTTAGAATTTATATGAATTTTTAAGGGTTTTTTAAATTTTAAGGTTTTTATGAATCCAAAAATAGCCAAATTCACATAGAAATTAAAACACACAATAATTTTTTTTAGAATTTTTGAGGGAGTTTTTATATTTTTTTATGATTTTAAAATCTGGACAGACCTAAAAATAACTGTTTTTGAATTTTTAAAAATATGAAAAAGGCTCAAAAATGTACCCAAAATGTAGGGAAATTTTTACACAGTGGCAGGAGCCACGTGTCCAATTTTCACAAAATTTGGGTTGAATTTGATATTTTATTTATATCACACAAAAGCCCAAAATGTATAGGGACCTAAATGCAAGAAAAACTAAGTCCAAGGGCCGAAAAATAACAAGCTCAGAAGCCTGGGGGGTCCTCGTGCAAAATTTCTAGATCCTCACGCGCGCGGCACGTGTTCTGGGCACAGAGGGACCCAAATGCAAGAAAACTTAGTTCCGAGGGCTTATTAGCAACAGGTGCTAAAAGCCTAGGGGACAAGTTGCAAAATACCCTAATATTTCAACACATGTCGAATAACACCACGCAAAGGGGTATGGATGCAAATATCAGAAAGTATTTTTCATTCAGTAACACATCAAAACTACAGCTCAGATCATGCAATTTCACCAAAAACTCATGTGACGAAGCACATGTCTCACATAAACAGGGACAAAAATGAAATTAAAGTAAACATCCAGGTCCTCTATTCAATTTTACTAAAATTAAAACAACTGAACTTAATATTTACAGGACTAAGAAATAAATGCGAAAACAGAAGGGGTTTAAGAGTAATTTACCCCACTTATTATCCGAGGGATGGAGGCACACCACGTGGCTGATCGGACGGTGGAGGTGCGTTGCGCCTCTTTGAAGAGCCCTGACTCGGATCTGACGACGGAGAGCTTGCCACGTGGAGGATCAGACGGCCGAGGTACGCTGTGGCTAACCCTCGCTGAATCAACAGTCACGATCGCCTCTCCAACGGATCTGACGGTGGCTGGCTCCTTGCTGATGAACACTCGAGATCAAAACTAGGCGAGGGGGTTGATCGGATGGCTACGGGAAGTTCTCCAAGAACAGGTCACCGGTGAAGTTCGCCGGCTCGATACTCGCGCTAGGGACCTCTCTGCTGCTGCTGAGATGTGCAAACGCTTCGTCAAGGTGCTCCGCAGCTCGTGGATGCCTCTGATGAGACCGGCGACCACCGGAGTGGTCCGGCGACGGCGGAGGACTGGAGCTGTTGTGCCTAGATGTTCGGGCCCTCAGATGGACCTCACTCGACCTGCAAAACGCACAGACAAACTCCTGGGTCGAGGGCAAAGTGCCTCGACCCTGTAAGGGGTGAAATGGGTGCGTGGCTGAAGTGGGGTGGTACCCTCCGGTGAAGCGATGGCGGAGGAGGGTGGATGACCTGCTCCGGGGCGAGACAGGGGGTATGGTTGAGTGAAGAAGGTGGAGAGGAGTATGGCGAAGGCGGTGGAGTGGTCGGATGGTCAAATGGGTGGTCCAAGTGGAGTGAATCGATCGGCAACTGTGGCAGAGCGAATTGGGGGAAAACCGAAATTATGCTAACCTAAAAGCTATCTACGTTACCTGGTGGTTGAGGTCGACTATGCTGGAGCTCAGGGAGCTCTGGGGGTTATGGCCTCAAGGGATCGTCGCGTCCCGAGGCTTGGCTCACCTCGCGGCGGCGCACGACGGTGATATCGCCCGATCAGTGGCTCCCGGCTGCCCGAGCCTCGCTACTACTCATCCTAGCGCGGCTGTCACTCTGACGAAGACGAGGTCACTAGCGTCGAGGGGGAGGGCCAAAGATAACGTGAAAAGGCTATCGGAGGAGGAGCTTTATATGACTAAGGGTCCGACAAGATGGTCGTGGAGCGCGCAATCAGAGGAGCGGATCCCTAAGATGATAGGCGGGCGTGGATCGCGGATGAATCATTGATAATCGGAGCCCGGGGTTTTGGGTTGAAGACGAGCAGATCATGCCAAGAAAATGGGAGAAAAACGGTTCGGGGCATGGATCCGCGCAACATGGTCCAGGGGGGCAGTTGACCGGGGGTCAACGTTTCCCCGTGGACCAATCAGAAGCCAGCTTTTATTGAGTAATTGGAAATTCATTTAAAAATACTAAATGACTTATTTTCGAAAAACTTAAAACATGAAAAATGTTTATTTATTTTTAAGCTATTTTTTAGTGATTTTTATTTATTTTTTTGAAATATATTTTACGTATTTACAAAATATTATTATTATATACAAGTATATACATATGTATTTTTTATTTTTGATTTTTTAATAATTTATTTTTAAACAAATTATTCCAATTTTATACTTTTTTTATTTGTAAGATAAAATTTGGAATAATGGGATATTTTTATTTTATTTTTATTAATTATTTACAAGGGTGAAATAAATAGTTTTATATATGTACATACATGGTATATATACAATGATGATTTTGATTTTTAGTTCTTTTTATTTTATTTTCTTTTTATGGTTTTTATTTATCTACATTATGGAATATGGAATATTTACATATTTTTTGTGGGATTTTATTTATTTATTTATAGGGAGAAATAAATAGATATGTTAGTTCTCTGTACATGGCATATATACGATGATGAAGGGCATTTTTATTTTTGTTTTGTTTTTCCCAATTTTATTTTAATTTTATATTTACAAATATATACAAATAATTATACACCCATTTTTACTTTTATTAAGAGAAAAATAATTTTTATTTATTTACATGTATATGTACAAACACATGAGTTTCCCTATCTCCTTCTACTTTGGTTCTTTTGCGGTCAGGCCCATGCTGAGCCCACCCTTGGGATTAGGTCGCTCAATATTTATTCTAAATATCTCCGTCTTTTTCTTTTATTTCTTTATTCTTTTATTTATGCACAAAACATGCTATTTATTCATTTTTACACAATGCATGTTGAATGGTATTTATTGATATTTGCACTTATCTACATGTGTTTTGCATGGGTTTTGTAGCTAAAATAAAAGAATAAAGAGTGATGAATGGGTATTCATCAGTACCCCTCTCACTCTCACCAACAACAACAGCCTGACCAGCGAGGCCACCCGTCAGGTTCTCATGGGCCGACCTATGAGAACCCTGTCTTGGATGATCTATCCCACCTCATGTCCGAGCAGCATGCTACCTTTCGACAGGAGATGAATGAGTTCCATCATCAGATGAGGGAGATAGTGAGAGGGAAGGTTGCCATCCCTTCCCAGATCGAGTTGAACCCCAACATCCTCAAGAGGAAGCCTGAGCAGGTAGAGTTCACTGAGATTACCATTCCTAGTACTTCACTTGGTGATATGACTGCATACATGTTTGATGCTGATTTTGTTACACTTAG
Organism: Ottelia alismoides; assembly: GCA_037367405.1. NCBI lineage: Eukaryota > Viridiplantae > Streptophyta > Magnoliopsida > Alismatales > Hydrocharitaceae > Ottelia > Ottelia alismoides. The sequence continues at coordinate 62,920 of JAZKJV010002553.1, read as the reverse complement.
GAGCGGTAGGATGCCAGCAGGTGGTGCCTCATCTGAGCGACGATCCCAGCCACTTCAGGAGCGCCAGGCGAGGAGGAGAGCGATGCTGATGCCGTTCAGGACCATGATGATGTTGGGGGTACTGATGCCACCAAGGATGTTGATCCAGTCGATGGTACTGAGGCCGTCGCTTCACAAGATTGAGGAGGTGGTACTGACGCTACCGGATCAGTTGTTGAGCCATAGCGCGGTACTAAGGCCGCCATTCGAGATGCCGAGGGTGGTACTGAGGCCACCATTCACAGTTCTTCTAGTCCTATTGTTTTTCCTTCCGTACATGTATCTCAGTACATTTCTGCGAATAAAGGAAAGGGTTTATTATTTTTGGATCCACCTATGTTTCCTGATGATTTTTGTGTGAATATGTTGATCGGACCCTCTCCTAGTCCTTCATCTGAGAAGGACCATGTAGTCCCCTTTCCTCGAGCACTCCACTTGGCTAAGGGGTAGAAAAAAGAAAATCCTAAAAAGAACCATCAGATAGAGTTCAGCCAGCAGATGATGGATAGATTTCAGATATAGCTAACTCTACAGGAGGCCTTGGAGCACATCCCTCTCTTCCAGAGATCACTCAGAGACAGTACTACAGTTAGGAGGAAGAGGAGGAACCACCAGTCAGAGATCCATGTGCTCACTCGTGCCACATGCTTCGCGATCCGGAACCGTCTGCCAGCCAAGAGGCCAGATGCAGGAGCCCCGTATGTCAGATGTCACATTCATGAGCAGAGGTTCGACCGCACTCTATTAGACAGCGGTTCTTCGATCAACCTACTTCTGACAGCCCTTCTCGACCGCTTCGAGTTGGGCCCTCTACGACAGAGCAGGACGGTCCTTCAGTTTGCTGATCGATCTGTCAAGAAATCGAAGGGGTTGCTGAAGGATGTCGTCGTCACAATTCAGGGCTTGAAATTCCCCGAGGGCTTTGTTGTGTTGGACATGGAGATCCCTGAATCTATGACCGATACCCCCCTCATTTTAGGACGCCTGTTCTTGGCCACAGCCAAGGCAGTGTCCAACCATGATAGCAGGAAGGTGTACTTTCACGTTGAGTGTGAGAGTATACAAATAGAGACGATCGAGGACACTAGAGCTAGAGATTCAGCTTGCTCAGAGCCGACTTCCGATTCAGAGCAGATGACAGAGGTAGGGCGAGACATCTACCAGGACTGTGGTTTTGTGATTACAGATGATGAAGCAGTTTGAGCAGATCCAGTAGCAAAGGCCATCCTCTCACCTTCAGAGTTCACCGATGCAGAGACGCCAGTAGAGGAGAACCTAGAGAGAGCATTCCTGTACCTGGATACATCTCAGGCAGCAGCGCCGGTTCCAGATCGTGAGGCAGATATGTTTTGTGATTCTGATACAGATCCCTCAGATTCAGATTTAGACTGGGCAGAGTTTGATGAATTGATACCTTGTCTGACTTCTATAGAGTGTACATCTAGGGAGAGGCTGATTCCATACAGAGCAGAGACAGTCCAGCAGAGCAGCCTTCGCCAGATTCAGATTGCTAGAGAGAGTTCTCATTCTCCCATGCAGATTTGGCCGCATTCACTCAGACTTTTCAGAGACCAGATCCGCCAGCACCTACTTGTCCAGAGTTGAAGTCACTACCGTCGTCGCTGAAGTACAGGTTCCTTGCAGGTGAGCATGAGATGTACTCAGTCATTATCTCCGCTGATTTGACTGGAGAGCAGGAATCTCATCTGATGGGGGTTCTTGAAAAGAACTGCAAGGCGATAGGATGGAGTGTAGCTGATCTCCAGGGGATAAGTCTGGCCTCGTGCTCCCACCATATCTAACTCGAGGAGGATGCAAAGCTGTCGCGTGAGTTCCAGCAGGGGTTGAACCCGAATCTTCAAGATATTGTCATGAAAGAGATCTCGAAATGGTGGAGCACCGATTTTATCTACCACATCTCCGACTCCAAATGGGTCAGTCTGTTGCATGTGGTTCCCGAGAAGACGGGCATCACCACAATTCTTAGTGAGTCCGGAGAGGAGATCACTACACGGGTACCCACTTCTTGGTGGGTCTGTGTGGACTACAGACGATTGAACCAGGCCACCAAGAAGGATCATTTCCCCCTTCCTTTTATTGATCAAATTAATTGAGACTCTGGCAGGAAGAGTCATTACTATTTTTTGGACGGGTACTCCGGATATAATCAGGTGGCCATTGCGCCCGAGGACCAGGACAAGACCACCTTCACCTATCCCTTCGGGACATATGCTTTCAGATGCATGCCATTTGGATTGTGCAATGCTCCGACGATGTACCATAGATGCATGTTGTCCATCTTTTCGGACATGGTGGGGGAGTGCTTGGAGGTCTTCATGGATGATTTCTTGGTCTACGGCGACAGATTCGATTCTTGTCTTGACTGCCTAGACCGTTTCCTTCAGCGATGCATAGAGATTTACCTTGTGTTGTCTTGGGAGAAGAGTCCCTTCATGGTGACTCAGGGGATGGTGCTTGGCCATATCATCTCCAACAGGGGCATGGAGGTTGATCCGGCCAAGGTGGATGTCATTAGAAAACTCAATCCATCGTCTAACTTGCGGCAATTACGGTCTTTTCTAGGGCACGTCGGCTTCTACCAACGCTTCATTCATGATTTCAGTAGGTTTTCCCGACCGTTGACTGATCTGCTACGAAAGACATCGAGTTCCTTCTTGATGATAAGTGTCTATCGTCATTTGAGACTCTCAAGAGTTTAGTTGTAGAGGCTCCTGTTCTCCAGCCGCCTTGATTGGTCTCTCCCATTCGAGATCATGACGGATGCCTCCGATTTTGCCGTGGGGGCCGTGTTGGGATAGAGGAGGGATGGAGTCCCCTTTACTAGTCACTACGCTAACCGTACTTTGGATGTCGCTCATCGAAACTACACCGTCACTGAGAAGGAGATGCTAGCCGTAGTTTTCGCCCTAGATAAGTTCAGATCTTACATCATTGGATCTAGAGTGACCATCTATATCGATCATACCGCCATCAGGTACCTCATGGCAAAGAAGTATGCCAAAGACAGATTGACCAGATGTATCCTTCTACTCCAGGAGTTTGATATAGAGATTAAGGATAAGCCTGGAGTCAAGAATGTGGTGGCGGATCATCTCTCCCTATTGGAGTTTCTTGAGGATTCTGAGTAGATTGAGCCTATATGTGAGACCTTCCCAGATGAGGCAATCCTTGCTATTGCCTCTCTCCCATGGTATGCCGATATTGTGAACTATCTTGTCGCTAAGAAAGTTCCACAAGATTGGCCCAGGCAGAAACTTGAGACCTTCCTCGCAAAGGCCACGTTTAACCATTGGGAGGATCCTGTCCTTTATCATGAAGGAGGGGATAGCATCTAGCATCGGTGCATTCCTCAGGAGGAGCACCACAGCGTCCTTGCTTACTGTCACAAGCTTGAGGCAGGAGGACATCACTCTGGGAGGAGAATGGCACAGAAAGTGCTCCAATCCGGTCTATAGTGGCCTTCTCTCTTCAAGGACTCTGATGAGTTCGTGAAGAGGTGCACTAACTGTCAGGGGATGGGCACTTGTGGACAGCGTGATACGATGTCGATGCAACCCATTCACTTCTGTGAGATTTTTGATGCATGGGACATCGATTTCATGGGTCCATTCCCTAAGAGTCAGGGATTTGAGTACATTTTGTTGGCCGTTGATTATGTGAGTCGTTGGGTTGAGGCCATCCCCGCCCGAACCTGCAGATGCTAGGACTGTTTGCAGATTTTTGAGGAAGAATATCATTTCACGGTTCGGGGTACCTCGAGTGTTGATTTCTGACGGGGGGTCTCATTTCATCATTGACAAGGTAAAGTCCCTTGCTAGCGAGTTCAGCATAGACCATCGAGTAGCCACTCCATACCACCCTCAGACGAATGGTCTTCCTGAAGTGTCGAACATGGAGATCAAGACTATATTACAGAAGGTCGTCCGCCCTAACCGAAAGGATTGGTCACAGCTTTTGGACTCGGTCTTGTGGGCATATCGGATGTCCTTCAAGATGCCTTTGGGTACATATCCCTTTCACCTCGTTTATGGCAAGCCCTGCCATTTACCTGTTGAGCTGAGACATATGTTACTTTTGGGCAGTTACTGATATACTTTTGGATCCAGTGAGTGTAGGAGATTAGAGGAGGGCAGAGTTAGCATCCCTGGAGGAGCTTCGTGATACAACCTTTTCGAGCAGCCTACAGTATAAGGAGAGAGTGAAGGAGTGGCATGATTCTCATATCAGCCACAAGCAGTTTAAGCTAGGACAGAGAGTTTGTTTGATGCTAGGATTCGTTTATTTCCAGGGAAGCTACAGAGCAAATGGAAGGGACCCTATCTGGTACGAAAGGTACATTACAATGGGAGTATTGATATATCTGAGTTGTCTTCCTGATGCTACCTTTTGTGTTAACGGCCAGCGGCTCAAGCCATATCTAGATCATGAGCCGTGGGTCGTTGGCGTTGCCCCGATTCACTTTGCATGAGATGTGGTATCTTGACTCACATCTATTGCATCTCACGCCTGATTATCACTGTTCTTCCGACTTGTATAGATCCAGTTGTCCATATCACTCTATTATTTAGTCCCACACCCCTTCTCCATCTTATGATTCTGCTATACTTAGTGTGTACCTTTACGCTAAGTATAGGGGGGTGTAGGACTCTCGGGTATTCTATTGATTCTTTCTACCTCTGTTTTGCTGCCTATACTTGGGGATATTTTACCCTAAGTATAGGGGGGTAGACCCTATACATCCTTCCACTCGGATTTCCCTTTATGTGCAGCCCCGAGTATCCCAGAAAAATATCCATAAAATCAATAAATTAATAAAATGACTCTTGTAATTAAAACATACTAATTATTCTATATTAGATTGTACAAAATAAATTAACAATAAAAGGCCGTAAAATTAAAGGAGTTTTTTAGATGTAAATAGCCCAAAGTTTATCTATTTTTAATAATTTTCATTTCAACTCCTTTTCGGCTAATTCTTTTCTAACTTATTCATAACAATGTATTTAAAAATACAAAAATGCAAAACAAATTTTAGCTCAAATAAATGCTCCTAGATCCCAAAGGGAAAAAGCCATAAAGACCAACTTTCAAGCCAAATTCACGCTCCGTATGAACTCCGAATTCACCAATCTCATTTTTAATTCAAGTTAGAAAATTATCTATCCAACGGAAGTGGTTTCATTAAAATCGGAGCTCATTTGCAAAAGTTACGTTTTGGGACCTAGATGTACATTGTATATTATGTATATGTTCATTCTTTCTTTATTTTTTATTTTATCTTTCTTAATTAATAAAAATACAAAAAAATCATGGTGATGTTGTATTTTGATTGTAGTATTTTATTGTATTTTTCTGTTGTAAATATCTTTTATTAAAAAAGACAAAAATACATATTAGAAAAACAAACAAAAAATGTACATGGTGTTTGTATTCTTTTGTAAATTCTCCACTATTTCTCTTCTCTTTTTATTTTATTGTATTTAAAGTAGCCTACTTTATTATTTATTTATTTATTTATTCCCATTCTCTACAATAACTTCCATCTCCCTTCATTAACCACCAAGTCTTCATCTAAGCTCCATTCTACTCCACCATTTTTCTAACCTCCCATTTAACTCCACCATCTTTCTAACTCCCATTCTTCTTCTCTTTATATTCATTTGTACATCCTCATTTTTCCCCATCCGCCATTCTAATAGAAAAAGGAGAGAGCTTAGAACATTGTGTCGGTGACAGCGGCTTATCATCTTCTTTTAGCGACGACCTCCTTCAGGCGATATCCGCAGCGACCACCATTGCCACGTCACAAGTTCCCCATAGAGCTCGCATAGCCTCTCCGATTTTATTTCGCCAATTGGATCGAGGCGACGACAGGAGTCCAGCGTAGCTGCTCCGCAAATCCGGCGAACACCAAGTAAGTTGTCTCTCTACTTTTCCTTGATATTTATTTTATCTCACATTTTGTTTACTTAGTTCACCACAATCGTATTTTTCTATTCACCATATCATCACCATCACCACAATAGTTTTATTTTTCATATCATCACCACCACCAATTCTTCCTCTTCCCATTTTGTATATATCCACATTTATTTCCTGTTTAAGAAAATTTAAAAAATATAAAATAAAATTAAAACAAAAAAGTTTCTTTATTACATCAGTAAAAAAATCATTCAAAAAATCAAAAAAAAATTAAAAAAGAGGACAACAGAGGTGGAGCAGCGCCGCCGCCCCACCCCCTCTCCTCCATTGTCGCCGCCCACCCCCATTCTCCACCGCGCCTGCGTGCGGCCACCGCCTAGCCGCGCAGCCCAGGCAGCACCGCCGCTAGAGCCTTCCCTCCAGCAGAACTCCACAGCGATGGTCTGCTGCTCGCACGTTCCACGCCGTGCGCCAGTGCCTCTTCGCTCGTCCCCACACCGCACGCCAACACCGCCTCCGTCGGCCGTCGCGCCCCCCTCCTCATGGCCGCGTGCGGCCACTCCGCCGACGCCGTCCCCTTCCCACGTTGGGTTCCACCTGTGAAGAAGAACCAAGGAAGAAAAAAGGTCTATTTTTTTTATGTAAACATTGCATTGTTTTATTTCTACGTTTATGTAATTGCAAAATCATCCTTGTGAAACACTGAGTCCTCTTCATTCTATTCTTTGATTCGTCTTTGTATATACCATTCCTTTTGACATCCCTATACTAAGCACGAGTTATGTCTTCTCCATCGCTCTTGATCACTCTGAGGACATCGTTCGAGCTAAGTATAGGGGGGTGTTGTATATATTTCATATATACTTTAACCATAACTCGTACTTCGTGTGAGTGTGTTAATATAATAAAATGGCTAAAAATCCATAAAAATTTAAAAATTTTCCCTTGTACATAAAATTCTTCTTGCACATAACTATCTATTTATAAAAAATATTTTTGTACAAATGATTGTAAAAATGATTTGTGTAAAAAGTTTGTAAATATTTTCATATCGAAATTATGTACATAGTACAAATTTTTTTGTAAAATATTTGAAAAACAAAAAGTTTGCAAAGATCTTGTGTAAATTTTTGTAAATATTTTGCAAAACTTCGCATTCATGGATACATCCATGTTTTCAAACATCTTTCAAAAATTTTGCACATTTGTAAAATTTTGTAAAAATTTGCATATTAAGAATATTTGTATAGTCTTTCCAAATCATAGTTGACATTTAAACTAGCCTGGAATTAAATTGGAAAATGGAGCTTGGTTAAGACCTTAATCCACCTAATTCTTAGACGAATCTTATAGGGCTTAGGATTAAGACTTTTCAGGTCCATTGGGACTTAATTCTTTGAGTCTACGAGGCTATGAGCATATGTCATCTTGATGAGCCTAGGTAGAGAACTTAACAACGCACACATGACTCTCAGAGACAATGGCTTTTACTTGCACCAGCACTATACACATAGCTCTCCACGGATGAGGTGGTGAGGAGGCAGTTTCCTTTGTCTTGGGGTAGCATATGAGGGTAGTACTTCTAGGCGGAACCTCTCTTCTTCTTATAGTGAAGGAAGTGTGTCTCAACTTGGTCTGGTGGTTATGATGTCTAAAGACAGGAGTTCTGGGTTGCAATAAAGCTTCAAAAGAGGGATAGTCTATTGGCTCAAGAGGAAAAACTCCTTATGTATATATGTTGCACTATGTAGATATGTTGTGCATATGCACATAAAAAAATATGCAAAAGAAGAAAAACTCCAAAAAAGTGGTGGGTCTGATTGAAAATAAATAATCCCACCGGAGTGTATATAGTCAAATAAAGAAAAGCTTATGATACACATGACCATCTCATGAAGCTTGCAGCGGGAGACTCAGCTACACTGGTTAGAGCTCCCAAGGATACATGGCTACACTGGTCATGGTCCATTCTCTTCTTCCCCCTCTTCTTGAGCCGGTTGTACTTGAACTTAGAAGGGAATACCCCACTCCTCAATGAAAGAGTTGCTAGACCGAGGCATTAGAGTTACCAGGTTGAGGGAGGTTTCTTTGTCACTTCTGAGGTGGGGAGCTACATTTCACTTACACAGTACAAGGAAAGATTCATGGTCATTAGAGTTTGTGTATGTGGACTTGTTCTGATCTGGTTTATTGAGGAGTGTTGACCATAGATTGGTGGAACTTAGAGGCTGTTAAGTTTTTAGCTTAAGTCCAAAAAGGTTCCGACAAATTAATAATCTAAAGGTCTAACTGAGCTCCATATTTCAATTTAATGAAGGAAGGTTTAATAATCAACCTTGATTTCCCATTTTTTCTTTTTCTTTCTCTTTTTGCAATTCTTTTTCAAATAAGTGTTTGCTAAGGGACTAGCAAAAGTAAAGTATAGGGGGGTGATGAATCCCCATTCCTCACTCTTTATTCCTTTATTTTAGCTAAAAATCTTTGCAAAACACCATGCAATTATTTGTAAATATATTATATTGCCAAAATGCATGCTTCATGTAAATAGCCAAAATTAGCATGTTTTATGTAAAAATAAAGGAATAAAGAAATAAAGAAAAAGAGGGAAATGTTTAGAATAAATATTGAGTGACCCGAACCCAAGGGAGGGCCAATCATTGGCCTGACCGCAAAATAAAATAAGTAGAGAGAGATAGGGCCATTCATCTATGTGCAGATATTCCCCCTTTTTATGTACATATTTTACTTTCATCAAATAAAAATATTTATGTGTTACTCTTAATTTGTATATATTTATAAAAATAAAATAAAAATGAGAAAAATAAAACAAAAATAAATTCTCTCTCTGACCCTTGTATATACCACGTATATATGTACATTCACCTATTTATTTTCCCCTTGTAAATACACAATAAAAATTAAATAAAATTATTTACATGCCAAATTTTATGTTGTAAATAAATAAAATATAAAATAGGGATAATTGTACAAAAGTAAACAAATAAAAATAAAAAATACCCAGGTATTTTTACCTATATATAATAATATACTATGTATATACACTAATTTATTTTTTGAAAAAATAAATAAAAATCACTAAAAACAATTTGAAAAATAATAAACATTTTTCATGTTGTAAATATTTTTAAATAAAATCATTTACTATTTTAAAATGAATTTCCAAATAATTTCGAGATGGAATTTTCTGATTGGTCCACGGGAGATTGTTTACCCCCGGTTAACTCCCCCCTGGACCACATTCTCGCGGATCCTTGCACTGATCCAATTTCGCCCAATTTTCTAGGATTGATCCGATCATCATTCACCCAAACCTTGAGCCCCGATTGTTGCTCAACTATCCGAGATACATGCCCGATCATTTCCCTAGGGGTCCGTGCATCGATGAGCTTGCCCGACTCCAATCTTCCTGGACTCCTAGAACTATATAGCCTGAGCATCCGCCACCTTCCTCCGCACCTTCGGCTACCGTCTTAGGCTCCCAGGACTTCCACTCTCTTGCCTTGAGTGACAACAAGCCCTAGGGGGTGTCGGAGAGAGGATAGAGGTGCCTGATTAGTCGAAAATATAAAAAATTCCACAAAATCCGGGTAAAGGTGAACAAGGGTCGTTGCGACCCGGATCTCACGGTAATCGGCTCAACAAGAAAAATATTTTAGAACCACTAATCAGAGAGATAAAATAATAAAAACAAATAAGCGGTCCTCGCTAAATGATTAACCTGGTATAGCACCAGGGTCGGACTCAGGGAGCACGAATTGGCCTTGCGGCCTACGAAGTAGTCAGAATCAAAAATGAGAAGAAAATGAACTTTTGGTGGGTTTTATAATTTTTTAATGTTTTTTATAATTTTAATTTTATAAGAAAAGGTAAAAGAAAGGAACACTAAATAATGTATTTAATCAATCAAAAGGCTCCAAAAATTAAACAAAATTGTTTTTATATTTTTTAGGTTTTTTAGTGTTTTTATTGAATTTTTCAGATTTTTATAATTTTTATGTAATTTTCTTAAAATCAACAAAACCAAAACAGTGTGTTACTGTACAGCAAGACTTAAAAAACCCATGAAAAATATCAAATGGATATGTAACAGCCTGGAAGTAATTTTTATGAAAAATATAAACAAAAAATAAAATTCAGAAAAAGAGTTTATATTTTTTTGATTTTTATATAATTTGTTAGAATTTTTATGATTTTTTTAGGTTTTGCAATTTTTAGAGTTTTTATAAATCCAAAAATCACGAAAATTGCATAGAAAATAAATGACACTAAAACTAACTTACACTAATTTTTTGTAATTTTTAAAAGAGTTTTTATATTTTTCTTTGATTTTCTAAATTAGACAGTCACAAAAACCACTGTTTTTGAATTATTAAAAATATCAAAAAGCCTAAAAAAAGTATCAAACTTTTGGGGAAATTTTTACACAGTGGCAGGAGTCGCGTTTCCAAATTTCACGCAATTTGGATTTAATTTGCTATTTTATTTAATAAAAATAAAGACTCACAGCTATCAAAGACCTAAGTGCAAACAAAACATGTTTCAGGACTAAACAATAACACGTAAATAAAGTCCAGGGCCTGGTTTGCAAAAATCCCACAATACCCGCGCAACACACGCGATTCAGACACAGAGGGGTATAAGTGTAAATGCTATTTATAAAATATCAAACAATAACATTCCAGATCTATAGGACATAAAGTGCAAAAAGCCAGATCCTCACGTATCGATACAAGTGGCAGACACATACAAGGACTATAATGCAAATATAGTAAATATAGAGGTCCGATGTGCAAATATTCCAAAATAAAAACAACTGGATAAAATATTTACAGGACTAACTATTAATTGCAAGAAACAGAGGGGCCTATGAACAATTTACCCCCTTATTATTGGACGGTTGAAGGGTGGCCACGTGGATGATCCGACGGTTGCTGGAGGTGGCTAACCCTTCGCTGGACCGACGGCGAGGAGGACGCCACGTGTAGATCGGACGGTGCGGAGTAGCTGGTGCCTCTTCGCTGGATGGGCGGTCACGATCTAGCCTCTGATAGATCCGACGGTGGAGAGCTCGCGTGGACAGACGGTCAGGATCAGAACTGGGTCTGAGATGCTGATCGGACGGTGGCTGGACGATCTCCAAGAACTCGACACCGGCGAAGTTCACCGGCCTAATGCATGCGGTGGAGACGTCCTCTGGAGCTACTGAGGCAGAGAATAGATAGCCTGAGCTGGTCTGCAGCTAGTGGATGCCTCCGATGAGGCCGACGACCACCGGAGTGGCCCGACGACGATGGAGAGCTGGAGCTGTTGTGGCTGAGTGTTCGGACCCTTAGATGGGCCTCCTTCGACCTGCAAAGCAACACAGACGAGCTCCTTGGTCGAGGGCAAATTGCCTCGACCAAGTCAGGGGTGAAATGGGTGAGTGTAGGCGTCGGGACGACACCCTCCGGCGAGGTGACAGCGGAGGAGGGTGAGGTACCTGCTCCGGGGCGAGAAGGGGGGGATGAATGGGTGCAGAACGTGGAGAGGAGTATGGCGAAGGTGGTGGTCGGGTCGGAATGGCAAATGGATGGTCGGAATGGATTGAATTAGCTGGCGAAGCCGGCGGTGTGATTTGGGGGAAATCCAAAATTACGCTAACCTACAAGTTATCTACGTTACCTAGTGGAGGAAGTCGACTGGGCTGGATCTGGCGGAGCTCCGAGGGTCATTGCCTCAAGGGTTCGTCGCGTCCCGAGGCTTGGCGCACCTCGCGGCGGCGCACGGCGACAAAATTTGCCGGATCGATGGTTCCCGATTGCCCGAGCCTCGCTGCAACCCTGCTCCATACAGTTGTCACTCAGGCGAACAAGAGGAGTTCACTGGCGTCGAGGGGGAAAGCCAAAGATGAGTGAGAAAGTGCGGCGAAGGTTGGGTTAAATAGCGCTAGGGGTCCGAGAAGAATGGGTCGGGCATGGTTGTCGGAGCTCAGACCTTGAGGAAAACCACCGGGCGTGGATCTTGGATGTAGGAAGTATGATTAGGACCCGGGGTTTAGGCGAATAGAGCTCGGATCATGCGGGGGTAATTATGAGAAGTCGGGTCAGGGCGCACAGATCCGAGTTGAATGGTCTAGGGGGGGAGTTGACCAGGGATCAACATCCCCCGTTGACCAATCAGGAGCAGCCACTTATTAATTAATTGAAAATTCAATAAAAAATAGTAAATGCTTTTATTTTGAAAAACTTTAAACATGAAAAATGTTTATTTATTTTCAAATAATTTTTTAGTGATATTTATTTATTTTTTTTGAAATATATATAACGTATTTACAAAATTATATTATTATATATATATGTATATACGTATATGTATTTTTATTTTAAGTTTTAATTATTTTTTTGTGTACATTTATTTCGATTTTATACTTTATTTATTTATAACATGAAATTTGGAATAAAGATGTATTTTTTATTTATTTTTATTATTTATTTACATGGCTTAAATAAATAGATGTATATACATATTTACATAGTATATATACAAGGTAGACATTGATTTTTATTATTCTTCTCTTTATTTTTTTTATTTTTCTGATTTTATTCTATTTATTTACACCATGAAATATGGAATATAAACAAATTTTTATTGGGTTTTAATTATTTATTTACAAGGAGAAAAAATAGTTATATTATTCTACATACATGTTATATACACTGATGAGAAAGGTTTTAGTTATTTTTATTTTTAATTTGTTTTTCCCATTTTTATTTTGGTTTTATTTTTATAAATATGTACAAAATATAAGAAGCACTTATTTTTTTTTATTTTGAGGAAAATCAGCTTATTTATATACATGGGTGTATGTACACGTGAATGACCCTATCTCTCTCTACTTGGTTCTTTTTGTGGCCAGGCCCATGCTGAGCCTTCCTTTGGGATTAGGTCACTCAATATTTATTCTAAATATTTCCCTCTTTTTCTTGTGTTTCTTTATTCCTTTATTTGGCACCAAATCATGCTAATTATGCATATTTACAAGATGCATGTACTTTGGCAATTTATGATATTTATACAAATTTACACGGTCTTTTGCTCAAGTTTCTAGCAAAAATAAAGAAATAAAGAGTGATGAATTGGGATTCATCACCCCCTATACTTTACTTTTGCTAGTCCCTTAGCAAACACTTATTTGAAAAAGAAGTGCAAAAGAGAAAGAAAAAGAAAAAGAGGAGAAATCAAGGTTGATTATTAAACTTTCCTTCATTAAATTGAAATATGGAGCTCGGTCAGACCTTTGGATTATTAATTTATCGGAACCTTAATTGGACTTAAGCTTAAAACTTAACAGCCTCTGAGTTCCACCAAAATATGGTCAAGACTCCTCAATAAACCATATCAGAACAAGTCTACATACACAAACTCTAATGACCATGAATCTTTCCTTGTACGGTGTAAGTGATATGTAGCTCCCCACCTCAGAAGTAACAAAGAAACAATCTCCCTCAACCTGGTAACTCTAATGCCTCGGTCTAGCAACTCATTCCTCGAGAAGCGGGGTATTCCCTTCTAAGTTCAAGTGCAACCGGCTCAAGAAGAGGGGGAAGAAGAGAATGGACCATGGCCAGTGTAGCCATGTATCCTTGGGAGCTCTAACCAGTGTAGCTGAGTCTCCCGCTGCAAGCTACATGAAATAGGAACATGTATACCATAAACTTTTGCTTTATTTGACTATATACACTCCGGTGGGATTATTAAATTTTCAATCCGACCCACCACTTTTTTGGAGTTCTTTTCTTTTTGCTCATTTTTTTCTTTTTCATGTGCATCTGTACAACATATCTACATGGTGCAACATATATACAAGGAGTTTTTCCTCTTGAGCCAGAAGATTGTCCCTCTTTTGAAGCTTTATTGCAACCCACGGCTTCTGTCTTTAGACTTCATAACCACCAGACCAAGTTGAGACGCACTTCCTTCACTATAAGAAGAAGAGAGGTTCTGCTAGAAGTACTAACCTCATATGCTACCCCAAGCCAAAGGAAACTGCCTCCTCGCCACCTCATCCGTGGAGAGCTAGGTGCAAAGTGCTGGTGCAAGTAAAGCCATTGTCTCTGAGAGTCATGCGTGTGTTGTTAAGTGCTCTACTTAGGCTCATTAAGATGACATATGCTCATAGCCTAGCGGACTCAAAGAATTAAGTCCCAATGGACCTGAAAAGTCTCAATCCTAAGCCCTATAAGGTTCCTCTTATTATTAGGTGGATTAAGGTCTTAACCAAGCTCCATTTGTCAATTTAATTCCATGCCAGTTGAAATGTCAACTATGATTTGGAAAAACTGTGCAAGTATTTACAAAGATGTTATTTTACAAAGATGCTATTTACAAATATTTACAAATGTGCAAAATTTTTGAAAAATGTTTGAAAACATGGATGTATGCATGAATGCGAAGTTTTGCAAAATATTTACAAAAATTTACACATGGTTTTTGCAAACTTTTGATTTTCAAAACATTTTGGAAAAATTTTGTACTATATACATAATTTTGATAAGAAAATATTTACACGCTATTTACAAAAAGTTTCTACAAACATTTTTACAAAAATAGTTTGTACACTAGCTATGTATGTGCAATCAAAGAATTTTTATTTACAAGAAAATTTTTTAATTTTTATGGATTTTTAGGTTTTTAGCCATTTTTATTTATTTACACACTCACACAAAGTACGAGTTATGGGTAAAGTATATATGGAATATATACACACCACCCTATACTTAGCTCGAACGATGTCCTCAGAGTCAAGAGCGATGAATAAGACATAACTCGTGCTTAGTATCGGGAAGTGAAAGGAATGGCTATATACAAAGACGAATGAAAGAATAGAAATGCAAGAGGATCTCAGGAATTCCCCCTATACTTAGGATCAAATAATCCTAAGTATAGCAGGCTGTACATAAAGGGAAATCCGAGTGAAAGGATGTACAGGGTGTACCCCCCTTATACTTAGGGTGAAATATCCCTAAGTATAGGCAACAAACAGAGGTAGAAAGAGATGAAGAAGACACATATATACAAGATGGGAGGACATCACTCCCCCTATACTTAAGGTGAAGGAACCTTAAGTATAGGAAACGACTGGAGTAATGAAACAGGACGATATGAACAACTCGGTATTGATGGGTCAAATTTACGAATGAACTAAGGTGAATAAAATCTAGCGAAGGTCGTTGCGACCTTAGTCACTCGAAACTCAGCTCAATCAAGAAAAATGAGGGAACAAACCACCAAAACAATATAAAAATCAGAGAAACTCAATAGTGGCCCTTGTTATTGGATTAGTCGGGAATAGCGACCAGGGTCAGACTTAGGGAGCACGTGATGGCCTTGCGGCCTACGAAGTAGTCGAAAGTGAAAATAAACAAGAGAAAAATGTTTTTGGTGGGTTTTTAATATTTTTCAATTTTTTTAGATTTTTAAATAATAAGGAAAATAAGAAAGTCAAGGAAACAAGCACTTTCACACAATTATTTAACTACTCAAAAATCACCCAAAAATTCAAACAAAAATGTTTTTATGTTTTTTTTATATTTTTCTATGTTTTTGGTTAATTTTTGGGGTTTTTTTATTTTTATGGAATTTTATAAAAATGAAACAAGACAGAAAATGCAAGACACTGTCCAGTCAGACTTGAAGGGCCAAAATAAAATAGATAATGGTCCTATCAAAGTTTGAAGGTAATTTTTTTGTAAAGTGTAAAATACAAGGAAAAATTAGGCACTGGATTTATTATTTTTTTTATTTTTCTTTTAATTATTAGAATTTTTATGGGTTTTTAAGGGTTTTGTAATTTTTATAGTTTTTATAAGTCCAAAAATGACCAAAATTGGTCAGAAAATCAAATACAGCAAGACAAACAATATCTATTTTTTTGTAATTTTTAAAAATGTTTTTTTATTTTGTTGTGATTTTTAGAACTGGATAGTAAGAAAAATGTGGGTTTTTGAATTTTTAAAAATAATAAATGGATTTCAAAAATTTCCCAAAATTTAGTGAAAATTCTACACAGTGGCAGGAGCCACGTGTCAAATTTTCACGCAATTTGGACGATATTTGATATTTTATTCACAACAAATACAAGCCCACAGTCATAGGGACCTATTTATCATAAAAATATACTTTGAGGGCCTAAAAATAACAATCCAAGAAATCCAGGGGGTCCGGTGCAAAATCTCCAAGATCTCACGCGATTAGCGTGTGATCTGGGCACTCAGGGACCTATTTGCAAATAACTTAAGTCCCTGGACTAAATAGTAACACGTACTAAAAGTCCAGGGGCGAAAGTGTAAAATACCCACGATATTCAGCACATGAGGAATTAAAACGTTCACAGGGGTATATATGCAAATACTAAAAAGATACTTTCATTCATAAACACCTTAAAACATTAGGCCCATACATGCAAATATCCCACTAAATCACGTGCCGAAGCACGTATACCACAACGTACAGGGGTATAAGTGCAAATAAAATAAATGACGAGGTCCACTATGCAAAAAGTCCAAAATAAAAACAACTATATGCGATATTTACAGGACTAACTAATAAAAGCAATAAACAAAGGGGCCTATAAGAAATTTACCCCTTATTATGATACGAGGGTTGGAGTGGCGCCACGTGGCTGATCGGACGGCTGGGAGTAGCGGGCGCCTCCTCGAGTAAACCCTCACTATGATCGACGGTGGAAAACGTACCACGTGGAGAATCGGACGACTAAGGAGCGTTGTGGCTAAGCCTCGCTGAATCGACGGTCACGATCAAGCCTCCAAAGATCTGACGGTGATGGCTGCTCCTCAAATGGACGGATCTGATCTAATCTAGAGCGTTGAGGAAGATCGGACGGCTACGGAGGATACTCCAAGAACGCGTGGCCGGCGAGTTTCGTCGGTCTCGTGTGCGTGCTGGGGAGCTCCTCGGCGGCCACTAATGATCGGAGAAGAAACGCCTGGGCCTTCCGCGTCGAAAGAGAGCCTCCGATGGTGCAACGGAGCTCCGAAGAGCTCAGGAGACACCGGCGGAGGTGGAGCTGCTGCTCCAGAACGTTGAGCCCTCAGATGGGCTCGCCTTGACCTGCAAAGCACAGGAACAGACTCCTGGGTCGAGGGCAAAGTGCCTCGACCCGGTTAGCGGTGGTGTAGGTGACCGGTGCGTCGAGATGAATGGGCTCCGGCGAAGCGACGACGGTGGAGCCCCAATCCCAGTTCCTGTGCGAACTGGGTTGGATGGTTGGGCGGAGAAGGTGCGCGGGGAAGTGCGAAGTTGATGGATGACTCCAATGATCGAGATATGGGCGAGGGTGGTCGGAATCGAAGGTCGTCGACGACGGGGTGATTTGGGTGTAAATCAAAATTAGCTAAAGAGATAAGGGAAGAAGGCTACCTACTGGTCGAGGTCGACTGGGAATGCGCCGGTGAAGCTCTAGGTCCTAGTCTCGAGGGCTGTCGATGCCCGAGGATCGAGCACCACGTCTGGGCGGCGCACGGCGGCGCAAAGTCGTCGGATCGATGGTCCAGCTGCTCCCTCCTCGCTGCAACATGGCCGAACGCAAGCTGTTACTCAAGCGAGGGCTATGGAGGTCTTAGGGTGGAAAGAGCTGATCCAAAGATGTTTCAAATTGCGGCCAGAGCTGATGCTTTATACGAGTGCAGGTCCGAGAAGAGAAGGTCGGGTAGGGTTCCGCGAAGCGCGGATCCCAGTGCGGATATAATGGTGAGGATCTCGGATGCAAGGAGAATGATCGGAGCTCGAGGTTTAGCGATTTGGCGATCGGGTCGAGCGGGAAGAATTCAGAGAAAATGGGTCGGGCGCAACGAACCCGGCTCTGGTGGTCCTGGGGGGGAGTTGACTGGTGGTCAACATCCCCCATGGACCAATCAGAGCCCGCCAAATACCAATTATTTGATTATTTATTTAAAAATAGTAAATGGCCGAATTAAGAAAAACTTAAAACATGAAAAATGTTTATTTTATTTTAAACTATTTTTTTTATTTTTAATTATTTTTTTGAAATATAAATTAGGTATTTACAATATAGTGTTATATATAGGTATAAATACAATATTGATTTTTAATTTTTGATTTTTAATTAATTATTTTGTACATTGTTATTCCCATTTTATATTTTATTTATTTATAGTATAAAATTAGGAATAAAAAGGTATTTTTATTTTATTTTTATTATTTATTTACAAGGGTAAAATAAATAGGTATATACATTTGTATACATGGTATATATATAATGTTTCTTTTGGTTTTTATTTTTGTTCTTTTTATTTAATTTTTGTTTTTATAGTTTTTATTTTATTTATTTACATCATGAAATATAGAATATATACAAGTTTTATGGGTTTTTGATTTATTTATTTACAAGGTAAAATAATTATATGTGTGGTCTTATGTATATGGTGAATATGTACAAGGAAGGTTATTTTTATTTTCTTTTTAATTTTTCTATTTTTATTTTGATTTTGTATTTACGCATATATACAGATATATACAAACTCATTTTTATTTTTAAAGGAAAATATTTTTATTCTATTTACAGGTATATATATAAGGGTGAGCTTCCTTATCTCTCTCTACTTGGGCTTTTATGCGGTCAGGCCCATGCTGAGCCCTCCCTTGGGATTAGGTTGCTCAATATTTATTCTACATATCTCCCTCTTTTTCTTTTAATTCTTTATTCTTTTATTTTTGCACAAAAACATGCTAATTATTTACTTTTATACAATGCATGCACTTTGGTAATTATTTGTATTTACAGAGATATACATGTATTTGCAAAGGTTTTTGTAGCTAAAATATAAGAATAAAGAGTGATGAATGAGTATTCATCACCCCCCTATACTTAACTTTGCTAGTCCCTTAGCAAACACTTATTTGAAAAAGAAGTGAAAAAGAGAAAGAAAAAGAAAACGAGGAGAATATACATGGATTAAGGCTGATTATTAAACTTGTCTTCATTAAATTGAAATATGGAGCTCGATCAGATCTTTGGATTATTAATGTGTCGGAACCTTATTTGGACTTAGGCTTAAAACTCAACAGCCTCTAAGTTCCACCAATCTATGGGCAAGACTCCTCAATAAAACAGATCAGAACAAGTCTACATACACAAACTCTAATGACCATGAATCATTCCATGCGGTGTAAGTGATATGTAGCTCTCCACCTCAGAGGTAACAAAGAAACAACCTCCCCCAAGCTGGTAACTCTAATGCCTCGGTCTAGCAACTCTTTCCTCGAGAAGCGGGGTATTCCCTTCTAAGTTCAAGTGCAATCGGCTCAAGAAGAGGGGGAAGAAGAGAATGGACCATGGCTAGTGTAGCCATGTATCCTTGGGAGCTCTAACCAGTGTAGTTGAGTCTCCCCTGCAAGCTTCATGAGATGTAACATGTATACCATAAGCTTTTGCTTTATTTGACTATATACACTCCGGTGGGGTTATTAAATTTTCAATCCGACCCACCACTTTTTTGGAGTTCTTTTCTTTTTGCACATTTTTTTCATGTGCAACTGTACAACATATTTACATGGTGCAGCATATATACAAGGAGTTTTTCCTCTTGAGCCAGTAGACTATCCCTCTTTTGAAGCTTTATTGCAACCCACAACTTCTGTCTTTAGACTTCATCACCACCAGACCAAGTTGAGACGCACTTCCTTCACTAGAAGAAGAAGAAGAGAGGTTCCGGCTAGAAGTACTACCCTCATATGCTACCCCAAGCCAAAGGAAACTGCCTCCTCACCACCTCATCCGTGGAGAGCTATGTATAAAGTGCTGGTGCAAGTCAAGCCATCATCTCTAAGAGTCATGCGTGTGTTGTTAAGTGCTCTACTTAGGCTCATCAAGATGACATATGCTCATAGCCTAGTGGACTCAAAGAATTAAGTCCCAATGGACCTGAAAAGCCTTAACCCTAAGCCCTATAAGGTTCCTCTTAGAATTAGGTGGATTAAGATCTTAATCAAGCTCCATTTCCCAATTTAATTCTAGGCTAGTTTAAATGTCAACTATAATTCAGGAAAAACTATACAAATATTTACAAAGATGCTATTTACAAATGTGCATTTTACAAATATTTACAATCATGCAAAATTTTTGAAAAATGTTTTGAAATCATGAATGTGTGCATGAATGCAAGTTTTGCAAAATATTTACAAACATTTACACAAGGTTTTTGCAAACTTTTTATTTTCAAAACATTTTGGAAAAATTTTGTACTATATACATAATTTTGATATGAAAATATGTACAAATCCTTTACATAAATCATTTTTCAATCAGTTGTACAAAAATAATTTGTATAAAGAAATGGGTATGTGCAAAAATGAATTTTATATACAAGGGAAATTTTTTAATTTTTATGGGTTTTAGCCATTTTTATTTATTCACACACAGGCACACAAAGTACGAGTTATGGCAAAAGTGTATATGGAATATATACACACCCCCCTATACTTAGCTCGAACGATGTCCTCAGAGTGATCACGAGCGATGAAGAAGACATAACTCGTGCTTAGTATAGGGAAGTGAAAAGGAATGGCTAGATACAGATATGAATGAATGAATAGAAAATCAAGAGAACCTCGGCTTTTGCCCCTATACTTAGGATCAAATAATTCTAAGTAAAGGAAGTTGTACATGAAGGGAAATCCGAGTGAAGGATGTACAGAGTCCACCCCCCCCCCCATACTTAGGGTGAAATATCCCTAAGTATAGGCAGCAAAACATGGGTAGAAAGAATCAAAAGAATACCCGAAGGTCCTACATCCCCCCTATACTTAGGGTAAAGTACACCCTAAGTATAGCATAATCATAAGATGAGAAAAGGGATGTGGGACTAAAGAATAGAGTCATATGGACAACTGGATCTATACAGGTCGGAAGAACAGTGATAATCAGGCGTGAGATGCAATAGATGTGAGTCAAGAGACCACATCTCACGCAAAATGAATAGGGGCAACATCAACGACCCGTGGCTTATGATCTAGAAATAGCTTGAGCCGCTGGCCGTTCACTCGAAAGGTACTCTCAGAAGACAACTCAGATATATCAATGCTCCCGTTGTCGTGTACCTTTCTTACAAGATTAGGTCCCTTCCATTCTCTCTGTAGCTTCCCTGGAAATAGACGAAGCCTAGCATCAAACAGTCATACTCTCTGTCCAGGCTCAATATGCTTGTGGCTGATATGAGAATCATGCCACTCCTTCACTCTCTCCTTGTACTGTGGATGTTTGAGAAGGTGGTATCACGAAGCTCCTCCAAGGCTTCTAACTCTGCCCTCCTCTGGTCTCCTACACTATCTGGATCCAAAAGAATATCTGTAACTTCCCAAAGTGACATGTGTCTCAACTCAACAGGTAAATGGCACGGCTTTCCATATACGAGGTGAAAGGGAGATGTGCCCAAAGGTGTCTTGAAAGACGTCCTATATGCCCACAATACCGAGTCCAAAAGTTGTGACCAATCCTTTCGGTCAGGGCGAACGACTTTCTGCAATATAGTCTTGATCTCCCTATTCGACACCTCGGCTAGACCACTCATCTGTGGATGGTATGGAGTGGCAACTCGATGGTCTATACCGAACTCGCTAGCAAGGGCCTTTACCTGGTCGTTGATGAAATGAGACCCCCCATCTGAAATCAATACTCGAGGTACCCCGAACTGTGTAATGATGTGCTTCCTCAAAAATCTGCAAACAGTCCTAGCATCTGCGGTCCGGGCGGGAATAGCCTCAACCCAACGACTCACATAATCCATGGCCAACAGAATGTACTCAAATCCCTGACTCATAGGGAATGGACCCATGAAATCGATGCCCCATGCGTCAAAGACCTCACAGAAGTGAATGGGCCGCATCGCCATCATATCACGCTGTCCACAAGTGCCCATCCTCGTAAAGTCAGTACACCTCTTCACGAACTCATCAGAGTCCTTGAAGAGGGTAGGCCACCATAGGCCGGATTGGAGCACTTTTTGTGCCGTTCTCCTCCCAGAGTGATGTCCTCCTGCCTCCAGCTTGTGGCAGTAAGTAAGGACGTTGTGATGCTCCTCCTGAGGAATGCACCTATGATGAATACCCATTCATCACTCTTTATTCTTCTATTTTAGCTACAAAAACCTTTGCAAATACATGTAGATATGTGTAAATACAAATAATTACCAAGAGCATGCATTGTGTAAAAACCTATAATTAGCATGTTTTTGTGCACAAAATAAAAGAATAAAGAGCAAAAAGAAAAAGAGGGAAATATTTAGAATAAATATTGAGCAACCTAACCCAAGGGAGGGCTCAGCATGGGCCTGACCGCATAAAAGCCAAAGTAGAGGGAGATAGGGGCTCACACATGTATATATTTGTAAATAAATAAAACTATATATTTTCCTCACCCAAAAATATACTTGTACATATTGTGTGTATATTCTATTAAAAACAAAATAAAAAGATAAAAAAATTCAAAAAGTCAAAAAAATACCCTTCCACCATGTGTATAGACCACACCTTTGCAATTATTTAACCCTATAAATAAATTCATTTATTTTCTAAACTTTTTGTAAATATTCTATATTACATTTTGTAAATAAAATAAATAAAAAGAAACAAAACAAAAATCAAATAAAAATCACAAAATGAAAAATACAAAAATACATTGTATTTATACCATGTATATAAATGTATTCAATTAATTATTTCACCCTTGTATATATGTGATAAAAATAAAATAAAAATATTCTTTTATTCCTTATTTTATCTTGTAAACAAATAAAATACAAAATGAGGTCAAAAATACATAAAAATAACAAATAAAAAATCAAAAATAAAAATTCATGTAGTGTACATATACCTATATATAGAGCTAACCTATTTTTATTTCCAAAAATTAAATAAAAATCACCAAAAAATAGAAAAAAATAAAAGAAAAATATTTCATGTTTTGAGTTTTTTCTAATTCGACCTATTTATGCCCTAAAAAAATAAAACAAAATTCGCATACACGTGGCCGCTCCTGATTGGGCCACGGGGGAATGTTGACCCCGGTCAACTCCCCCGCGCCTCTTTCCTTTTCTGGCCGTCGCGCGCCGCGCCTTCGTCCCCGATTTATCCACGCGCGTCCAGCCTGTCTTCCACTCAACCCCCGCGCCCATATTCTTCGCCGCACATCCCTCTCCCTCGCCGGATCTTCAGCCATCAAATCGACACCTTCCTTTGCTGTCCTCACGCAACCCTAATCGCCCGGTCACGCTATATAACCACCATCTCCGCCGCCCTCGCGCCGCATCTTTGGACCCTCTCCTTCTTCCCCGTGACCTCCATTGGCCTCGCAAGAGTGACAGCAAGCCGTTGCCTTTGTAGCAGTGAGGCGAGAAGGTGATTCCTTGGATCCGGCGTAACCTCGCCGTACTTGCTCCGCCGCCCGCGTCGAGCATCGAGCTTCAGGCCTTGACGCCCTTCGAAGCTACGACCCGGAGATAGCCCATCTCCAGCATAGTCTCCAGCATCCATCAGGTAACCTTAGTTCCTTTTAGTTTCGTCTAATTTAGGATTTCCCCCAATTCCGACCATCGCCGCATTTCTTCGATTCCGGCCACTCCGATCACCCATCTTCCAATCCGACCCGATCAGCACCTTCGCAACCTCCTCACGCACCTTCTACGCCATTTCACTCAACCCAGATCGCACAGGATCTGGGAGCCGAGCTCCACCGCCGTCGCTTCGCCGGAGCTCTTTCGCCCCACCGCATCGTTCATCTTCACCCCGTCTTCTTGGGTCGAGGCACTTTGCCCTCGACCCGCGAAGCTCCTTGTCTACTTTGCAGGTCCAAGGGAGGTGTCTGAGCCTCCAGTTCATTCAAGCCAGGAGCTTCGAGCCGATAGGCCTCGCCGGAGCCCCTCCAGGGCTCGGTTGGGCCCGTGGCCACCACCAGCAGCTGCGGGACACCCTAGCGGAGCTTCTCCGACCTTCAGGCGCAGCTGAGGAGGACCTGAGTTCACGCAGGACGTCGGCGAAGTTCGCCGGCGTCGAGTTCTTCCTCCACCTTCCAGAGCCGTCCGATGCACCCTCTGCTCCAGATCTGATCGTGACCGTCCATCCTTGAAGGAGCAGCAGCCGTTGATCTATCTGAGGAGACATCTGGACCCTTGATCGAAGAGGAGAGAGGCCCGTAGCCCATCACCGTCAGATCGTCCACGTGCCTCTCCCTCCACCGTCGATCAGAGCCGAAGAGGAGAAGAGAGAAGAGGCGCCGCCATCCAGACCGTTCGATCACCCACGTGGCGCCTATCCAACCGTCGGCTATTAATAAAGGGGTAAATATCATAGGCCCCCCTCGTAGTTTGTCATTTACTTTTTAGTCCTGTAATTTTGAATTCTAGTTGTTTATTTTCTGGGTTATTTGCATCAAGGACCTCGCTCTTTATTTTAATTGCACTTATACCCCCGCCAGTAGTGAACCACGTGCGTCGTCACGTGTTACTTGGGTTATTTGCAATATATGCCCTGTATGTTCTGGTTGTTATGCAATGAATGAAATGTTTTGTTTAATTGCATTTATACCCCTGTGAACACTTATATGCGCATGTGCGTTTTTATTTTGGGTAAATTGCATATAAGCCCCCTGGACTTTTGATACGAGTTATCAATAGGTCCTCGGACTTATTTTATCTTACATTTAGGTCCCTGTGTGCCCCAGACACGTGCTTGGCACGTGATTTCTTGGGTAAATTGCACCAGGACCCCAGAACTTTTGGGTATTTGCACTTAGGTCCCTGTGCACAGTGCCCCCTTGTTCTTTTTGAATAAAATATCAAACGACCTCCAAATCCAATGAAATTTTGACACATGGCTCCTGCCATGGTGTAGGAATTTCTATGATTTTTGGGGACATTTCTGATTTCATTTATTATTTTTAAAAAATCAAAAACCCCTATTTTTGCTACTGTTTGACTTAAAAAATACCAAAAAATTATAAAAACTTCACCAAAAATTCCAAAAAAATTAGGTACTGTCATTTGCTTGTTGATTGATTTTCTAGCCAATTTTGGCTATTTTTCATCACTTAAAAACCCTAAAAATTGAAAAACCCTTAAAAACTCATAAAAATTGTAGTAAATAAATTAAAAATCCAAAAACAATAATTAGGGTGCCTAAATTTTCCTTATTCTCCATAGAATATAGGAAAATTACCTTTAGGGCTTTTTGAGATCCAAAATTATTTTATTTTGTGGTCTTAAGCCTTGCTGGACAGTACCCTACATTCTTTGCATTGTTTGATTTTTAATAATTATTTTATCCATTAGAAAAATTCCAAAAATTCACCAAAAACAGTAAAAAACTTGAAAAACATAAAAACCATTTTTCCTTGATTTTTGCATCATTTTTGTGTGTTGTATAAATTGTTGAAGTTGCATTGCATTTACATTCTCTCATTTTCTCTTCATTAAAAAAATCTAAAAAAAAAAAATTTCAAAAACAAATAAAAACCCTAAAAAAGACTCTTTTGGATACTCGACTACATCGTAGGCCGCAAGGCCAATCTGTGCTCCTTGAGTTCGACCCTGGGAGCTATACCAGGTGAAACCTATAGCTAGACCGCTCTTTGTTGTGCTTGCTTGTTTTTATCTCTGTGAGTGGTTGATAATTTTTCTTGATTGACGCATTCGAGTGACTGAGGTCGCAACGACCTATATATTTTATTTCCTACCTTAGTCTCTCCCTGAACTTTGCGTGATCAGAATGGCGCCGTTGCCGGGGAGCACGGCTTTGTAGTCAGTTTTTCATTCCATTTTGTCTCTCTCTATATTATTGTTGTTTTCTGACCATTCTCTCTCTTTGATTTTTGTGCGAGGGACTGCTTGGACTACTTGGAGTATACTTTTTGAGGACCCGCACGGGAAGAAGAGCAGGAAGAGAGAGAGAGAGAGGAAGAGATTTTCATTTCAGAGAGAGAGAGAGAACATTTCTTGTTGTAATAATTTAGGACTCAGACTCTGGACATTCTTGGACACTTGTAACATTAGCGGGTCTGTTTCGCCGAGCACCGGTGTGCTCGGGGGACCCATTCGGATTTTCGCGGCTTTTTATCGTGGTTTTATAGCTAGCTGCCTTTTCCGGTGTTTCTCGCGGTTTTAGCCCCTAGATTTAGGAATTTTGATTGATTGTGACGTAGATTTTTAAGGCCCAACACCTAATAGAATATCTGTTCCCATAGAACGTAATTGGACCTTAATAAAATTCACTGAAAAAGTTAGTTTAATTGGATTTGAGACCACGTGCCGTGAGGAGTCACATACAGCGCTGGCAGGACCCGTTGTGGCGGGCACCGAGTGACTCCCAAGATCGGACTCCGGACTCAATTTGATTAGCTAACTATTGTTCTTCACGATCAATAGAAGTTGCTCATCTAGGATTCGGTTTTCTCCGCTGCACCATTTAGGTAGTTTTCTTTCTGTATTTAAATTCTGCGCGGATCACTTGCATGTAGAGTGCTGGAGACAAGGTACGCATTTCTTTCTCTGCATGCATCATTGATTTCTTCGCGCATCGGCTTTTTCGTCTTCTCCCTCTGTTTTTGGATTAATAATCATCAGGAGAATCAGAAAAACCGTTAGGCCGCTTGTATTTATTTTGAAAAATATTTAAAAAAGAAAAAACAAAAAAAAAATTGGGACTGGATAACATTATTGACCCTAAAAGACACTCACATTAAAAATTTGTCTTGGGGAGAGCAACCCCCTCATTGTTTGGTTTGATTGTGCGA
Organism: Ottelia alismoides; assembly: GCA_037367405.1. Lineage (NCBI taxonomy): Eukaryota > Viridiplantae > Streptophyta > Magnoliopsida > Alismatales > Hydrocharitaceae > Ottelia > Ottelia alismoides. The sequence continues at coordinate 36,117 of JAZKJV010002553.1, read as the reverse complement.
GAGAGTGACCCGAACACTAGGTAAAGCCCTCCGGTGCTCATCTCGACTGATTACCGACTCTTCTGTGCGGGACAGTCGGTTGAGAGAGTATCGGGTATCCCAGCAGGTCACGTAATCGCTCTGATATCTTGAATGTTCACCAAATAAAATTGACAAGATAAATTGATCGAGCTTTCACGGTCTTCAGATTGTGTTGTGTTGGTGAACCGGGGGTTTGCTTGCAATCATATTTTCTCCAGATCTCATCCGCCCAACTCGCCAAGATCAAGATGATGGGTAGACGATCTCTTAGGCAGCCTCTGGCTGCACCGCTTTCAGGCGAGTCTACTTTATCATCTAGGTTGGCCCGTGAGAGTCGAGACCAGCTCTCCGGGCCCGAGTTCGAATCCACCCTGTTCCCCCTCGATCCCCTTTCTTCTGTTCCTGAGAGACATGAGCCCGAGGAGAGACGAATTCATTTGACCGAACCTGAGTTGGGCTCTTCTGATTTTGCAGACATCCCTATGGCTGGAGCCGGTAGTTCAGACGATCGCCAGCCCGAACACTTTGTCTTAGACCAGGGGGCGATTAACTCCACCCTGATCGCGTCATTAGAGACAGTTCAGAACCAGTTACGCGATCAGGGGGCATTCATGATAGAGATGAGGAGGGAGTTGGAGAGACTCCGAAGAGAGCGAGACGAGCCGAGCGAGCCGGAGGACATCCCTGATGCTGATGCAGAGGCAGCAGCCGCAGCAGCAGCCGCAGCAGCCGCTGCTGCAGCCGCCGCAGCGAGACCGATGCGGGAGCTTCACAACCCCGGATCTACACTGATGCACCAATGGGTGGTGATTCCTGCTATCGTGGGGGATTTCAAGTTCCCTCCGAACACCCTGCAGATGCTTCCTCATTTTCATGGACTCGCCACTGAGGAACCCCACCTCCATCTCCAGGAGTTTCTGATGATCTGCAGTACTGTCCACGACCGTCGTGTGGACCAAGATACGATTCGGATGATGGCCTTCCCTTTTTCACTGGCAGATAGAGCAGCCTCCTGGCTGAAACATCTAGGGAAGTTTGTCTACACCTGGGATCAGCTCCGCACCGAGTATTTGAACAAGTACTATCCACTCGGGCGGACGAATGCAGCGAGGGCCCTGATCAACAACTTCTCCATGCTCCCTAACGAGCAATTTCACGAGGCATGGGAGAGGTTCAGAGAGCTTCTGGATAGATGCCCACACCACGACATCTCGAAGCCGAACCTAGTTCAGAGCTTCTTTAGTGGGCTGACGCCAGAACTTCAGGGTCTGGTGAATGCTTCTTGCGGCGGGTCCTACTTTGCCAAGGACCACAACCAAGTCTGGGCCATCTTTGAGGAGATGTCCGAGAATTACATGGTGATGTCCCAGACTCGGTTGTACACACAGAAAGTTCAGCCGCCAGGACCCGTGCAGTATCAACGGATAGCACGGGTTGATGCAGGTCCATCCAGTTCGTCCACAGTTGCAGCCGCACAGGCAGAGTCGGCCGCTGCGGACATGGGGATTATCAGCGAGAAGCTGGACCGCATGGAGATCATTGAGAAGAAGCAGTGCCAGGGCATAACTCAGATGGAGGAAATGGCACAAACTCTGAGCGACATGAAGACCCAGCTCTTGTGTCTTCAGGAGGCACAGACGGCTCCTCAGCCCCGTCTTCTGTCGCGAGGCGATTCCGGTGGCAGCCGCAGCTCGTCCCAGCGCTCCAGCTCCTTGCAGCAGCCTAGACAAGTTCACCTTGTACAGGCGGAGCCGTACCAGCAGCAGCAGCCCTCTTACCAGGCACCACCATCTCCAGACTTACAGATGGTGGTATATCAGCCGGATCAGCCTCTGGATGTACTCCCACCAGCCCCATACGATGCAGAGCCGTTGATGGATGTCAACGGGATTTGGTATGACCGTCCTCAACCTGGAATCCGACGAGACCATCCCGGATTCAGGTGGGGGAATGGGGGTAACCAACCCCAGCAGCAGCCAGCCGGTCAGGGAGGGCAGTACCCCCAGCAGAGAGATCACCAGCAGCACCCAGCATCCCAGCCATCATCATTCGTATCTCGTCCCTATCAGCAGCAGGGACAGTATTGGAGACGTGAGCAGCAGGCTCACCAGCAGCAGCATCCATCCTCTTACCCCTCTCAGTCACAGCAGCACCAGGTCCAGCAGCCTCATTACCAGAGAGGCAACCCGTCGGGCTCCCATGAGAGCCCTGCCATGGATGATATAGCCCGCCTCTTCACAGAGCAGCAGGCTACATTTAGACGGGAGATGGACGAGTTCCGCCAGGAGATGCGGGACCTGATGAGAGGGAAGGCCGCCATCCCTGCACAGATTGAGCCTAACCCGAATAACTTGAAGAGGAAATCTGAGCAGGTAGTTCACACTGAGCCTACCACTTCTAGTGACTCATTTGATGTTATCTCGTCGGATTTATTTGATGCTGATTTTGTCACACTTAGGAGCGGTAGAAGACCAGCAGGAGGCGCCTCATCTGAGCGACAACGCGAGGATTCATCTAGAGCGCCAGATGAGGAAGAGGAGAGCGGTACTGAAGCCGCACATCCTGATGAGGGTGGTACTGATGCCACCCGAGATGCTGATGCACCCGGCGGTACTGAGGCCGCCATTTCACCACATAGAGGAGGTGGTACTGATGCCACCAGGAGAGCCGAGCCAGCCAGCGGTACTGAGGCCGCAAGACGTTTAGTTGCAGAGCCAGCCAGAGGTGGTACTGAGGCCACCAATATTCATTTTGATAGAAATGTTGTCTTTTCTCGAATGAATGTGTCTCAGAATTCTGATTTGAATAAAGGAAAAGGTTTAGTTTACTTTGATCCCCCTGTGGTGAATGATGTTTGTGAGGATCCAGTCATTGAATCATCTAGACCTACTCCTAGTCCTTCATCTGAGAAGGACCCTGTGATCCCCTTTCCTAGAGCCCTTGAGTTAGGGAAGGGGAAGAAAAAAGAAAAAGACCCAAAAAAGAGAGAGCAGGAGGAGTTCAGCCAGAGCATGATAGATCGATTTCACATCCAGCTGACCCTCAATGAGGCTTTGCAGCACATCCCTCTTCTTCAGCGATCCTTGAGAGATAGGACCACAGTCAGGAGGACGAAGAGGAACAAGACCGCAGAGATTCATGTGCTAACAAAAGCCACGTGTTACGCGATCCAGAACCATCTGCCGACTAAGAGGCCAGATCTAGGGGCCCCGTATGTCAGATGTCAGATTAGTGAGCAGATGTTCGACCGTACTCTCTTAGACAGCGGATCATCGATCAACCTTCTACCGGCAGCCCTTCTCCACCACTTAGAGTTGGGCACTCTTGTACAGAGCAGGACATACCTTCAGTTTGCTGATCGGTCTGTCAAGAGGCCAAAGGGGTTGTTACGAGACGTTGTCGTCACGATTCAGGGTTTGCAATTCCCCGTGGACTTCGTAGTGCTGGACATGGAGACCCCTGACTCGTTGACCGATTCCCCCATCATCCTCGGTCGCCCATTCTTGGCCACAGCCAAGGCGGTGACTGACCATGACAGTGGGAAGGTGTACTTTCGCGTCCAGGGCGAGAGTATACAAATAGAGACGGTTAAGGACCACAGAGCCAGAGCTAGATCCCGCTCACAGAGCAGTACAGATTCAGAGCAGCTGACAGACGTAGAGCCAGACATCCACCAGGACTGTGATTTTGTGATCACAGATGATGAGGCAGCTTGGGCAGATCCTGCAGCACAGACCATCCTCTCATATTCAGATACAGCTGATGCAGAGATGATAGTAGAGGATAGTTTGGAGAGCACAGCCCTGGTTCAGGATACTATTGAGTCAGCAGAGTCGGATCTTGATCGCGACACGATTTCCAGTGATGGTGGTACTGAGGCCACCCTGCTCTATGGTGGTGCTGATGCCACCTTGTTCTCCAGTGGTACTGATGCCACTGAGTCTGATATAGATCCCTCGGATTCAGAGTCTGATTGGGCAGATTGTAATGATCAGATGCCAGACCTGGATCCACCTGAGCCTATAGATGAGGAGGAGGTAGAGGCAGAACAGATCAGAGACAATGTAGAGGACCCGCCTTCTCCCGATCCAGTTTGTGAGAGTTCGTTATCATTTTCCCAGGCAAATTTGGCAGAATTGTCCGCATATACACATCTTCTTCAGAAGCCAGATTTGCCAGCACCCAGCTGTCCAGAACTAAAGCCGCTCCCTACTTCGCTGAAGTATCGATTCCTTGCGGGAGAGTCTGAGATGTACCCAGTCATCATCTCTGCAGATTTGACTGGAAAGCAAGAATCCCGTCTGATGGAGGTTCTTGAAAAGAACCGCAAGGCAATTGGATGGAGCGTAGCAGATCTCCATGGGATCAGTCCCTCGTTGTGCTCCCACCATATCTATCTTGAGGAAGGGGCAAAGCCGTCGCGTGAGTTCCAGCGGCGACTGAACCCCAACCTAAGAGAGGTTGTTATGAAGGAAATATCAAAATGGTGGAGTGCAGATTTTATTTATCCCATTTCCGACTCCAAGTGGGTCAGCCCCTTGCATGTGGTGCCCAAGAAGACGGGCATCACGACTGTGATCAGTGAGTCGGGAGAGGAGATTGCTACACGAGTACCCACCTCTTGGCGGGTCTGTGTTGACTACAGGAGACTCAACCAGGCCACCAAGAAGGACCATTTCCCCCTGCCTTTTATTGACCAGATCATAGAGAGACTGGCAGGGAAGAGCCATTATTGCTTCCTAGATGGGTACTCGGGCTACAACCAGGTGGCCATCGCTCCTAAGGATCAGGAGAAGACTACCTTTACCTGTCCCTTCGGTACTTACGCCTTTCGACGCATGCCATTCGGGCTATGTAACGCCCCTGCGACTTTTCAGAGATGCATGCTGTCGATCTTCTCGGACATGGTAGGGGAGTGTTTGGAGGTCTTCATGGACGACTTCTCGGTTTACGGCGACGGTTTCGATTCCTGTCTTGACTGCCTAGACCGAGTGCTTCAGCGATGTATTGATACCCGCTTGGTTCTGTCTTGGGAGAAGAGTCACTTCATGGTGACTCAAGGGACGGTGCTTGGCCACATCATCTCCAACAGAGGCATGGAGGTTGATCCGGCCAAGGTCGATGTCATTAGAAAACTCACACCGCCGTCCAATCTGAAGCAGTTACGGTCATTTCTGGGGCACGTTGGTTTTTATAGGAGATTCATTCATGATTTCAGCAAGATTGCCCGACCGTTGACTGACCTCTTGACGAAAGACACCGAGTTCCTTGTCGATGACAAGTGTCTTTCGTCCTTCGAGACTCTCCAGCAGTGTGTTATTGAGGCTCCTGTCCTTCAGCCGCCTGATTGGTCTCTCCCATTCGAGATCATGACGGACGCCTCCGATTTTGCCGTAGGGGCCGTGCTAGGACAGAGGAGGGATGGAGTACCATTTGCGATACACTATGCTAGCCGCACATTGGATTCCGCCCAGCGGAATTATACAGTCACAGAGAAGGAGATGCTAGCAGTAGTGTTTGCCCTAGATAAATTCAGATCATATATCATTGGATCTAGAGTGACCTTGTACACAGATCACACCGCCATCAGGTACCTCATGGCAAAGAAGGATGCCAAGGCCAGACTTACTAGATGGATCCTTCTACTCCAGGAATTCGACATTGAGATCAAGGATAAGCCTGGAGTCAAGAATGTGGTGGCGGACCATTTATCCCGATTAGAGCAGCCTGAGGATTCTGAGCAGATTGATCCCATTTGTGATACCTTCCCAGACGAGGCGATCCTTGCTATCGCCTCACTCCCATGGTATGCCGATATTGTGAACTTTCTCGTTGCTGGGAAAGTCCCACAAGATTGGCCCAAGCAGAAGATTGAGACCTGATGACCGACTAATCAATCGAGGTAAAAGGTATGAAATAAATAGGTCGTTGTGACCTCGATCAAATAGACTGAGTCAATCAAGAAAAATAATCACTCAAATAAGATAAAACAAGCAAGCACAAGAAAGAGCGATCTAGCTATAGGTTTAACCTGGTATAGCTCCCAGGGTCGAACTCAAGGAGCACAGATTGGCCTTGCGGCCTACGATGTAGTCAAGAATCCAAAGAAGTTTTTTTTAGGGTTTTTATTTGTTTTTGAAATTTTTTTTAGAATTTTAAAAGATAAGAAAATGAGAGAAAATGAATGCAAGGCAACTTCAACAATTTATACAACACACAAAAATGATGCAAAAATCAAGGAAAAATGGTTTTTATGTTTTTTAGGTTTTTTACTGTTTTTGGTGAATTTTTGGAATTTTTATGATGGATAAAATAATTATTAAAAATCAAACAATGCAAAGAATGTAGGGTACTGTCCAGCAAGGCTTAAGACCACAAAATAAAATAATTTTGGATCTCAAAAAGCCCTAAAGGTAATTTTCCTATATTCTATGGAGAATAAGGAAAATTTAGGCACCCTAATTATTGTTTTTGGATTTTTAATTTATTTACTACAATTTTTATGAGTTTTTAAGGGTTTTTCAATTTTTATGGTTTTTAAATGATGAAAAATAGCCAAAATTGGCTAGAAAATCAATCAACAAGCAAATAACAGTACCTAATTTTTTTGGAATTTTTGGTGGAGTTTTTGTAATTTTTTTTGTATTTTTAAAGTCAAACAGTAGCAAAATTAGAGGTTTTTGAATTTTTAAAAATAATAAATGGAATCAAAAATGTCCCCAAAAATCATAGAAATTCCTACACCATGGCAGGAGCCATGTGTCAAAATTTCATTGGATTTGGAGGTCGTTTGATATTTTATTCAAAAAGAACAAGGGGGCACTGTGCACAGGGACCTAAGTGCAAATACCCAAAAGTTCTGGGGTCCTGGTGCAATTTACCCTAGAAATCACGTGCCAAGCACGTGTCTGGGGCACACAGGGACCTAAATGTAATAAAAATAAGTTCCAAGGACCTATTGATAACTCGTATCAAAAGTCCAGGGACCTATCTGCAAATAACCCAAAATAAAAACGCACATGCGCATATAAAGTGTTCACAGGGGTATAAGTGCAAATACACAAAACATTTTATTCACTGAATAACAACCAGAACATACAGGGCATATATTGCAAAAATCCCAAAATACACGTGACAAAGCATGTGGGTCTCTACTGGCAGGGGTATAAATGAAATAAAAATAAAGCGCGAGGTCCTTGATGCAAATTACCCAGAAAATAAACAACTAGAATTCAAAATTACAGGACTAAATTAAAATAAACAAACTACGAGGGGGGCCTATGATATTTACCCCTTTATTAATAGCCGACGGTTGGATAGGCGCCACGTGGGTGATCGAACGGTCTGGATGGCGGCGCCTCTTCTCTCTTCTCCTCTTCGGCTCGATCGACGGCTGAGGGAGGCCCACGTGGAAGATCGGACGACGCTGGGCTCCGGGTCTCTCTCTTCTGCTATGGACGGTCCTGATGAGCGCCTCAGATAGATCAACGGTCGCTGCTCCTCCTCAGATGGACGTCGGAGATTAAAACTGGAGCGGGGGTCTCATCGGACGGCTGGCGAGGATGGAGGAAGAACTGATGGCCGGCGAACTTCGCCGGCCTCGTGAAGGTGTCTCCGCTCTCCTCAGCTGCGCCTGAAGGTCGGAGAAGCTCCGCTGGACGATCCCGCAGCTGCTGGTGGTGGCCAAGGCCTCGGCCGAGCCCTGGAAGGCTCCGGCGAGGTCGGGGAAGAAGAAGCTCCTGGCTGAACTGTGAAGGAGGCTCAGACACCTCCTTTGGACCTGCAAAGGATACAAGAAGCTTCGCGGGTCGAGGGCAAAGTGCCTCGACCCGGTTAGGTGGCGTGAAGGTGAACGGTGCGGTGGGGCGGAGGAGCTCCGGCGAAGCGACGGCGAGGGAGCTCGACTCCCAGATCCTGTGCGATCTGGGTTGAGTGAAGGTGCGTAGAAGGTGCGTGAGGAGGTTGCGAAGGTGAAGGAATAGTCGGAAGGTCGAGATGATAAGCGGAGTGCTCGGAATCGGAAGGATGCGTCGGAGATGGAATTTGGGCGTAATCGAAAATTGGACAAAATTAAAAAGAACTACGGCTACCTGATGGATGCTGGAGACTATGCTGGAGATGGGCTATCTCCGGGTCGTAGCTTCGAAGGTCGTCAAAGCCTGAAGCTCGGTGCTCGACGCGGCGGCGGAGCAAGTACGGCGAAGATCGCCGGATCGATGGATACGCTTCCTCGCCTCACTGCAACAGGGGCTGGCGCTTGCTGTCACTCTTGCGGAGCCGATGGAGGTCACGGGGAAGGAAGAGAAGGGCCAAAGATGCGGCGCGGAGGCGGCGGAGGTGATGGCTATATAGAGTGACAGGGGCGTCTAGGGTTGAGGGTGGACAGCAATGGAAGGCGTGATTTTGATGGCGGAAGATCCGGCGAGGGAGAGGGATGTGCGGCGAAGAATATGGGCGCGGGGGTTGAGTGGGAGACAGCTGGAGTCGCGTGGGAAAAATGGGCGAAGGAGGCGCGGCGCGCGACGGCCAGAAAAGGAAGGAGGCGCGGGGGAGTTGACCGGGGTCAACATTCCCCCGTGGCCCAATCAGCGGCGGCCACGTGTGCCCGAATTTTGACTCTTTATTTTAGGGCAAAAATAGGTCGAATTAAATAAAACTCAAAACATGAAATATTTTTCTTTTATTTTTTTCTATTTTTTGGTGATTTTTAATTAATTTTTGGAAATAAAAATAGGTTAGCTCTATATATAGGTATATGTACACTATAGGGATTTTTATTTTTGATTTTTTTATTAGTTATTTTTATGTGTTTTTATGCCCATTTTGTATTTTATTTATTTTCAACATAAAATATGGAATAAAAGAATATTTTTATTTTTTTATCACATATATACAAGGGTGAAATAAATAAATGAATATCTTTATATACATGGTATTAATACAATGTATTTTTGTATTTTCAATTTTGTGATTTTTATTTGATTTTTGTTTTGTTTCTTGTTATTTATTTTATTTACAAAATGTAATAAAGAATTTTCACAAAAAGTTTAGAAAATAAATGAATTTATTTATAGGGTTAAATAATTACAAAGGTGTGGTTTATACACATGGTGAAGGAAGGGTATTTTTTGAATTTTTGATTTTTCATCTTTTTATTTTGTTTTTAATAGAATATATACAATATATACAAGTATATTTTTGGGTGAGGAAAATAAATAGTTTTATGTATTTACAAATATATACAAATGTGAGCCCCTATCTCCCTCTACTTTGGCTTTTATGCGGTCAGGCCCATGCTGAGCCCTCCCTTGGGTTAGGTTGCTCAATATTTATTCTAAATATTTCCCTCTTTTTCTTTTTGCTCTTTATTCTTTTATTTTGTGCACAAAAACATGCTAATTATAGGTTTTTACACAATGCATGCTTTTGGTAATTATTTGTATTTACACATATCTACATGTATTTGCAAAGGGTTTTTGTAGCTAAAATAGAAGAATAAAGAGTGATGAATGGGTATTCATCACCCCCCTATGCTTAACTTTGCTAGTCCCTTAGCAAACACTTATTTGAAAAAGAAGTGAAAAAGAAAGAAAAAGAAAAAGAAAAAGAGGATGTACATGGATCAAGGTTGACTTATTAAATTTTCCTTCATTAAATTGAAATATGGAGCTCGATCAGATCTTTGGATTATTAATGTGTCGGAACCTTATTTGGACTTAAGCCTAAAACTCAACAGCCTCCAAGTTCCACCAATCTATGGGCAAGACTCCTCAATAAACCAGATCAGAACAAGTCTACATACACAAACTCTAATGACCATGAATCTTTCCTTGCGGTGTAAGTGATATGTGGCTCCCCACCTCAGAAGTAACAAAGAAACAACCTCCCTCAACCTGGTAACTCTAATGCCTCAGTCTAGCAACTCTTTCCTCGAGAAGCGGGGTATTCCCTTCTAAGTTCAAGTGCAACCGGCTCAAGGAGAGGGGGTAGAAGTATAGAGTTTTGGAAGCTTAGCCAGTGTAGCTAAGTCTCCCGCTGCAAGCTTCATGAGATGTAACATGGATACCATAAGCTTTTGCTTTATACTCCGGTGGGGTTATTAAATTTTCAATCCGACCCACCACTTTTTTTGGAGTTCTTTTTGCATTTTTGCATTTTTTTTTTCAACAACTTCTGTACAACATATCTACATGGTGCAGCATATATAAGAAATTTCCCCTTGAGCCAGTAGACTATCCCTCTTTTGAAGCTTTATTGCAACCCGCAGCTTCTGTCTTTAGCTTTCAACACCACTAGACCAAGTTGAGGTGCACTTCCTTCACTATAAGAAGAAGAGAGGTTCCGCCTAGAAGTACTACCCTCATATGCTACCCCAAGCCAAAGGAAACTGCCTCCTCACCACCTCATCCATGGAGAGCCATGTGTAAAGTGCAGGTGCAAGTTAAGCCATTGTCTCTGAGAGTCATGCGTGTGTTGTTAAGTGCTCTACTTAAGCTCATCAAGATGACATACACTCATAGCCTAGTGGACTCAAAGAATTAAGTCCTTATGGACCTGAAAAGCCTTAACCCTAAGTCCTACAAGGTTCCTCTTGAAGTTAAGTGAATTAAGATCCTTTCAAGCTCCATTTCTCAATTTAATTCCAGGCTTAGTTTAAATGTCAACTCTCATCCAGGAAAAACTATATACATATATGTACACAAGATGCTATTTACAAATATTTTACAATCATGCAAAAATTTTGAAAAATGTTTTGAAATCATGAATGAATGATGCATGAGGTGCAGGTTTTGCAAAAAGATATTTACAAACATTTACACAAGATTTTTGCAAACTTTTGATTTTCAAAACATTTTGGAAAAAATTTTGTACTATATACATAATTTTGATACAAAAATATTTACACAAGCTTTACACAAAAGATTTTTGAAATCATTTTTACAAAAATACTTTATACACTAGCTATGTATGTGCAAGAATAAAAGAGGTTTATGTACATGAAAAATTTTAAAATTTTTGTGATTTTTAGCCATTTTATTTATTAACACACTCACACAAAGTACGAGTTATGGCTAAAGTATATATGAAATATACACACACCCCCCCTATACTTAGCTCGAACGATGTCCTCAGAGTGATCAAGAGCGATGAAGAAGACATAACTCGTGCTTAGTAAAAGGGAAGTGAAAAGGAACGAATAAATGAATAGAATGCGAGGAACTCGGTGGTTTCCCCCTATACTTAGGATTAACTAATCCTAAGTATAGAAAGCTGTACATGAAGGGAAAACCGAGTGAAGAATATACAGAATCTGCCCCCCCTATACTTAGGGTAAAATATCCCTAAGTATAGGCAGCAAAAACAAGAGCAGAAAGAATGAAAAGAATACTCACAGGTCCGACATCCCCCCTATACTTAGGGTAAAGTACACCCTAAGTATAGCATAATCATAAGATGAGAGATGGGATGTGGGACTAAAGAATAGAATGATATAGACAACTGGATCTATACAGGTGGAGGAACAGTGAAAATCAGGCGTGAGATGCAAAGGATGTGAGTCAAGAGACCACATCTCACGCAAAATGAATAGCAGCAATAATAACGTCCCGCGGCTCATGATCTAGAAATGGTTTGAGCCGCTGGCCGTTCACTCGGAAGGTACTCTCAGAAGATAACTCAGATATATCAATGCTACCGTTATCGTGTACCTTTCTCACCAAATAAGGTCCTTTCCATTTGCTCTGTAGCTTCCCTGGAAATAATCTAAGCCTTGCATCAAACAGCCATACTTTCTGTCCAATCTCAAAATGCTTGTGGCTGATATGAGAATCATGCCACTCCTTGACTTTCTCCTTATAATGTAGGCTGTTTGAGAAAGCTGCATCTCTAAGCTCTTCCAAGGCGGCTAACTCTGCCCTCCTCTGGTCTCCTATACCATTTGGATCCATAAGAATATCTGTGACTGCCCAGAGTGACTTGTGCCTCAGCTCAACTGGTAGGTGACAGGGCTTGCCATAAACGAGGCGAAAGGGAGATGTACCTAATGGAGTCTTGAAAGACGTCCGATATGCCCACAAGACCGAGTCCAAAAGCTGTGACCAATTCTTTCGGTCAGGGCGGACGACTTTCTGCAAAATATTCTTGATCTCCCTATTCGACACTTCAGCTAGACCATTCGTCTGTGGATGATACGGTGTAGCAACACGATGATCTATGCCGAACTCTCTAGCAAGTGCCTTCACCTGGTCGTTGATGAAATGAGATCCCCCATCAGAAATCAGAACTCGTGGAACCCCGAACCGCATGATGATGTTCTTCTTCAAAAATTTGCAAACTGTCTTTGCATCTGCGGCTCGGGCGGGGATAGCCTCAACCCAACGACTAACATAATCTACGGCCAACAGAATGTACTCAAATCCCTGACTCTTAGGGAATGGACCCATGAAATCGATGCCCCATGCGTCAAAAACCTCACAGAAGTGAATGGGCTGCATCGGCATCATATCACGCTGTCCGCAAGTGCCCATCCTCTGACAGTCAGTACACCTCTTCACGAACTCATCAGAGTCCTTGAAGAGTGTAGGCCACCACAAGCCGGATTGGAGCACTTTCTGTGCCGTTCTCCTCCCAGAATGATGTCCTCCTGCCTCAAGCTTGTGGCAGTAAGTGAGGACACTATGATGCTCCTCCTGAGGAATACACCGACGCCAGATGCTATCCCCTCCTTCGTGGTAAAGGATGGGATCCTCCCAGTGGTAAGACTTGGCCTTCGCAAGGAAGGTCTCAATCTTCTGCTTGGGCCAATCTTGTGGGACTTTCCCAGCAACGAGAAAGTTCACAATATCAGCGTACCACGGGAGTGAGGCGATAGCAAGGATCGCCTCATCTGGGAAGGTATCACAAATGGGATCAATCTGCTCAGAATCCTCAGGCTGCTCTAATCGGGATAAATGATCCGCCACCACATTCTTGACTCCAGGCTTATCCTTGATCTCAATGTCGAACTCCTGGAGTAGAAGGATCCATCTAGTAAGTCTGGCCTTGGCATCCTTCTTTGACATGAGGTACCTGATGGCGGTGTGATCTGTGTACAAGGTCACTCGGGATCCAATGATATACGATCTGAATTTATCTAGGGCAAACACTACTGCTAGCATCTCCTTCTCTGTGACTGTATAATTCCGCTGGGCGGAATCCAATGTGCGGCTAGCATAGTGTATTGCAAATGGTACTCCATCCCTCCTCTGTCCTAGCACTGCCCCTACGGCAAAATCGGAGGCGTCCGTCATGATCTCGAATGGGAGAGACCAATCGGGTGGCTGAAGGACAGGAGCCTCAATAACACATTGTTGGAGAGTCTCAAAGGACGAAAGACACTTGTCATCAACAAGGAACTCGGTGTCCTTCGTCAAGAGGTCAGTCAACGGTCGGGCAATCTTGCTAAAATCATGAATGAATCTCCTATAAAAACCAACGTGCCCCAGAAATGACCGTAACTGCTTCAGATTGGACGGCGGTGTGAGTTTTCTAATGACATCGACCTTGGCCGGATCAACCTCCATGCCTCTGTTGGAGATGATGTGGCCAAGCACCGTCCCTTGAGTCACCATGAAGTGACTCTTCTCCCAAGACAGAACCAAGCGGGTATCAATACATCGCTGGAGCACTCGGTCTAGGCAGTCAAGACAGGAATCGAAACCGTCGCCGTAAACCGAGAAGTCGTCCATGAAGACCTCTAAGCACTCCCCTACCATGTCCGAGAAGATCGACAGCATGCATCTCTGAAAAGTCGCAGGGGCGTTACATAGCCCGAATGGCATGCGTCGAAAGGCGTAAGTACCGAAGGGACAGGTAAAGGTAGTCTTCTCCTGATCCTCAGGAGCGATGGCCACCTGGTTGTAGCCCGAGTACCCATCTAGGAAGCAATAATGGCTCTTCCCTGCCAGTCTCTCTATGATCTGGTCAATAAAAGGCAGGGGGAAATGGTCCTTCTTGGTGGCCTGGTTGAGTCTCCTGTAGTCAACACAGACCCGCCAAGAGGTGGGTACTCGTGTAGCAATCTCCTCTCCCGACTCACTGATCACAGTCGTGATGCCCGTCTTCTTGGGCACCACATGCAAGGGGCTGACCCACTTGGAGTCGGAAATGGGATAAATAAAATCTGCACTCCACCATTTTGATATTTCCTTCATAACAACCTCTCTTAGGTTGGGGTTCAGTCGCCGCTGGAACTCACGCGACGGCTTTGCCCCTTCCTCAAGATAGATATGGTGGGAGCACAACGAGGGACTGATCCCATGGAGATCTGCTACGCTCCATCCAATTGCCTTGCGGTTCTTTTCAAGAACCTCCATCAGACGGGATTCTTGCTCTCCAGTCAGATCTGCAGAGATGATGACTGGGTACATCTCAGACTCGCCCGCAAGGAATCTATACTTCAGCGAAGTAGGGAGCGGCTTTAGTTCTGGACAGCTGGGTGCTGGCAAATCTGGCTTCTGAAGAAGATGTGTGTATGCAGACAATTCTGCCAAATTTGCCTGGGAGAATGATAACGAACTCTCACAAACTGGATCGGGAGAAGGCGGGTCCTCTACATTGTCTCTGATCTGTTCTGCCTCTACCTCCTCCTCATCTATAGGCTCAGGTGGATCCAGGTCTGGCATCTGATCATTACAATCTGCCCAATCAGACTCTGAATCCGAGGGATCTATATCAGACTCAGTGGCATCAGTACCACTGGAGAACAAGGTGGCATCAGCACCACCATAGAGCAGGGTGGCCTCAGTACCACCATCACTGGAAATCGTGTCGCGATCAAGGTCCGAATCTGCTGACTCAATAGTATCCTGAACCAGGGCTGTGCTCTCCAAACTATCCTCTACTATCATCTCTGCATCAGCTGTATCTGAATATGAGAGGATGGTCTGTGCTACAGGGTCTGCCCAAGCTGCCTCATCATCTGTGATCACAAAATCACAGTCCTGGTGGATGTCTGGCTCTATGTCTGTCAGCTGTTCTGAATCTGTACTGCCATGTGAGCGGGATCTAGCTCTGGCTCGGTGGTCCTTAACCGTCTCTATTTGTATACTCTCGCCCTGGACGCGAAAGTACACCTTCCCACTGTCATGGTCAGTCACCGCCTTGGCTGTGGCCAAGAATGGGCGACCGAGGATGATGGGGGAATCGGTCAACGAGTCAGGGGTCTCCATGTCCAACACTACGAAGTCCACGGGGAATTGCAAACCCTGAATCGTGACGACAATGTCTCGTAACAACCCCTTTGGCCTCTTGACAGACCGATCAGCAAACTGAAGGTATGTCCTGCTCTGTACAAGAGTGCCCAACTCTAAGTGGTGGAGAAGGGCTGCCGGAAGAAGGTTGATCGACGATCCGCTATCTAATAGAGTGCGGTCGAACCTCTGCTCACTAATCTGACATCTGACATACGGGGCCCCTAAATCTGGCCTCTTAGTCGGCAGATGGTTCTGGATCGCGTAACACGTGGCTTTTGTTAGCACATGAATCTCTGCGGTCTTGTTCCTCTTCGTCCTCCTGACTGTGGTCCTATCTCTCAAGGATCGCTGAAGAAGAGGGATGTGCTGCAAAGCCTCATTGAGGGTCAGCTGGATGTGAAATCGATCTATCATGCTCTGGCTGAACTCCTCCTGCTCTCTCTTTTTTGGGTCTTTTTCTTTTTTCTTCCCCTTCCCTAACTCAAGGGCTCTAGGAAAGGGGATCACAGGGTCCTTCTCAGATGAAGGACTAGGAGTAGGTCTAGATGATTCAATGACTGGATCCTCACAAACATCATTCACCACAGGGGGATCAAAGTAAACTAAACCTTTTCCTTTATTCAAATCAGAATTCTGAGACACATTCATTCGAGAAAAGACAACATTTCTATCAGAATAAATGTTGGTGGCATCAGTACCACCTCTAGTCGGCTCTACAACTAGACGTCTTGCGGCCTCAGTACCGCTGGCTGGCTCGGCTCTCCTGGTGGCGTCAGTACCACCTCCTCGATGTGGTGAAATGGCGGCCTCAGTACCGCCGGGTGCATCAGCATCTCGGGTGGCATCAGTACCACCCTCATCAGGATGTGCGGCTTCAGTACCGCTCTCCTCTTCCTCATCTGGCGCTCTAGATGAATCCTCGCGTTGTCGCTCAGATGAGGCGCCTCCTGCTGGTCTTCTACCGCTCCTAAGTGTGACAAAATCAGCATCAAATAAATCCGACGAGATAACATCAAATGAGTCACTAGAAGTGGTAGGCTCAGTGTGAACTACCTGCTCAGATTTCCTCTTCAAGTTATTCGGGTTAGGCTCAATCTGTGCAGGGATGGCGGCCTTCCCTCTCATCAGGTCCCGCATCTCCTGGCGGAACTCGTCCATCTCCCGTCTAAATGTAGCCTGCTGCTCTGTGAAGAGGCGGGCTATATCATCCATGGCGGGGCTCTCATGGGAGCCCGACGGGTTGCCTCTCTGGTAATGAGGCTGCTGGACCTGGTGCTGCTGTGACTGAGAGGGGTAAGAGGATGGATGCTGCTGCTGGTGAGCCTGCTGCTCACGTCTCCAATACTGTCCCTGCTGCTGATAGGGACGAGATACGAATGATGATGGCTGCGATGCTGGGTGCTGCTGGTGATCTCTCTGCTGGGGGTACTGCCCTCCCTGACCGGCTGGCTGCTGCTGGGGTTGGTTACCCCCATTCCCCCACCTGAATCCGGGATGGTCTCGTCGGATTCCAGGCTGAGGACGGTCATACCAAATCCCGTTGACATCCATCAACGGCTCTGCATCATATGGGGCTGGTGGGAGTACATCCAGAGGCTGATCCGGCTGATATACCACCATCTGTAAGTCAGGAGATGGTGGTGACTGGTAAGAGGGCTGCTGCTGCTGGTACGGCTCCGCCTGTACAAGGTGAACTTGTCGAGGCTGCTGCAAGGAGCTGGAGCGCTGGGACGAGCTGCGGCTGCCACCGGAATCGCCTCGCGACAGAAGACGGGGCTGAGAAGCCGTCTGTGCCTCCTGAAGACACAAGAGCTGGGTCTTCATGTCGCTCAGAGTCTGTGCCATTTCCTCCATCTGAGTGATGCCCTGGCACTGCTTCTTCTCAATGATTTCCATGCGGTCCAACTTCTCGCTGATAATCCCCATGTCCGCAGCTGCCGACTCTGCCTGTGCGGCTGCAACTGTGGACGAACTGGATGGACCTGCATCTACCCGTGCTATCCGCTGGTACTGCACGGATCCTGGCGGCTGAACTTTCTGTGTGTACAACCGAGTCTGGGACATTACCATGTAATTCTCGGACATCTCCTCAAAGATAGCCCAGACTTGGTTGTGGTCCTTGGCAAAGTAGGACCCGCCGCAAGAAGCATTCACCAATCCCTGAAGATCTGGCGTCAGCCCACTAAAGAAGCTCTGAACTAGGTTCGGCTTCGAAATGTCGTGGTGTGGGCATCTATCCAGAAGCTCTCTGAACCTCTCCCATGCCTCGTGAAATTGCTCGTTAGGGAGCATGGAGAAGTTGTTGATCAGGGCCCTCGCTGCATTCGTCCGCCCGAGTGGGTAGTACTTGTTCAAGTACTCGGTGCGGAGCTGATCCCAGGTGTAGACAAACTTCCCTAGATGTTTCAGCCAGGCGGCTGCTCTATCTGCCAGTGAAAAAGGGAAGGCCATCATCCGATCGTATCTTGGTCCACACGACGGTCGTGGACAGTACTGCAGATCATCAGAAACTCCTGGAGATGGAGGTGGGTTCCTCAGTGGCGAGTCATGAAAGTGAGGAAGCATCTGCAGGGTGTTCGGAGGGAACTTGAAATCCCCCACGATAGCAGGAATCACCACCCATTGGTGCATCAGTGTAGATCCTGGGTTGTGTAACTCCCGCATTGGTCTTGCTGCGGCGGCTGCAGCAGCGGCTGCTGCGGCTGCTGCTGCGGCTGCTGCCTCTGCATCAGCATCAGGAATGTCCTCCGGCTCGCTCGGCTCGTCTCGCTCTCTTCGGAGTCTCTCCAATTCCCTCCTCATCTCTATCATGAATGCCCCTGATCAGCGTAACTGGTTCTGAACTGTCTCTAATGACGCGATCAGGGTGGAGTTAATCGCCCCCTGGTCTAAGACAAAGTGTTCGGGCTGGCGATCGTCTGAACTACCGGCTCCAGCCATAGGGATTTCTGCAAAATCAGAAGAGCCCAACTCAGGTTCGGTCAAATGAATTCGTCTCTCCTCGGGCTCATGTCTCTCAGGAACAGAAGAAAGGGGATCGAGGGGGAACAGGGTGGATTCGAACTCGGGCCCGGAGAGCTGGTCTCGACTCTCACGGGCCAACCTAGATGATAAAGTAGACTCGCCTGAAAGCGGTGCAGCCAGAGGCTGCCTAGAGATCGTCTACCCATCATCTTGATCTTGGCGAGTTGGGCGGATGAGATCTGGAGAAAATATGATTGCAAGCAAACCCCCGGTTCACCAACACAACACAATCTGAAGACCGTGAAAGCTCGGTCAATTTATCTTGTCAATTTTATTTGGTGAACATTCAAGATATCAGAGCGATTACGTGACCTGCTGGGATACCCGATACTCTCTCAACCGACTGTCCCGCACAGAAGAGTCGGTAATCAGTCGAGATGAGCACCGGAGGGCTTTACCTAGTGTTCGGGTCACTCTCTCGCACAATCAAACCAAACAATGA
The DNA here is from genome assembly GCA_037367405.1 of Ottelia alismoides. Classification (NCBI taxonomy): domain Eukaryota; kingdom Viridiplantae; phylum Streptophyta; class Magnoliopsida; order Alismatales; family Hydrocharitaceae; genus Ottelia; species Ottelia alismoides. The sequence continues at coordinate 17,397 of JAZKJV010002553.1, read as the reverse complement.
GGGGGTTGCTCTCCCCAAGACAAATTTTAATTGTGAGTGTCTTTTAGGGTCAATAATGTTATCCAGTCCCAATTTTTTTGTTTTTCTTTTTAATTTTTTTTTTTTTCAAAAATAAATACAAGCGGCCTAACGGTTTTTCCGATTCTCCTGATGATTAAGTCAAATAAAACAGAGGGAGAAGACGAAAAAGCCGATGCACGGAGAAATCAATGATGCATGCAGAGAAAGAAATGCGTACCTTGTCTCCAGCACTCTACATGCAAGTGATCCGCGCAGAATTTAAATACAGAAAGAAAACTACCTAAATGGTGCAGCGGAGAAAACCGAATCCTAGATGAGCAACTTCTATTGATCGTGAAGAACAATAGTTAGCTAATCGAATTGAGTCCGGAGTCCGATCTTGGGAGTCACTCGGTGCCCGCCACAACGGGTCCTGCCAGCGCTGTATGTGACTCCTCACGGCACGTGGTCTCAAATCCAATTTCACTAACTTTTTCAATGAATTTTATTAAGGTCCAATTACGTTCTATGGGAACAGATATTCTATTAGGTGTTTGGGCCTTAAAAATCTACGTCACAATCAACAAAAATTCCTAAATCTAGGGGCTCGAGGAAAACCGCGTAAACACCGGAAAAGGCAGCTAGCTATAAAACCACGATAAAAGCCGCGAAAATCCAATTGGGTCCCCCGAGCACACCGGTGCTCAGCGAAACAGACCCGCTAAGTTACAAATGTCCAAGAATGTCCAAAGTTCAAGTCCTAGATTATTACAACAAGAAATGTTCTCTCTTTCTCTCTCTGAAATAAAATTTCCTCTCCTCTCTCTCTCTTCCTGCTCTTCTTCCCGTGCGGGTCCTCAAAAAGTGTACTCCAAGTAGTCCAAGCAGTCCCTCGCACAAAAATCAAAGAGAGAGAATGGTCAGAAAACAACAATAATATAGAGAGAGACAAAATGGAATGAAAAACTGACTACAAAGCCGTGCTCCCCGGCAACGGCGCCATTCTGATGACCGACTAATCAATCGAGGTAAAAGGTATGAAATAAATAGGTCGTTGTGACCTCGATCAAATAGACTGAGTCAATCAAGAAAAATAATCACTCAAATAAGATAAAACAAGCAAGCACAAGAAAGAGCGATCTAGCTATAGGTTTAACCTGGTATAGCTCCCAGGGTCGAACTCAAGGAGCACAGATTGGCCTTGCGGCCTACGATGTAGTCAAGAATCCAAAGAAGTTTTTTTTAGGGTTTTTATTTGTTTTTTGAAATTTTTTTTAGAATTTTAAAAGATAAGAAAATGAGAGAAAATGAATGCAAGGCAACTTCAACAATTTATACAACACACAAAAATGATGCAAAAATCAAGGAAAAATGGTTTTTATGTTTTTTAGGTTTTTTACTGTTTTTGGTGAATTTTTGGAATTTTTATGATGGATAAAATAATTATTAAAAATCAAACAATGCAAAGAATGTAGGGTACTGTCCAGCAAGGCTTAAGACCACAAAATAAAATAATTTTGGATCTCAAAAAGCCCTAAAGGTAATTTTCCTATATTCTATGGAGAATAAGGAAAATTTAGGCACCCTAATTATTGTTTTTGGATTTTTAATTTATTTACTACAATTTTTATGAGTTTTTAAGGGTTTTTCAATTTTTATGGTTTTTAAATGATGAAAAATAGCCAAAATTGGCTAGAAAATCAATCAACAAGCAAATAACAGTACCTAATTTTTTTGGAATTTTTGGTGGAGTTTTTGTATTTTTTTGGTATTTTTAAAGTCAAACAGTAGCAAAAATATGGGTTTTTGAATTTTTAAAAATAATAAATGAAATCAGAAATGTCCCCAAAAATCATAGAAATTCCTACACCATGGCAGGAGCCATGTGTCAAAATTTCATTGGATTTGGAGGTCGTTTGATATTTTATTCAAAAATAAAGGTGGGGCACTGTGCACAGGGACCTAAGTGCAAATACCCAAAAGTTCTGGGGTCCTGGTGCAAAATACCCAAGAAGTCACGTGCCAAGCACGTGTCTGGGGCACTCAAGGACCTAAATGTAAGAAAAAATAAGTCCGAGGACCTATTGATAACTTGTATCAAAAGTCCAGGGGGCTTAAGTGCAATTTACCCAAAATAATTCGCACATGTGCAAATAAAGCATTCACAGGGGTATATATGCAAATAAACAAAACATTTCATTCAATGAATAACATCCAGAACAACAGGGCATACATTGCAAATAACCCAACAAAACACGTGCCCAAGCACGTGGGTCTCTACTGGCAGGGGTATAAATGCAATTAAAATAAAGTCCGAGGTCCTTAATGCAAATAACCCAGAAAATAAACAACTGAAATTAAAAATTACAGGACTAAACTGAAATAAGACAAACAGAGGGGGTCCTATGAAATTTACCCCTTTATTAATAGCCGACGGTTGGATAGGCGCCACGTGGGTGATCGAACGGTCTGGATGGCGGCGCCTCTTCTCTCTTCTCCTCTTCGGCTCGATCGACGGCTGAGGGAGGCCAATTAGAGGTTTTTGAATTTTTAAAAATAATAAATGGAATCAAAAATGTCCCCAAAAATCATAGAAATTCCTACACCATGGCAGGAGCCATGTGTCAAAATTTCATTGGATTTGGAGGTCGTTTGATATTTTATTCAAAAAGAACAAGGGGGCACTGTGCACAGGGACCTAAGTGCAAATACCCAAAAGTTCTGGGGTCCTGGTGCAATTTACCCAAGAAATCACGTGCCAAGCACGTGTCTGGGGCACACAGGGACCTAAATGTAATAAAAATAAGTTCCAAGGACCTATTGATAACTCGTATTAAAAGTCCAGGGACCTATCTGCAAATAACCCAAAATAAAAACGCACATGCGCATATAAAGTGTTCACAGGGGTATAAGTGCAAATACACAAAACATTTTATTCACTGAATAACAACCAGAACATACATGGCATATATTGCAAAAATCCCAAAATACACGTGACAAAGCATGTGGGTCTCTACTTGCAGGGGTATAAATGAAATAAAAATAAAGCGCGAGGTCCTTGATGCAAATTACCCAGAAAATAAACAACTAGAATTCAAAATTACAGGACTAAATTAAAATAAACAAACTACGAGGGGGGCCTATGATATTTACCCCTTTATTAATAGCCGACGGTTGGATAGGCGCCACGTGGGTGATCGAACGGTCTGGATGGCGGCGCCTCTTCTCTCTTCTCCTCTTCGGCTCGATCGACGGCTGAGGGAGGCCCACGTGGAAGATCGGACGACGCTGGGCTCCGGGTCTCTCTCTTCTGCTATGGACGGTCCTGATGAGCGCCTCAGATAGATCAACGGTCGCTGCTCCTCCTCAGATGGACGTCGGAGATTAAAACTGGAGCGGGGGTCTCATCGGACGGTTGGCGAGGATGGAGGAAGAACTGATGGCCGGCGAACTTCGCCGGCCTCGTGAAGGTGTCTCCGCTCTCCTCAGCTGCGCCTGAAGGTCGGAGAAGCTCCGCTGGACGATCCCGCAGCTGCTGGTGGTGGCCAAGGCCTCGGCCGAGCCCTGGAAGGCTCCGGCGAGGTCGGGGAAGAAGAAGCTCCTGGCTGAACTGTGAAGGAGGCTCAGACACCTCCTTTGGACCTGCAAAGGATACAAGAAGCTTCGCGGGTCGAGGGCAAAGTGCCTCGACCCGGTTAGGTGGCGTGAAGGTGAACGGTGCGGTGGGGCGGAGGAGCTCCGGCGAAGCGACGGCGAGGGAGCTCGACTCCCAGATCCTGTGCGATCTGGGTTGAGTGAAGGTGCGTAGAAGGTGCGTGAGGAGGTTGCGAAGGTGAAGGAATAGTCGGAAGGTCGAGATGATAAGCGGAGTGCTCGGAATCGGAAGGATGCGTCGGAGATGGAATTTGGGCGTAATCGAAAATTGGACAAAATTAAAAAAGAACTACGGCTACCTGATGGATGCTGGAGACTATGCTGGAGATGGGCTATCTCCGGGTCGTAGCTTCGAAGGTCGTCAAAGCCTGAAGCTCGGTGCTCGACGCGGCGGCGGAGCAAGTACGGCGAAGATCGCCGGATCGATGGATACGCTTCCTCGCCTCCACTGCAACAGGGGCTGGCGCTTGCTGTCACTCTTGCGGAGCCGATGGAGGTCACGGGGAAGGAAGAGAAGGGCCAAAGATGCGGCGCGGAGGCGGCGGAGGTGATGGCTATATAGAGTGACAGGGGCGTCTAGGGTTGAGGGTGGACAGCAATGGAAGGCGTGATTTTGATGGCGGAAGATCCGGCGAGGGAGAGGGATGTGCGGCGAAGAATATGGGCGCGGGGGTTGAGTGGGAGACAGCTGGAGTCGCGTGGGAAAAATGGGCGAAGGAGGCGCGGCGCGCGACGGCCAGAAAAGGAAGGAGGCGCGGGGAGTTGACCGGGGTCAACATTCCCCCGTGGCCCAATCAGCGGCGGCCACGTGTGCCCGAATTTTGACTCTTTATTTTAGGGCAAAAATAGGTCGAATTAAATAAAACTCAAAACATGAAATATTTTTCTTTTATTTTTTTCTATTTTTTGGTGATTTTTAATTAATTTTTGGAAATAAAAATAGGTTAGCTCTATATATAGGTATATGTACACTATAGGGATTTTTATTTTTGATTTTTTTATTAGTTATTTTTATGTGTTTTTATGCCCATTTTGTATTTTATTTATTTTCAACATAAAATATGGAATAAAAGAATATTTTTATTTTTTTATCACATATATACAAGGTGAAATAAATAAATGAATATCTTTATATACATGGTATTAATACAATGTATTTTTGTATTTTCAATTTTGTGATTTTTATTTGATTTTTGTTTTGTTTCTTGTTATTTATTTTATTTACAAAATGTAATAAAGAATTTTCACAAAAAGTTTAGAAAATAAATGAATTTATTTATAGGGTTAAATAATTACAAAGGTGTGTTTATACACATGGTGAAGGAAGGGTATTTTTTGAATTTTTGATTTTTCATCTTTTTATTTTGTTTTTAATAGAATATATACAATATATACAAGTATATTTTTGGGTGAGGAAAATAAATAGTTTTATGTATTTACAAATATATACAAATGTGAGCCCCTATCTCCCTCTACTTTGGCTTTTATGCGGTCAGGCCCATGCTGAGCCCTCCCTTGGGTTAGGTTGCTCAATATTTATTCTAAATATTTCCCTCTTTTTCTTTTTGCTCTTTATTCTTTTATTTTGTGCACAAAAACATGCTAATTATAGGTTTTTACACAATGCATGCTTTTGGTAATTATTTGTATTTACACATATCTACATGTATTTGCAAAGGGTTTTTGTAGCTAAAATAGAAGAATAAAGAGTGATGAATGGGTATTCATCAAGACCTTCCTTGCGAAGGCCAAGTCCTACCACTGGGAGGATCCCATCCTTTACCACGAAGGAGGGGATAGCATCTGGCGTCGGTGTATTCCTCAGGAGGAACACCATAGTGTCCTCACTTACTGCCACAAGCTTGAGGCAGGAGGACATCATTCTGGGAGGAGAACGGCACAGAAAGTGCTCCAATCCGGTTTGTGGTGGCCTACACTCTTCAAGGACTCTGATGAGTTCGTGAGGCGGTGCACTGACTGTCAGAGGATGGGCACTTGTGGACAACGTGATATGATGCCGATGCAGCCCATTCACTTCTGTGAGGTTTTTGACGCATGGGGCATCGATTTCATGGGTCCATTCCCTAAGAGTCAGGGATTTGAGTACATTCTGTTGGCCGTTGATTATGTTAGTCGTTGGGTTGAGGCTATCCCCGCCCGAGCCGCAGATGCAAAGACAGTTTGCAAATTTTTGAAGAAGAACATCATCACGCGGTTCGGGGTTCCACGAGTTCTTATTTCTGATGGGGGATCTCATTTCATCAACGACCAGGTAAAGGCACTTGCTAGAGAGTTCGGCATAGACCATCGTGTTGCCACACCATACCATCCACAGACGAATGGTCTAGCTGAGGTGTCGAATAGGGAGATCAAGAATATTTTGCAGAAAGTCGTCCGCCCTGACCGAAAGAATTGGTCACAACTTTTGGACTCGGTCTTGTGGGCATATCGGACGTCTTTCAAGACTCCATTAGGTACATCTCCCTTTCGCCTCGTTTATGGCAAGCCCTGTCACCTACTAGTTGAGCTGAGGCACAAGTCACTCTGGGCAGTCACAGATATTCTTATGGATCCAAATGGTATAGGAGACCAGAGGAGGGCAGAGTTAGCCGCCTTGGAAGAGCTTAGAGATACAGCTTTCTCAAACAGCCTACATTATAAGGAGAAAGTCAAGGAGTGGCATGATTCTCATATCAGCCACAAGCATTTTGAGATTGGACAGAAAGTATGGCTGTTTGATGCAAGGCTACGATTATTTCCAGGGAAGCTACAGAGCAAATGGAAAGGACCTTATTTGGTGAGAAAGGTACACGATAACGGTAGCATTGATATATCTGAGTTATCTTCTGAGAGTACCTTCCGAGTGAACGGCCAGCGGCTCAAACCATTTCTAGATCATGAGCCGCGGGACGTTATTATTGCTGCTATTCATTTTGCGTGAGATGTGGTCTTTTGACTCACATCTTTTACATCTCACGCCTGATTTTCACTGTTCTTCCGCCTGTATAGATCCAGTTGTCTATATCATTCTATTCTTTAGTCCCACATCCCATCTCTCATCTCATGATTATGCTATACTTAGGGTGTACTTTACCCTAAGTATAGGGGGGATGTCGGACCTGCGATTATTCTTTTCATTCTTTCTGCTCTTGTTTTTGCTGCCTATACTTAGGGATATTTTACCCTAAGTATAGGGGGGGCAGAGTCTGTATATTCTTCACTCGGCTTTCCCTTCATGTACAGCTTTCTATACTTAGGATTAGTTAATCCTAAGTATAGGGGGAAACCACCGAGTTCCTCTTATTCTATTCATCTATTCGTTCCTGTACTTAGCCATTCCTTTTCACTTCTCTTTTACTAAGCACGAGTTATGTCTTCTTCATCGCTCTTGATCACTCTGAGGACATCGTTCGAGCTAAGTATAGGGGGGGTGTGTATATATTTCATATATACTTTAGCCATAACTCGTACTTTGTGTGAGTGTGTTAATAAATAAAATGGCTAAAAATCACAAAATTTAAAAATTTTTCATGTACATAAACCTCTTTTATTCTTGCACATACATAGCTAGTGTACAAAGTATTTTTGTAAAAACGATTTCAAAAATCTTTTGTGTAAAGCTTGTGTAAATATTTTTGTATCAAAATTATGTATATAGTACAAATTTTTTTCCAAAATGTTTTGAAAATCAAAAGTTTGCAAAAATCTTGTGTAAATGTTTGTAAATATCTTTTTGCAAAACCTGCACCTCATGCATCATTCATTCATGATTTCAAAACATTTTTCAAAATTTTTGCATGATTGTAAAATATTTGTAAATAGCATCTTGTGTACATATATGTATATAATTTTTCCTGGATGAGAGTTGACAGTTAAATTAAGCCTGGAATTAAATTGAGAAATGGAGCTTGAAAGGATCTTAATTCACTTAACTTCAAGAGGAACCTTGTAGGACTTAGGGTTAAGGCTTTTCAGGTCCATAAGGACTTAATTCTTTGAGTCCACTAGGCTATGAGCATATGTCATCTTGATGAGCCTAAGTAGAGCACTTAACAACACACGCATGACTCTCAGAGACAATGGCTTAACTTGCACCTGCACTTTACACATGGCTCTCCATGGATGAGGTGGTGAGGAGGCAGTTTCCTTTGGCTTGGGGTAGCATATGAGGGTAGTACTTCTAGGCGGAACCTCTCTTCTTCTTATAGTGAAGGAAGTGCACCTCAACTTGGTCTAGTGGTGTTGAAAGCTAAAGACAGAAGCTGTGGGTTGCAATAAAGCTTCAAAAGAGGGATAGTCTACTGGCTCAAGGGGAAATTTCTTATATATGCTGCACCATGTAGATATGTTGTACAGAAGTTGTTGAAAAAAAAAAAATGCAAAAATGCAAAAAGAACTCCAAAAAAGTGGTGGGTCGGATTGAAAATTTAATAACCCCACCGGAGTATGAAAAGCAAAAGCTTATGGTATCAGGTTACATCTCATGAAGCTTGCAGCGGGAGACTTAGCTACACTGGCTAAGCTTCCAAAACTCTATACTTCTACCCCCTCTTCTTGAGCCGGTTGCACTTGAACTTAGAAGGGAATACCCCGCTTCTCGAGGAAAGAGTTGCTAGACTGAGGCATTAGAGTTACCAGGTTGAGGGAGGTTGTTTCTTTGTCACTTCTGAGGTGGGGAGCCACATATCACTTACACCGCAAGAAAAGATTCATGGTCATTAGAGTTTGTGTATGTAGACTTGTTCTGATCTGGTTTATTGAGGAATCTTGCCCATAGATTGGTGGAACTTGGAGGCTGTTGAGTTTTAGGCTTAAGTCCAAATAAGGTTCCGACACATTAATAATCCAAGATCTGATCGAGCTCCATATTTCAATTTAATGAAGGAAAATTTAATAAGTCAACCTTGATCCATGTACATCCTCTTTTTCTTTTTCTTTTTCTTTTTCTTTCTTTTTCACTTCTTTTTCAAATAAGTGTTTGCTAAGGGACTAGCAAAGTTAAGCATAGGGGGGTGATGAATACCCATTCATCACTCTTTATTCTTCTATTTTAGCTACAAAAACCTTTGCAAATACATGTAGATATGTGTAAATACAAATAATTACCAAGAGCATGCATTGTGTAAAAACCTATAATTAGCATGTTTTTGTGCACAAAATAAAAGAATAAAGAGCAAAAAGAAAAAGAGGAAAATATTTAGAATAAATATTGAGCAACCTAACCCAAGGGAGGGCTCAGCATGGGCCTGACCGCATAAAAGCCAAAGTAGAGGGAGATAGGGGCTCACACATGTATATATTTGTAAATAAATAAAACTATATATTTTCCTCACCCAAAAATATACTTGTACATATTGTGTGTATATTCTATTAAAAACAAAATAAAAAGATAAAAAAATTCAAAAAGTCAAAAAAATACCCTTCCACCATGTGTATAGACCACACCTTTGCAATTATTTAACCCTATAAATAAATTCATTTATTTTCTAAACTTTTTGTAAATATTCTATATTACATTTTGTAAATAAAATAAATAAAAAGAAACAAAACAAAAATCAAATAAAAATCACAAAATGAAAAATACAAAAATACATTGTATTTATACCATGTATATAAATGTATTCAATTAATTATTTCACCCTTGTATATATGTGATAAAAATAAAATAAAAATATTCTTTTATTCCTTATTTTATCTTGTAAACAAATAAAATACAAAATGAGGTCAAAAATACATAAAAATAACAAATAAAAAATCAAAAATAAAAATTCATGTAGTGTACATATACCTATATATAGAGCTAACCTATTTTTATTTCCAAAAATTAAATAAAAATCACCAAAAAATAGAAAAAAATAAAAGAAAAATATTTCATGTTTTGAGTTTTTTCTAATTCGACCTATTTATGCCCTAAAAAAATAAAACAAAATTCGCATACACGTGGCCGCTCCTGATTGGGCCACGGGGGAATGTTGACCCCGGTCAACTCCCCCGCGCCTCTTTCCTTTTCTGGCCGTCGCGCGCCGCGCCTTCGTCCCCGATTTATCCACGCGCGTCCAGCCTGTCTTCCACTCAACCCCCGCGCCCATATTCTTCGCCGCACATCCCTCTCCCTCGCCGGATCTTCAGCCATCAAATCGACACCTTCCTTTGCTGTCCTCACGCAACCCTAATCGCCCGGTCACGCTATATAACCACCATCTCCGCCGCCCTCGCGCCGCATCTTTGGACCCTCTCCTTCTTCCCCGTGACCTCCATTGGCCTCGCAAGAGTGACAGCAAGCCGTTGCCTTTGTAGCAGTGAGGCGAGAAGGTGATTCCTTGGATCCGGCGTAACCTCGCCGTACTTGCTCCGCCGCCCGCGTCGAGCATCGAGCTTCAGGCCTTGACGCCCTTCGAAGCTACGACCCGGAGATAGCCCATCTCCAGCATAGTCTCCAGCATCCATCAGGTAACCTTAGTTCCTTTTAGTTTCGTCTAATTTAGGATTTCCCCCAATTCCGACCATCGCCGCATTTCTTCGATTCCGGCCACTCCGATCACCCATCTTCCAATCCGACCCGATCAGCACCTTCGCAACCTCCTCACGCACCTTCTACGCCATTTCACTCAACCCAGATCGCACAGGATCTGGGAGCCGAGCTCCACCGCCGTCGCTTCGCCGGAGCTCTTTCGCCCCACCGCATCGTTCATCTTCACCCCGTCTTCTTGGGTCGAGGCACTTTGCCCTCGACCCGCGAAGCTCCTTGTCTACTTTGCAGGTCCAAGGGAGGTGTCTGAGCCTCCAGTTCATTCAAGCCAGGAGCTTCGAGCCGATAGGCCTCGCCGGAGCCCCTCCAGGGCTCGGTTGGGCCCGTGGCCACCACCAGCAGCTGCGGGACACCCTAGCGGAGCTTCTCCGACCTTCAGGCGCAGCTGAGGAGGACCTGAGTTCACGCAGGACGTCGGCGAAGTTCGCCGGCGTCGAGTTCTTCCTCCACCTTCCAGAGCCGTCCGATGCACCCTCTGCTCCAGATCTGATCGTGACCGTCCATCCTTGAAGGAGCAGCAGCCGTTGATCTATCTGAGGAGACATCTGGACCCTTGATCGAAGAGGAGAGAGGCCCGTAGCCATCACCGTCAGATCGTCCACGTGCCTCTCCCTCCACCGTCGATCAGAGCCGAAGAGGAGAAGAGAGAAGAGGCGCCGCCATCCAGACCGTTCGATCACCCACGTGGCGCCTATCCAACCGTCGGCTATTAATAAAGGGGTAAATATCATAGGCCCCCCTCGTAGTTTGTCATTTACTTTTTAGTCCTGTAATTTTGAATTCTAGTTGTTTATTTTCTGGGTTATTTGCATCAAGGACCTCGCTCTTTATTTTAATTGCACTTATACCCCCGCCAGTAGTGAACCACGTGCGTCGTCACGTGTTACTTGGGTTATTTGCAATATATGCCCTGTATGTTCTGGTTGTTATGCAATGAATGAAATGTTTTGTTTAATTGCATTTATACCCCTGTGAACACTTATATGCGCATGTGCGTTTTTATTTTGGGTAAATTGCATATAAGCCCCCTGGACTTTTGATACGAGTTATCAATAGGTCCTCGGACTTATTTTATCTTACATTTAGGTCCCTGTGTGCCCCAGACACGTGCTTGGCACGTGATTTCTTGGGTAAATTGCACCAGGACCCCAGAACTTTTGGGTATTTGCACTTAGGTCCCTGTGCACAGTGCCCCCTTGTTCTTTTTGAATAAAATATCAAACGACCTCCAAATCCAATGAAATTTTGACACATGGCTCCTGCCATGGTGTAGGAATTTCTATGATTTTTGGGGACATTTCTGATTTCATTTATTATTTTTAAAAAATCAAAAACCCCTATTTTTGCTACTGTTTGACTTAAAAAATACCAAAAAATTATAAAAACTTCACCAAAAATTCCAAAAAAATTAGGTACTGTCATTTTCTTGTTGATTGATTTTCTAGCCAATTTTGGCTATTTTTCATCACTTAAAAACCCTAAAAATTGAAAAAACCCTTAAAAACTCATAAAAATTGTAGTAAATAAATTAAAAATCCAAAAACAATAATTAGGGTGCCTAAATTTTCCTTATTCTCCATAGAATATAGGAAAATTACCTTTAGGGCTTTTTGAGATCCAAAATTATTTTATTTTGTGGTCTTAAGCCTTGCTGGACAGTACCCTACATTCTTTGCATTGTTTGATTTTTAATAATTATTTTATCCATTAGAAAAATTCCAAAAATTCACCAAAACAGTAAAAAACTTGAAAAACATAAAAACCATTTTTCCTTGATTTTTGCATCATTTTTGTGTGTTGTATAAATTGTTGAAGTTTGCATTGCATTTACATTCTCTCATTTTCTCTTCATTAAAAAAATCTAAAAAAAAAAATTCAAAAACAAATAAAAACCCTAAAAAAGACTCTTTTGGATACTCGACTACATCGTAGGCCGCAAGGCCAATCTGTGCTCCTTGAGTTCGACCCTGGGAGCTATACCAGGTGAAACCTATAGCTAGACCGCTCTTTGTTGTGCTTGCTTGTTTTTATCTCTGTGAGTGGTTGATAATTTTTCTTGATTGACGCATTCGAGTGACTGAGGTCGCAACGACCTATATATTTTATTTCCTACCTTAGTCTCTCCCTGAACTTTGCGTGATCAACCTACGCCAGATACTATCCCCTCCTTCATGGTAAAGGACGGGATCCTCCCAATGGTAAAACTTGGCCTTCGCGAGGAAGGTCTCAAGTTTCTGCCTGGGCCAATCTTGTGGAACTTTCTTGGCAACAAGATAGTTCACAATATCGGCGTACCATGGGAGCAAGGCGATAGCAAGGATCGCCTCATCTGGAAAGGTCTCACAAATAGGGTCAATCTGCTCGGAATCCTCAAGATACTCCAATCGGGAGAGATGATCCGCCACCACATTCTTGACTCCAGGCTTATCCTTAATCTCTATGTCAAACTCCTGGAGTAGAAGGATCCATCTAGTCAGTCTGGCCTAGGCATCCTTCTTTGCCATGAGGTACCTGATGGCGGTATGATCAGTATACAAGGTCACTCTAGATCCAATAATGTATGATCTGAACTTATCTAGGGCAAAGACTACGGCTAGCATCTCCTTCTCTATGACTGTGTAGTTCCGCTGCGCGGAATCCAATGTGCGGCTAGCGTAGTGGATAGCAAATGGGACTCCATCCCTCCTCTATCCTAGCACAGCCCCCATGGCAAAATCGGAGGCGTCCGTCATGATCTCGAATGGGAGAGACCAATCGGGTGGCTGAAGGACAGGAGCCTCTATCACACTTCTCTTGAGAGTCTCAAACGACAAAAGACACTTGTCATCGACAAGGAACTCGGTGTCTTTCATCAGCAGATCAGTCAACAGTCGGGCATCCCTACTGAAATCACGAATGAATCGCCGGTAGAAACCAACGTGCCCCAGAAAAGACCGTAACTGCCGCAAGTTGGACGGTGGTGCGAGTTTGCTAATGACATCCACCTTGACCGGATCAACCTCCATGCCCTTGTTGGAGATGATGTGGCCAAGCACTGTCCCTTGAGTCACCATGAAGTGAATCTTCTCCCAAGATAATACCAGGAGAACCTCTATACATCGTTGAAGTACTCGGTCTAGGCAGTCAAGACAGGAGTCGAATCCGTCGCCGTAAACCGAGAAATCATCCATGAAGACCTCCAAGCACTCCCCTACCATGTTCGAAAAGATGGACAGCATGCATCTCTGAAAAGTCACAGGGGCATTGCATAGCCCAAATGGCATGCGTCGGAAGGCGTATGTACCGAAGGGACAGGTAAAGGTCGTCTTGTCCTGGTCCTCAGGAGCGATGGCCACCTGGTTGTAGCCCGAGTACCTATCCAAAAAATAGTAGTGGCTCTTCCCTGCCAGTCTCTCAATGATCTGATCAATAAAGGGCAGGGGGAAATGATCCTTCTTGGTGGCCTGATTGAGTCGTCTGTAATCTACGCAGACCCTCCAAGAAGTGGGTACTCGTGTAGCGATCTCCTCTCCAGACTCCGTAACCACTGTAGTGATGCTTGTCTTCTTGGGCACCACATGTAATGGACTGACCCACTTGGAGTCGGAGATGGGGTAGACAAAATCGGCGCTCCACCACTTCGAAATTTCCTTCATGACAACCTCTCTCAGATTCGGGTTCAGCCGCCGCTGGAACTCACGCGACGGCTTTGCCTCATCTTTGAGATAGATGTGGTGAGAGCACAGAGCCAGACTGATCCCCTGGAGATCTGCTACGCTCCATCCTATCGCCTTGCAGTTCTTTTCAAGAACCCTGATCAGACGAGATTCTTGCTCTCCAGTCAAATCGGCGGAGATAATGACCGGGTACATCTCATGCTCACCCGCAAGGAACCTATACTTCAACGACGCAGGTAGTGGCTTTAGCTCTGGACAAACTGGTGCTGGCAAATCTGGCTTCTGAAGAATCCGAGTGTATGCGGCCAAATCTGCTCGGGAAAATGAGAGCTCTCTCTCGCAAACTGGATCAGGGGAAGGCTGCTCAATCGGACTGTCTATGCTCTGCTCGGCATCTAACTCCTCCCTAGCTGCAGGCTCAGTGGAAGTCAGATCTGGTATGTAATCATCAAACTCTGCCCAGTCAAAACCTAACTCTGAGGGATCTGTATCATCCAAGGTGGCCTCAGTACCACCATCATCACAAAAATCAGTCTCGCGATCGAGAACCGGCTCTGCTGCCTCAAAAGTATCCTGGACCAGGAATTTGCTCTCCAAGTTGTCCTCTGATGTCGTCTCTGCATCAGCGGTCTCTAAAGGTGAGAGGATAGCATGTGCGTCTGGATCTGCCCACACTGCCTCATCATCTGTAATCACAAAGTCGCAGTCCTGGTGGATATCTGGCCCGACATCTGTCATCTGCTCTGTATCTGAAGTAGTCTCTGAGCATGATCTGTCTCTGGCTCTGCTGTCCTCGACCGTCTCTATTTGTACACTTTCGCCCTCGACGCGAAAGTATACCTTCCCGCTATCATGGTCGGTCACTGCCTTGGCTGTGGCCAAGAACGGGCGACCTAGAATGATGGGGGTATCGGACACTGACTCAGGGATCTCCATGTCCAACACTATGAAGTCCACAGGGAATTGCAGGCCCTGAATTGTGACGACAACGTCCCTCAGCAACCCCTTCGGCCTCTTGACAGATCTATCAGCAAACTGAAGGACTGTCCTGCTCTGTCGTAGAGTGTCCAACTCGAAGCGATCGAGAAGGGCTGCCGGAAGTAGGTTGATCGACGATCCGCTGTCTAATAGAGTACGGTCGAACCTCTGCTCACTAATATGGCATCTGACCTAAGGGGCTCCTGAATCTGGCCTCTTGGCCGGGAGACGGTTCTGGATCGCGAAACAAGTGGCTCTCGTCAGCACATGAATCTCTGAGTGGTGGTTCCTCCTCCTCCTCCTGACTGTAGTCCTATCTCTAAGGGAACACTGAAGAAGAGGGATGTGCTGCAAAGCCTCTTGAAGAGTCAGCTGTATGTGAAACCGATCTATCATCTGTTGGCTGAACTCTTCCTGCTGCCTCTTTTTTGGATTCTCATTTTTCTTCCCCTTCCCCGTCTGAAGGGCTCTAGGGAAGGGGATCACAGGGTCCTTCTCAGATGAAGGACTAGGAAATGGTCTAGACGGCTCGACGGCCGGATCCATACATACATCATGCACCATAGTGGGACCAGAAGAAAACAAACCCTTTCCTTTATTCACAGAAGTGTTCCGAGATACATCAGTAACAGGAAAAACAACAGGAATCTCAGAAAAATTGGTGGCATCAGCACCACCATCGGCTGGCAGACGGGCGACCTCAGTACCGTGCTCTGGCTCGGTAACATAGGTGGCCTCAGTACCACCTCCTCCAACTGGTGAAACGGCGGCCTCAGTACCGCCGGTGGAATTAGCATCCATGGTAGCATCAGTACCACTGTCATCATCTCTAGCGGCCTCAGTACCGCTCTCCTCCTCGCCTAGCGCTCTGGATGTATCCTCAGGGTGTCGCTCAGACGAGTCGCCGCCTGCTAGCATCCTACCGCTCCTAAGTATGACAAAGTCAGTATCAAAAAGATATGCAGAAATATCACCAAAAGTATCACTCGGAGTGGCATACTCAGTACAAACTACCTGCTCAGATTCCTCTTGAGGTTGTTCGGATTGGGCTCGATCTGGGCAGGGATGGCGACCTTCCCTCTCACAATGTCCCGCATCTCCCGGCGGAACTCATCCATCTCTCGTCGAAAGGTAGCCTGCTGATCTGTGAGGATGCGGGCTATGTCATCCAAGGCGGGGTTCTCATAGGATGGCCCATGAGAACCTGACGGGTAGACTCTTTGGTAATGAGGCTGCTGTTGCTGGTGCTGCTGTGGGTGAGAGGGGTAAGACTGTGGATGCTGCTGCTGATGAGGTTGCTCACGCCTCCAAGACTGTCCCTGCTGATGGGGACGAGGACCATACTGCGGTAACTGTTGTTGTTGTGGCTGGGTATATGCTGGGGGCTGCTGCTGCTGGTGATCCCTCTGATGGCTGTACTGGCCACCCTGTCCTGACGGCTGCTGCTAGGGCTGGGCACCTCCGGCCGCCCAACGGAATCCGGGATGGTCTCGTCGGATACCGGGCTGGGGGCGGTCGTACCAAATCCCATTGACATCCATCAACGGCTCCGAATCGTAAGGGTCTGGCGGGAGTACTGCCAGAGGCTGATCCGGCTAGTATACCACCATCTGAGTGTCAGCGGATGGTGGTGCCTGGTAGGTAAGCTGCGGCTGCTTGTACGGCTCCGCCTGTACAAGATGGACCTGTCTAGGCTGCTGGTGGGAGCTGGAGCACTAGGACGAGCTGCTGCTGCTACTCGGATCACCTCGTGCCTGAAGACGAGGCTGTGAAGCCGTCTGTGCCTCCTGGAGACACATGAGTTGTGTCTTCAGGTCACTCAGAGTCTGTGCCATCTACTCCATCAGTGTGAAGCCCTGGCACTGCTTCTTCTCAATAATCTCCATCCGGTCCAGCTTCTCGCTGATGATCCCCATGTTTGCGGTTGTGGACTCGGCCTGTGCTGCTGCTACCGCTGACGAACTGGATGGATCGGCATCAACTCGTGCTATCCTCTGGTACTGCACAGTCTGTGGCTGCTGGGGTTTGCCCTGTGTGTACAATCGGGTCTGGGACATCACCATATAGTTCTCAGCCATCTCCTCGTAGATGGCCCAGACCTGATCGTGATCCTTGGAAAAGTAAGACCCGCCACAAGAAGCGTTCACCAAGCCCTGAAGCTCTGGTGTCAGCCCACTGAAAAAGCTCTGAACAAGGTTCGGCTTGGAAATGTCATGGTGCAGGCATCTGTCGGTCAGCTCTCTGAACCTCTCCCATGCCTCATGGAACTGCTCGTTGGGGAGCATGGAGAAGTTGATGATCAGGGCTCTAGCAGCGTTCGTCCATCCGAGTGGATAGTACTTATGCAAGTACTCGGCGCGGAGCTGCTCACAGGTGTAGACGAACTTCCCCAAGTACTTCAGCCAGGTGGCTGCTCTGTCTGCTAAGGAGAAGGGGAAGGTAGTCATCCGTATGGTATCCTGGTCCACCTGACAGTCGTGGACAGTGCTGCAAATCATCTCGAACTCCTGAAGGTGGAGATGGGGCTCCTCAGTAGCCAACCCATGGAACTAGGGTAGAAGCTGAAGTGTGTTCGGAGGA